>JAQFVV010012404.1:871786-2071786 GCA_028023455.1 Epiperipatus broadwayi | reverse complement strand
AAAACAATTCAACTGCTGGTAAAAAAATTAAAAGTCAACAGAAATTCCATACAATAAAAAAAAAGTTTTTTTACATTTTTCAAAATAGCTTATATACACTAATGTACTTATTGTTCTTATTACACTATTGTAAGTGCAACTTGTTGGATCGATTTTGTGAGGTTGAATATGTACATATTTCAGTGAATTTTTTTAAATTGAATTTTAATTAAAGCTTTTGAAAGTTTAGGTGAATTTTTCTATGGAAGCACTCATTCCATTCAATTCATGGACGCTTCATCCCTGCTAAATCTATATTTTTGTTGAAAATCTGTCAACATCCAACTTTAAAACTTTTCAATTTCATCTTCAATTGCTGGGGCATAGACTTGTAATACAGTAATGTTGCAAAAGTACTTAAAAAATAATAGTGATATTCTATGACAGACCTTTCAATATCCTTCTTGAGAATGAAAGCCATACTATTTCTTTTTTTCTTGGTTTAAAATAATCTTCCATCTTATTTCAGTAACTCCTAAAATAAAAATGCTTAAGCAATCCATTTCCATCTTTCTCCCAACAAGCTTTCCTCAATTCATTCTCCATCCATTCTAAGTTCCATGCAGCTTTAGATTTTTCTCCCTATGTAAAAATGTCAGCAAATAGTTCAAGTGGCTTTAATCTAGCTATATCATACAATCCAACAGTACTGGAAAGAAACCTTCAACTCTTCTTCAATAACATGTTAATCTGAGAAACTCACTTTGTAGCACTATAATATTCTTTAACCTGATAATACTATTCATAATATTCAGTGCAATATATAGAAATAGTTTAAGACTGTTATCTCCCCAGACATATGAAATGATATTTAATTGTTAAGAGAAGTGTCACCAACATCACTCTTCATTATTGCTATCCAATGTAATTATTAGTTATGGAACATTAAGAAAATAAATAAAATAAAAATAAAACTACAAGAAAAATAGAGGTAAGATAAGAAAGTATAATTTCAGTATAAAGATGAGAAGTAAAAACAATAAATAAAAAAATTATTTGAGCATCACAAGATTTCTAAAACTTTACTCATTAGCTATTAATCTACTAGTACAATAATTCTTCAATAATTTCTTCACTGAATCTTGAATAAGACTTCATTCACATCAGTGAACAAATTATTAAAGAATATTTGCAATCTGAAAATGCTTGAGTAGCCGGCAATAGTTTTACTCAATTAACCAAAGATACAATACCTTCCCCCTCATTTTTTTAAAAATTTTCCATAGTTAAATAGAGTTAGGGGCTTTAGTCTGAAATCTGTTACCCTGCTCATTGGACTAAGCAACTAAAGGTAACAGATTACTTTTATACTTCATAAGTTTCATTTACATTCATTTATCCTATGACATAAAATTACTTTAATACTTATTTATGCATTTGGTTCTTTATATAATTATGACAGTGAGTTTACATTTCAACAATTCTGTGACTGAATTGCATAAACAAAAATTACAAACATGAAATCTCTAGATAACTTCTATGTTAACATGAAAATAATAGAATTATTGCTATATTTAAGAGTATTTCACTTAAACATTGCTATTCTTTATGTTTCATACAATGAAATCCATTATAATTAAATTTATTTTATATAAGAATTCATTTTTTTTGCTAAGTTATTTAACAAAGTAACTATTCATATTGTCACAACATTTTAAATAACATGAAAATTGAGAAATGAATATAAAGTATCATTAATTAAGTTACTATAAATATTTAAATAAATTTAAAAATAATGATAGTTATAATTTAAAATTCTTAAATGTTCCCTTTGTCACTATTTTCATTTCTTCTCTTTTTTTAAGTTTATGTCAAATAATACCTTCTTGTCATGCAGTTCACGTATCTATTTTCACTCTAATTAATTCATATTCTCTTAAATAATCTGTGGGAAAAAATATTCCAGTTTTATCCTCCTCTTTTTTTACCAATGAAATACATTGAACCCAGAGTTCTTCAAATTTACAACTACATTTATCTTACATTTAAATCAGTTTTCTCTTGTATATATCAAAACCAGGTAGCATAAAATTTCTTTAGTCTACATAAGTTTTAAAAACACTTAAGTGATTTTGTTTTCTTGCAGGATAGCACTATATTTATCATAAACCTGTACTATAATTTTAGAAACTCTTGTAATTACATAATATTTTATTAGTCATATAATAACTTTATTATTTCTAAACTGTATAAATTATAAGATAAATCAACTGTAATTAATGAACAATATTTTTTTTTAGATTCTTTGATAGGTCTATTTGTAACAAAGTAAAAAAAAAAAAGTCTTGTTTCTGAATAGTTTAATTCATTTCTGATTGTAGTTTTTTATTATATTATTTAATGTAAGTTCCTTTTATTTAATACTGATGTCAAAATTTTATAATTATTTGATCTATAATAATCATTGAGGACATAGTCTCACCTTTCTTAATAATACTAACAATTGAATCTAAAAATCTGATTCCTATTTACTGCAAATGCTGCTAATCTATTCATTGGATTAGCATTTTATTATTAATACTGAATTACACTTCATATTATAAACTATATAGAAAAGCTTTAATATTTTAAAAAATATTTTTCTGAAATAAATAAATTCAGGATAACTACTATGGTAGTAATAAAAATCACAGAAGCTGGTAACAGAACTATGAAAATTTATTATAAAATTAGTAATAATAAATAATAAGTCTATGAAGAAAAAAAGTTTTCATCTTTATTAATGGCATTAACATTTAATGGAATGAATAAACTGGAAGTCTAAAATTAGCAATTAATCAACTAAACTAGCTATCCAATATTGGTCAGTAAATGGGTATACAGTTCTTTGTGATTGGAGAGTAAATGATCTAAAGATATGAGTTAATTAAATGACAGTCAAAAACTTAAAAAAAAACCTATGTAATGTAATATAATTTAATGCTTTAGTTATCTTTCAGTTCCATTCTAGCTTACTAACTAAGATTCAAAAATAAATTAATTAGGGCAGGATAAATAAAAATACATCAAATGATAAATATAACATATACAAAAAACTTTATTACAAGTTAAGACTAAGTAAATCACTGAACTAACTCAGACAGATTTTAACAATATTTATAATTATTTTAAATATGGATAAGAAGCATAATAAAATAACATTTAGCAGAATGCTTACATAGAAAATAAGTTTTCAGTTATAAAAAGGTCTACAGTAAACATATTCAGATTATGAGGTAGATATATAAATAGATAATATATATTGGTATTTAGAATAATCTGCATGTTGAAATATATTCATAGATTCTATAGAAAACAATTTTAACAAGGTCAGTTTGAATAAAGAAGTAAATAATTTCAGTTAGAATTCAATAAAAAGTAAATATTTATAGGTGTGTGTATAAAACGCCTACTTACTCGGAAAATGGTGGCTTATCTCTTGGCGGAATCATTGAGGAAACTGATTTTTCAGAAAATCGAGATTTACTATAAAAAACCAAACACAATAAATGATTGAATTAATATCTACTTTCATGCACTTATAATATATATGTTTAAACACCCACACCATACACATCACATTGCTTCTTAAGTCATGATCACATATTACTATATTTATAGTAATATATTGTAGGTAAATTATAAAATAACTTATTAACATTTATACTAAAATGTAGTGTGAGGGTTTATTATTTTACATCAACTTGTTATGATTATTTTAATACAATGAAATTGATAGTTTGTCACAAAAGTTTTATTTGACTAGATAGTGTCCTTTACATGAGAACTTTTCAAATTAGGGCTACAAATCGTTGCAAGGGAAGTTATAAAAATAAATTTCAAATTTTTAAATTAGAAATAGATAATTAGATTTATTTTTATATACAGCTATTTTTTTAAAATTTTAATATGAAACTTTACATATTATGCTATGTAGTATGACTTAATAATCACTATGTTTATTTTACAATTCATATTTATCAGCATTATAAACACTGGGAAATATCCTTACTTGTGTAGTTTGCTATTTATCATCTTTGTAATAAGTAGTACTTGTACTAGTGCATTTGATAATTCTTCATTAAAAATTTAACTTTGAGATGAATAAGTAATGCTATGTCTAGATATTCTAAGAATGTACTTCACACGAGTACAAATCAATACTAACAGTTAATATTTAGATAATTCTTTCTTTACGATCCTTAATAGCATTTAACTATTTACATATATACAATCATTAAACATAAGAAGGCCTGAAGGCATACACAAATAATAATTTAGATCAATATGACCTGTAAGAGCCTAGCTGACTGTTCTCACGTTCGGAAGTCAGCTCTCCTCACTTGAAGTCACTGTGCCATGGAATACGATCTGCTCCAATATATATGTCCATGTGCACAGCTCCAAGAATCAAGTTAAGTCTGCTTGATCCAAATAGTACTGATGCATTCATTGTTTTAAATCCCTGCAATTGATTGACTAATACTCTGTCCATCTGCTCATGTGATTCTTCATTTTAATCTCCATACAAGAATTTACATCATTATCTTTATTTAATTAACGAGTTATTTTTATAGCTTGTCAAATGTTTTCTTATAAAGGAAATCTAACTCAAATTCCTTTGTTTTATATCATTAACGATGTATTCTATTCTATTTAATTAGACTATTATTCATTTTAGAAAATATTTTTCTAATCTTATTTATTAAGTTATTAAACAGGCAAAATTCTCCATACAGTAGTGCCACCCAGAGTAATCAATGGATGCCAGAAGGCTTGTGCATAAAATCCCCATCTAGTGCCTACTCATCCAATATCCCCAAACTAGTTTCTGGCTTATGGCCTTCGTCAGTGAGGAGCCTTGGATCTGAGAGCACTGCACCTAGATTTTGGGATCTAATGCAACCATCCAGCAGCCACCTTTTATTTCTACTTAACTACAAAACTATGAGAATGAAATTAAAAACACAATAATACTTTCAATCTAAGCTCAATAGCTTATATAGTCATATGGGTCTGAACTCAGTTCAGCACTCACACATTTTGGTGTTTTTGGCTCTTTAACAGCCATAACCACCACTATCCTATTATTCAGGATTGGTGTTAAACCACTAAACATCACATGATCACCATCTCTTATGATAGCAAATAACTGTTATTAAACAGACAACTCTCCATACAGTAGTGCCACCCTGTGCCAACCAGAATAATCAATGGATGCCAGAAGGCTTGTCATAAAATCCCCATCTAGTGCCTACTCATCTAATATCACTAAACTATTTCTGGCTTGTGGCCTTCGTCAGTGAGGAGACTTGGATCTGAGAGCACTGCACCTAGATCTTAGAATCTAATGCAACTCTCCAGCAGCCATCTTTTATCTCTACTTAACTACAAAACTTTGAGAATGAAATTGAAAACACAATAATATTTTCAATCTAAGTTCAATAGATTATATAGTCATATGGGTCTGAACTCAGTTCAGCATCCATACATTTTGGTGTCTGTGCTAGCATAAGAGATGGTGATCATGTGACGTTTAGTGGTTTAACACCAATCCTGCCTAATAGGATAGTGGTGGCCATGGTTGTTAAAGAGCCAAAGACACCAAAATGTATGGGTGCTGAACTGAGTTCAGACCCATATGACTATATAAGCTATTGAGCTTAGATTGAAAATATTGTGTTTTCGATTTCATTCTCATAGTTTTGTAGTTAAGTAGAAATAAAAGGTGGCTGCTGGAGGGTTGCATTAAATCCTAAGATCGTGCTCTCAGATCCAAGGCTACTCACTGACGAAGGCCACAAGCCAGAAACTAGTTTGGGGATATTGGATGAGTAGGCACTAGATGGGATTTCTGGCATCCATTGATTATTCTGATTGGCACAGGGTGGCACTACTGTATGGAGAGTTTTGCCTGTTTAATAACAGTTACGTGCTAGCATAAGAGATGGTGATCATGTGATGTTTAATCTTAAAGTTATAAATCTTTTACTTACTAATTTTAAAAGAATCAGTCTTTTAAAACTTTAATTTATTTAACTTATTACTTTTTTCTCTCTCTAAGTTTATACATATATATGTATATGCATTTAAGCACACACATATATATCAAGTAGCTAATAAAAACACCTTGTACTTATAGAGGTGAGTCAATCAAAGGCAGTGAAGACGCCAAAGAATCTGAATGGCAAATAACAATGTATCATATTTTACTACATAGTTTTTAATATCAGATGATGTGAGGAAAAAAAAGTCATATGAACAAATTCGTATATATAAGCCTTCATCGTTGAAATACAAATTTGTGCCTTCATATAACGATTCACATATGACAATTGAATTTTTGAAAGAAAGGCTGAAGAATTGAAACAGTAGTGAAGTTTTTTCAAAGCATAGAAAGTTAAATGACAAATTAGTAAAAGGGCTTCTTTAGAAATTGTTTTAATAATTGCTAAAAGAAAAACACCTTATACAAACAATTGGCAAAGATATTGTCTTCATAGTAACAATAAAAATTTGCAAAAGTATCCATGGTTTGGAAATATTAAACTTGTTTAAAAAAATTCATGCATCCAATGACACAATTAAAAGAAGAATAGATAGCCTTGCTGACAATATTATGTTTATGTTATTATCATGAATCATGCAAAGTACTATATTGGCTAAATAACTTGATGAGTCAATTGTCAATATGAATCTTGCCAATTTAATAGCTTTTGTCAGACTTCATGAAGAATTGCTGTTTAGTAGAAATCTCTCCAATGCAACTATGGAAAATGTTCAGTAAAGTTTGTACCAATCGATCTTTAGTCATTACAGGAAGGATTTCAAGATTTTTTTGAAGAATTAAAAAAAAGTTTATATGAATGCGAGACATATACATTTTATTATCCACAGAATAAACCTAATATTTTGACATATGAAAGTATTATTTAGTAAAGTATTATTAGAAGTTTCAACCATAATTAATTACATAAAAAGTAATGACACTAATATAATACTTGCAAATTTTATGTCAAGAAATGAATTTCTTTTATATCATATGAATTAAGATGGCCATTCTGTGGCAAAAATTCTATAAAGGATTTTAATATTAAAAGATGAATTTCAAATTTTTCTTCTAAATTTTCTTTCTTGATGATTTTTCCAAAAAAGAAACAAACTGAATCTTTCGCTGCAAAGAAAAAATATCAATATATTAAACCTAAATGTAAAATTGCAAGTAATTTCAAAATAAATTTTCTGCATGATTAAAAAGTTTTAGAGACAATAGAATAATACATAAATGTTTGCTTTTCTTCATGAATTTCTTAAAAAAAAAAAACATTTTACAATCAGCAGAAAGTAAAAGAATAATAATTAACTATATCACAAATTCGTTGATTTTTTAAAAAAATATTTTTGTAATTTCTGATTAAATAAGAATGCCATATGCTCCATCTCTACAATTTAGCAATCTCTTGTGGGAATCACAAGAAGAACTAATTGTATGAAGAGCTGATTCACCTCTTGAAATGAAATTTTGTAATAAGAATTTTGGATCTAGAGACAAAGAGAAACTTCACTGATAAACACAGTCTTAATTAATTTGGTCCATTCACATATCTTTCTGAAATTGCATTTTCACTGCTATTACTAGTTAAAAATAAGCATATATCTTGTTTATCAATGGAAACATTAGAAAAAAAAAAAAATCTAAGAAATGCTGTGTCAAATCTTTTATCTAATTTTGATTTATTGTGAAGCAATATTCAAACACATCCATCACATTAAATTGTTATTAAAATCTTTTTTATTATACTATTCAATTTTTGTTCTAATTATTATTGAGTTTTGTGTTTCATATTTCATAATCTTTGTAATAATTTGCAATTCTTTAAATACTTTGTATTATAATAAAAATAAGAAAATTATTTAAATAAACTAAATATAAATACAATAAAATTATATAACAATATATGCCTCTAAAACAGGCAAAACTCCTGATACAGTAGTGAATATATGCCTCTATTAAGAATTTTTTTTTTTTTTTACTAGCTACAAATTTTCAAGATATTTCAATGAATCCTTTATTTTATTTATATCAGTGAATTTGAGAAGCAATGCTTTACATCATTAAGATGACTAATTTTTTAAAATTTAGTTTTCTCTATCTTTTTCAATTAATTTTCTCCATAGACAGAGTTAAAATGCCATATTTAACAACTTTAAATAAATCTTACCTTAATGGAGGTGGGAGTGTTCTTTCAGGTATAGCAATATTTTTAGGTAAAGTAGTTTGGTTAATTGGTATTTTCTTAGAAGAATCTAAAATATTAATTAATATGGTAATTAATTAAATAACAATCATGCTGAGCAGAAATTTAAAATAACAAAGAACATACTTTCAGGTTGTTTTAAATGCTCATTTGGCCTTGAAATCTAAAAAGAGAAATAACAATATATATATATACACAAATGTTATGCACATCCATAAATAAATAATAGATGTTCCAATCCTTTCTTTTTTTAAAAAAAAAAAAAAACAAATCAATTTAGATATTAAATAAAATACATAGCTTTTTTTTTAAAAAAAAAAAAACATTTGTAAAATATAAAATATATATCAGCACTTGCTGCAAACAAATTTTTTTTTAATGTGTTACATTTTAAATTTAAAAGTAAAAAAGCCAGTGAAATATCTGTGCATATAAAATACCGTATATGTAAATAAAGATCATTTATTTTTGTTAATATGCACAGATTTCTTCACTTTAATAACATTCTGCTATATCTGAAAGTTTAATTTTAAACCAGTCAGACAGCAAATATACTTGACAAACATTACAAGGCTTTGTTTAATTAACATTTATTTAATAATAAATAATAATGAACAAATGAAAAAAACAAGTTAAAATATAAATTACTTTTTCAGTCCAAATAACAGTAACATAATGAAGGTTTATATAATTCTTCTAAAAGAGTTCGTAATTTTAATTCATTTACACTTGCTGCTGTCAGCAAAATTCGATGATTAAACAGTCTGCCTTTATTATTCTTTGACACAACTATCACTTCATAACGAAGTCTCTTTTCATTTTGTATCACATCTTCCTCAAGTTTATCATTTGCATATGTGAAAATGACAGTCTACTTGCAACACTATCTTTCTTCTAATTTTTTAGTGTAATTCAGTGTACAAAATACATGGTTAGCAAAGACAATTGCTGATGAAAATAAACTTAACAACATGTTAAAAATCTAAGCAGACATTCCAGTGCTTCCCTCACTCTAAAATTAGGTCTAATGACAAATCTTCAAATCTAGTCAGTGGCCGGCATAATCTTGGGATTCTAGAAATTACTGTCAGAGCTTTCTCCCTCTGCAATGACAGAATCTTGTCGTTGATCAAATGTAGCTTCTTCTTCATTTGCCTTTAACTCTAATCTAGGGATTAGTTACCATCACCCATCCTTTTTTAGCATTAATTTTCTATGCCATTCCTTATGACAAATTTTGGGTACAAGATCTCTCATAACAGTGATGTAGGTGATTTACATGTTTTATCAATTCATTACCATTCTCCAACTTAATAAGTCTTATTTGTTTTGATAACACCTTTATAATTATTTCCAGTATCCAGTGATGTTTAAGAAAATCATGCAACTATAATTGTTCAACCACTAAAAAATTTACTAAATCTTAATTTTATTTCCTAGAGTTTTTCCTGTTGCGATACTAGGCACAAAATGAACACGATCCCAAGAAGATCCTAAGTCTTGTCCACAGTTCCAATTGGGGGGGGGGGTATAGCTTAGTCATCTGTTGACAATTTGAACAATTCTTAATTAAACTTCCAATATCCTTAGCAATATTAGGCCACCATACATAAGAATGTGCGACAGCTTTCATTCTTACCACTCCGGGTGACTTTTATATAGCAAATTTAGAACTGGAGTTCTACCAGCAGATGAATAAGTACACGATCAATGTTCAGTATGCATCCCTTACTTACTAAAAGTCTATCCTGATTAACCAAATTATTTTTATCTAATTCAAAAAGACAAGTATTGGGGCCATTTTTTAATCCATTGCACCAGTTGCTCATAACCTTTGTTTCATTTAGTGCAATTTTTTACTATAGCACTACTTATTAGGGGCAACTTTTGAAATTTATTCTCCTGACTATGTATGTCATTTCTTTAAGATCAGGTATTTTTTTCTCGAAACCGAAAATTCCTACTAGGGGGCAAGGCCTATGTAAATCTTGAACTTCTACCCATAAGTATATTGATGGAATTTGTTTACCGCAAATATGACAACTAATGCTTCCTTGTCAATTTGATTGCAACTCTTTTTAGTCAATGTAAGGACTCTTGAAGCATAAGTGATCAGATGTTTGCCTCTGAAGCATGGATGAGAAATTACAGCTCCTATAAAATTTCTTTACCGCAAATATGACAACTAATGCTTCGTTGTCAATTTGATTGCAACTTTTTTCAATGTAAGGACTCTCAAAGCATAAGTGATCAGATGTTTGCCTCTGAAGCATGGATGAGAAATTACAGCTCCTATAACATATTCAGATGCATTGGACATTACAATGATGTCCCAATCACTATGATAATGGGCCAGTAAGCTTTCTGAAGTTATCATATCTTTCACAATGCTAAAAGACCTTTCATGCTCACAGTTCCAGGTCCAATGTTGTCTCTTTTCAAAAGTTAATACGTGGAAATAAATAATGTGATTTTTCCTTGACAAAATTCTTATAGACGTTTAAGAATCCCAAACATGCTTGCAACTCTTTCATATTTTTATGTTTATTAACATTTTTAAGAGCCTTAACTTTACTTGAATTTGGAAACAGATTATGAGCATTTATCACATATCTGAATAATTTTAATTCTTGTGCAGACCAAATGCATTTGCTAACTTTTATCTTGGCTTGTGACTTCACTAATTTTTTGCAGACTAATTCAGATTTCATTGCATCCATGATCAAATGCTATCTAGATAAGGAATTACTCCATCCATGGATCTAAATAACACGTTCATTTTTGCCATTAGGAGGAAGAGAAATATCATAAGGCAATTTATTACATTTATATAATCCTTTGTGTATAGGGAATGTTAACAACTCAGCTGTATCTTATTATAGATATCTAGTGAAAAATGGCTTGCTTTCAGGTTTACTTTCACAAAAAATCATTAACTTTTTGCAACATCACTAGTACTTCATTAATATTAGGTATCAGATATGACCCTGACTTTATAAATTTATTGATGGTAATCCTAAAATCACCACACAAACATTGAGCTCCATCTGACTTAATTACTATAACTATTGGCATAGACCATAACAAATCTTCAGTGGATTAAGACTCCTTTAACAACAGTCTAAGGTTTTTTCCACTTTCTTTCTTAGAGCAAATGGCATTTTACAAGATTTACAAATAATCGATTGCACATTTTTTACTAATTCCACATTCACTGGCTTCACTCTTAATTCTGATAATCCAGACTTAAATGATTCCAGTATCTTCTTTTTATAAGGGTTTCCATATGGACTGTTTTTTAATACATTTACACATATCCAAAGGTTCAAACCAATTTCTACCTAGTAGTAATCTTATATTTTTATTTACTATACGCAAAGTCAGGGTTCTCTGCTTAAAGTTCAATTTTATCAACCTTATTACTGTTTATATCTATCATAATCCCTTCATCTTTTTTTAATACAAATTTTTTTTTATGACTTTTAATAATTCAAATCCAATTTTTATGTGACATTATGGATAGATCTGCTTCACTGTCAACTACCATGGTTATATATTTATCAAATTCATATTTCTAAAGCTTTGACATATACACTTCTTATCATTAATTTTTTCTGTTCCACCTCTCCCCCATATTTGTAATCCATTTTTCTCTTAGGTGATTCACTATCTTTAAAATGGCAAATGATAGCTATATGATCTCTAGAGTCACAATTTCTGCATATTTTTTCTCTATGTTTATAGTTCATTTTTAAATGTCCAGCTTTACCACAACTGTAATATGTTTTGTAAGTTTCTTTTATGTACTTTGGAAACTCTAACATCTCCATTAAATTTTTCTGTGGTAAACAAAATCCTTTCTGTAGGCTTGGACATTGTAAATTCTGAAGCATTATTTAACACTGTCTCCTGAGCTGTGCAATATTCTATAGCAATTTGTAAGTTAAATCCGGATCACTAAGTAATATTTTTCTGAAGTTATAAAGAGACATACCATATAAAAATTGTTCCAGCAGGGTGTCATTAATGTCTGGTCCAAAATCATAATCTTTGGCCACTCTCCACAATGCTAAATCATAATCAACATATTTCTCCTATAACAACTGCTTTCTGCTTCTTAGTTTAATTTTGAGAGTTTTAGGGTAAAACACACACTCAAAATTTGTGTAAGTTCTCCATAAGGGATATTCTCTGGACACTTAAGATCATGAGTCTGGTTGTCAACTGTGTCACTTCCTGGCCTACAAATAAAGAAGTGTTGAAACTTTAAAACAACCCCTTCTATTTTATTAATCAGCATATAATAGCATGCAACACATAATTTCCCCAATGAGTCTGCAATATTTATGTTGAACTCTCAAATTGTAGAATTTAGCCACCATTTTCAAATTCCTATTTTCACCATATCTGAACTGTTAACAGTGCCACTCTGCTATGTCTGAGTGTTTAATTTAAAACCAGTCAGATATAGAATATAATTGACACACATTACAAGACTTTGTTTAATTAACATTTATTTATTAACAAATAATAACAAAGGAAGAAAACAAGTTAAAATATAATATAGTTTCTTAGTCTGAATAACAGTAACATGATGAACACTCATTATAAAATAAGTTTACTCTACAGAGAATTTATACAATTCTTCTAAAAGAGTTAAGTAATTTTGACTCATTTGTCTCTTTATTAGTAATTGATAGCTACAACTATCACTTCATAATGAAGACTTTTCATTTTGTATTCCATCTTACTCACATGTGTCATTTACATGTGTGAAAATGAGAGACTATTTGCAATGCTCTCTTCTAATTTTTAGATTAATTCTGCACACAATTACACATGATTGAGAGAGACAATCGCCTATGAAAACATAAACATAATGATGTGCTAGAAATCTAAGCAGACATTCATGTTCCCTTTTTGGGAGAAAATTCCTTTAAAAATTCGCTTGGGAGATCATCCCAAATTATACAAATAATGCTAGTTGTATGCAAATTAGATTATATATAAGATATCACCTAGTGTAAAGGAAAAAGAGAAAATAAGCAGCTAAATTGTTTTAGACTGGATAAAAGTTAGTGTGGTTTAACAGTAATAATAAATCAGCAATAAAAAGTGGTCAATGATAGATTAGTAGACTGATTAGCAGTAATCGAGACTAAAATGGAATAATGGCAAGTGAGAAGCAGTACTTGTTTGTGTATAAAAAAGTTATTACCAGTGAAGGATAATAAACAGAAAGTTAACCAAATCATATGGTCAATATAAATGTATAAATTGTGTGTGCCACTGTAAGCAATAATATCGCAAACTTTAATAGTTTATTCTATAAAGAAATTACATATGCTCATTTGTGTCTCAAAAGGCATTCGATTTTGAAAGGACAAATATACAACTGGATTAATCCTGGTATGAAAGGAAACTATTTTCAATTGAGGACAATAAATATAACTTATGAATATTAATGGACTATTACCTTTTTATGTTGTTTTCACCTCATTATTATTGTTATTAAATAAATATATTGTTATATATACATTTCAAAGTATATTGCTTTATTTATTTAATTCCTATCTGGTCTTTGGAGACCCTCAGAATACAGCAGCCAGCCATCAATTTTTTTAATTTGATATTAAAATCTATGTACAATATTTAGTTTTAATAATCTACTAACACAAATACAATTTTTTTAAAAATTTATTTTAATAGTAAAAAAATAAATATTTTAATGACTGTTAATATCAAATCATTTAATTCTCTTATATTAACTTTTACTGAAATCAAAGACAAATTATTTAAAATTGCTAATACTTCAAAATATATATATTGCTTATAACACTTCTTTCTTATACACTTTAATACAACAAATTTTCTTAAAAACTTCTTTATTCTCCTTACAGTTTCCACTGTCCAGCAGTCTTCATCAGAGCTCTATCTTCTTCTCTGTTTTAATTAAAATGCTTTTCTATATTATTTATAATGTTTTCTTTATTCTTAATTCCTTTTCTTAATTTTCTCATCTTAATAAAATTTGGTATTAAATTATATCTTTCATAATCGTTTATAAATTTAATATTGTTATTCACATTATTTAATTTTAATATTAATTTCCATCTGTCATTTAATATTCTTGATATTTCATATCCTTCCAATTCTTTAATGTAGTCTATTAACATTTTTATATTGGCCATATTTTCCATACCATATATTATATATATCCAAAACTTGTCTTTCTTCTTTCTAATTCTTTGTGTGATTCTCTTCTTATCAGAAGTATATTCTCTTATTCTTCTCTTTCACTTTCTTTGTATATCTTCATATAATCATATATATTGCTTATAACACTTCTTTCTTAGACACTTTAATGCAACAAATTTTCTTAAAAACTTCTTTATTATCCTTACAGTTTCGACTGCCTAAGTCTTCATCAGAGCTCTATGTTCTTCTCTGCTTTAATTAAAATGCTTCAAAAGGTTTTAAAAAACTACTAGATATTATTTATACAAATATGATTTAAGAAAATTTCAATTTAAAATGCTTTGTTAATACTAACTAATACATTCCAAAATAGATATAACATTGGCAAAACAAATTTGAAATGCTTCTTACTAGGTAGCCGTGTAAACATTGTTATCATATATTGTTCATATAAAATAATAACTATTATAAATATATAATACTGAATATTAAAAACAATATACTACCTGCAGTTGAAATCCCATTTGGGATGAGATTATTATCCAATTTTTTTAATGACTATTTACCTCTAATATAAATATGTAAGGATAGTTCTAATTATGATTCCATGCACTTCCAGTGATAGAGTTGTTAAAATAATTTTACACTTCTCTTCTAAAATTTCAGAAAAGTCTGTATAAAAAGATGTATATAAATAACTTATTTTTTGATTACATACCAGACAATCTTTGAATACTCATTTAAAATCATCTCTGAACTCTGTAGTATTTTAATATTGCTGACAATTTTATATTTCTTGTGCAAGGTATCATATTTGATAAATATTGTAATCTTGTAAACATTCTTATGTTGACTGTTCTTGTAATTAGTGAGAGGATAGTCAACAGTAGGTAAGCATGGAAAATAATATCTGGCTGAGGCAGCGAATTAAAGAAATGTTCTGGTGGTTTTCTATTTACTCATTCATGGCTTTTTTGTCATTTAATGGATATTTTAGCTAACATAAAAATTTCCCTGGTGCTTTATAGTGATTGTTTTCCAAACTATTTCTGT
This sequence comes from Epiperipatus broadwayi, assembly GCA_028023455.1. Lineage (NCBI taxonomy): Eukaryota > Metazoa > Onychophora > Udeonychophora > Euonychophora > Peripatidae > Epiperipatus > Epiperipatus broadwayi. The sequence continues at coordinate 2,056,259 of JAQFVV010012404.1, read as the reverse complement.
TATAAAAAGAAATCCAGGAAAAATAGTAATCAGACTAACTCATAGAATTGGAAGCAGTTGAATGAATGGACATGTTTTTTTTTTTTGGCCTTTATCTTATTCTTTTGACTTTATATAAAAATAATGAACAAGTCTGGATTATTGACCAAAACCACCTACTTCAAAAATATATTTACCAAAATATACTTAATTAAAACTTTTATATTTAATCTTTGATAATGAATTTAAATTAAATCTGTTTAACAAACAAAAAAACAAAAACAGATTTAATAATAATAATAATTAAAAAAAAAACTACCTATTTAGAATTCATTTAAAATTTAGAACTTAATTTAAGATTTTTCTATTTCTTTAAACCAATGTTGGAAATTTAATTTACACATTCAAACATGCTCATACAATAATTTAATGTGCCTGTATATGTAGATTTGTATATAGGCAATCATTTGAACTTTAAATTATTATCATATAGTTTAATTAAATTTATACTTATGACAAAAAAAAAAAAAACACTATGTTATAGATCCCTCATTTTGTAATCACTTTATACTATCCTCTGCCTGATTTTGACAACTATTATAAATGTCAATGACGTATCCACTTCAATATATAGACACAGTTTATATAGCCATATGGCAATGTTCTACCCTTATTTTCTCTCTACCCACATCAATAAACAATATTAAAACAAAAAATTGAAATGGAATTTGATCATATTTTATTTTACTACAGCAATATTTTAGAGACACACACTTATAGAATAATAATAGTACTTTATGAATAGCTGCTTTACACTAAAACATTAAAATAATTAGATAAATGTGTCACATAAATTAATTATATATTCTTTACTTGTTAATGAAGATCAAATGGAATTTTAAATAATATTCTACTACTATTTCCCTATCCATATCAATAGAGCATTAAAAACAAAAAGTGTGACTGTAATTGACCATATTTTAAAATAGCAACGTTTTATAAACACATAAACTTATATAAATATACCCATATATACACATACATAAATCTTTTTTTTCTGTAATTAGGATAATTTTACTTTATTAATAATTGCTAAAAAGGATATTATAACAAAATAATAAATAGATAAATACATGTTATAAATAAATTATACATTCTTTACTTTTTAGTGAACATAAAACGAAACTTTAAATATTTATAATTCTACATTCTAAAACTATGCATTTAAGAATATAAAAAATAAAATTATTAATATAAATCTATAATGAAATACATATAAAAGTAAATTAATATTTAAATAATACCTGATTATTCTGCACAAGATTTTGGGCTGAAATGTTAAAATATATACATTAGGAACAAGACATAAGTAATTTAGCAAACAGTAATATAAAAAATGATAAAAACAATTATTTTCTACATCAAATTCTTATCTTACAGCTAGCTGTATAACTTGGATCAGTTGATAAACATATAACAATAACAACAAAGTAAGACAACTTCAACTAGACATACTATTTGTGTACAGTTTTTTTTTATAAAAATAAATCCATTTCATAGTCAACAAAAAATTTCATAATAATTTGGCAAGTAACTCATAATGCAACTCCAATTAAGATGGATTTTATGCAAATCAGATTTTCTATTCAGGTGCATGTTTTCTATTAGCCATAGTATAAAGTGTGAAAATATTTTTAAACAAATGAAATAAGCACTATTATATTGTGATGATCGCACATACTGCGATCACACATATAAATATTAAACATTCAAAGAATATTAAATATTATGTTTGGGAGAAAAAAAAGCGAGCTTGGAAAAAATTTACAGAACAAAGAAATGTTTCAACTAATTAAAAAAAGAGAGGGAATTAGAATCAAAAGATTCTTATCTTTTACCCTCCAAAGTTCGGGTTTTGGTGAAATTAAAATATAAAATTAGAGATATTGGAAATGTATGTTAAAAAATAAAGCGATAAAGAAATATAAATAAAATGCAAGTTAAAATCCGATTTTGAAAGAAAGTAAAGTTTAAAAAAAAAAAAAAAAACCTTAAATAGCGCGCAAAACAGAGAAAGTTAGACATGATCAAAAGATAAGGATCTGGGTTTTAAAGTACACATTTGACGATAAACGAAATGCGTGTATGGAGTGTATTTGAAGCAGGATATAGACAGAAATAATAAATGCTTGTCCAAATTTAAAAAAAAAAAAGAAAAACATGTATTAAAATCTGTTTAATTAAAATCAAGAATATTGAAATACATAGTGCTACGAGAGTGGGTAAAACCAATTTACATATGGCCGAAGGCATAGTAAGAAAGAAGGTGTGAATAAAAGTGAAACAAAGGATCGGAAGGACAAAGGCTGGTGGAATTTTTTAATTAAAAAAAAAGTTTTTCAGGAGAGATTAGAGCTAGAGACTTCGTGTTGAGAGGGTGGTAAAACACAGCTCCGATAATCAACCGATATAGTTAGCAAATATGACTTTTAACATCGGTGCTTCATCTAGAATGGCTGGCTAAGGCCATCGTGATCGCTGGTCGATCCGGACTTACTGTACTAATGGTTCTTGTCAATATGTAATAACCGCCATCGTAGCGCCTGCCGATGGATTCATTTAGTTGCCTTGTCCTCGATGCCTTGTCCTTGATGCCTCGTCCATGATGCCTTAACACTGAGAAGCTATACACAACCAAATCTAACCTACGAGCGACCGTCCCTCCTAAAGAAGTGGAGAAATCCACGTGACGGTTGGCAGGACGTCGGATAAATTCAGAGACTAAAACCTAGGTAAAGATACATACTATTTTTTATATATTTCAATGTGCACATCATTTACTTAGACAATGGCCACATGCGTTTTGTGAATGATAAAGACATTCTTGAATTTTTTTTTGATAAATACCCAGAATGACGATTTATAAATGTACCATCATTTATAAGAGTTTTTTATGTGTTCTTTTTCTTGTAGCACTATAGATCATAATCTGTTTTATTTAATGTAAATGTGTTTTATAAATTTGTTTTTTATGATTGATTTATTCTATTAAATATATATTTTTTCTATTTAAATCTGTCTTGTCTCGTTCTTCGCCACGTTCAAAAAAGGATAGTCTAGTCTTAGGGTGGGAAAACTATTATTCTTTTTTTTTTTTTGATTATTGAATTAACACGTGAAATTTGGTGGTGCAGTGTTTGATTCCGTTAAATTTATAAATCATCCAAGCGCTGTAACTCTGTCAAATCTTACAGCAGTCGGGAGAAAGTTGATCGGGAAACATAACCTGGGGTTATATCCGTATAGCATACAGGTTCGGTCAAATACGGAGATAGACTCGTCTATTTTCGTATTTCTCTCTGCTTGCGGTAACGGAAAGTGGACGATTTTGAATTATTGAATTCCCCATTATGTACACATAAAAGGGAAGTGTAGCCTTCGATCGTCGTGTGCCCGTTACATATTTTGGGGGCCAGTCCGGGATCTGAAATTGCTGTGCAATTAGTGATCACGTGTTAAATAATTTTATAAGATAACAAATATTTTCTAAAATAAAAATTGTTTTAATATATGTGTTTTCAAACATATAAAATTAGCGTTGTAAGTTAAAGTGGCGAGAAGCGAAGACGAAGGGGATAAGTTTTATTTTATGATACTCTATATGAGCGTTTCACGTCAAATGTGTACAAAGAATAGAAAGAGGGGGGGGAATTTTTTTTTGTTAGTATTACGAAAGTTTTGAAATGCGTAGTGAGGGATAATCTGAGACAAGAATAATTAGACAAGTTGTAACGAACAAAGAACTGATCATATCAAATGATTACTGTAATGTAATATAAATCGTTTCAAAAAAAAAAAAGAAAGAGAATAACACAAAATTTCATGAAAGTTTACGATAAATAATAAAAAAAAATATAGTAGCCGCATAGCCCAGTAAAGTTAAAGAAAGATAAAGTGGTGTGGTTAAGTATAATAAAGTGTATTCAGATAATTATAGATCAATATAGATTATCTGGATGTAATTAATTAACGAAAACATAAAATAGTTAAGTTAGAAATAGTGAACCAGTTTCAGTAATGTTGTAATTATAAAGGTTAAATGATTTAGTCGAAGCTAAGTTAAATGAAGAAAAGATATATGTGTGAATTAATAATCACATGTCCCATTTAAGCTGGAAAATAAAATATTTTAATGATAAAAGGGATTCGCGTGTATAAGTTAAATTGAAGAAACTATAAGTATTGTCGCGTCTTTTAGTTAAGTGAAAAAAAATATATATATGGAAGAAGGGGAGGAAAAAATGTGTGTATGATCTTGCTTAAAACAGCCGTAACCTTAAGTGGCCGAATTTTATAAATGTAGGAGTAGAAAAAATATATATATCGGAAGGGTAATGTGGGAGATACAGTCAAACAAAATGAATTTATAATGTATATCGTCAACAGAGGAACAAGTATAGTATTTAAGTAAGTTAAATTTAAAAGAATATATAAGTGCATCATTTAATTGAGGTATAGGGGTCAGAGGTAGATGAGTGGGAAAAATAGAGGACAATCATCAAGGTGGACAGGCAGTCGGGCGAATCTAAGGCAGGCGAACAAGAGGATGAACCAAAGTGCGGATGTTTGGGTTGGCTAGCGATCTGAATGCTGATCGATAAATAATACAGATACTAAAGTTAATCAAAGTGAAAACATAAAGTCAGTCGAAAGAAGTTGGGTATAAGTCGAGTCAGAAGAGGTCAATAGTAGTAATAATCATTCCAGATATAAGGAAGGGTTAAATAAAAATCATATTCATACGTACAAGGGCTCAAGCCAAAATGGAACTTCAAGAAAAGCAAGTAAAAGAAGGGAATGGAGAGGAGATGAAAGTAAAGGATACAATAGCTTATAGTAATATCATGGATATGTTAAAGCAAATGAGGGCGGAGCAAGAGCAGTTCATGAAAGAATTCGTGGACAGACAAGAGACAAGGATAGAAGAATGGATGGTAAAGGTAGAGATAGACCACCAGAAAAGATGGGCTGAAGTCAGGGAAGAAATAAGAAATGAGGTCATCCAGCAATCAAAGGCTAATGACACATGGAATGGATTTCACCAAGAGATTAAGATGGATGAACAAAGGAGTATGGGACCATGTGCATATGAGGAATCAGAAATAGTTGAGGATAGAGGTAGAGAATCAGCAGAATTTGATTGGGAAAAGGACATAGGGTGACCAGAAAGGGAAATAAGACAGTTAGATGAAGAGGTGGAAGTAGTTAGAGTGGAGGATCATAGAATGATGATGATGAGCATACTGGAGAATTTAAGTCAGGTGGCAAAGGTAGTAGCAGGGTTAAATACAAAAGTTGAAGAGAGTATAAAGAGGTCAGCCAATAGCAGCACCAATGCCAACATAGAGGGCATGGGGGCAAGAACCAGTGGAGAATGTAGAATTATGGGATCTGGAAATTGCATGGATTATCCTGTAGGCTTCCACCAATTTCTGAAGGTACAAGTTTTCGCTGGTAACCCTGGAGAAAACCCGAGGAGGCAGGAAAATGGACAACAAAGATGGGAGATGGAATATAAGCATCCATATGACAGACAGAGGGCCATGAGCCTAGGGAGCAAACCCTGCATCCCAGAGGAGGCAGAGGTGATGTCAATAGAGGAAAACAACCACCAGATAAAACTTAAGGGCAGTCACAAATAAAGGAAGGATTTAATGATGACAAGATTGGAAATGGAAATGGACCATGAGTCATGGAGAATGGACTGTAATATGGATCCTGATAACAGAGAAATGATGAGCCGATAAGTGGGAAAAGGGATAAAGGGCATTATGATAAAATAAGAAAGCATAAGATAAATAGTAGGGTGAGGTCATAGATAGAGGCTGAAGGCATGTAGGTTTAGATATTGGTAGATAGATCTGAACAGTATTGGGTGATGCCTTCTTCATTATTCATTCATGTATGTTCTGTGGTGCACCAAATCTTATCATACAGAGAACACAGGGACAGAGGTCCCATTCTCATAATGACTCACTGGATTAAGATTTCCAGTTAGATATTGGACAGATATCGTGAGTCAATGGTTCAGAGACCAGTCTATGGGGGAAAGAACCCCTTGTATAAATTAAGAGCTATCAGAAAATATACTGGGCTCATGGATGAGCTGGACGAAAAGATGCCAGCCTCCCAACCTACCTCGGTAATAGTGACCAGAGTTGGCACTTAGGGGTTTATCATTTGCAGGATGTGATGTATGAACAGGTTTAATCGGGTCACAGAGATATCCTGTGGATCCGAACCTGTATATACGAGTATGAGGCAGGAATAAAATGCATGTAATGCTATGACAAGATTAAATTGGTTCGGCAATGCTGGTTGGGTCATCAAGAAAGAGATATAATTTACCTGGTCGCCTCTCTAGAGATTAACCTCATCACTAAATCATGTTAGGAGTGCGTAAATCTAAAAGGTTTGAACAGTAGTTGGGAGCATCTAGCGTTCGATGCAAAAATTTAAAATTTTTTTTTTAAAAAAAATTTTAAAGGAGGGGAACGGTGTAATGTGATGATCGCACATACTGCGGTCACACATATAAATATTAAACATTCAAAGAATATTAAATATTATGTTTGGGAGAAAAAAAAGAGAGCTTGGAAAAAATTTACAGAACAAAGAAATGTTTCAACTAATTAAAAAAAAAAGAGAGGGAATTAGAATCAAAAGATTCTTATCTTTTACCCTCCAAAGTTCGGGTTTTGGTGAAATTAAAATATAAAATTAGAGATATTGGAAATGTATGTTAAAAAATAAAGCGATAAAGAAATATAAATAAAATGCAAGTTAAAATCCGATTTTGAAAGAAAGTAAAGTTTAAAAAAAATAAAAAAACCTTAAATAGCGCGCAAAACAGAGAAAGTTAGACATGATCAAAAGATAAGGATCTGGGTTTTAAAGTACACATTTGACGATAAACGAAATGCGTGTATGGAGTGTATTTGAAGCAGGATATAGACAGAAATAATAAATGCTTGTCCAAATTTAAAAAAAAGAAAAACATGTATTAAAATCTGTTTAATTAAAATCAAGAATATTGAAATACATAGTGCTACGAGAGTGGGTAAAACCAATTTACATATGGCCGAAGGCATAGTAAGAAAGAAGGTGTGAATAAAAGTGAAACAAAGGATCGGAAGGACAAAGGCTGGTGGAATTTTTTTAATTAAGAAATAAAAGTTTTTTTTCAAGAGAGATTAGAGCTAGAGACTTCGTGTTGAGAGGGTGGTAAAACACAGCTCCGATAATCAACCGATATAGTTAGCAAATATGACTTTTAACATCGGTGCTTCATCTAGAATGGCTGGCTAAGGCCATCGTGATCGCTGGTCGATCCGGACTTACTGTACTAATGGTTCTTGTCAATATGTAATAACCGCCGTCGTAGCGCCTGCCGATGGATTCATTTAGTTGCCTTGTCCTCGATGCCTTGTCCTTGATGCCTCATCCATGATGCCTTAACACTGAGAAGCTATACACAACCAAATCTAACCTACGAGCGACCGTCCCTCCTAAAGAAGTGGAGAAATCCACGTGACGGTTGGCAGGACGTCGGATAAATTCAGAGACTAAAACCTAGGTAAAGATACATACTATTTTTTTATATATTTCAATGTGCACATCGTTTACTTAGACAATGGCCACATGCGTTTTGTGAATGATAAAGACATTCTTGAATTTTTTTTTGATAAATACCCAGAATGACGATTTATAAATGTACCATCATTTATAAGAGTTTTTTATGTGTTCTTTTTCTTGTAGCACTATAGATCATAATCTGTTTTATTTAATGTAAATGTGTTTTATAAATTTGTTTTTTATGATTGATTTATTCTATTAAATATATTTTTTTTCTATTTAAATCTGTCTTGTCTCGTTCTTCGCCACGTTCAAAAAAGGATAGTCTAGTCTTAGGGTGGGAAAACTATTATTCATTTTTTTTGATTATTGAATTAACACGTGAAATTTGGTGGTGCAGTGTTTGATTCCGTTAAATTTATAAATCATCCAAGCGCTGTAACTCTGTCAAATCTTACAGCAGTTGGGAGAAAGTTGATCGGGAAACATAACCTGGGGTTATATCCGTATAGCATACAGGTTCGGTCAAATATGGAGATAGACTCGTCTATTTTCGTATTTCTCTCTGCTTGCGGTAACGGAAAGTGGACGATTTTGAATTATTGAATTCCCCATTATGTACACATAAAAGGGAAGTGTAGCCTTCGATCGTCGTGTGCCCGTTACAATATATCATAAGCACACAACATATAGGAAATACAAAGTTTTTCTGTTGGTCAATAAATATATTTAATTTTATAAGTAGCAATACAAAACATATGTTGCAGTGAAACATTTTATGGAAAAACTGGTTGGAAATTAATGTTGCTTGGGCATGATATTTTTTGATTTTGTAAATACTGGGAATTGTTGAGGTTTCAAAAGCAAAGAACAAACAATTTAATATTAACAGTATTAAAAACAAGAATACAATACAATGTATCATCAATAATAATTTTTTCATATTTAATTCTTTTCATTAATTGTTTACAATTTCTAGTTAACAATAAAAGAATGCAACTTTAATAATATTTAATTTATATATATACACACACATACTTAAGCAGAATAAGACTTTTCTGCCAATTCATTCATAATTCTTTTATTATCTTTTTTTTTGTTTGTATTTTTACAAATATATATATATTATGGTGAATTTGAACATGATTTCATAGAATAGACTTCCACTTATATTATAAAGACAATCTAAAAAATGCATTATCAATTGCTTTCATTGAAAGAATATGCCCAGAAAATTCCAAAACAAACAAATTTCATTTCAAACACTTATATGATGACAGTGCTGATTACAAATTCAATAATTTTAAAAAATATAAATCAATAATTCTTTTCTATCCTCATTCTCAGTACCACTTAAACAATTTATTATTAATGTTTATTGAAAATGACATTATTCAACAATTCGATTATGTAAATACCAATGAATAATTTTGTTCATCAACAAGCAGAAAATTATTTTTTTATAGTTTTCGAGTTATTAATTAAATGTCATTTTGATTTTGATCATTTTTTTTAAGGGGGTTTTAATATTTAGGGGGAGTTTTTTAATTAATTTCTTTTTAGGGTAAATGATCAATTATTGAATATTTGTAAATCAATAATTGTATTCATTTATATTCTAAATACTGGGTAGAGTATTCTTATTGTTTTACAAAGTTTTATATTAATATCAGTTTACTCAAATGCTTGCAAAAACAATTCTCTTCATCCTTACTTTCAAGTGGATTTATTCGAAGTAATCAAAGAATACCAGATGAATAAAATTTGTTTTGTATTTTTTAACTATTAATATTTTAAAATATTGTGGGACCCCCATATATCAAAAGAAACTTTCAAATGCATAACCTGCTAGTAAGCATATGACTAAAAGTGTTGAATCTTTCAGAAAAAAAAAAATTTCAGGTTAAAAGTAATTACTTCAAATTGTCCAATAAACAGATTAAAAGATGGTGTGATAATTAATTCACATCTGAGATTAATTGAATAGTTCATATAATCATTGTGAAACTGATACATATGCTACATCATTACTACTTTCTATTTTAAGCATCAAGAATTTTCAGATGAAAACACAACAAAGAACACTAGAACTGATTTTGATATCACAACACAAGATACCATAGCTATAATCAAAATAATGATATGGCTATGCAGAAAATATACAACAAAATAAGAATATTATCCAAATTTTCTGATAAAATCTTGTTTAAATGAAAGATAATTTATATATTTGCTGTACTTACTTCCAATTTGTAATCAATCATCCATTAAAATTTTAACAAGCACTAAGTTAAATATGTGGTTGCAGAAAGGAATTTACTAGTAATTAAAAAGAGATTTTGATTAATTAATGATTTCTGTAGTGTAATTTTCACTATGCAACTCTCATGCAAGGTAGGAAGTGATTTCTATCTGCTTTTAATACTTTATGGAGATGTGTAATCATAAATATATGACCAAAGACATGTGAAAGGGATGTATGATTCGCAAGATGTACATTTAATGCTGAACTGGCACTTATCAGTTGGCTTAGACTACAATCTCTTAAACATATCTTTATCATTGTTCAGTGTATATAAATAGCCAATTACTACAGTTTAATTATAAGCTCCAAACTTACTACCCTCACAATTTTGAAAAAAAAAAAAAACCCACTCAATCAAAGTATATTAAGAATTTTTATTAGTCATTATGAATAACTAATGGAAATTATTAATATACTTGAAGGGCTAATAAAAAATATTGATATAATTCCATTGAATGTTTTGTGTCGATTGTGAGGGCAGAAAATTTGACATGTATCAATTAAACTAATAATTGGCTATTTATATATACTGAAGAATGATAAAGATGTGTGCAAGCGATTGCGGTCTGGGCCAACTGATGAGTGCTGGTTCAGAACAAAATGTGCATCTTGGATATCATACATCTTTTTCAAATGTCTTTAGTCATATGTTTATAATTATACCCTTCCACAAGATGTTAAAAGTGGATAGAAACCCTTCCCTATCTTGTGTGAGAGTGGTATAGAGAAAATTACACTAGAGACCTTTTGATTAATCTTTGAGACTTAAAAAAAACGAACAAGTCAATATCCATTCGATACAATCTTGTGATTGCAACTACTATTACATATGATTACTGTTATGATAATTTAGCTTCAAAAATGTTGTAATTTTTTTTTAGGAATATACACTCATGAAATTGTGCTACCTAATTTTAAGAATATTTCTATAGTTTCAATTTTAAAAAATGATGGAAATACACAATATTGCAATAATTATCATGGAATATCATTATTATTCACTATAGCAAAGGTACTTTCAGTTGAATAGATTGAATTCAATGATAGACGAATGAAGACCAGAAATTCAATGTAGTATTTGAGAATCATGAAGCACTACAGACAAGTTTGCCTGAAGGTTTGTGATGATGGTATTTTAGTAGTATTTATATATTGGACTATTTCCATCATCTAATATAAGTTTTGAATGTCTTTAGAAAAATTTAACTTTAAATATTCCAAATACCTTCAACTGTTAATAATAATACATAGGTTAGCATATACACAACATTCTCCCCTCTTCATCAGGTGTTTCTGGCCTGACCAGTGGCAGTACTAGCATGAGAATTGAATCTGGACCCTTAGATTCTTGAAAATTGAATTTTAAGGTAATGCTCTAATTAACTAAACCAGCAACACCTAAAGAAGAGGAGAGAATAATATCTCTCAAAACATTGTGGATATACTAACATGTGTACTCTTACTAATAGTTGAATGTATTTTGAATATTTAAATAAAGTTAAAATTTTTCTAAAGATATTCAATATTTATATTAGATGATAGAAATAGTCTAATATATAAATACAAATAATAAATCTTTGGATAAATTTGGATATGAAAACAGAAATGTGAAATAAGATGGGGGGGGGGGTTCTAAATGCAGTATTATTTATTTATTTATTTTTTTTTAAAAAAAAAAAGTTGAAATAGATGTGGAGCTTTCCAAATAAAGGTGTAGCTCAATTGGATTATATTTTGACTAACAGTATATTTTAAGACTATAATATACATAGTAAGATATCTAGTGCAAAACTAGAGATGAAAATTATTAATAAAGACAATATTAACAGTTGATATTTTTTTACCTTCAGAAATATTATATTGAATTTAAACTTGAATGAATTCAATAAGAAATAACGTTTATCTTATTAGAATCTGTTATATAGAAAGCTAGTACAAAAAAAAAAAACAGTCCACAGTAAATTTTCAAATATATCAAGACAATATATATAAAAAAGTGTTATAAAAAAAAATTGGAAATCTGGAAATTGGTAAGAAAATGAATTAATGATAATATAAGGAAATATAATTGTAAATTGAAAAAGCTATAGAAGAGAATAAAAGTCTAACAGAACTTATTATTATTATTATTAGAGGAAAAAAACACCGTTTTAGCAATAATAAAAAAAGATGGTACTATATATAATTGACTAAAAATGAGAAATAAAGTTATATACATATTCTATAAAGATCTATATAGTAATAAATAAAAAAAAATCTTATAAAGAATGAAAAAGTTCCAAGAAAAGATATCATTATTATTGAAATCTTAAAATTACTATGAAGAAATAAGAGAAATTATTACTAAAATTATATATCACATGTTTAAATAATATAAGATGTACCAGATAATTGGAAGATTGCAGAAAGGTAGAAAAAAATGTTTAAAAAGTTTATCAGACTTCTATCAGTTCCATAAAGATCTTTATTAAGATAATTAAAAATAGATAAATGAAAATGTTGAATTCAAATGAGCCAAAAGAACAAGTTGAATCTGAAAATGTTTTTAATGCAATAGATCACATCCAAATATTAAAACAAGTTTTAGAAATAACCCAAAGACAGATTGACACTCAAATCATAGATATTCATTAAGCATTGGAATAGGCATTTTTGTTAATCTGGACTATCAATGAAGATAAAAACCAAGGTATCAAATTCCTGGATCTTTATGTTGAAAACAGCCACAATCACTAGACTATAAAGTGATACTAAAATCATTAAATATGAGGTGCAATTTACCCCAAATCAAAAACATCAATGGTTCACAAATTTTCTGGGCTTAAAGGCCTCCTACATAAGAATGCAAAATTCAAAATTGATCGAAAAAACAATAAAGATGCATATATTAAGGATATACAACATATGGGATGCAATATTAATAAAATTTATAGTACGATCAATAGATTCTACAACAAAATAAAAAACACCACTGCAGTCTAAACCAGAAGATACTAAGAAATGGATAAGCTTACCATATGTATCAAAAATTTCTAGCAAATTAAAAGGAATTTGTTCAGAGAAATTTAATATAAGCTTTCGTTCTCCCCAGCTTTAAATAACTTACTGAACAATTTGAAAGATAAATTCATGAATTGGCTCATCAAATAGTTTACAAAATCTCTTGCACCCAAGTCAATTGCCCATATGCCTATTTAGTGAATCAAAAGCCAATCTAACTACAAGATTGGCCCAGGACAACTATCTCTATAATAGAACTAAAAAAAGCAATGAATACTACATTTTCATAGAACACGAACAATACCCTGGCCATAAATTCGATTTATCTAAAGCAAAAATTGTTTGTATTGAGGAGGATAAAAAAATAGAAAAATTAAAGAGAGCTGGAGAAAAGATACCAGCACTCCTATCTTGAAGAAATGGGTTCTCAGATTTCAAATAAAATTTATATAACTACACAACAAATTAAAATGAATTCGAATATAAACAAGTATACTTAAATACAACCAATAATAGTAATGTAATATAGCTATGATCATGATATGCATTGTACTGAAAGCATACTCAGCATAAAGTCAATTTTTAAAATAACATGCCTACCTTTTCTTTATAAATGTCTTAAACATATCTTCCGGTCAACATGGCAACCACATTTGTTGTAAAAACTGCCATTTTTATATATAAAACCCTAAACCCAAATAAAAATTACTGTATCATGTAAGTTGAATGTACAATTTTTTTTCCCGATCTAATATTCTATTACATTACAATTTTCTAGCATTATGCTTATTATCAATGCAAATCTACATTCAGAAATAATAGTAATAAAAACATTTAAAAAAATTCTATGGAGACAAATTCCTCTAATACAAAAACTGATTGCAATAATTTTATACATAGTAAAACTCCTTTTGCAAATATTGCAAGTGCTCATAATGAAAATGAAAAAAACAATATTACAAAAGAAAACATTTCAGAAATTTATAATTTTGAAGATGTAATTAATAATTTGTTAAGCGAATACTCATTATCTAAGTAATATATATTAAGACTATAACCTTAAGGCTTTGCACCTAGATGTGACAGTAGGGACCTCTACAAATCTTAACACAAGATTAATGACTTTAAAAGACAAGAGCAGTCACTCTTATCTTCAATCAACTTTTTAATTATATAGGCGAATCTAAAGCATTTTGATTTGAGAGCATGAAGTTATTAAATACTTCATTGATTAAGTCCACAATTTCTTTACAAGCTAACATATGCGAAATCTTTCGATTTACAGCAAGTCAGTGTGTAGCTCTTATAATTAAAATATTTAAGACAATTTAAAGTTGTAATTAATAATTTGTTAAATGCATACTCATTATCTAAATAATATATATTAAGGCTACAACCTTAAGACTATGTGCCTACAAATCTTAACACAAGATTAATGACTTTAAAAGAGCAGTCATTTTTATCTTCAACCTACTTTTTAATTATATAGGTGAATCTAAAACATTTTGATTTGAGAGTGTGAAGATAAGTGTGGCTACTCTTGTCTTTTAAAGTCATTAATCTGGTGTTAAAATTTGTAGAGGTCTTTACTGTCGCATCTAGGCACATAGTCTTAAGGTTATAGCCTTAATATATATTACTTAGGTAATGAGTGTGTGCTTAACAAATTAATTACAAAAAAGCCACAGTCCTTGTCCTAACTAATACTGCTATATTTGACAACATACTGAATAAAAATTTTCAATCTTATAAAATAACCACACTACCCTCCATGGATAATTCATCTCTTATCATCACATTTAAAGGCATTCCTCCATAATGTTTCTATTGCAAATCCAGGGAACATCTCATTATCATATGCCCGAATCGCATTTGTTTGGAATGTTATTTCAAAAATAAAAAGACCCATCAATTCTCAAAGAATATAAAATCACACAATAAGGAAGAGTTACAAATAACCTCAGATACAACATCTCCAGATATTCCACTGTTGAATAAGGACATCCATATTGAACATAACCTCCACATCAGTTGAAGTAAACACACCAATGGAAAATCATTCCATCATTTCTGTTATTCAAAAAAATATATCTATAACTGAATCAGATAAGGAATACACAATAGGTAACTCAATAAGTGATAATATGTCTGGTACTGATGAAGAAAAAGGTAAATTTCTAAAATTTGGGGGAGGGGAGTAAAAGACAAAAAACTTTATATAAAAACATTCTAAAAATGGCACAACAAATCCAAGGAGAAAATAACTCACATAATAATCAAGAATTGGTATCATTAATATACATTACCAAAAAAACTAAGTATCCATTTAATAACAGAAAACCCTACATTTCCTATAGTAGAAATAGGAATTCAACAAAAATTAGATATCAATAAAACCATCACATCTCAAGAACAATCCTCTTCCATTACAGAAAATGATACAAAAAAAAAGTATTAAGAAAGAAAAAAATCAGGTATTACATTAGAACCCAATGTGTGACATAAAAAAGCACTTTCACTTCTCATTCCATTTTCCAAGTAACAAAATCATTTACTCCAAACATTGTAATGGTATAGCAAAATTAATATCAAAATTGACTTTTAAAAATAATATGAAAACACAATTGACTGGAAAAAAAACCCTAAACTTTTTTATTCTGTATTGCAAGCAAAAATAGTTAAATCACTTTGGTTTATACTTACTACCAAAATGATTAAATTAAAAAATAGAAATTTAATTATTGTTATCATATTTAAATACAGTATAAAATCTAATACATATAACAGATAACACTGTCCTCTTATTAAAGAATTTAAATATAACACAGATTAATGTAAAAGGCATTAACTCACCGCAACACTTATTTTCCCTAAGCAACCAGCTCACACAGTTCAATTCAAATATAACTCTCTTGACTAAAACAAAATATTCATCACATTAAAAAATTAACCTATATAGATATCTTAATAATGATCAATAAAGCAAGTCATATATAGCATGACATTGCTTTTATAAGCTTGTATTTACAAATATGTAATATAGAGAGTGTACCATAGCTCAAACAAGCTCATGATTGATAAGTGTGGTAAAGGAAAATATTAAAAATCTCTATCTGGAACATTCCTATCCCAGATCAATTGTTTTTGAGCTTATGGCTCACCTCAGTGAGGAGCTAGAACATTCAGACACTAGATCCAAAATATCAACTCAAAAACAGCACTTATTTAATATGTAATATTTAAGTAGAAACTGAAATTTTCAGACATGAAAATGTCTTTAACTCCAACTATCTAACTTAAATAGCTATATGAGACTGAACTAAATTCAGATTTACCATATATTAATAACCTTATCATTTCCAAGGCCTTAAAGGTAAATTATAGTTAAGTTAAATAGCTGGAGTTAAAAACATTTTAATGTCCAAAAATTTCAGAGTTTCTACTTAAATATTATGTATGAAATAAGTGCTGGATTTGAGTTGATATTTTGAATCTAGTGTCTGAATGTTCTAGCTTTTCACTGAAGTGAGCCATAAGCTTGAAAGCAATTGGTCTGGGGATAGGAACGTAGATATTTTAAATATTTTCTTTTACCGCACTTATCAATTAAGAGCTTGTTTGAGTTATTGGTATGCTCTCTATATTAGATATCTTAATAAATTTGGATTCCTTAAATTATCGCAGTTTGATGTATCTGCAGCTGGAGTAGAAATGATTATACACCACAATTCTCCATTTAAGCAATTTAAAATTTTATAACTTGATTTCAATATTAGCATAGTAATACATTATCCTATTTCCCTCATAATAAACAATCACAGAATATCTTTACAACAAAATAGAATTAATATTGAGATTAATAAGGCAGATAAATTTCTTTATTTCTACTAATCCCCATCCTATAATTTTAACTGGTGATTTCAACATGCCATATTCAAGTTTTGTGAAGAAATACCTCCATTGATTCATGAGTACAGAAGGATTCTTTTCCACAAACTCCTTTTCTTTCTACCCCCCAAAACACTCCATACTTCTAGACTCCTGAATTTCATTTTTTTATATCAATCCAACATTAATACATGTAAGCTTTTCAGCCCAACTAGCACTAACAATTAAAATTGAATTAAACTTGCAAAGACAACCAGTATTCAGATTAACAATACTATTAGATTACTTCTAAAATCCATGCCACTTGAAGCTGTCCTTTCAGAAATTTACATTTATTTTTAAAAAATAAACATTGTGAAATTAATCTTTGTAGAATCATGGTTCACACTTACAAACAGCATCAAATCTATCATAAATTTTTATACTAAAAAAAAAATAAACCTCTAACTAGATTGGTAAAAAAATTGAATACAATACACCTTCAATTAAAAAATATTTCCCCTTCAACAACATTCATTTAATCATAACACTCCTTTAATCATAACTCTCAAATAAAAATACAAACATACACAATAAATCTTGGCTAATTATCTATCTATTAAAAAGTCAAAAACATATATGGCAGATCTCTATAATTGGTCAAAAGAATATATACAATGGGCCCTTTGTTATAAACCAAAAGGAACAATACCATCATCCATTTTGAAAGATTCAAATGTGATAACTGGAGAAAACATGCTTCCCCTTATATACTAACATTTTAAATCCAAATTTCAAAATTATTCCTATTCCAAACTTGCACCCCTTTTTATTTGAACATTATGTTGAACATCAAGAAATTACTAAATCTGATATGGTTCTCTAGTTAAACAGCATTCCTGATAATCTTATCCAGGATCTCGTGCAATAACCAAATTCTTGCTTAACCATCTCAACCACTTCACATTTCTAATAATTCACAATTTAATTAATAATTTATCCTAACAAATTCACATAATTCCAGAACTTTATCCTATTTCTATGGTTCGCTTCCTCAAAAAAAATATTATTCCTCCCCCCTTGGACAATTTTAGATCCATATCCATGACTCCACTCCTTATTAAAATAGTTGCATCTCTAATTAAGATAAAATCTAACAGCTCCTTCTTCCTTCATTATCAAAATTTCAGTTTTCAAAAAAAGGTTTGGCTACTTCATAAGCAGCTATTCTCTTTAAAATAATAATAGACCACATTAGGCAATGTACAAAAATAAGACCCATTGCTGTATAATTGAATGTGAGGTCTGCATTTGACTCAGTTCCTATACCTAAACTACTACAACTACTACAGGAATAATATCCCAATACCATACTTCTACATATGACCAAATCTACTTATAAATAAAGAACTTTGCATAACTCTCAATAAAAAAATATTCCCTGGATTTCATCCTCATAATTCTATTCCTCAAGGCTCTCATTTTAAATCTATTCTCTTCACAACTTACAGCAATCCCCTTCTTTGGTAAATAGAAAGCAAAATTCCAGGAATACATATTTCTATATGGATGACTTAGTTTTTCTCCCATCAAAAAAATTTCTTCCCTTACTTGACACTGTACTTAGTAATTATACTAACAATTTTCCAATCTACTTTAATAAAAACAAATCTTCTCCTTGGAATATTCTTAACGGTAAAACCACTCCTTCCAATTTTTCCTCCACTCATACATTTTTAGGTTTCCCAATGCACCTCTCATATAATGCAATGAAGACAGCTACTCAAAATCAGTTTATTGTTTCAGTAGAATATACCATCAATGCATTATCCAAACATACCTTTCAAATGCTAAGCTATCACTAATCAACATTTAAATATATCCTAAAATTAATTATTTCTTAAGCCATTATTAAGTTTACTTGATTCAAAAAAAAATCTATATTCCCTCATCACCAAACTAATCAGTAATAAAAAAACAGTAGCTCTAAGCATAAGAAATATGGAAAAGCATAAAATGGTCTTTTGTTACATGGCATTTCTACATTTTATCTTCAAAGAGTCATTAATGAAATGACTAAGCTAATTAATTTCTTCCCAAGTGTTAATAGTATAATTCTTGTCAACCCTACTGACACCCTCCAACAGCCATTAATAATAATTTTATCAAAACCTTAATAATTTTCATAACTAAACACATTACTCTCTCACATAATCTATTTTTAAATACAATTAACTATTGGCAAATATATGAAATTGAAAATAATAATAGTATATCAAATAATAGTCAATCTTTCTTATTATATTGTAAGAAGTCAGTTATTGGCACCTGGAGTCCAAATATCTGAATTTCTTAATAAAATTATATGTCAAAGCCTTTCCTATTAATTATTTTCTCTTCTACAAGTGACACTTCACAAAAATAGATCCATTATGTGCCTTCTGTCATAAAAATGAAGAAACATTAGAACACTTTTTTATGGATTGTTCCTCACTTCATTTTTGTCATACTCTTATCACTAATATGACTCATTCAAACTTACTAACAATCAATAACCTCATAAAAAATATACAAAGTAGTCCTTTTCCCAATATAAAAATTACTACATTCATTCTTTTCACACTCTGGTTCATAAAATGCTATCTAAGTTTTAATCCCACATCTCCCAATACTAAATCACTCTTTCTAAAAAAATTAAAGAACATTAGGAACAGAGATCAAACCCATGCACCAGCTGGTATTCTTGCAGCTACATGGAATCAAATCTCATCCATCTTATTGCTTTTCTACTTGAAATCTTTTGTTTCAATAAGACTTGTAAATAATCTCCAATGTATATAGTAAACCCAATAAAGTTAATTTAAAACTAAAATTACAAGTGCAAAGAAAAGAGATGATATTAAATTAATTATGTGATAAATTTACCAGAAACTAATATTAATAAGGACATGAAAAAGTATTTTTTTTTTAAGTGTCATAGCATTGGCCGGGACGCGAACCAGCAACCCGGGCAACTGCCTGCAAGTGCAAGACAGTCGCACTGACCTCTCGACCACCAATGCAAGACATGAAAAAGTATTTTATTGATTAAAATGACAAATTAAGGGAAAAAAAAATAAATGGAGGTTATTTAAGCAATCTAAAATTTTTAAATAATGTGGAAGCTTATTCAAACAATGTTTTAATATCAGAAAATATTACAATAATCATAAGAAAGAAAGTAGGATTAAAAATAAATCCTAAAAAATTTAAAATAATGTTCAATGGCTTTTCAAAAAAGAAAAATGGAAAAAAAGTGGAGAGAAAAATAAAGATTGATAATAATAAATTAGAAGATGACATCTATAAATATCTCAGCCAGATAATTATTGCAGTTAGAAACAAAATGGGTGAAATTAAACTGGAATGGAGTGCTTTAAAAAAAAATTATTAAAGCGAAATATGCATATGTGTTGAAAAGTTTTAGAATATGTGTTTTTCCAGTGCTTATTTATGGATCTGAGGATTGTATAATAGAAGTGCAATATAGATTTCACATCACATATTAAAATATAAAGAAATGTATACTGGGAATAATAATGAGAATTAAAAACAATATATATATGAATGAAAGAAGTAACAGATATCACAACAGATAAACAGTTGAAGTTTTAAACTGGATCTAAAAGATTACAAAAAATCTAGAAATTAACTATACATGAGATAGATAAATAAGTTGCTAAAATAATGTGGAGAAGTTGTGTATTGGGAAAATGGAATTAAATTTGGTGAGATCTCTATTTTGCTGAGAATCAATAATGGTTGAACTTTATTTTTCAATTTATTAATACCCCCCCCCCCTTTCAATAATACTACATTTTTCCTTTTTTCGGAAACTTCACATTCACTTTTTAAATTTCTAAAACTTCCCACCCATCCTAACTATTTAAATTATTTATAAATATGATAATAAGAGTTAAAACTGCATTTTACAGGCACGTTTTTTTATTTTTAACATAAAACTATTCCCAAGCGCGTTTCTAATTTTAATTTTGCTATCTTTTAAATTTTTACTCAGCTATCTAAATATTAAATTTCTTAAACTGATACTAATATTTTTCACTATTTTTGAATTGTTCAGCATCAGTAGACATTTTGGAGATACAAAAAAAGAGTATAAAATGAAATATGAAGAATAAAATAATTATGAATAACTAAAAAAATTAAATTAATAGCACAATGTACATACCCCTTACTTGAAGACCGTCTCATACGCTTCATCAGTGGAGATTAAAATTTATAATAAGTGACTATTCAATCTGAATTGCACCTCAGAATATTATAAAATGAAATAGTATATGTGAAAGGCAATCAAAACCATATTTTATTTAATTAAATAATATATTGCATTCATAAGCTCAATTAACGTCGCTGGTAAGAAAATAATTTCCACACAGCTGTACAAAATCAAAACTAGATAGCCTTAAAAATGTAAGTGATCAAAAGCTATTATATATACTTTAAATCTACTCACAGATCTTTATCTTACATTTGCGATGCATTTTAAAAATAGGACTATCAGTTAAGGATTTTTTAATACTAGATACATTAACACTCTCAGCAACTTTTTGTTTATATACTATATCGAATACTATTCCTGCAAATTATAAAAACATGTTTGTATAATAAGTAAATACATGGAAAAAAAAATCACAAGTATTTAGACACACTTGACATTACAATACATTATTAAAAAAAAAAAAAAAAATCAATATCCTCATTAAAATTATTTTTGAAAATAACATATTTTATTGATCTATATAAGAGAATGACTAATACTGTATATATATGCGTAATCAGTATAAAAAGCTATTTACTTTTATCTTGGACTCTCCACTGCCCTTTCCAACTTCAATTAAAGACACATTCCACGAATAACCCAAACAAAAAAAAATAATAATAATAACAAAATAGTAGCAGACAAACGTGAGCCATAAATGATTTGCATACAAATATCAAAAAACAAAAATGGAAAAATATTTTCCATTACTATTTATCTGTCCAAATAAAAAAAAAAAAAAAATTCATTAATGTAAATATAATTAACTTCTAACAATTCAATTAAATATCTTGATAAAAGACTATACCGACTATACTATATCTCTTAAATATAATTTCAGATACCGATTATAAAAAAAATAATAATAATGAATAATTATTTTATAATAGAAATCAAATTACTTATTTCAAAATAAAAAAAAACAACAAAAAAACAATCTTTTAGGATGGTATCTTTGAATACATCATTATATAGAAAATCATTTAATATCATAAAATGAGCCAAAAATCAAACTTTTACTAAAATTCTCTCACGACCATGATATCATCTATTAACAAATAGACCTTTTCAAATGAAATTCAACAAGATATAAATGATATATATACAAAACAAAATAGCTTTCCTATAATTCACTTCAAAAAACCAACCACCTTTAACATTAAAGATGTTTTCATGAGATTGATGGCTCAGATTCAAGAAGATTTGTCACTGGTATTTCTTGATTCTGAGGCCATCAATCTCTGAAGACATCCTTTGATGTTAAAAGAGGTTGTTTTTTGAAGTGAATTATGGGAAGGTTATTTTGTTTAGTATATATATATTGTTTGTATCTCAAACAGGCAAAACTCTCCATACAGCAGTGCTATCCTGTGCTAACCAGAGTAATCATGGATGCCAGAAGGCTTAACCATATATCCCCATCTAGTGCCTACTCATTCAATATCCTCAGACTAGTGTTTGGCCTGCAGCCTTCATCAGTGAGGAGCCTTAGATCTGGGAGCACTGCAACTAGATCTTAGGATCTAATGCAACCCTCAGCAGCCACCTTTTATCTCTACTTAACTACAAAACTATGAGAATGAAATTGAAAACAATATTTTCGATCTAAGCTCAATAGCTTATATAGTCATACAGGTCTGAACTCAGTTCAGCATCCATACATTTTGGTGTCTTTGGCTCTTTAACAGCCATAGCCACCATTATTCATACTATCTATTTTTTTATTATAAATACCCACATTTCTTGAATTTTATGTATATTTTCGACATTGAATTAATTATGTCTTGTGAAAATATTTTATGGGAGTAACTATTTCTTAACTAATGGAATATCATTAGGCTATAAATATCTATGTGTGCTCACATCTGAATGAGTAGTCAAACATGTATTAAATTGGTCATTATTTATGCATCACTAAAAATAAATAGAATGTTTTATACACCATGCTTATTTATATAGATGTCTCATGTAAACATAAAAATCTCTGTAAATTGTTAAAGTAATTATATATTATAAAAATGAATTTCATTTATAGGTTTATGACAATTCAAATATATTCATAAATTATTATACTGCACGTCTGTGTGCTTATATATAGATGTATGTTATATAAACCTATTGGTACATATATGTAAATTAAAATGTAATAATGGATTTCTTTTTGGTATTAATCAAAATTAGAAGGCTTAATTTATATGTATAGCCATATTATAGCGATCTTAATTTCATTTTAATTTAATTGTTGTTAATAAATTTATATTTCATTGTTTAAATTATTCGAGTAAATTTACTAAAATATTACAGAATATGTTATATATCTCTTGCTCACCATAACAGTTATAGAGCTTTTGCTCACTGAGCTGAATTTATGCATAATGGTCTATTATATAAAAATGGTTTATATTTAGTGTTATGGATAGCCAGACAATGATGCTGGATGATGCAAAAAAGATATCCTTTAAAGTTACATTATTGATACTAAATGACCAAGGCATTGATAATGATCAG
This sequence comes from Epiperipatus broadwayi, assembly GCA_028023455.1. Classification (NCBI taxonomy): domain Eukaryota; kingdom Metazoa; phylum Onychophora; class Udeonychophora; order Euonychophora; family Peripatidae; genus Epiperipatus; species Epiperipatus broadwayi. The sequence continues at coordinate 2,032,647 of JAQFVV010012404.1, read as the reverse complement.
ATTGTTTTAGTATTCCAGCATTATTTTTTTAATTGTTATATTCTTATGAATTAGCACTTAAGTTTGTGCATCCAAATTATTATGTTGTATTGCTGTCCTATGTTTGGCAAGGGCTAAATAATTATCCTGGGCTATAGTAGACTCATTTCAATCCAGCCACAAAATTTATTATTGATCTTATTTTATTGTTGATTCTCCATCATGATGAATGGTGATTATGACTTTTCTGTAATGCTGGTGAACTTATAGATAAATTGACTACTATGGCTCTAAAATTAACAAAATTTCTTGAGTTATATTTTTTTATTTTAGGATTTTTTATTACTTTTTAAAAATAATTTTTATAATGATCAGTTTTATTCTCATATTAAAAAAAAGATTATTAAGTGCACTATTGTTTTTTATCTTTTTTATATAGGTGTGTTGAGTAATTTAAATTTGATGATATCTCTTCATAATATCTACCATTACAAATCTGGTAATCCAGGCTTGCAAAAAAACATGCTTATCATTATTTTCAAGCTTATTCTTTGAATTTTAATTAGATTATTTAAAAATAAAAGATATTAAAAACCAATATTGAATTCTTTATTCATAATTGAAATTATTTTTTTATTCAAATTAGGAATATAGGCATATCAAACCATGGTTTCATAAGAGATATTCTATTGTTTTTACATTTGTAAATAAAATTTTTTTTGCTCATGAAATATGATTTTACAACATCAACTTCTGATAAAATAAAAAAAAGTTTGGCAAAGAATTAATTTAAAAAAATTCTATAATATTAGAACTAATAGCATTCTTCTTAATAAAAATTAGTGTTTCAATCTATAATGGATATATAATTAACTTTTTTAAAAACAAAAACCAGTTAAAACTAAAATTTAATAAAGCAGTCTTCTTTTTAATAACTTCTGTTTCAATTTATATTAGGTCACATATTTAAGTTTGCTAAAATTATTTATATTCATTCTTTGATAAAAATATATCAAAAGCCTGATTTAGAATTTTTTTGAAGTTTATTGCCATATTATTTATTAATTGTCCATACATTCTCATAGTATATATAATGATTTTAATATTCTTATTCCCATCATTCATGATCTAGACTTATACTTGGAAAAAAAAATCAAAACTTAATACATTTACTTTTCATGACTCATTACTGAATAATGGTCTAGTGCTAACAATAAATATAACTTCACAGAATCTTTGTGCTAGTGAAAGCATTTTATGGAACCATGTAAACATTTCTTTGATTTATAATTATAACATATATATATATCATTTTCATATTTATATTATTTTATAAGTTTTCTTAACTTCTTTTTAATAGAAAATGTCAAAACTAAATGTTTGTATATTGCCTTTTTTTCAGAAAAATGACAAAATCACATACATATTTATTTTATTTGGTCATAATATGTTATCTAATTGCTTCTTCCAGAAACCTGTTCTGAAATTTTCTCATGCAGTAGTATAAGTGTGTTCCAAATCAAATCTATACAGTATTAAAAAGTTATGATATTGGTAATAGCCTATAAAGCTTTATTTTTTCTTTGTGGAAGCAATTTTTAAATTAAATCCACAAAGTAACCCAATTATAAAATTAAGCTTCTGTTGCATAACAGAAGTTAGAGATATTCATAATAGCCAAAGAATTACACAATATAGGAAATTTGCTATTATTATTCAGGCATTTCTAAAATTATCATATATTATTAAGATAAGAGTAATATTTCGATCTGTTCTTGGTTTCATATTGTGCAGATTTTTATAATAAATAAATGTTTTGAAGCTATAACAATCATGAAATGAGCAAATTTTTTAATCCATATTGTATAATTGATTCTTTTTGATAAAATCATACAGATTTCTGAGCTTTATTTATAAAGAAATAATACTAAAAACAAAAAGATCCAAAACAGAAATGATAAATTTGAATATAAAAATTAAAACCTATGTTTGCATTTCAATACTATCAATTATATCACAATATCTTGATTAATAAGATATAGTAAACAAATAAACAAATTTTGCTGCCCATATTATCTTCTTACTTAATAATAATAATAAAACATTTGAACTTCAGGCGGTTTTGATGATTACAAAACATTATTAAATCATCTAAAATTAATGATTTTCATTTAAAATAACTGGTTCAGTTTGTATTTTGATTTACAATGAAAAGTGGATTGCTTCCATTCTCTCTAATCTCACTAAAAGTCACTGCTTTCCAGTGTCATAAATTAATATGACATATATCAGTGTTGTTCAATCTTGGGTCTGCAGACTGGCACAGGTCTGCAGAAATTTCCTGCTGGTCCATAAAAAATTTCATAAACTAGCAGAAAATTTTATAATAATAAAATAATAAGATTTTAAACTTGTAATTACTATAAAAGCTTTTATTAATTTTTTATTATTATAATTGTTTAAATACAGTTCATTATAAATCAATATTTTGTTAAAATTATTAGATAATACTACTGTAATTGCTACATAATAATAATTAAAAGAATTTATAAAATAACTGTTTATGCATGACATATTTCAATACCTTTGTTTTGAAACTTTAAGTTCAACTTTGGTTTCCTCATTTATTATTTTTATTCTTAAATCCACATTTAATAATTCACTGAGCTGAAATGTGTTATCAATGGTGGACTAAGATATACTGTTATCAAATGAGCATGTCTTGTGATAATTCACCCACCCCTTATAACCCTGTTGCTACACTTAGTAGGCATTGCAGTATTGTGTCAGCTCGTTTATTGCTGACATAGAAAAAAATATTATTTTATTGTGATTATTGCAATTGTGCATATTATCTTTTGTTTATTGCAATCATTGTCTTAATTTTCACTGCAATCACTTGAAAAAAGAACATCCAACTTTGAGTTATGAAGCAAACAAATTTTTGATAATTTTTTAGATCTCATATAATAAAAAAATAAAAAAGTAAAATGGATGTTAAAGCAGCATTTCTCCTTTCTGAAACAACTCTACAGTTACACATATATTTGCAACAAAAAGAGAAGCAGCAGATGTCATACTAATTAAAAATTATAATTTTAGAACAATAATCTTAATAAATAAAATATTATCTACAGTAGTTTAAGGTTATAGAATTTCTTAAATGCAGTTTAATTTGAGGAATTTTTTGTCCTAGTTATGATGTTTTTCAGCCTAAAGAATTGATTGTAATGTTCCTTTTTTAATTGTAATTCAAACGAATTACATATATACCATAATATCTAATCTAATTTAAATCATCTTCGGTTATATAAAAAAAAAGTAGAGAAAGTTTAGAAAAATGTTTAATTACATTATCTATGATATTTCTTGAAATTCAGCTAAATAACATTTTATCCTTGCATATTTTAACAATATAATAATTAACATAAGCAACACATGCATTAATGAGACCAATTGTGAATGGATTGCTTCCCATGGCAGTGCAACCATGTGTGAATCAAGAGCAAGTTATCAACATGCAAAGGGAAGCAATATCATTATGTAATATAAGGAACCACCTTGTCATAGTCAGTTATGATAGTTGTGTGTGCCACCTGCATCTGGGCAGTTTAAGTCTAAGAAAATTTATCTTTAACCTTCTGCCAATCTGTGAAATATTATTCATATTTTTGCTAGTCCACAAGTGTGAAAATGTTCGAGAACACTAACATACACTATATATTAAAAATATAAAATGTATGCACAATAGGAGTTAATATAACCAAAATTCAAGGAATATTTTGAAAACAAAAATTTTTTCACCTAATGACTCTCAATTATTATCTGTCAGATGCTTAGGGGCTTTTTGATATAGTTTCAAAGATAGTGATTGGAGCACTGCTCAGTAATATACTTTAGTACACAACAAGTTCCAACTGAATAAAAGTATATTTAATGATATTGTGAGAATGTATGAAAACACACATAAAATGCTATCTATTTCTGTATTCAAAAAATTTTTTAAAAATGCTAGGGATTATGCATACTTTGGCCAATTCAATCAAAATCAATCTTTATTTACTTTCCTCAAAACAATAAACAGTATTAACTAATTTATCTGTTTTAAATTATATTACACACATACAAGGCAGAATTTGTGTCATTAATTGAAAGTAAAAATATATTATGCCCCTTTCTCATAATAACTCATCATTATCATTTTCAACCATTATCAATCCACTGCAGGATCAAGGTCTCTCCAAGTTCAATCCATCTCCGATCTCTAGCCTCTCTTCTTCACATCACCTAACATACTCCCTTATTTCATCCATCTATCTCACATGTGTTCTCTTGGAAACCAGTTTAAGATTTCAACTGCCATCTATTATCATCTAACAATATATTCAGTTCAATTTCAGTCCTTTAATTCTTTCAGCGATATCAGTAATACCCGTTTGTTCTCTCACAGATGTATTTCATTTCCAATCTCTTCTTGTTACTCCTAATATACATCTCCCCATACTTCATTGAGTGGTCTGGAGTCTCTACATTGCTCTTCTGTTAAGTGTCCAAATCACAGATCCATAAGAACTGGTAACATGTATTTATTAAAAACTTCCTTTTCAAATACACAGGCATATTTCCTTTTAATATTAAGTTATTTCTATCAAAAGCACTCCAACCAAGTTTAATTTTATGATTAATTCCATCCATTATGTTTCCATCTGTAGTAATAATCTGACAAAAATATTTGTAGTTGTTAAGTTCTTCCAATTCATCATTATCAATCTTTATTTTCTTATTTTGAGAAAATCCATTGAACATTACTTTAGTGTTTTTAAAATTTACCCTTAATCCTACTTTAACTCTTGCAATCTTTCCTAAAATTCTAAAGCAATATTTCCAAAAACAACTACATGATTTGAAAAATCTAAATGATTAAATCATTTCCATTTACTTTTATTACGTTAACTTCCTCTTTTAATCCACAAAATACTTCTTGCAAAACTACTCTAAAAAGTTTTGGAGTCACCCTGGCGTACATCCATCTCAATGTTAATTTTTTTAGTATCATTATTTAAACTAATTGTTGCAGTTGCATTTTTATAAATATTCTTCAAAATATGACAATAGCATGATCCAATACTTTGATCACTGAAGAAATGCTTATAGAATCAAATGTCTTTCATAATCTACAAATCCAAAGCATAATAGCAACTCATATTCAATGGTCCTTTCTATAACTTCTCTCAATACTTGGATATCATTCACTGTATTAGAATCAAATCCAGTTTGTTATTTTGGTTGATTAAAATCCAAAGTTCGGTGTAGATGAATTGTAATATTTTGATAAAAATTTTGTATAGAACTGATAGATCTGTAATTTCTAATATCTTCTTTATCACCTTTTTAAATTTATATTAATACTGCATTCTTTCAATCATCTTGTACAGTTTTATCATTTAAACATTTGGTATACAAGTTTGCCAAAATTCTTTCTATTTCTTCACCTGCTTCTTTGAAGATATTGATTATTTTCCCTTCTTCATAAATTTAATTGCATGTCTCACTTCTTTATTTAAAATCCTGGGCAATTCAGAAGATATATAGGAGATAATTTTTCTTCTTCTTCATTGTTATATAATTGTTAATAGAACTCTTCTATACACTTCATGATATCATCTCTTTCTTTAGTAATAGTTTCATCTTTTTTTCTTATTGCAGAAATAAGTTTTCTACTGTACTGAATTATTTATATTATATATACAAATATAACAGATTAAGGTTTAGGACATGACCAAACAGCTCCCTTCTTTAAAAAAAAATGTGATTATATTTCCCGGTCAATCCAACCAGAATCATATTATATATGATGTAAAAGATAACTATTTTAACTTGTGACAGCTTTTATTTATTTGTTTCAGGCACCAGTGTTTAGTGGACCATATTAGCTAAACATGTCTTCACAAGGTTAATTAATAGACTGACATTTTCCCTCTTCTTTCTAATTAGTTTTTTTTATATACATATCAGATTTCTATTTACAGAGATTTAGAAATATACATCAGGAATCTAAATAATGAAAATTGCTGAATATAAATTACCACATAGATTTAATAAACAAGTAAGTACATATTATAAATACAAAATTATTTATTAATACTATTCTATTGAATATTATTAAACATTAACATATAGATACATTACATAGAATATATATATAACATATTCTTAATTACAAATTTAATTAGGTATTCTGTTAGCAATAATCAAGTTTAGTTCACCTGTCTTATTAGTTCATTAAAAGCAATAATAAAGTTTAGTTCACCTGTCTTATTAGTTCATTAAAAGTTTATATTATAAGTTCAGATAACCATTAAAGTTAGATATAGAGCTCTCATTAATCTTATCTATTATTTCTTTGAATGGGTTTAATGACTGATATAATATGAGTATACCATAGCCATGGATTTCTTATTTGCACAAACAATGAGATCAATTATGTCCAGTTGTTGTCTTTAGATTGGCTTTCTAGGGTACTGGTATGTAGGCATGGCATTTTGAATCAAGGCATCCACTTGATTTTTTTAATAATTTTTATGCATTTTAGTAAAAAAAAAAAACTAATTAAACTGTCAAAATATTAGGAATTGAAATTATTTAATAACATTTATATATGAATTTTCGGAACACATTCATTTAGAACTAAAGAAAAAAGATTTTTAAAAAAATTGACATTATTTTTTAAAGATTATTTTGATTTTAAAATGTTTATATTTATACCTATTTACAATATATATATATCAAATTAAAAACTTTTATAGCAAATCCATATTAAGTGTTTGATATCCAATAAATATATCAGATAGTTATTTATAGTAGTAATGAGCAAGAAGATTCACAATCAAAATCCAGTTCTTAATAAAAATCATTAATAATAATAACAATACTGTTGTTTGGATCACCAAGATATGGGAAAACACCTAAACGGCAAAGTGAACATTGAACTGACCAAATTGAGTTTTTTTAAATTAATTAACAATTTTTAGTTTAGGAATTTCTCACTCTACTAAGAGTTTATTTGACTTTTATATTTGAGAACAAGTGAATCTTTGTCCTGACCTGTTTAGGGCAGTAGTAGAATGATAGACTTAAGAAATAAATATTTTTGAAATTCAACTTCACATTTCTTATGCTCAAATATATATTATTTTTGAACAACCAATCACTGGTCAATGCATATGAAAGACAACAAAGTCCAAAGTATGCATTTTCATAAATACAAACTATAATAATTTATTAGCCATTCGTAATAGGGATCCCAATGGAAAGACAAAAACCTCCTTACTTTCAACAACTTCCACAATAAATACCATTACATTAAAACAACATAAATGTAACACAAAAATATAATAATAGAATATATATTGTTAAACATATTAATAATTATACTTACATTTCATGTCAGTGGCTTCATAATCCTTAAAACAAAAAATATATAATCAATATAATTTTTTGCATTTCTAATTCATATTTATTTCAAAAGTGATTATGATTATTTTATACTGATAATTTAATTAACAATGCTAATCTAACAACCATAATTATACTCTCCCCTCCTTCATATTATTATATTAGAATGGTTTTATGAAAATAAAATTTAAAAACAGATAAAATGGAAATACATTACTTTTCAAGAATTTAACATAATTTGATCACCAGAAGAACTTAACGAAACCGTGCTGATAAAATTAATTGCAATAAGATTTTCTTTAATTTTCCATTTCAATTCATCTTTTCATGAGTAGTCATTCACAGAACTTGTTGCTATGGTGATTAACCTCTGAATACAGCAACAGGTTTATTAAGTTTGTTTCCTGTTTTTTTTTTTGTTGTTGTTTTGTTATTATCATACAATATTTCAAAGCAAAATATGTAATTTTATAGTTTTATATTTTGTTTTTAAAACAAAGCATGCAAATTCTTTCTTTAGGTATCAATAAACTTTATTATAGATTAAACCAAAACATGCTGGCTTACATAAGAATACATATATATACAAAGTTACTGTAGAGATATGCCAACAACCTAATATTCAAATCTGAAAATAGCTAAGATTTGGAAAAAAAAAAGATTTCAATCAGGTTTATGATTTTTCTTTCAGTTAGGCAATTCATTGTAATCCAGCTAGCCATCCAAAATTTGGTCAATAAACAAGTATTTAGATATTTTTAGCTAGTTGTTAAAAAACATGGTTGGAAATCCATTCACCACTTAGCACTTGAAAAATCTGATGATTAATGCCTTCTCCATCATTGTTCTCATTTAAATTTCACTGTGAAACAGAACTTCATATTTGGAATATAACAAAGGATTAATGTTTTAAATAATATCCCAAAGAGTTATTATGGTTTTCTATAATTTACAAGATTCATTAATAAATTAGTACTTTAATTAAAAATATTAGTGCATCTGTTAGCTTTGTAATTCTGAAAATCCTTGATTGTACTGACTTGTTTTTTCTTTTAATCCCATGATCAATTAAAAATGAATTAAATAATATTTACTTTACAATGTTTACAAGAAATTCAAATATAAATTGTTTAAATAAAACTTAAGTAAAAATGAAAAATCTCACATTACTGTAATTAATGAATTTTTTTACCATGCACAAAACTAAGGTTTCAAATTCAAATAGAACTTGAAAATTTTCAGACAGATAAAAATTTACCCCAAATAAGATTAGGACCTTTTCAGAAGCCCTCCATATCTAATTCATCTAATTTTCCAATAATTAACAAAATAAAATAGTTTTTAAATATCTCACTGCTGGAGAAAAGCCTCTCCAATATCTCTTGAAACAAATATTCTGAATGAAAAAAAATAGTTGACTGCTGAGTTTTTCTCTTTATTTTTTTATTTCTAATTAAGAATATACCCATTTTCCAATAACTGGTTTGTTATTTTGGTTAGAGAAGAGATGGCCATCTGAAAAAAAATCTAAAAATCTAAGTATCATTGTGCAAACATAGATGCTCTAATGAGATATCACAATGCCAAATCAATATTGATCAGTAAATGGGAGTCTGAGCATTCTTAGCCAAAAGGCATAAGTCATTAGTTAATATGTGAAGATCAGATAATTGTCAGTGCACTGCAATATAATGCAAGAGCCTTCATCATTAGTGAAAAAGATGTTATACTCTTATGGATGCTTAGTATATAATTTATTTTTACCCTTTTATAAAAATGCAAGTTTTTCAACTTTTGCCAACCACATAGAAATTTTGTAGAAAGTTAAAAGCAAAAAGCATGTATGTATACATAGGGGCATTACAGCACCCCCACCTCCCCACATGTATAATAGTAAATATTATAATATGAAGTTTTAACACAGAGTAAAGAAAAAATTTTTTTTTTTATTAATTTCCAAATTTATTATATTTTATTATTCATTTCAATCATGAATAACTAAAAATGTAGATATACAGATCATGAATGCAGGATTAATATTGTTATAATTAATGCAAAAATATGACCACTGGCATGAGAGACTCACTATTTGAACAGTCCCTAGAAAGTCTTAAAAATCAACAATATAAAATAAAATATTGTAAAAGGCTGGGGGGAGCACATCTCACTACAGTCGAACCTAGGTTCTTCTGGTAGGATGTTATCAATGGTGTAATGAAATACATAACCTATGATCATATCTCCCTCCAATGGGCTAGCTCTGTATTTACTCAATTTGGGCTAGTTCATCCACATCTAACCCCCCTTTCTGGCTCCGTTATGCCTCAGTAAACTTATGGAGAATTCTGCCTTTTACTCTCTTCGGGGATGAATTTATAGAAGTTAACAACTGATGCACCTCTATGTAGATTACAACTGATTTAAATATCCACCCCTCAGTATCGTTATTGAGCTGATATTTTTCTGCCAGCTCATATTCATATATATATACGACATATATATTTTATTAAAATATATATATTACTTTATAATAATACTTATTTTTGTACTAAAAAAATAAATAATAACACTTATTTTAAAATAGAGTTTTTGAGAGTTTTGAGATAAATTAAATCAAGATAACAAAAAGGGAAATTTAAGATCTTTCAAGTTTTTTTTAATAAAAGCTTGTTTTTTTTATTTTTTTAATTTGTTTCTAATTCTTAGGAATACTTAAAGATGGGGGTATAGAATTTTTCTACAATTAACTCTATTGTTTAAACTTAAAAAAAAGCAGAGGTATTTTTATGTTATCTATTATGCTGATCAATTGGAATGTTTCCACAGGATTATAAACAAAATATATACATATAAAAAAGGAAAGATATGAAAGATGTGAACTCGGAGTTATAAAAAAACTATAAATTACGGATTGCTTTTGTTTTATTAATTGGAATTTTGCCGAAGTCAGTATCTGATACATTGGTTTTAATTCGGTTCAGACTCTTCAATAAAAAATAAAAAAATCTGCAAATTAAATAAAGAGAGAAAAAAATGTTGAGTGGCTAGAGGTAACTGAACTTTCCCCTTTGGGAACCTCTCTTTCCATTACCACCTGGAACTGCCATTGGAAAAACCGACATTGCATAGAACATTGAAAGCTAGCCGAGGAAAACGAACTAAAATGGAAATTCCAGACAAACCACAAGCATAAAATGAAATACTTCGCTCACAGGACCAATACACTGATTGATCAGGGTAACTAGACTTTTCCTTTTATTACAAAAAACATTTGCATGATAATATATATATTATGTATAATGGCGTATTTTTGAAAGGCTTCCACTTCAAGCATATATGTTTCAACAATAGAAAAGTGTGGTTTTATAGATTTGTTACTTATATTTATTTCGCTAATTTAAATTAATCCACATTATATTGTTTTTTTTTTTTTTATATTTTATTAATTAAACTTATCTTTATTTCCTACCATTGTTATTCTGATAATGTATATATGAATATAAAAAAAGGAAAGAAAAAAATTGTATACTCGACCTAAGGGAACAGATATAGGATTTAATATTAGAAAGAGGAGGTTTGAGTGTTGCTAACAAGCACGCTCTTATAGTAAGTTGCCCTTGAGTTCACTCATAGTATGTATTTATCTTAATTATTGGTATGCAGTTAATAAAGTGACGGCACATGTTCATTCGAGAATGATGTGTTAAATCTGAATCCATAAGGAATAGATCGGGATGGCTTGATTAAATAAATGCAAAGGACGGGAATAAGAAAAAAATGGAAAAAAAGTATAATAAATGTTTCAATATTAGTCAAGTGTTGGTCTGATTTTTTTTATTATAACTAATTAAGTATTATATTTAATTTTATAAAATTTTAGTCCGATAAAATAAAATTATTTTAGAGATTACATTTGGTGATTGCCGTTCGAAAACAAATAATTAACTGTGATTATGGAAACCATTGTAATCCGGTCCAGGCTGAAATGCTTGGTGGCACCCTCAAACGACCACCATATTTCATAATCTTTGAAAATTTCGATAGTGGCAAAATGTTTTGGCACATTGTCTAAGAGTGAGATGTGTGTGTATGCATAACCTAGGTTACCAGTTGATTAGTGAATGCAAGATGATTTTAGTAAACTAGAGACCAGTTTGATATGAATAAATTCTATAACATTTATTAGATAACAAAATAAAGTAAAAAAAAATAATTAAAACTTTTTAACAAGATAAAACAGTATAATTATATACATAAAGGATGGATTTCTACCATATCAACAATTGAATACATTTACGATTCCAAACCCTGATGCAATGGTAGAAATGCACGACGTGGCACAAATTATTTACAAAGCAAAAAAAAAAATTTTTTTTTATTAAAATGACTGTAAAGCTAACAAGCTAATTTAAGATATTATGCTGGTACATTTGCAGTAGCATCATTGTCCAATTCAGATTAATGGTGTTTGATCTTCTTGGGAACCCCCCCTATCTATATATAATTATCTACTGTTGACAGAAAAGAACATCTGCACAAGATTAGTCATTTACATTGGAAAAATAAAAATATAACGATTATTGGTTAACAACAAACAAATAATGTAAGCTCTATCCTGTAATAAGTGTATGCACTTAATATGGAATAATCTTAAAGATCTTACCTTATCCCATATTGTGATGATCATTGTCAAGTTGTTACCATAGGAAAGCTAATCTAAACTTTATTTAAAATATAAACAAAAAAAAACTTATCTAACTTAATGATTCCCCCTCTTTTTGTTGCTTCCACTTATAATGGACTCTTCCAAGTTATAGGTATTTACGCTTCCAAGTGTGGAAATAAACAAAAAAAGAATTTTTACAAACATATATATGGTAAGAACACACAAAAAAATCAAAGCTTTCATTAAATCATCTTGGTTAATGTTCATGAGTTCAGCAACAATGTCCTTTATGGGTATAGTCTATCTCTTTTCAGACTGCTCTCTATAGGTAAAATATTCATCACTCATTGGAATCCTTACACAACACATTCAAAGTAATTGTGCATCAATTCTCTCAGATTGTTTTCTCTTGATCCATGTAGACATTTGGCATAGGACAATTGGTGTTCCTTTAGGCATTACACGAGTAAGCAAATGAAGTCATTGTGCTTCCAGGGTCAGAATAATGGCACTCAGACCTATGGCACTAGTAATTTGGCCAGAATACATTGTACAGTGATTTATAATAGAATTAAATTTTCTCTCTTTGCAGAAAAATTACTTCATCATTTTGTTTAACTGCTGGCGATGGTTTATTCCTTTTCTGTTTATGTTCAAATAATATTGTCATTTTCCCCAATATTAGTTTGAAAACAATTCACTTATTTTATTAAGCTGCATGAATTTATCAAACCTCTCTTAATTCAAAGATCACTTTTAATTTCTTATGGTTTTACACTAATAAACTTATATAGATAAGCCAGAATATTTGAACAAGGCATCCATTTTCCTTTGCATTCGAAAATTTGTTTTCACGATGTTGAATTTCTATGGGTAATGTATTATTTTAACAAAAAGAAAAGAGAATGAAAATGAACTAGGTTTGATTTTATACTGAGCTTAGTTACTGGTGTTAGGTATACTAAATCTTCCATTTCCTTCGATATTGCTGCAGTTGCCTATTGTTGCGTAAATTACCTTGGTAGTGGTTAATTAAAAAAATTACGCAATAGAATTCTAACTTTATTTTCCACACTTGGTTGCCTAGTGATTAGCATGATAATGAGTCATCACTATGCTTATTTAGCCTCTGTCTCAATTCATGATGTACATTACATTGACCATTAGTCTGTTATTAGTATATAAATTGTACACCTTCCAATTTAGCCTTGTGACTCCATTGCAATAGTGTAATGCATAAAATAAAAATAATATTGTTAAATATACAAATAATATGCTTATGTTTCTTGAAACACTGTGGTTATATTGTGAGTCTCAGATTTAACAATTGGTCCTTAGATATATAAATGACAATATCTAAATCATTGCATAGTTTGATAGTTGTATTTCAGAATTAAAAATATTAAACATATATAAATGTCTGTAGACATAAATTCCATAGTCTCATTTTTCTAAGTTTCCTCATTAATTTTTATATTTAATTTATATCTCATGAATTATACTATTATAATGCTTTGATTTTAATACTTTGTCAATATTAATTTATTCTATAACTTTGATACTAATATTATTAATAATCTGTAGTTTTCAAATGAATAAATTATGATTCGCTATATAATTGAAAGAAAAAAAATAGTTTTTTTTTCCCTCTTTCTTCATTTAAATTTGCTAATGGTTTAGTAAGAAAAAAAATCATTACTGACATTTAAATATAGCTCAATAATTTCTGAAGTATTATTAATTCCAAAATTTTAATATATTTAGCTTTGCCATCCAGTTTTACTATAAAACTGTGGGAAATTTTATTTAAAACTCAGTTCAGAAAAGGCATATTAGAAAAGAGTCAAATTTAAATTTTTGGATACTATGCAATTCAAATTCTTTGCATATCAAGGTCACTTTTCTTTCTTCCTTTACATTTAATTTATCACTATTATTTTACATATTATAAAATAAATTTATAAAATATTGACCAAATGCATAAACTAATTTTTCTTTTAATGTTTTTAGGCAGTTTATTCAAGTGACATGTACATATGCACACATATATAAATGGCAGTTTGTATATTTATTAGTCAGTTCATATGAGTTTCTATTAAATCTTTTTTCTTTCATGTAGCTTTGTATTATAACCACATTTGAGCTGCTCTCAGATTTATTATAGTTATAATACATATATATTTGCCAAAAAAAGCCTTTACTAGTTAGATTTATTATATATATATATATATAACAATTAATAAAGATATTTTATTTCATATTACATTGTTGATTATTAAAAAATGTGAAAGTGCAGCATAATGGATTACAAAAGTATTTATTTTCCTTTATTAAATTATTAAAAATTATTTCCACAACTACAAATAGCATAATTTATTGCATAAAATTTTGTAAAAACTCTTGCTATAATACTTTCTTTGTATACAAAAAAACAATTATAATTATCTTGTGTAATAAGTAATTCAGATAGCAATGTCAATCAATAAGTCATAATATTTTATTGTTTTTCAATAAACTAAACAAAACATTAGCACTAGCAATGCAATAAGTAATTTTATTTGGTACTAGCTATATGGATGCTATATTCATTGGTGGGTATCATTAAAAAATATGAAAATAATGTAGTTTAAAAGCATCATAATATATTTATGAAACAAACAATAATTGAATAACAAATATTTTCTAAAAGTATCAATAATGTAAACATTTTGGAAAAAATTAAAATTAGTGGTTATCTATCATAGCTAGTTGAATTTCTTATATAGTGTTTGTATTCATTATAATTATTGAAAATATGTTTTTCAATCATTGTTTGTTTACTAAATATATTAATTTCAGATTTGTTTTCTAATTTTCAAACATATACTGTATTAATTGCATTTTTTTTTTTTGCTTTGCTTTCATTTAAGCTGCTTGCCATGCATTGCTAATAAAATTTCTTATCGACTGTTTGCATTAATAAGATTTAATGAAAATATTTTTCAATCATTTATTCAGTAATAGTTTTAACAAGGCTGTAAACCTTAGCAATGAGCGTCTGAAAAAATCGTAAGCATGTGTTTTAAAGACCTACAGAGGTCCCTAGTGACGATTTTTTCAGACGCTCATTGCTAAGGTTTACAGCCTTGTTAAAACTATTACTGAAATAATAGCGAGCGTTTAATAAAATTTATAATCATTTATTCATTAAAATAAATTATTTTCAAGTTTGTTTTTTTAAAAAAAAAATACTATTTTTATGTTTTTGATTTTTTTTTTATTATAAAAATTTAGCTTATCGTATTCTTTGCTTTATGGCTGATAATTCCAATCAATTGGTGGAGCATATATGCAATTACTAACTTTTATTTTCTGTGTCTTTTATTTAATAACTTTAATTCAAAATTTGTGCAACTTTTTCATTATTTAATTATTTCATATGAATTTATAATAAATAAAATTACCTTTTTAATACTTTTTACAAACTTATTTTCCCAATTCAAAATAGTTTTTAATTACCATAAATTAATTCTGTGATATTAGACTTTTGACATAATTTAGTGGATGAAACAGTGAATGAAACAATCAAGATGTTATGTTACATGAAAAATTGAATGAGTGGCTGTAAAGTATGATGTTTGTCTAAAGATTTGTGATGAGGGAATTTTACTTATAGTTAGAATAACTTAATTGGTTAGAGTATTAACTTTAAATTCAATATTTACAAATCTAAAGTTCATTAGTTCAATTTATGTGCTAGACTGTTGATCAAGCAAGTACCATCTAAAAAAAAAAAGTGAAAAATAATAATACTATTCCAAACACTGAGTCTGATGCTAAGAACCAGCTGAAGGTATTTGGAAAAGTGTAAATGAAGTTTGGAGTTTCATAAAAACATTTAAAAATTCAGCAAAGATGCCACATATAACTATTGTAAAATATAAGATTAAATTTAATTTTTTTTACTGTAGTTTTATGTTATGAATAACCAAAGTAGAACCCCATGTATATATATGATGCATAAAAATAAATACAAATATATTTCTTGAACTTTACCTTTTATTCTGAAGCAATAATGCAAATAAAATGAAACTCACCAAATTCGTAGAATTGCAAACGAAAAATATATCAGTTAATTTTCAAATCAATACATTAGTTAGAGAGATGAGAATAATTTGTATCATAGCAGTCAGTAATTTAGTAGAATATACTGTACAAGGCTGGGATTAAACCCTGTTCCTAAGAAAGGAATTTTATATTCAAGCGTATGTATAGATATTAGTAATAACTATATGTTGTATATATATATATGATTCTTCTTAAAATAATTAAATAAAGATTTAAAACAGGCATAAAATGGAGGGGGGTGGGTGCTCATTTATATTAACGAAACATGTGTGTGTATATGTTGTTATATAGGCAGGCAAACGAGAAATCATTTTGAAAGCATATATTATATATGTGTTGTTTTAATGTCTAAATGCCATATTTTAATTTTGATAAAAATAAAAATTTAAGAAAATGAAGAAATATGTTCATGAAAGTAATAATAAAAGAGAAACTAAACTGATTGTTATCTGTGAATGCTTTTAATGAAGGCATTGTTCTAAGTTATTTCCAAAAAAAAAATGTTCCATGAAATTTTCGCTTAGACAAAAAGGAAAAGGTGCTAAAAGGTTTTTCTGTTTTCTTTTGAAGAAAAGCCGGACCTTAGATATCATGTGCTAGGATTCAGAAGATTAGAACGTTCTAGAAAGAAAAAAGAATGATATAAATATAAAAAAATCACGAGACATTTTTAATTTTTGACTTTTAAGTTTTAAAGTGTCAAATTGCTATGCTGTTATATGTTCATATTATAGATTACTTTCCTTCGAAATTTTGAAGATTTGTCTTAACCAAAGATGAATAAGCTGAGGTAAAGCTTTAAATGTGCTGGGCTTTATATTCCCAGTCCCACAAAGAAGATGAAGTTGTTACAGGAGCGAACCATCACCAGAACCTGAAAAGAAGCCGCGACCAACCAACTGAATTTTTCCCTGTTGATATCCTAAGTCGTAATCAAACTAGCGGAGATTCGAGAAACCAATTATGAGAAGATATTCATGCTGAACCATTTCCATTGTCATAGTGTTCCTAAAGAATTTATTCTCATCGTGAATCTGCATAAACTATCTTCTCCGGGGAACTCGAGATAACACTTATGTTTATTTTCCAAAATACATTAAATGCGCCTTTTTCCTTTGATGTTTAAAGACTTTACATAACTATATTTCAATCAGCTTTCCCACTTGGGAAAATTTATGTGGTATTTGAAGAGATTAGATATTATTTTATTATTAGTATTTTGTTGCTTGTCTGTATGAATATATGTGAATGTTTTATTAAATATCTATGCACATCAAAATATTATCTTTCTATTATTTCATGTATGTTTTATTGAATATTTGATCATATTTAGATATTTTCATTTTATTTTGTTCATGTATTATGTATTTAGTTAGTCAACAACTGGGCATTTCTGAATTACCACTGATTGCTTTTCTCATCCCTTCCAGCATAATTCCTATTAATGCATAGGTTTGACGCTTGGAGTCAGAATAGGCTGATGTCCAAAAATATGCTGGACGGGAAAAAATAATATTTATGTCAGAGTCCTTAATAATAATAAAACCATTATATTCTTTAATATAGTAAAGAAATGATTTATAATCTAGTGTTAGTTTAAAATAGTTCAGTAGTAATGAGAAAAGTAGCAATCTGTTACAATGGCTTCCCAATTATGGGGCTTCGAAAAGCGGAAAGTATTGGGGGCAGGAAATAAGAATCGATAAATAATTGTGATAAAGAGTGATATAATATTTGAGTTAAAGAAAAGAGAAATTATCGTTGTTGAATTAGATTCAGGATATAGGATATAAGGATAATAGGGAGAATAGTCAGAATATAAAAAAAACTATGACATGTAGCACAATAGTTCATGGACCGGGGAATTAAGCCTAGCACATTTGTTGTTAGACATAGTGATATATATATATAAAAGAAAAGAAGTAGTGCTAGTGTACGACAGGAGGTAAATAGAAACTCGACCACAGAAGAAAAGAAACCAACAAAAGACAGAAGGGGAAGTGAGCATAATGGAAACTATTATGAGGAAGTTAGAACAATTAGATAAAAAATTATATAAATTCAAAAAAAAGGTTTCAGAAGTTAGAGTTGAGATTAGGGAGAGAGTAGTCAAGGGGGGAAGAGAGATAGTGAGGTGGCAAAAGAAGAAAGAGTGTTCGAAAACAAAGATAAGCTGAGCAAGAAAGAAAGATAACAAATAGATGAAAGCCAGGATGAGGGCAAAGAAAAAAAATCTGCCCCAATGCAAAGATATCAGAAGGGTGGGAAGCTGCAACAAAATATGCACCGGCTCAGATTAATGTAAATCAATTTATAAAGATTCTGCCAATTGCGGAGCAAATGAGAGAAACTACTGTAGAACATTTGAAAAGCTTGAGGAGATATTTTTGTATTAACTCTATAGCTGAGGAAAATAAGATTGAGATTGCGTGTAGCAATTTAGTAGGAAATGTGCAATCATGGTGGTACTCACTCTTTCAGCAACTCACGACATTTGAGGAGTATCATGGAGATGAGAGAGATATTTTTGCCCGAGGACCAACAGGAATTAACAAGATACCGAATTATACAAGAAAAATATAGGGAAGGGGGCCAAGAAAGTTACTCTCAATTCTTTCATCGGCAAGTGGCAAAGTTACAGACGCTAGATGCATGCAACTTGATAGAAACATTATTCTGATCATGAGACACAATTTGCTAATGAAAGTAGGACAAATAATGTTGGGTGATAAGAAAAGCATCCATTGAGGAAGTTGCGAAGATACTCAACATGATACATATGAGTGCGTATGATTATAACCTACCAGTAGATCAGGGAAAAGAAGTTTGGGGCACTTGGGTGATAAGATTCGGTAGAGGATGAGAGACCAGATTGTAACTCAGCAAGTCACAGTAAGGGGGATAGCAGTACTAGACCCAAATATCAGTATGAGTATGAAGAGTGTCGACCACCAGACAAGCCAAATTATGGACAGGAAAAGGGTTGAGTTTACCAATGCCAAAAGATGGCCAATAAATCAAGCAATGTAAAAGAGAGGGAAAAAACAATGTATATAAATATATATCCTGAAAGTTTTTTTTTTGGGGGTGTGTTTAATATTTATTGTATTTATTATATGCGCAGTTACATAAAGCCGAATAGATAAAGTAGAAGTTTTTTTGTATGTTTTTGTCGTGGTTGTAAGCTTAAAGGTGCAGATAAGTTGTGGTTGTGGAGCTGTGAGAGGGGAGTGGTCTCTAAAATTTGACAATGGATGGTGGTGTTGGCTGTTGGATTGGGTATATGGTGTGTTGCATACCGTATATAGCTGCTCTTTATTCAGAACATGATCGACCCAGTGTGAGAACCTATCTAATCGACATAGACGATGAGGATCTGCTTTTAAATTCAAGCCTGTAACACTCTAAAAAGAGTATTCACATATTGTCCCATCCATAAAACTCCATAATTAAGAAAGGTCTTGGGCGATTCATACCTAACCCGGAATCTCAGAATAAGAGTCAGGTATTGTCCTAAAGTTGTCACACTCCTAAGACTTTGAAGAAGCAGAGGGTGGTTAAGAGACACCATTTGTTTTTTCTTTTTTGGGGTCGTAACCAAAGTAAGTCGGAATAGAGTTGGCTGTATATTGTACGTAGGACATCAGGTATGTCTGATTGGTGATCAGACCCATAGTATATAGTTATGTCATTTTATTCTTTTGGTTTTGCAGCTGCAAGACAAAAAGCTAAATAAAATTGAAGTTATTAAGGATATATCTCTTTTTGCTCACCATTATTTATTTTATTGCTTAAGGTTGAGCCATCAAACACATAGACTGTGTTTGAAGACTTTCAAACTAAAGAGGGGGGGGGTATCATAACAGAGCTGGGATTAAACCCTGTTCCTAAGAAAGAAATTTTATATTCAAGCGTATTTATAGATAAATATATTTTTTATGATTGTTCTTAAAATAATTAAATAAAGATTTAAAAGAGGCATAAAACAGAGGGTTGTGCTCTTTTATATTAATGAAACGTGTGTGTATATGTTGTTGTATAGGCAGATGAACAAGAGAAATCGTTTTGAAAGCATATATTATATGTGTTGTTTTAATGTCTAAATGCCATATTTTAATTTTGATAAAAATAAAAATTTAAGAAAATGAAAAAATATGTTCATGAAAATAAAAATAAAAGAGAAACTAAACTGATTGTTATCTGTAAATGCTTTTAATGAAGGCATTGTTCTAAATTATTTCCAAAAAAAAAAATGTTCAATGAAATTTTTGCTTAGACAAAAAGGAAAAGGTGCTAAAAGTTTTTTTTCTTTCTTTTTTTTAAGTGTCATAGCATCGGCCGGGAAGCGAACCCGCAACCCGGGCAACTGCCTGCAAGTGCAAAGCAGTCGCGCTGATCTCTCAACCACCAATGCAAGACTTTTTTTCTTTTTACATACTAGGATACAAAAAAATATCTAAGATTCAGAAGATTAGAACTTTCTAGAAAAGAAAAAAAAATGATATAAATACAAAAAATATCAGGAGACATTTTTAGTTTTTGACTTTAAGTTTTAAAGTGTCAAATTGCTATAATGTTATATGTTCTTATTATAGATTACTTGCCTCGGAAATTTTGAAGACTTGTTTTAATCAAAGAAAATATATTCGCCAGCTAGAGATGAATAAGCTGGGGTAAATCTTTAAACATGCTGGACTTAGTCCTATAAAGAAGATGAAGCTGCTACAGGAGCAAACCATTGCCAGAATCTGAAAAGAAGCCGTGACTGACCATCTGCATTTTCCCCTGCCGATATCCTAAGTAGTAATCGAACCAGTGCAGATTTGATAAATCAATTATGAGAATATATTCATGCTGAACCATTTCCATGGCCATAGTGTGCCAAAAGAATTTATTCTCGTCATGAATCTGCATAAGCTACCTTCTCCGGGGAAATCAAGGTAACACATTTATTTTCCAAAATATGTTAAATGCATCTTTTTCATTTAATGTTTAAAGACTTTATATAACTATATTTCAATCAGCTTTCCCACCTTCAGAAAATTTGTCGTATTTGAAGAGATTAGACATTATTTTATTATAAGTATTTTGTTGCTTGTCTGTACGAATATATGTATATATGCGAATGTTTTATTAAATATCTGAGGACATCAAAATATTCTCTTTCTGTTATTTCATGTATGTTTTATTGAATTTGAGCATATTTAGATTTTATTTTGTTCATGTATTACATATTTAGTTAGATATATGCACGTGATAGTCATTCTATTAATTATTAATCTGATTCTTACTGCCGTACCTTTCCCTCAGTCTCAGTATTACCTGCCCTGAATGAGCTAGTCAGCGGCCAGGCATTTCTGAATTATCACTGATTGCTTTTCTCATCCCTTCCAGCATAATTCCTATTAATGCATAGGTTTGGCACTTGGGAGTCAGAATAAGCTGACGTCCATAAATATGCTGGGCGGGAAATAATAATAAATATTTATGTCAGAGTCTTTAATAATAATAAAACCATTATATTCTTTAATATAGTAAAGAAATGATTCATAATGTAGTGTTAGTTTAAAATAGTTTAGTAGTAATGAGAAAAGTAGCAATCTATTACAATACTAATACGTAATGCAGTTAGGTACACAATGTAATATGATGCAATAATGATTTTTAAACAATTAACTTACGAATATATATAACTGTTGTTTACCTAATTCTAAAATTTTATAGTTCTCTGAAGTATTGTAAAAAATGTTTTCAGATATCATTTAATAAAGTTCAAAAATAATATGGAAGAATGGAAGATCTAAAAATGGAACGAACCACGAAATCAGTGAGATCTTATGCAGACAATGCTAGATGTCAGCAATGTATTTACAAGCTATTAATTTTGCAGTAAAGTATATTATATATGATTACAATCTACAAAAACTATAGTAACCAATAAGAGATGAGCATTTCACTGTAAATAGCGAAGATTAGTGGTTAAATTGGCTGATTAGAAAGCAAATCTAATCTTATTGCACAATTTTATAACCCAGTGATTATGATCAAAGTCTTTTACAGTTTAGCACAATGGAGAGGCAGATAACTATTTTGTGGATTGACCCCCCACAACAGAAAAAAAAAATCCCAATTTGGCAAATTAAGTAAAACTATTTATTACATGATTTCATATCCAATTATATGATTATAATTATTAGTATTAATTTAGGTTTTATCCATAAGCAATAGCTGAATCAGCTCTTTGGTATATTTGTGAGGCATGAATTCAATAACTATCAATACCTAAGCAAATAATGATATAGAAGTGATCTTTATTTGCTATGCAATTCTGATGCCAAACCATAACTTGATGACAGTAATCATTACAAAAGCTTTTGGAATGTCAGATAAACTTTGCTAATCTTCAGAACAACTTAAAACTTATGGAGATATCTTCTGTCATTATTGTTACTTGTTGAATTTTCTATGTAAACAGTTGGTAACTCTGATATGATCCTCTAATAAATATGTTGCCTATATGAACTATAATTTGTATGACTATTGTCTTTTATATACTTTCCTGGCATTTGTTTTATTGAATTTATGCTTGTAGGTTACGGAACAATCATTTTATATATAAATACAATCACACTTTTTTGAAATACATGAATTGTTAGGATTAATGATGTCTTCCAGGCATATTTGGGTCTTGGATATGCTATAACTATAATAAAACCACTGTAATTAAATGTTTAATATAAAATTTGGCCTACGAATAGATAATTTCCTCAAATTCAATTTATTTTTATAATTGTAGCTTATATGAAATTGACTGCAAACTATTCATGAATTGCATATGAAATCTAATGGTTACAACTATTAATTTATATGTTAGTACATTTCTTCCTTTTGGGTTGGGCAATTATTATGTCTTAATAGTCTATATTTCTATATATTTTATACAAAAAATTTAATTTTAGAAAAATTTACTTACTAGTATTCTCAAATATGTAGAATACTATTATTATGTGACAGGATTTATGTAACATGAATAAAGACATGTCAAAAGTCTAGTCTCTCAAAATGCATTCAATAATAATAGTTATTACTGATATTGTTTAATAAACTTCTAGAATAGTAATATATTGTCAAATATTATCTTAATTTATGATAATTAAAATATCTATTTTGAACAGACAAATTCTGTCAACTATTTTTTAAAAAAACTTTATAAAAATTACTATAATTTTTTTTTGAAGTCGTATCTGAGACTTGTTTAATGTTAGTATATTTATGTAAATATTTTAATTTTATTAGAAAATAATGTGTATTAAATAAATAATTAGAAAAAGCTACACAATTCTTGAGTGTAAGTTCTGAAATAAAGAACACAGAAAATAACGTTACTTATTGCATTACTAACGCCAATATCTTGTTTAGATTATCTGAATTATTTGTTGCATTATCATAAAAATGAAATATACAACTGCTTTTTGTATACAAAGAAAGTAATGTTTGTCACTAGAAATAATTTTTTTGTTTAGCAAGAAAGTATTTGAGCAAGTTTTACTTCTTTTTTTTTTACAAAAATTCATAAAATGAATTATATTGAATCCAACTGAGAAATTAATTTTTAGTAAGTTAATAATAAAAACTTGATCACTGTGAATCTCTCATGTCATTGGTCATCTCTTTGTACTAAAATTATGACAATGAAATTTCCAGTCATAATCATAAGCTTATCAATTTAAACTCCTATTTTTTTTCTTCGTTTTCTAATTTTTTATTCTTTGTCTTGCACTCTACTTTTCTAATTTCTCTAAAATTAGAAGAGGCACACTTATTTATAAATTGCTTCTAATGATGATTAATGATTTTAAGATAAATGATATTACTAACATATTCTATTCTCAGGCCAAATACACAATTTTAAAATGTTTAATAAAGAATTCAAATTATTTTATATATATAATATAATAAACACAAAATTTAAAAAGCAAATAATTAATAATAAAATTAATATATGAAATTTTAGAATTAAGATATATAACTCATACTATGTGATTGCAGTTAGTATGGGTTATACAACTCTTTTGCATATCTGAAATGATGGATGGAACCATAGCAGTCTAATGTTTTAGATAAACACATTAATGTTTTAACTCAAAAGTATGAAATAAAAATTATAAAAATAATTATACAAATTAACAAGCACAATATATTGTAACAGTCCTGACATTTGGTAAAAAAGATCATCAAAGTTGAATTAGTATAAATTATAATAATCATATATATATAAAAGTTAGTGCTTAATAATTAAAATAATCTTATTCAACTCTAAATAATAGAATTTAAACAAGATAGGAGTAAAATGTAATTTAATTCAATCATAAATCACAGTAATGGTCAGACATAGCTAATAATAATAAAAATATTACAAACTTAATCACTTCTAAATGACTGAAGAAAAATTATATCTTCTATGGATTAGAAATTTATATTAGGTTAGAAACTAGAGTACCATCCCAAACTAGGAAGTCCATAACAGGATATATCACACCATTAGTCTTATCAAAAATACTACCATGACCAATTCAATAAAATATGAATTCTTATCTCACTAGCTATTATAAATTTGACTGGTAAAACTTATGAAAAGAAAAATAGAAGGTCAGATTAATAACAAAAAAAAAATTACTATACAATAAGATATTTTATAATTTAATGTAATGATGATTTAAATATTTTATAAATATTTAAATATTATCAACCTTTAAGTCATCACTCTTTTAAACACTAAAGTTTTATCAATGTCTTTAGTTTTAAATTAACAATTTTTTATTTGTTTGGTTTTCATTATGGAGTCTATTTCTTTATTGAAGATGCTATACCTCATCCTTGAAAATGTAGAAACAATAATTCTTTTTAATTCCTTAGCTGCTTCAAATTTTAATTTGAGATATTTCCTTAAATCATATTTCTTCACCTCTTCAAAACAAATATTTTGTAAGAGAGGATTTTCAATTAACAATCACATTGCAAACATAAATTTTTACCATAGGTTTAGAAGAACTCAGAAATGGAAGTTGAAATTTGATCACATATCAGGGCTGAAGATAAATAATCAATCCAGGCAAAATTGATTCAGGGTAAACGATATACACACAGGAATTAGCTGCCATGAACCATATCCATTTTATAATAATTATCTTTATTCCTAATTTGACTGCGCGGATTGTAAAACAAAGGACAGACTGGAAACGTTGTCACAACACTAGCTTTTAATAAAAAATTTTAATTACATTTTATTAAAACTATCATTGATTAGTATAAATAAATCGTATTCCATTATTTTTTTAACACACATATTAGATGATGGAAATAGTCCAATATAAAAATACAGCTAGAACACCATCATCACAAACCTTCAGAAAAACAATATTTCTTAACTCTTAAATCTTTTTTTTTTTTTAAAAAAAGGCAAAAAAAAAAACAAACTTCAATTATTTAAATTTTAAATAACTAATACCTTTGAACTTTAATTTTAGAAATGATACAAGCAACTTTAAATTTGTAAACACAAATAATTTTTTTAAATTTATGTGTAGACTTCTTTTTTTAAATATTTTTTTTAAAATTAAAATTGTTATCCAAAGATAACCAGCAATTAACTCCTCTTGTAATCAATTATGTATCTTGCTTTGCAATCAATATAATATATTACAGTAATAATGAAAAATAAATTCTTTTAATAAGTTTTATATTTCATATAATACACAATATATATATATTTAGAAGTGATAATATAAATCGTAATTATTATAATATGTATATTAGACATTTAACGTGTAACTTGATTATTAAAAAAGAAAAACTATTAATTGGAAAAAAATATATAATTTTTTTATGAGTCGATGAATACAAAAAAAGAAAAATGCATGAATACTAACAAAGAAATCTACTTTAGGTCAAATAACTTTAATTCAATTTCCCTATAATTCAACAATTTCTATTATCTAATTAAAACTATGAAGTGGGTTTGAATTATGATCTATTTGAGTATTAAAACTATGAAGTGGGTTTGAATTATGATCTATTTGAGTATATTTTTTGGTTATTTAATTTTGACTAAAACAAAAATTTAAAAATATAATAAATAAAAGCCCTCCTAGTATAGTAATAGTGGCAAATTCTAAAACCAGATTTATAAATCATTCCAAGATGAGAAAATAGATTTTCATCAGTTTAGTCAACTGAGTGACACTTGTAATCATATCTGTATATTAATAAATCTAATTGTTTTAAATGCACATTTGATTTTTTTTTTATTTGTCTAATAGCTTTATTTTTCATTTTTTCTCCCAGAAAATTACAATGAAAGTTAACAAGGACTTACTATAGTAAGTTTAAAAAAAAAAAAAAAATCTAATCGTTAAATGGAGGGGAGGGGAAAGAAAAAATCCAAAGCAATGAACAACGACCTGAAAGTTAAATAAAAAACGTAAAGGAATAGGAAAAAATCAATACTTAATTATGATTTCTATAATATAAAAATATTTAGTAAGCTATTAAAACTTCTATATTACAGTACAGTTAATTGCTTAAATACATTTAATGAAGCAAGGGAAAATGTTTAAAATAAAAAAAAATAAAAAATAAAGATTGTGTATTGATATAAAAATCAAATCTATATTTTACATACACAAATTGTATATATTAAAATTAATACTCATTTAAATTTTAACAAAATTGGAATGCTTTAAAAATGTAGGAAGTCTGTAACAATGGAATAAGAGATCTTTAAGATTTTAATTTTTGTAATTGTAGATTTTCGTTTTTCTTCAATTAATAATGATTAGCCTAATCCTGAGATGATTATTCATTTATAATTATATACTAATGGTTACATGTAATATCAATTAATGTAGAATAACATAACTTGAAATTAATTTTCAACTTAAATATAAAAGAATAGTAATTACAGAAACTAAAAAACCTAAATTATGTAATCATGACCAATGTTTAGAAAATCTTTACTATTTTATCATGTTTCTAAAAACCATCATAAGAATGAAAAATCCTCTAGTTATTTTCTTAATATATACAATGATTTGATAGATGTCACAAAGCATAAGACCTTAACATATTTGCAGTTCAACATTAAAAATAAAAGTTTCATGAATTAAATAAATTTTTTAATTATGATAAATCATCATCAAAAAGAAAAATAATGGCCATAATTCCATCT
This sequence comes from Epiperipatus broadwayi, assembly GCA_028023455.1. Classification (NCBI taxonomy): domain Eukaryota; kingdom Metazoa; phylum Onychophora; class Udeonychophora; order Euonychophora; family Peripatidae; genus Epiperipatus; species Epiperipatus broadwayi. The sequence continues at coordinate 2,005,213 of JAQFVV010012404.1, read as the reverse complement.
AAGGATTCAATCTAGCTATTGTTCCAAATCATACTCATGAATTTATATAAATAAAAGTCAACTAACTAATCAGAAAGTTTTAAAATAATATGCTTATTTAAAACAAATTTTTCACAATGAGATATACTGAGCAAAATAAATGTATAATGGGAACAGACAATCTTTTTTTTTTTTTTAAAAAAAAAAAAACATTCCTTCAATTTAAGTTAATATTTTTTATGGTGAAAAAAAAAATCAATTTCTACTATCCTAGTTACTTCTATAATTGCTAATAATTTTATAAATATTATTTTTAAAATTACTTCACTTATTTAAAAATATAAAATCAAAACTAATACACATATAAATGTAAGATATACAAAAAATATATTCATCTTCTATAAATCTTAAGATGGTGTTTGACTAATCATTAACCATGTTAACAGGCCTATATTGTCTTAATAAAACAATATTTTTGTTACAATCAAATCACAACTCACCCACAATTGTACATTTCCTTACAAAACTTTTCTTGACTATAATTCTTTGGCACTTAAAACTGTCATTGGAAAAAAAACAACATATTTTTAGAACACAAAATGATAATAACAAAAAAGGGAAACATTAACAATTACACACACATTTTTTATTTCCTGTGATCTCATTTATGGTTTCCCTTTATTTATTTTAATTTGATAAAAAATAATCAAACTTTTTAAAAATAAAGTTAGCATTAAGATATTGGGCTTTCAGGTAATTTCTAAAATAATCAAACTTTTCTAAGAATAAAATTAGCATTAATATATAGAGTTTTTGAATAATTTCTAAATTAGAAGGTATTCATTTTCCCACAGAAATAATACATAATGTTCAATAATGTCCCATTTAATATAAGACAGTTCAAATTCTTGCAACCTTCCTTCACTTGAAAGTGATCTGCAGTTGTAAGTACCTAAATAAAAAGTCATCATCAAATGGCAGCCTGGGTCTATAATCAAGCGACTCTTAGCATCCTCAGTCTTTGGCCACCAACTGCTGCCTTGGCTGATGACTTTACAGCCTCCTGGGAATAAGGGTCATGATTTATATTTTGTCTGTCATAACTGCAAGTATCATTCCCACGCATATTCATTTTACCTTCAAGAAACCTCAACTGATATTTTAGTTAAGAGTTATTAGGCAACTGAGAAGAAAGACTATGGTGTTTTTTGATATTAAACCCAGAAGTAAAAAGCGAATAAACTCACTACACTGGGTAATGCATGTTGGAGAGCTGCCTATCCATGTTCATATACTATATAAATAATTGCATTGTCATAACAGCTACAATGACCAGATTTATGGAATGGACATTAGGAATTTGCCCTTCTTGATTCCTTTAAGGCCCTTAAAATAAATCAAAAGGTCTTCTTTCAGTCAATAGCAAACTCCTCTCTGCAGTGAACTTTGGATGTTAACTAACCAAAAGAACAAAGCTGGATTTAAAAGTGGTCATATTCAAGCATTGAGAGAAGTTATAAAAAAGACCAATGAATATGAATTGCTATTTGATTGTATAAGCATTTCTTCAGTGATTAAAGCATTGAATCATCAAGATGTAGACCCAGGGTATTGTCATAGTCTGAAGAATATTTATAAAAATGCAACAGCAACAATTATATTACATAATGATATTAGGAAGATTAACATTGAGATAGGTGTTTGACAAGATCTCAAAAACTTTTTACAGTAGTTTTGCAAGAAGTATTTTATGAATTATAATGTGACGCTAAGGGAATAAAAATAAATGGATTCTACAGATGATAACTGTAAGAATAATGTTCAACTGATTTTCTCAAAAATTGAAAATAAAGATGGGTTAGAAGAAATTATTATAAATGATAACATAAGGTATGAAATTAATCATATTATTAAACTTGCTTAGAGTACCCTTAATAGGAATAACTTAATAGTAAAAGGAAAGGTTTTTAATAAATATATTTTACCAGTTCTTATTTATGAATCTATGACTTGGACACTTCACGGAAGAGCAAAACAAAGACTTCAGACCACTTAAAGAAATATGGAGAGATTTATGTTAAGAATAACAAAAAAAAATCGAAAACGAAATACATGGGTGAGAGAACAAACAACTGTTACTGAAGTTTGAGATGGACATATTGCTAGAAGAAATGATAATAGACAATTGAAATCTTAAATCGAATTCCAAGAAATTGTGAAATACCTAGAGACACCACATGTGAGATGGATGGATGAAATTTTAAAAAAAAATGTGTGAGAGTGAAGCAGAGAAAAAAGATTAAAGATTGGAGAAGATGGATTGAACTTGGAGAGACTGTTCTCTTGCAAAGAATCAATAATTGAAAATGATGATAATAATCGGTTGAAGATATTTTAATCTACATAATGATTATACAAAATTATAATTGTAATAATTTCCTTTTTATGTCCATAACTTAGTGTTCAAATCTGAGTCAGATAAAATCTGAAAATCTTTTCAATTTCTAAGCAAACCCAAGATATTTCTTTCACATATTTGACCTATAACTAGTTCGCCTAGCTATCCAATTAGTGATTGCTAAATAACAATTTAGTTAAAGTTATCTATAATAATTTTAAATATAAGCATAATATGTATCAAACTAGATGTAATTAGAGGGAATTTGAACCCAGCCTTTCAAGCTCCTTTCACTCATCCATTCTTATACAACTGATATATATATGATTACATACATATGAAAAAGATAAAATGATCTCCAATGTATGTATTTCGTGATACAGGATGAAATACATACAATGGAGATCATTTTATCTTTTTCACATGTATGTGGTCATGTGTATTGATTGTATAAGATAGAGTTGATGAGTGAAAGCAGCTTGAAAGTCCGAGTTCAAATCCCTCTAATTAAAGTTATCTAAAGGATAAGACATAAAAGAATAAAACAAAAATGAAAATACTCCAATTCTTATAATCTGGCAGATGGCAAGCCTGATATTTTCTTCACGGTTATTCTTTGGAGAACTATTAAATATGGTCTTTACTTATGGTAAATTATTTAAAGGCAATTTTACTTTTTGTCTAATACAATGGAATATTATTAAATGACCATCTCGAGTATAATTATAAACTGTTCAACATATATCTTTTCCTACTAAATTAAGGTTCAAATAGAGATTGCAAAGCCATACAATGGATAGATGTTCTAACATTAAGTTCCCAATTTTATTCATCTAATTCAAATTATCTGCTTCATTTCTCAATTTCTTCTCATATCCAACTTTCGTGTCCCTTTTATAAACAAATATATTTTAAAATAGCAATATTAAACATTTGTAATATCTAGCTGTATTTTTATATTGGACTATTTCCATCATCTAATATGTGTGTTGAATGTCTTTAGAAAAGTTTAATTTTTAGTTAAATATTCCAAATGCATTCAACTGTTAGTAATATCACAGCAAACAGATTAGTATATGCACCAACTGTTAGTAATATCACAGCAAACAAATGTTAATAATATCACAGCAAACAGGTTAGTATATGCACTAACTGTTAGTAATATCACAGCAAACAGGTTAGTATATGCACAACGTTTCGAGAGGTATTTTTCTCCCCTCTTCTTCAGGTGTTGCTGGCCTGACCAGTGACAGTACTAGCATGGGATTCGAACCTGGGTCCTTAGATTCTTGATTATTGAAATTTAAGGTAACGCTCTAACCAACTGAGCCATGCTGAGCCATCCTTTGGCAGGATGGCTCAGTTGGTTAGAGCGTTACCTTAAATTTCAATAATCAAGAATCTAAGGACCCAGGTTCGAATCCCATGCTAGTACTGTCACTGGTCAGGCCAGCAACACCTGAAGAAGAGGGGAGAAAAATACCTCTCGAAACGTTGTGCATATACTAACCTGTTTGCTGTGATATTACTAACAGTTAGTGCATATACTAACCTGTTTGCTGTGATATTATTAACATTTGTTTGCTGTGATATTACTAACAGTTGGTGCATATACTAACCTGTTTGCTGTGATATTACTAACAGTTGAATGCATTTGGAATATTTAACTAAAAATTAAACTTTTCTAAAGACATTCAACACACATATTAGATGATGGAAATAGTCCAATATAAAAATACAGCTAGAACACCATCATCACAAACCTTCAGAAAAACATTTGTAATATCTTTAAGTTATGTTTAAACAAAACTAAAAGTTTAAAATATAATTAATTTTCCATATAAATGATTTTTAATTTAAACAAAGTTTGTAAACAACAAAATTATTTTGGAAAAATGTAAAAAAAAATGTACTTTTAAGCTGTACTAATATAAACTAAAGAATTCCTGCTATAATGTGGAATATGAAATTGCTAACTCAATGAATATAAATATTACAATGAATGCCATTAGCTGACATTGCAAGTATTCATCCAAGATATTTTAGAATGCTTCCTTCTGCATGCCCATTGGCAGTAAAAATGCTGTAATTTCTTAAAAAAAATTATTCTATCTATATACTACATAATAAATAATTTTAGCCATAGCTAGAAAAATGGAATTAAAAAACTAATATAAACATTAGGAAAGAAATGGTTTCTAAGTTAGACAGCAGTAAAACATGAGATATTTAAGTGCACAATAAGAAATTCCTTTTTAAAAACAAAGAAAGTAATAAAAAAATGCACAGATAAAAGAGAATTTCCATATTAAGCACAGTTCACATTATGTCACAAAATAGATTGAACTTTTTATTAATGTGGTTAATATAAAGAAAATGAAAGCATCAATGTATTATTTTTTATGCTTTTAAAAGTTCAATTTTAGTTGAAATTTACATATAAAGAATAGTGTATAAGAATTAAATATAGTAAATTAATTTTTCTGTAATGTAATTTTACACTTATATTTTTGATTTTGTGTTATATATATATAGTATATATATGTTTAAAATAATTATATATGATAACTTTGCTTTAGGTTATGAGTCTGGAAGAATTAATCCTAAGTACACGTGCATTTCAATATAGAAATGAATGAAAACACTGTTTAAAAAACATGCTTTTGGAACCAATTATATTCATTGCATGGGATTACGCTTTACTTTTCTGAAAGTTTATATGCTACCTAACTGTAATATATCATTTTGACAAGAATAACAATTAAAGATCTTTATAAATTAAACATTGTATAGCTGTAAAACTGTACTTTTATATATGTGTATACCTATAAACAAAATTAACATTAAAAATAAATAATTTTTTTTATGTCAATGAGAGTTTTTATATTGAAATATGTGTATTTTAATAAAATAAGTTATGAGATTAATTGATCCTGGGACCTCCGGTTCCAAAAAGTTGGATGCTCTACTGCTGCACCAAACTACATAGGGCACTAGACAACTCAAATTAAAATTAGATTTACTATTTTAATTCATAGCAAACAAATTTACAAATAATCATATAAAATATATTTTTAAATAATACAATAATATACATAGGATATAAAAACCCCAATTCATCATCAATAGTAGTCCTATGGACAAGTTCAGAAAGCAATTATCAAAAGTTCACCCATTTATCTAGTCTGTTGTCTTCATTGCCAGATCTTCAATTCCACATATCTCTTATATTTTTCAAGAAGACCAATCTTTCCCATCCTTCTTGTTTCCATTCTTTCCAAAACATCTTCTAAATTAAACTATTTTCCTTCTTAATATATGCCCAATCCAGTTTCTCTAATTATCTCTAATTTCATCAATCAAATTTCTTTTTTCATTTAATCTTTCTAAAACGTCTTCATTTATCAATTTATTCATCCAATTAATTTTTTCCATTCTTTCTCCACGACTACCATCAAATTTTACAACAATTCAATAGTACACTCCACAAATTGCATTTAATTAAAATTTTCCTTATTCTCTTTCCAAAGAGGGCCAAAATATTTTCTTCCTATTAATAACTCCCTTCTATGCCAATGCTATTCTTCTTTTAACTGCAACTTTGCTTCTTCTATCCTCACTTAATGAACTATCCAAATATCTAAATCCATTTGCCTTGTAGTTCTTTTATATTTCTCCCTATCCATAATGACTTGGTCTTACCAAGATTTTCCATACATCCTTCCTTCAAATTATTTAACATATTGTGAAGACTCTTTTCATTCTCAGCTATAAGAATCATACCATTTGCCAATCATATATATTTGATTATTCTACTTCCAATATTAAGCTCTCCATATTCATATTTATTAAACATTTCTAAATAAATATTAAAAAGTATATTTGATTATTCTACTTTCAATATTAGCCTCTCCATATTCATATTTATTAAACATTTCTAAATAAATATTAAAAAGAAGAGGTAATAAACATAATCTTTGTTTAACTCCTCTTTCTATATTTACATCCAAGTCTCATAACTCTTAGTCTGATTCTTATTCTTTGCCCAGTACACAAATTCCAAATTAATTTTCTCTTTTATAAAAGACTCCTTTATTTTTTAAGATATTCATAAGTTTATTCCACATTACTCAATCAAATACTTTTTCCAAATTCAAAAAACATATACCAATTCCTTTATCTTTTTCAATATATTTCTCTATAATTATTATAACAAGACCACTAGCATCTCTTATACTTTTCCCTCTATGAAACCCAAACCGTTCTTTTCTAGTATACTATTTTATCTTCCCATAAATTCTTTGTGTTAAAATCCTCAATAATATTTCTGAAACATGAGATAACAAACTTATTGTTCTGTACTCTTCACATCTAACATTTTTCTTGTTTTAGCAATTGGAATCATTATAGTCCTCAAGAAATCTTCAGACCAAACTCCACTATTATATATCAACATGCAAAGTCCAACTATTTCCTTCAAAGTAATTTTTTCCCATTTCTTGCAAAAATTCTACAGGTATTGTATCAAATCTGATAGTTTTATTATTTTTCATTTGTTCAATCGATTTTATTACTTCAACTATCAATATATCCATAGTTTTATCATTTGCTTCAACACCTTAATTTTCAAGTTCATAATTAATTTCATCATTTCCTTTTCTAAATAAGTAGTGAAGATATTCTTTCCATCTTTTCAATATATCATTGTTATCAATTAATTTTTTTTCTATTCTTATCAGCTATTTCATTTGTTAATTATTTCTTTAAAGTGACATTTCTAATTCTATCAAATGCAAAATATCTTTTTGACTGTTGTAGCATTTCTATCTACATTCTTGTTCCAATTATTTTTCTCTCATTACTTCATTATTATTTTTTTTATAAGCTTTTGCCCTTTCTCAGTATTGGCATTCTTCCATCTTTTGTAACATACCTCCCATTATCCAAGGTTTTAACGAAATAGTTCCTATTTCATTTTTTGCTATTTATTAATATTCTGTTTTTAATCCTACACCAATGCTTAGCAAAATCATTAATATATTTCTCATGTTTATCAATTCTCTTTATTATATTTTCATATATTAAAACAAATCTTCTTTCTCCATTTCTCTCAATTTATCTAAGTCCCATCTTACAGATCTTTTTTCTTCTCTTTTTAAACTCAACTTTCATTTTGTCATAACCAAATTATGATCCAGAAAAAGCATACGTACTCTTAATAGCATTATTATACTTATTCTGAATCAATATATAGTCTATCTGATATCATTCTTTATCACCTGGAGCTTTCCATGCATACAGTCTTCTTCAATGATTTTTAAACCAAATGTTTGCATCAAACCCATTCTCCTTACAAAATTCCATAAGCCAACTCCTTCCTTCATTTCTTTTTCCAATACCGTAATACTCAACAATTTAGCAATATACATGCATTTTTAACCTCACATTGTATAATTTTCTCTATCTTTTCATATTGCTCATCAATTTCAATATTATCACGACTGGCAGTTGGCATATAAACTTGTATGAATACCAAATCCTAAGGGCTAGTTAACCTCCTCATCATAAGTCTTATCATTAACACAATCTACATTTGCTACATTATTCCAAATTTTCTTTCCAATAGCAATGCCAATTCCATTTATTGCTCAATTATCATCAAAATAAAATAATTTAACATTCTTAATATTTACTTCTCTGCATCCCTCCCACCTCATTTCATTTAATCCTATGACATCAACATTATTTTATTTTTATTTCTCTTTTCAAATTTTCCAATTCCCCAGTACATCTCAATGATCTTACATTCCAAGTACCAATTCTCAATGTGTCTTCTTTTAATGGACTATCTTTATGAGGATTTTGCAAGTTTATGACTTAAATAGTCTCATACCTACTCCTGCTGGATAAGATATCAAAGCTTTTCTTAGCTCAGACCTCAAAACTATTCTGAATCAGTTTGTGAACATACTCTTAAAAAGAAACAGAGACATCACATGATCACCATCTCATACTAGCACATTTACCTTTGTTTAAGAAACAAAGAGAATTACAAGGCAAGTGGTTTCCCAATGATTATGATCCATAAAATGATAAAGATCTAATATGACCTGTAAAAAGTCCCTAGGTCTATGGATTTACTCTCACATCCTGTTTGAATGTTTCTCTTTTTCTAGTGATTAGATTTCTGAATCTAAAGTCCACTTTAAAAAATTCCGCTCATTTATCTATATTAATTTCCTTAAGTAGTGTGCATTTTACTTTTGGAGAAACTATTGTATTTTCAATAAATAATTATTGTTTAACTAATCTTTCTCTGCAGAGAGGACATTATCTTTTTTTCTCTTAATTAATCCATTGATTATAATATTTACTCAAAATTTATTTTTATTTAGGTTGAGATAGTAACCCTCTTTCCATCTTTAAGTAAACTAACTTTTTAAGTTATTTTTCAAAATGAATTTAAACTGAGACTTTCGTTTATTATTTATTTTCTTCAAATATAGTATTAATTCCCTCTATTCCAGAAGTAATGGTTTTATTTCATTAATTTTAACTGCAGACATAATCTTCCAAATACTTAAGTTTTTCTTTCTTATTTTGCTTCTCTGGTTCTCTCTCCTGAAAGTTCTTGAGTATTAGTTCAGTTGTTCGTTTTGCTTGAATTCTATAATCTTTTACTTCTAGAACTAGATTTATGCGGCATCTACATTCACCAGTCTTTACTTTTATGTTACTGGAAATTACTTTCCCCTTAACTCAGATTTTTCTAAAATTGTTCTGAACCCAAACTGTACCATTATTCTTATATTTAGCTTCCTACATGCTACTACTGCTTTGGTTCTTAGTATTTAGTAGAAAAAGAGATCAATTTAGTTCTAATTCTTTTCCTTATTAATAACATTGTTGGAGTTTCTATAGTGAACACTGAAAGTGTTAGATTTTGGGATAGGAATAACATTTTCAATTAGTTCATTTGACTCAGGATCATAAGTGATGCTGGTATGTGTGCATACCCCATTCCTTTAGTATTTCTTTAAATTTCCTTAAACTGAAAAATAGTGCCATTATCTAAAAGTAAGTGGAATTCCAAGATAAGACAATATTTCATGGAGGTCTTTATGTTTTCTTTTAACCGATGGTTTTCAGTAACCAGAAATCAGTCATCTTATATGTGCATCTACTATTAACAATATTATATGATATGAACCAATATGTTCTACATCAGGGGTCGGGAACATTTTTGGGTCAGAGAGCCAATTTGAAAAAAAATAAAAATAAAAATTACTATTTAGGGAGCTGCACCTTGAAATCAAATTCATTCATTCTTTATAAACTTAATAACTTTAAATATGCACATACAACATTTGAACAATTCTTAAGCTTGCACATATTTTTGTGGGTCAAACAAAACAATATTTTTTTTTCTGTAAATTTTACTTTTAATTAGAACTTTTTTTCATAAATTTCCAGTAAATATAATAAATTTGCATTATAAAATTTATCACTGAAAAAAATCATTTATATAAAAATGAATATACAATGTTAATATTCAAATTTACTAATGTGACTTTTGAACTACAAATTTGGAATATATTTCATGCATTTTAATAATAATAAAATCTTCAGATTTGAATTAATCATGCTCCTGTGTTTACTTTTCACATAATTCATTCAAGAAAACAATGTGTGATACACAGTTTTAAATTTAAACCACTCGCAAATGTCACAATAATTTATACATGTTTGTATTAATTAAATAATAACAAAATTAATAAAATCAGTTACAAATTATATATTAGTATACATAAATAAAATATATATTTTTTAAAAATAAAATTAATATATATATATATTAGCTAAAATGAGAGAGCCACACTTTTTCTACTGAAGAGCCGCATGTAACTCTGGACTGCCAGTTTCCGATTCCCAATTCCTGATTTACATGGATTCTCTGGCATAACTTCACAGCCTCATGTCATTTAGTATAGTCTTTTCTCAATATGATGCTATTCCATTGATATGATTCAAATTTCTTTATGCAGTCTACAACAACTACATTAAATTTCACCTTCACTATCATAATATCTAGTTAAAGCTTTAGTTCTAACAATACCAGCTTTCCTGGGATGGTATGAATACCCTATCATTCATTAATATACAATTTTTTGACATTGATAACTGCCCCATTATATTCCATAATGAGAATGGTAGTATATTAAGGCATTTGTTATGCCAACCTTTGCTTATATACTGGGTTAATTTTTTGTAACCCTCATCTCTTTTGTCCATCCTGTACAACTCAATACAATTGATCACATAGGTTTTATTATGTAATTGTTATGTTGTGAGAGTTCCTAAAGACTGTCAGACAATGATAATTAAACAGTATAAAAACAGGTATATAATAATGTTTATTAATATTAAATAAAATAGATGTTGAACTAGACCACACTTAGACAATATGGGCTTAATTTCACCAAAAATAACAATTAATAACAATAAGAATAAGCAAAACTGCTACATTAATTCCTTAAGTGTGATTTAACAGAATTCTAAAGTTTTATACTTTCTTCAGAACTATTTGTCAGACTTTTGAGTGCCCTTTCTTCTGCATTAGCTCTTTAAAATGACTCTCTTATTGCTGTGCAGGAATAGTCCTTCCATGTCTTTATATCAATTTTTTTTAACATCTTAATTTATTTGCAGGTGTCTTTTCATGTGTTTATTTGCAGCACTTTATTTATTAATTTTCTAGTGATTTTAGGGAGTAATTATGAGTGAAAATAATCCATGTGAGTATATCAAATAAACTCTTTATACTAAATTATATATGCGAAGTCATTCCACTCTCACCCCCTATTCTAGAAAATCACAGACTTTCTGGCAAACATAATTTTTCAATTTAACAGGCAATCAATGAATTTATGGAGTTTTAAAAATTACTCGCTCGGCTTCATCTATTAGAGTAGTTAAACCTTGTGATTGTTTATGTACAATCTCTTTCTTATTTTCTGTCAATACTTCTAAATATAATTCATTATCTGGATCATTCAATAATGGATCCCTTTTCATTACTTCATTGTCCACTACTTTATTTTGAATAATGTCTGGAAAAATGTCCTTATAATGATGGTGAAGGTGATTAATATGCATTTTTAATTGCTTCCAATTGTATAATTTTTCTAGCCTCACTTGCTTCAATAACACTTTCGTTATTATACCAGCATCCATTTATGTTTTAATAGATCGCAAATCCATACATTTTCACCTACTAAAAATTTTATCCAATTTCTATCTCTCTTATTAGTAGCAGATAAGTTTGGTTAAATGAGCGCAAAAGAGCGGCACATCAATAACTCTGCTGAAAACTTTTTCATCATAGTGCTAGCCATAAAATGCAGATTGTACATCACTTCCATTAAAGCTTCCGATTCATTCTTTACTTTCATTTTTTTCAACAAGTTTTAAAATATTGTAAAACCTTCTCTGCAATTCCATTACTTTCAGGATATGGGCAAATAAGCATATGTTTAATTCCTTTAAAATTGTGTAATTTTTCATATATTCTTATAATCCAGTGTTTAAGTCCTTCTGATTTTGCAGTGATCAGCATAGCTTCATAGTATGGAATTACTCCAGTTATTTCTTTTATAAGTGGACTGAAATTAGCCTTGAATATACTTAGTGTTGCAGTTATTCTGAAAGATAGTTGACTACATTTAAATATTCCAATATTTTTGCGGACTTTTTGCTTACAAAAATCTGAAGAACTACAATTTTGAGACTGAGCTAATTCTTATCACAATATAGAGACTATGTACTTTTTTAGATTTTTTTTATTTATGGTCATGGATAGTCTCCACAGATTCAGATCTTTCTGCATGGTTTCACTATAGTTGTTCTGCTTTTTCTGAGAGATTTATTATTCCCAGAGTGTATCTTTAACTTTTTCATGAATAGCAAACAGAACCCTTCTAGGTTTGTTAATAGTTGACTTAGTATAATCAATCATCTTTAATTTCACTGAAGAGGTTTTGTTTCATCTCTGTTGATAATAAATTTGGAAATGCTGATTTTATTTACTCTTCTAATATTTTTCTCTCTGAAGTATAATTTTACCATCACAATTCTATTATTTAATTCTATGGAATCTCCTACTATGCCTGTCATTTTGATTTTGTACTTGTTCACATCTTTTGATATTATTCTATTCTACATTAGTATATGCATGGTTCAATTTAAATTTTCTTATGAATTTATCCCAATTGTTATTTGATATTATGGAAATGCCCAACCTGTTATCAATTTCCATTTGAATTTTCACTGACAATATTTATATTGGAACAAGTGATTGATCAGGATGATCTTTTTTTTTTTAATTTATCAAATATTTGACAAATAATAGTTTTACATTTAAACTGTTCTATTTTTTGACCTTTTAATTTACACATTTCCCCAAATGGCCTTTATCTTTGTATTTATTGCATTGCTCATTTTTCCATTTGCATTTATTCACACAATGATTTGCTTACAATAACAATAATAGTTAAATTTCTTTGTATTTATTTTTTCGATACTACCCAAAAATAATTCACTTTTTACTTTCTGAAATGTTTTTCTTTCTTAATATCATTTTAAAAAAAGAAACTTTCTAAATGTTTAAATTGTTTGGCAGGCTTGCAGCAGTTGTTCATATTAAACAGCCTGTTTTATTATAACTTTTGATAACTAATTAAAAAATGAAGTAGAAAATTCAAATTGAAATTAGATTTACTATTTTAATTATTAATATTTGATAGATAATTTATATTCAATCTTTTAAAAACTTTTCTCAAAACAATGTATATACTGAATTTGTGATTAGAAGGGATTTAAACATAGTCTTTCAAACTCTCTTCATCATGACCACATAATCTGAAAAAGAATCTTTAAATATTTTGTGCTGAATCAGCACTCATCCCTTGATCCAGATTATCATCACCCACACATATATATAATCAGTGCTCAGTTTATATTAAAATAGCAAATCTCCAAACTTCAATGGGCAGGCTTTAATTTTTTCCACCTCCAACTCTTCAGTCATCCATATTATTGAAAATCTGATGATGGAATGCTCAAAGCCCTTGTTGATGTCATTATTATTGTCATATCCATTTTGATTTTAAGTCCATCTGACTCCTCATATATAAAATTTTAATATGTCCATTTACATACTCAGAAGAGGGATGGGCAGAATCGAGGCTGAATCTGTAATATTTGACTAAAAGTATAATATATATACTGAACATTAGATAAGGGGATTTGAACTCGAAAAAGCTCCCTACAGCTATCGTCTCCACCTTATATAATCAATGTATGATCTCCAATATCTGTATTTTGTGCTAAACTAGCATTCATCAGTTGATCCACATCATCAAACTTTAATGAACATGCTTCAATCTTAATATAAACTGACCAATATTTGTATGTATATATGTAGATGATGATCTGGACCAACTGATGAATAATGAATTTAGCATGAAATATATATATATATTGAAGATCATTTATCTTTTTCATATGTATGTGGTCATGTGTATAAGTTGTTAAGATTAAGTGGACAATTAAAGGAAGTTTGAAAATATGTGTTGAAATCCCTTCTAATTACATCTAAAGTTCCTTTGTAGTCAAATATTACAGATTCAGCGTGAATTCTGCCCATCCCTCTTCCACATATTTAAATGGACATATTAAGATTCTATATATGAGAGGTCAGAGTTATGACAACTATATTGGCATCAATAATGGTTTTGAGCATTCCATCATTAGATTGAAGCCTGTCCATTAAAGTTCAAAGATTTTCTATCTTAATATAAAGAGAGCACTGCTTATATGCATGTGTGGGAGATGATGAGTGCTGGTTCAGCAAGAAATACATATATTGGAGATTATTTATCTTTTTCACATGGGTGGTCATGCGTATCAGTTATATAAGATGGAAGGGATAGCTAAAGGGAGCTCAAGAGTCTGTGTTCAAATCCAGTTCAATTATATTTTAATTTTGAGCAAACAAATTTACAAATATTTGTATAAAGGACTAGACATATCTGGGTTGGTTATCCCTCCTCTTTTAAGCAATCAGTTTTCAGAATTAAAAGTCCTTTTAAAAAATTCTGTTCTTGTTTTTATATTAGTCTACTTAATTAGTGTTTTTTATTTATTTATGGAATAACTATTGTATTTTTCAATTTAATTAATGTTTATAATTAATCTTTCTCTGTAGAGAGAATCATTTTTTTCTTCTTTTAACTGATCTACTGATTAAAATCTTTAGCCAAAATCTATTTTTAGTAGACTGAGACAGAAACTATTTTTCTATTATTAATTTATCTAAGTCAAAATCTTTAATTAATTATTAAATTAACTTTTTAGTTATTTTTCAAAATGAATTTAAACTGACTTTTTTCTTATTTTTAAAATCAAAACATAGCAGCATAAAATCAGATCTTTAAGTAAATTTTTATGGATAAATAGCATGTAAGCATCTACCCATATACACAAGTACTCAACAACCTTTTAAACATCACAAAGAACAAAATTCTGTTTGAACATGCCTCCCAGTTTGTAAATAAAATTTTATATCCTGCCCTGGCTTGTAACTCAGTGTATTACTGGGAATCTCCAGCTAATAAATCAAAGATAGTCACTCAGCACACATATTTATATAATAAAGTGAAGTCAAATCACGAATATAAATAGAGTTTTTTTTTATCATGAGCAGGCTATGAGACATATCTTTTACCATCTAATGTTAAAACAATATGTGCAGAGAGAAATGATAAGAAAATATAAAAAAGTATGGGCTGTTGCTAGGGATCCTCATTCTATTAATTAAGAGATTCCTGCATACCAGTGACAAAAAAATGGAACATCTAATTTACATACTAAACTTTATATGCTTTATTTGCATATTGATCGTTGCTACTATATATACATATCTGTAATGACGCAGTTAGTTTTAGCACTATGATTCTCACAGCAACCTGCCGAAAGCTGGCTCAGTGCTCTTGAGTCTGATTAATTATATTTACCTTTTAATATTAACTTGAACAGTACAAATTTTGTATGATTACATATATATTGTACCGCTAATGAACAGAATTACATGTCCGTATTTTTTATTAAAAAATTAAGATAAAAATAATTTATAAGCAGCTTAAAGATTTATAAAAAAAAAATTTTTTTTTTAAGGAAATAAAAACCACTATGGAACCATTATCAATAAATGACTGAAGTAAATTTCATTGAAAGAAATTATTAAAAGTTTAATAGAAATATCATTTTATTAAATGATTTGAGGAGACAGAAGTTTAATTAGAAAGTTGGAGTCTTTTTTTATAAGTGCAGTTCACCAAAAGATAAAGAGCTGCATCATCTTGTTTTAATAGAAAGTTTTGCTAATTAAAGAGCGAGTAGAGGGGGGGGGAGGTGAAGAAATGTATAATAGAATTGAAGAAAAGTTAAAACTCTTTTTTCCCTCTCTCTCCCTTAGTAAAGAAAAACTTTTATAAAGTATAAAATAACCAAATGTGAACTTGACTAAAATTTAGTCTGTAAAAATAAAATGTTTGTAAAACTTTGAAAAATGTAGTTAATTAGTTTTATTAAGTAAAAAAAAAAAACTAAACTATCTTATCAAAATCGTTTAGATGAATCTGAACGGATTAAGATTAAGGCAAATGTAAAAATCAATAAATTAAAGAAATGTAAAATTAATTAAAAGATAGATTCAAGCTAAAATAAAATAAAACAATGAAAGAGTTACGATATAAATTACATCTTGGTATTTGTTCTTCAGTCTGGTTTGTGATATACAGTCTAGTCTGCATTTTGTGATCAAGTTATTCCAGTCATTAATTCGTTATTAGTCTGGAATTCGGGTTCTTCCTAAAGAATGGAGAATAGTTGGAAATTATAAATGCAATAGTAAGCCAATCGTTACTGCTGCAGTCAACATTAATGGGGAGGCTGCAAAAGCCATGGATGTATTCGACAGGGCTTCATGCCCCAAGCCTCCACCAATCAACTGTGCTTGCCTGAACTAACACCTAAACAAATGCCTAGATAGTGAATCGAGGCTGCCGCTAATCTCTCTCATTGATGATCCAAAGAATGGAAGCCAAGCCCTCAAACCATCGATGGAGGAAAAAGAAGCAGCCAACCGGTTGGAAACTGACAATCATGAAAATCTAGGTAAAGAAACTTTAAATATATTCTGATCACAGTCTAGACTTTATTTCAAAAGAATGAAACTTTAATTAACAGACTATTATAACTGTAGCCTAAAATCATTTATATTTTTCTTATGTCAAATCTTTAATTGTTATAATGTGTTAAATATATGTGCGTGGAAATAAATATTAATGGTTGCTTTAATTGTTATTTTATCTATTTTCTCTTTCTCTCTTGTCACTTTGTCACTAGTAAATTATTGTAGAGTTATTTTGTGTTAAATAAATATGCTGGAACCTGAAACAGAGTGTGAGCTAGTCATGAGATATTTCAAGTGCTGGATTATGGGCCTACTGTCCAGGTATGCTAATTATAAATTATGATTAGCTGGCACCTGAGGTTTACCTCTAAACAAATAAAATGATTTAGATGGCAGGGTTTGAATTTAGCAGTCGAGGTGGGGCCACGGTCTGGAAATGTGATTGTGTCATGTTTTGCATAGTTCAGTCTGACCGTGGGTATCATTGATGGCTCTGCTATTGATGGGATTCTCCCCTCTGCCTGAAGGGCCGGTCCATTCTCATAATATTAAAAATATAAAATTTAAAATTATGTTAAATAAGGTTGAAACCCAATTAAACGGACTCAGTTCAACATGTATATATGAAATTTTTTGTATGTGCATATATTGCAGTATTTCTGAATCTATAAAACTATTGCTGTGTTTGATTTTCTGTCACTTGACTTAATTTTAAAAGCAGGATTAAACTAAAATAAATGTTCTTATAAATCTGAGTAATATCATTCATATATATCCAATCTTCCAGTGGACATAATAGTACTAATATATATATAAGCTCAATGGAAAATTTTTCTTTAATTATGCCCAATGTAACAGAACATGAAGATCTCATGTACATGTGTATAATACAGGGCATACATTCACACATACTGTAAATTTTGTTTTACTTAACATGAATTTCAAATTACCTGTTATAAAAAATATTAAATTAGAAACTTAATTAAATGTCTTTTAAAATTTTTATTAAAAAAAAATATACTAAATTATCAATTTATTAGAATTACCTCATCTAAATCATCATCAAAATCTGTATCCCATCCATCTTCCTCTTGGTTATCACTTTCAAACATTCCTGTAATAATAAACAAAAAGAGAAATAAAAAAATAATAAAAGTTAAAGATGATTAAAATAATTTAAAAAAAACAACAACAATATTTATAAACAGTGGAACTGCAAATTATGCTATATTTTATTCCAATGTCCTTCACATTCAAACATATAAGCATATAACAACTCACATTTTTTGATAAACATTGATTAGAATAGAATATGTATTATTTATTTAACTGCAAGTGTGCAATACTTTTCAATATGCACATGTATATAACGCAGATGCCTTTTTTAAATGTATAGTATGCATACACAAATCAAATTTATAGCATACAATTTTTTAAAAAAACAATATAGTTATTAAAAATAAATTGAGGAGATATATATATTACTGAGTGTGTGTTTACTCATGCATTCATTGAAACAAAAAGAATAAGCAAAAATAAATAAAATGAATAACTAGCATATTTTTATTTTTAAAGTTAAAGTAAATAGTGAATGTCTGACTTGTTCTGCACAATACTTTCTCTTATAGAAGCACAATAGTGGTCTTGTTATTAAAAAATTAAAATCTTTCTCATTATTTTAATATTTTAAGCTCAACGTTTAGTACATTCTCAAATGTTTAGCATTATGCCCAGATAATATTTGATTACAAAAATACTGCACCTCAAATTCAAAAAGTAAATAAGAAAAGAATAAAATGTATGTGTTTTCAACATAATCTGAATAAATTTTATCAGTATATATAATTATGTAAAGGGTTCTGATAATGAAAAATGACTACTGGTGTACTGTAAAATTTATTTACAAATTTTAATACTTTCTTTTTAACATAGTAATTAATATATGGGACTTAAAGAAAGAAAACTGTCTGCTCTTATATATATAATTTTTAAATTTTGTTTACATTTTTCTTTGGATAATGGATAATTGAAGTCATGTGGTTAGTTAGATACAGCCTCGTTTGAAGCTCCATTGTATAATATTTAGTTTTTTATTATTTTGATTTCCTAGGAAATAAACTGAATCTTTTTTTAAATATATTTTTACAAAATCTTGTTTAGATTCTTCTTATTTTTGGAAATTACCGTCAAATAATAAAATGTTACAAGGTAGGGATATCATAAAACATAAAATAATTTTTACTGCTTGTCCAATTCATAAGTTCATGACTTAATATAAAGTTCTACTTTTTGCTAAAAGATATCACTAAAGTCTATTTTGCACACCTCTTGAAGAAGTGAAGGAATATAAAATACTTAAAGTGTTAAATAAAAAAGGAATGGTACAACAGTTGGGAATTAGAGTTCTGAAGAAAACAAACAAAAAAAGTATCAAGATTAAAAATCTGGTATGGAATGAGAGGGATATATGGGGATGTGAGAAACACCTCATCATCTCCATAGACTAATCAAAAGAAATACATATAAAAGAAATGAGCATGAGAAATCAGCAAGAAATAAATTATCTTTACTTCAGCAACATTATAAAGAAGAATAAATAATTCATCTTCATGAACAATCAAAAATAAAAAATCAACAGTCAGCCTGGTGACTGAATTTGAAAGGGGTCCACTATGGACAGGCTAATTATTTAGCCAATGCACATACTTAAGTGCTAATCCAGCAGAAGAAAAAAAAAAATCAAATAATGCTGAAGTACTAAAATTTATGCTGACCATCACCAATGCTCTGGTTATTTAATAAAATGAAAGGTAGTGCATGGACTATAAAGGATATATCTTTGCACCAACCATGATCATCATCAACTAGATGTCCATAACATCGAATATAATTGAACGTTATGCACGAATCCAGCTAATATAAAAAATAATTTGGAACCTGTTTTAACATTTGAAAATAACAGCTTTGAATATATTTGGTCAGGAAACTGAAATAAAATATATAAAAAAAGTAGGTAAATATGTATTGGGTTGGAACTTGTGGTTAACAAATGAAGCTATTTAAGAATGAATTTTTTTTTGATACAAGAACTTAAAAATAAATTAAAATTGTGTAGAAAACTGCAATATATGAATGAAAATAGGTTTGTCTTGCGTTGTTAGCCGAGAGGTATCGCAGCCGCCATGCAAGCAAGTAGTTGGTTGCAGACGGGTGTGGGTTCGCATCCCGGCAGATGCTATGACATATGAAAAAAAAAAAAAAATAGATTAATAGCAATAGTGTTTTATTAAAATATGTATAGAGAACAACAAACGTGTGTTTTATTAAAATATATATACAGAACAACAAACATATCGGCCAAAAAAGATTTTTCAACATGCAAAGTTAATAAATAATTTATTTGCATGTATTTATATATATATATAAAATGAAATAAATGTGAAGATGTGACAGATTTATAACTATGAAGAAAAGGAAAAATAGGATAAATTGATTAGTCAAATAAAAAAGGAATTTGGTGAAAATGAATGTGAATAAAAAAAAAAAAATTTGAAATAAATGAAAATAAATATTTTATAAAATACAAAAGGGAACTCTTATTGTTACTAAATTCAAAAACAGGAGTTTGAGATATAAGAGAATGAAAGCATATACAAAATAAGAATTCGGACTGTAGATGTGGTTTATGTACATATGGAAGAAAGAGTATTGATACATTTTTAGAGTGAGCTGATTTGTTAAAATTTTGTTTTCTTTTATTTTTATATTGGACTATTTCCATCGTCTAATATGCGTATTGAATGTCTTTAGAAAAATTTAACTTTATTTAAATATTCCAAATGTATTCAATTGTTAGTAATAAGCACATCAAACAGGATAGTATAGGGACAATGTTTCAAGAGGTATTATTCTTCCCTCTTATTCCAGTGTTTCTAGCCTGACCAGGGACAGTACTAGCATGGGATTTGAAACCGAGTCCTTAGATTCTTGATTATTGAATTTTAAGGTAACGCTCTAATGAACTGAGCCATTTTGCCAAAGGCAACAGTCAGTAAAAATTTCATATATTTATCTATGAGGTTCCTCCTGATTTCTTCACTTTTTCCTAAGAGCAAAGTTGATTAGTGGTTTCCATACATGATGTATAATCACACTAGGTTGGCTTACATGGTGAACCACTGCTACAAACTTTCTAGAAACACATCAATAACATATCCCCTTCAATTATATTCACAATAGAATTAGAACAAGAACAAAAATTGGCATTCTTAGATGTTCTTGTAACAAGACTCCCTCATGGCAAAATCAAAACTACATTTTACAGAAAACCTACACATACCGGAAAATACCTAGCCTATACATCCAATCACACCAGAAACACAAAACATGGAGTTATACTATCACTATGGAACAGAACAAAAAAAGTTTATTCATAAACCAGCAATTTGGAAAAAGAAAAGATCTATATTGAAGTGGTCAATCTGAGATTTAGACTGTGCTTTACAGTCCTATCCAATCTCCCACCACCAAACCGAATCCAAATCCCAAACATACGCTTATATACGAACTTATATAGCATAATTTCGTGTTACTTTCTTTTAAATAACTCTGTCTAAGATATTTAATAATATCTTAACTAAATAATAAATAAATAATAATATTTTATATATTTTAATAAGTTGTATAAGTGCATAAAGCACATGTATATAAAAAAGTGATGGGAGCTTGTGTATAAATTAATATGTATATTCGTATAAACTATATATTTAAAATTATATTCAAATATTATATTTAAATATTTATTTATTTAATGGCAGTCAGGATGATGGAATCAGCTTGGAATCTAGAAACATAAAAATATTTGACTAAAATCCATTAGTATTCTTAAAATTATTAATCTTATAAAAAATCAAATAAATTTGCTTAACGAAAATTTATCATTTAGTAAAATCTATTTCTGAGCTAGAAATAGATTTAGAACATACCAACCTGATTGCACTGTATTGTTCTACCTTAAAAACAAAAGGTAAATTACTCATGTAAAAGTTGATGTGTAGCAGCATTTTATAGCCTTAGGTGATGGAGCCTAAAAGCATTTCTTAGATAATCAGGAAATGTATAAATAGGGCTACTTATAAAAACTGAGAACTCAACTGAGTCAGCATCTTTGGATGTACCTTATATAACTAATTGTGTCAATCCTAATATTAGTAGTTTAGTTGTTGATAAAATTTCTCAGTTCACTGATTGTATTTCAGCCCTTCCCTGGAAATAATGTTTCCTGATCCAGACATTGTCCTAACTGAAAAACATTCCATGTCTTGCATTCAGTGACCCTCTTGCTGATAATTCAAATGTTAGTGATAATGGTACCAACAATGAACAGTATTCCTTGTGCTGCTAATATATTAATAAATCCTGCTATTGGTAGAGATTCAATAACTCTGACCCCTACTGTTCACATTTCTGAATTGAACACTTGTGGTCAAAACACTCTGACCCCTACTGTTCACATTTCTGAATTGAACACTCATGGTAAAACCCTGCCCCTCCTAAGGGTTTGGAAGGTACTTCATTCACCTGGTCTGCGTCTCAAGCTTCAATAATGTATCTTTAAATGATTTAGAAGAGATAATGTCTTTCTTCAACAATATTGTTAGGGTTAATATTGTGATGGAGCCCTCTGGACAAGCAGAGCACCAGAATAATATGGAAAAATGGGTTTCCTAGACATGTATCATGGCTGCCTCAAAGCTACAAAAATTATATAGGCTAAATCATTGTGGAGCATATACAGAAATAACTGTTGGCAGGTACGTTACCTGTCCAATTCTTATTGAGTATCTTATGGAACACTTCACCATGTATTTAGTGTAGCCCCTTTGATGGTTTCGGACATCCCAGTGAATGTGCCAAAATTCTCTCCTACAACAGATAATCCATTCGATAAATTGTTCACTCTTGGTGAAATTTAGTCTCATCTCACACCAGGAATACTGCTCATGGTTCTGACAAATCAGATAATGCTCTAAAGAGATTTGATGTTGGTGGATACACCTGGAGGACATCATTAATTGTCATCCAATCATATTGTGCAATAACTGGAAAGCTCTATTTGAGCCTTGGTATAAGTCACTTATACAAGTGGGCTGCCACAGATGGCTATGTTACTCGCAGAAAGGATATATTACAGTAGATGGGCGCATTTAGTCCAATCTTGTATAATAGATGCCAGGCACAATCATCACAATTGCTGTATTGTTGGTTCAAATGCCTTTGGTTCTATCCCCCATGGAACTATTTTTAAAGCACTTGAGTGGATATGCCTTAATCCGCCTGCTATCACTGTGATTATTCATGTGGTGAGATTTGTGTATTCTCTAGTAACAAGCAGGCTTGCCCTCTTAGCCCAATCATTTTCAACTTCTTGACTAGAGTTCATTCTGTGTTCTCTAGGTTACAAGTGAATTATAAGCTTATTGACAGTTTAGCATAAGCTGATGACTTGGTCCTGGCCACACAGAGCCTAAGTGAACTCCAGCAGCTTCTTGACTCTGTGAACAGTATTGCTACCTGATCTGGGCTCTGATTTAATATCAAAAAATGTGTTTCATTGCATATTGATGACAAAGCTAGATTAAATTTACACACAGAATTCATTTTTCAGGGTCAAAGTCTAAATCTTTCTGAAGATTTTTTTGCTATCTGGTGGTCCCTACAGGATACCATATTGGCAAATCTGCCAAAGGAGCCTTAGAAAATTACAAAGTTTCTTCAATAAACTCGTTTTCCTGTTGATGCAGTGGCAAAAATTTGATGCCATCAAGACTTTTGTTCTCTTCATTGTCTTTTCATTCTCGAAATGGTGTAGTGAAAAAGGAATCCCTGACCCGTAAACTTAAGCTATCAAGATGGTGGCTTTAATTTATTACTATTGGTCGAATACTTGGGCATTTTCCAGGTTATCCATGAACTTAAGCTGATGCTCTCATACAGTTATTTTTCATTCAACACTGAAAATGGTGTCCACACAATTGGGCTCCCTCATTTCTTCCTGACAGACCTACTGGACTATCAAAATGGCTCTACATAAAGGCAACTTTAACTTAGTTACCAGATATCTAAAATGTCTGGTCAGATTATGTAAGACCACAAGACTTATGAAGAATAAAATTGGACTCTTGTGCTTCATGAACTCTTCAGGCTAACTCGGCATGGATGAGGCTATCCTTCATCAAAGAAATGCTGAAGAGAAATTGTGGATTGTTTTACATGTATATTATAAGAAGTTTCTTTTGGCTAAGCCTGACAAAGGTAAAGTGTTTGGTGTCACAAATAGAACTAGTTCATTCAAACACTTCCTGAAAAGGGATCACTTCACTATGATCTTTGATTGGCATTTCATTCGCAGAGAATGGTTGGATTGTGTTCCCTTGAATGGTAATCACAGGTTTAGTGGCTGTGATAAGAGGTATAGATGAAATGGTTTTGTGAATAAAATATTGCCTCATGTACTGTTATTGCAAACCACACCTCTCTACAGTGACCCTCCATCACAATAATATATGGTACCACCTACATCTGATTGAGGTCGTCACTTTAACAAGCCCATTCTGGATTTTGACAGCAGTCTTCATCCTGACATTGGTGTCACTAATGAGGCTCCAAAAAAGTCAAAATTTTAGATGTCATGGCTCCCTTTGAAAACCACTATGAAGATTTCACTAGCGCAAGAGCCAAAAAAAATCTAAATACAAAATTATTGCGCACATTGATACATGCATCATGATGCGATCATTGTGGATAAGTGCATAGGACCCTCATAATGAGGAAGTGCTGACTGCTTTGGCTACTGGCAAGCACTACTGAAATTTAATGTAGAAACTGAATGTTTCTGATACCACCTGCATCTGCTGGAACAGAAATATTTATGACGCATATTACAGAAGCTGATTAGAGGCTAGCTGCTTTCATTCCCTTGCTTATCTATTTCTTTATGTGTTACTCAACACTATTACATTCTTTATTTTATATATTCTTTCTTACTAGTATTAGGACTTAATATATATATATAAATCTTTTTATCTATTCTGGTTTCTCTTCAGAGCGAATAAATTTTTATTGTTTTCATTTAGGATAAACAATAAAATATTTTTTTTTTGTAATTAACATTTATAAATTAATATCTAAATATTTATTACAGAAAAATATAACGAACTAATAAGAGCAATATTATTTTAAATATTTGTCATGTGGGTATGAGAACTGATTATTAAAAAAAATTATATTTTCCCAAACTGGTCACATGTTTATGATTATACCCTTCCACAAGGTGTTAAAAACGGATAGAAAACATTCCCTATCTTGATTGAAAGTGAGGCAGTGAAAATTATACTACAGAAATATTATTTATTAAGTGGATATTCTCTAGTCTAATGAATGACTAATAAAAATTATTGACGTTCTTTATTGAAACAAAATATTTTGAATCTTAAGCTATTAATTTATTTAAAACTTTCTTTAATATCAAAGGCAATTGCAACGTTAGTTTAATGCAGTTATTATAATATTTGTTTTGTATCATTTAAAATTTGATTTTTAAAAAAATTTTAAATGTGTATTTGGTTTATATATTCTGAAAAAATAAAGGGATAGTACATCTATGTGCCATTATCTGAAATCTGGATCAGGTACACTGAAAAAAAACAACAGATTTTAATCAAGATTAGAATTTTATTGTCAGATAGATGGCACACAGGTAATGGGTATTTAGCTATTCTTTGTTAATAAGAATAATAAAAACTGTTCAAATCCTCATCATCTAGCAATGAGTATCCCACTTTCTCTCTGAGAGACTATTGGAAAAATATTTGCTCTGCAATGATTAATTAAATGTTTTACCTTTTTATATATTGTAATGAGACTCCCATTAGGATACTATGATTAGGCCATGTTTGGATACAAATGTAACTGGCTCCAAGTAAACAAGATAATAGCTTACTGATGCAATCATAAACTATGATGGCCCTAATGAGTGAGTTTAAAGCCTATTGCTGTTAACATTAACTCCATAACAGTAACATTTCCTATTTATCATATGGATATAACCCACGACCCTTAAGGTTGCTAAAAGAAAAAGTCAGAATGCTGCCACTAGCAATTTAGATTTGAACTTATACTCTTGTGTAGAAATCCTATTAGCATTAAATTATGACTTTGGGATTCATGAAACTCATTAGCAATATTGCAGTACTCAGTTAATTTAATAAAATGCACAAATGAAAAATGAATGAAACAAACATATATGTATAACAATAATTGTTCTATTCCAATAGTAAAATTCAAGTTATCTCTACATTCTCTCAAATAATTCCATGACAAGGCTTCTATATCACAAGATGATAAATTACATTATCATTTTCTTTCTTTAAATTCGGTAAACACATGTACAAAATATATATATTTTATTACCCCAGATACCCCATCAAGGTTGAATTACATACATGAGTAATGATAATTAATGATAGACATATCCAATTCCTTAATAATCATACCCATATCCGATTCCTCAATTAGAAATTAGATAATGCTTACACTAAAAAATATATAATACATACACTTCACTTTAAAGCAGATATATATATATAATACTTAGAATAGGTGGATTAATATAAAAAACAATTGATATGAGTTAATGATTAACCAATTAATATAATGATAATGTAAATAATTATTCTAACTTTTAGTGTTGTTTGTCTTCTGCCTAAAAAAAGGTAGTTATATAAAAATTGACACTTTGATCATTTCGAATATAATAATCCTGAGTTTAAATGAGTTCTCAGTTATGATTACTTCTATGCAATTGGTGACAAGATTATAACTACACAATTTTATCCATGTGGTTATTTAATAGTTATGGACCATTGCTTATTTGAATAACAACACAATCTGCCACTTCATGCTCTCTTCCAACATGAACATATTCTGCTTCTGAAACATGCTCTGCTAAAACAATTATCAAACTGTTTACTTCCAAAAATTAAGGTAATTGTTTGAAATGAAATGTGAAGAAATTCACATGCATATTATTCAAATAAAATATAATAAAGCCAAAAAATGCACTGTAGCAATATACAATACTTCAATTACATGCTATCCAAAAAAATGTAAATAAACAACAAAAATAAATAGCAAGATTCATAAATTTAATAACTTTTATGTGAATATATATTTTTTTCATGATAGATGCATTAAAAGCACAAGTACCCCCCCCCCCCAATTCAACATAGTATAGTATTTCATTTAATAAAATGTTTTCCAAATTTAAAGTAAGAGAATTCATAGTTTCCCTAATAAGTGATAAAATGAAAGTTATTGGTTTGTATGTTGAAGAAAAAAAATCATAACTAGGCTGTGTGGAACATTTATTAATGAAATAATGAAAGAGAAAAAGCACCTTTGGGTGATGATCGTACGCATTCATTGAAAAAACTAAAATTATAACCATGTTAAAAGATAATTCTTGAGTAAGATATTGAATTTTATAATTAACTGCTAAAACATTTCTTATAAAAATTACTGTTTTACATTAAAATATTTTAATAAGTCTGTAAGAAAAATCTAGCACTTTGTTTACTAATTTATTTTTTTAAAAAATAAGAATACCATAAAGTAAATTTTTCATTTTTATTTTTGGTGAATGTGAATGAGTGAACACACATAGTATATGTATAAATGTGTTGTCTCAATTTATTACGCATAATTATAATCTTAATTTTCATATGCATATTATTCATATTAAGAAGGTGGTTATATATATGTATAAACATGCATGTCAAAGAGTACTGTATATTTATAATATACTAAATAATTCTACTATAATCACAGCATTTAATAAATCTAGTATATATCATGTATGTGAGGGAATCTTGGAACAAAATATAGCAAATAACATGGCAAAACTATAATAGTGAATTTGTAATTAGTAAAGTTTATTTTGCTGTTATTATATAAAAGAAAAGCTGTTTTCTTTTTAAATAATTTTATTGAAGATGGAAATTCAGTTTGTTTGTTGGTATGTTTGTTTGTAAACTTTTGATCTTTTTAAAATAAGAATGAAATTTTAAAATAGGGAGTTAATAGATTTAAAATTTAATAGAATTGCTTGAAATTTGATATATAATGAATCCATATGAAATAGTAATCTTTTTGGTAGGTCACCTAATTTCTTAGATATGGAACAGAGGATGGGAAAATACTGAATATTTTAATATTTCAAATTTAAAAAATGTTCAAACTTTCATTTGTTTTCGGGCAGTATTGAGTTTTTTTCTTTCAATTTAATAATATTTTAAAATCTAGATTTAACAGAGTTAATGTCAATAAAATTTGTTGAAATTTTATACATTTTTTAAAAATCTACATGAAAGTGATAACACACATTAACTAGTTTAAAGGACTTGGCACCATATTGAATTTTTAAAAAACTGACTTGAGACACAAATTTCACAATAACTTCAGTTTTAATAATGTTACAACAAAGTGGTATATATTGACAGAAATTAAAAAAACTAAAGGAAAAAAAGAAATTTCAACATCTGAAATAATTATTACTTTATTGTTTGTTCATAATTTCTAATTTATCATTAATTAAGTTTAAATTACATCTTCATTGATAATTTCTTTGTATTCCTCATAAAATTCTCATTCAAACCACATATAATACTTTTTACCTGAGATAATCCATAGCTTCAGAATCAACAAAAATAGTCACATAAGAATTCTTCATTTTATCTTGTACCCCAAAAGTTAAAAAATCTCAAGGTATCTATAAAAAAAAGATTCATCTAATAAGATACAAAACAAATCATTTCCAAGTGGATATGCATTTGTCATGATAGCAATTGGTTTTCTTATCTATCTAAAACTAAAAATTGTAGGCTACTATCTGTATCAATGACAAAATAAGTTTCATCTCTTCATTTTATATTTTTATTTATACCAGCGATGTTTATATTCTTTATGCACACCAGTGATGCTATCTTGTTGTATTTATTGTCCCACAAATATATAATTTATTTGTATATAGCTCATTTTCTGGCTATGGAATTGAAAATAATGTGATGCAAGATGTGGAAAAACTACTTGACTCCACAGCATGATTATCAAGGCATAAGCAAGAATCAGGATTTCATTCTTTGTCTACATACAATTCTGTGTAATATACATAACCACTGTGGCTATCACCACACACACCATTTGAAACGTTTCTTTATTGGCTTTAAGAGTTTATATTCTCATGATACTATGCAGAGTAAATTTTGTGACTGCTTTATCAACTGTAACTTTTCTGTACATCTAATAATCAGTCTTAAAATTTATGTAGCACTGCTCTATAATTTTTTTTATATAAAAATTATTACTTGTTATACAAACAGACATGCAAGTGCAAACACAAACACACTAATACAAATATAAACACACTAATAAATGATTAAAGCTTTTGAAAGTCATTATCTCTATAAAATAAGGTTGCCGCAAACTTGGATCAGAGCCCCAAAATTACATTGTACCATTTTTGTTATATTTGAATACAAATATAATTTATTTACTACAAAGATACTCCAATATAAATGCAAACACATTAATAAATTATACCATTAGTCAAATAATTAAGAAAAAAATTAAAAATATTATTCAAATAATTAAAAAATTAAAATTGAATACTTACAATCCGATATTCTGATTATGTTTTACCGGGAAGAAGGCCTTGAAATTAAAATCATCGGTGTATTTTTAATCCAATTTAGTAACAAGTCTGGCTGATAAAAAAAATTCTGCCTTTGTCTTCTTTGTACAATCTACTAAACTGAGTATGAAAGAAAAAAATTAAATTAATCTATTAATAAAAAGTTCAAATTTTGACCAATTTCAACATATGATATGCCATTTTAAAAAGGAAGTCAAATAGCAGCGACTTCTGGGATTTTTGTAAATGTCATGCATATAGTTTTCTCGCAATTTTA
Source organism: Epiperipatus broadwayi (assembly GCA_028023455.1). Taxonomy (NCBI): domain Eukaryota; kingdom Metazoa; phylum Onychophora; class Udeonychophora; order Euonychophora; family Peripatidae; genus Epiperipatus; species Epiperipatus broadwayi. The sequence continues at coordinate 1,975,557 of JAQFVV010012404.1, read as the reverse complement.
AAAAGAAAAAATTTCAATGAATCAGCTGCCACTAGCAGCTATCACTCTACCGTCTGTGAAATAGTTTTAACCCTTTCATTGTACATTTTTAATTTTAGTTTATTAGAGCTTATTAATGAAATGTTTTGAGAAATGTATAAAATACCTATGCCAATATGTTCGTTTAATAATCAAACACTGGTGGAAATTAATATAAAAGATTAAGTGCCAAAAAAGTGAAATGTCAATAATATTACATTTAGTTACTTGCCTTGATTCAATGGGATATGATGCGATGCGAATAAGTGGGTCTGCAATCCTGGGGCCTCTTAAACAAATAAAGTGATTCCACAGAAATTTGAGTCAGATATCTGAATTTACACATGAACAGAATAAATCTTACATTGTTTGATTAACTAATGCATTATTCTGTGTAATTCAAAGTTAAAAGACTAGATAGGATATAAACTAAATAAATAAGTAGTTATGGGCAGACATATAAAAATAAATATATAAAAACAACAATGATTAGAGTAAAAGTAATTAGGCAGATGAGTTAAAGGAGACTGATGTTGGGAGTTGAATGAACACACTGATCAAAAAATAAATAAATTAAAAGGTAATTATTAATTATGATTAATTAAAAGAGATAATAAAATGAATGTAATATTACTATTCAAAAAATGTAATAAAATTAAATAGAATAAATGTTTCCTAGAGAAGGAGTGAAAATGGAAGCTCAAATCAAAGAATTGGAAAATGTTTCCAGCAAGGAACAACAAAATCAAACCAAAAAGTCTCAAAATAAGAAAAAAAATGGTAACATCATGATCATGATGACTAAAATGTTTGAAGAATTTAAAATTTGAAATGAGACACTCCAAAGAATGTAAAAAACAAAATAATGAGACAAATATAAAATTGAAAAAATGGACAATGAGCTTAAAAGTTAATATAACAACACAAACAAAAAATTAGAAAGTCAAACTGAAATGCTTGAAAAATTAGAGCAACAAATTAAGTCATGTAAAAGAAACTGAAAGAAGAAATTATGACAGAAATCAGCAGAAATACAAAGCAGGTTGAAAGCCAAATAGAGACAACTTACCAGGAAATTGAAAAAAAAATAGTACAAGAAGAAAAAGTAGAGCTGATACAGGAGGTAGTAACAGAAAATAAATAGGAGAATGAAAGGATAATAGAGAATATGAAGGTGAAATAAATAATTTAGCCAAGAAGATAGATAAACTTGAGTTTACATGTAGGCAAAAGAAGCACATAAAGAAATTGGAAAATTTAATTTTAGTAATTGTGAGCAGAAAAATATGAACATAAGCACACAGATACAAAGTAATAATCTTGCAATCATGACTCCAATTTCTAAAGATAAGAATATTTTCTAGTTACATAGGGGAGGTTCTTACAAAATATATTAGCAGCTTGGAATGATACTTTATATTGAACCAGCTAAGTCAGGAGGTCATGTTTCAATTGCCTGCAGCCATCTGTAGGCAGCTTCTCAGGCATGGTGGGAGTCCCTGTTTAAAAAAGCAATAACCTTTAAAATACATAAGCAAGCTCTAATAGATAGTTACTGGAGCAAAGAGTGTCAGCAAAATGTTAGACACCAGATGTTGCAAAATAAATGGTGACCAGATGAGGCTTTCACTCTATTCTGAAGACCAGTAGCCAAATTACATGCTTTAATGCCCAGCCCACTATCTGAACAATGAATTATTCAGATAATGCAGTTAATTTCCCTCATAATGTCGAACAAATTCTCATCAGAATTAAGAGAAAGACTATTGAGCAGATGGCCGAATTACTGAGTGCTTTTTATAGCACTCGAGATAGCTATGAGGCAAAATATTGGGGATATAAACCTAAACCAAAAGAAACAACTGCAAATGCAATAAAATTTGACTCTACGAGAAATTCCTGGAGTGTATCTAGAAAGATATGGTTTTCCAGAAACCCTGAGAGAACTAAAATTTTCAGGCAAACTGGAAATGACTTGAATCTCACTTGGCCAAAACAATATGAAAAAAACAAGGGGTAATTTACAATCCCTCTGCTGTGTGTGGCTACTCCAGAAAATATATAAAAAAACCTGGCTCATAAAAAGTAAATTAGCAATCAGATAGATCCACAGGTTTGACTTAGAAAACAATCTTGGATTGCATAATATGAAAATGTTTTAAAATAGAAATGTTTTCTAATGAAAAGGAGTAAAAGAAATTTTATTTGCTTCCAAATAAGCTTTTAAAATTTACATAATAATTATAATGAGTTTAACCAAATTAATAACAACCCAACTTATAATTCATTGTTTTAAACACAACAGAGCATGACAAAATAAATAGGTAAAAATATTAAAATATAATAAATATTAGACATTAATGGAAAATAATCCCAATCATTTATTTTAGTACATATCAAGTGGTGATGAGTAGGAAAATTATAGATCAATAAATGTATGTGTGCATATATAGGTATGTGTCGAAATTCCGGATCATATTTTGTGTTTGGTTAAGATGTTTTTTGTAAGACATTGATCTGCAGATGGGTCTTTGCATCATATCCATTTATGATGCTGATGTACCAGTAGAGAAAAGTACTGGCATCATTAACAGAATAGCTGGAAGCAAAATTCCCAGCATGTTAATAATGAAAAATATCATAAGCCGAATGTGCAGTAGACTTAGTCCTGCCATTCACAGATTTCAACTTCATGTTTTTCAATCATAATGCACAAAATTTGGCCCATGTTACAGTCACAACTTCTGCAAAAAATTAAATGGGGTTTGATCAACGCAGAATCGATCTATGTGTGCTATTTAAAGTTCTTACGTTGGATACTTCTCTGTGTACTTGCTCATCATATTTCTTGCTATCATGATACATATTTTTAAGGAAAATATTTTTTTTTAGTTTAAAAAAAAAACAAAAAACAAAAGTAGAGGATTAAAATTGATCAATACCTAAGGAAAGGGATTGATGAAATTTTACTTCTAAACTGGGATGGAGATAATGTGAGACATATGTATATATGTGTTACATAGAACAATTTAAAAATACGTTAGAGAAAAACAAAATGATATATATATTTTAAAATAATAGTAAAAAAATAAGACAGACAGTTAATTTATTAAGTAAAAATAAAAATATATTTTTCTTTAAATAAAATCAAATGGTGGCATAAAGCCTATTATATTGTAGGAATTTTTTAATTTAATATTTAAAAAAACACTTAACTGTTCTCGGTTAATTGAGAAAAACAAAATATTAAAATTGTGCTTGTTCTACTGATTAGATATTAAGTTTGATCAAATTTTAATTGAAAATTTAGAAAAAAAGATTAAGCCAATAAACATCACATGATCACCATTTCTTATGCTTGCTCTTAACTGTTATTAAAACAGGCAAAACTCTCTATATGTATTGCCACTCAGCGCAAGCCAGAGTAATCAATGGATGCCAGAAGGCTTGTGCATAAAATCCCCATCTAGTGTCTACTCACCCAATATCCCCATGCTAGTTTCTCACTGATGAAGGCCACAAACCGTCTGGGGATATTGGATGAGTAGGCACTAGATGGGGATTTTATGCACAAGTTTTCTGGCATCCATTGATTACTCTGATTTGCACTGAGTGGCAATACATATAGAGAGTTTTGCCTGGTTTAAAAGAAGATTAACTAATTAAAAGAATTTGGAAAGGTAATTAATAACATGCATGGCCACAATGGATAGCAAAGGTATAAAAGTTACAAATTTCCTACTGTTTTATTCTTCTGACAAGTTTTGCTGTGAGAAGTCTATAAAATTTGTTTGCATTTTTCTATCCGTTAAATTAGTAGTGCACCATTAGTCATTCATTCTACTGCCAGTTTGCTATACACAGTTTCCCAGTCATCAATTAGAAATATATAGAAGTATTCATGGCATCTAAACATTACTATGTGCTGCTGAGCCAAGAGGAGTGTGAATTCGGGTTTCACCACCTGGTTCTTCAACATCAATGCCTGACATGTAAATATTTTTGTTTACCATTGCTGAGATCCAAATTGTAAACGTAGTTGTTATTGTGAACAAGACCAAGATCTGTGCCAATCCAGACTAAAGCAGCAAACAGCTACCAAAAGAAGCTAGGAATATTGCTAATAAACTCCATTATCTTCAATGAGGAGAGAGGTGATCACTCCAGAAATAAAGCTCCAACAAAAACCTAGGTACATGTAAAATACCAAATTCAATGTCTAGATAAACTGCTATTCTTTTGAAACTTTATAACTAAAAGCAATTGGGGTGTTTACTCTTATTTTAGAAATGAACTAATCCTGAGCAAAGAAATCCATAATTAATTTACTTTACTTTTATTTGAATATTATGTTAATGTTTTACTTATGTTTTCAGTGTGTGCAAATAAACATGTTAGTTTTTAATTTGCTAATTTGACTTAGTTCTCTTTCTCCATACTTCTGCATATAATAATATTAAGTAAATTTAAAGTTAATTTTATGTGTGCATTATAAATATACTTGTTCTGCTAGTCTGATTTAAACTGATTTTTTACTCTTTGTACTAACTAGGTAAAATCAAGCGCTGAAAGCATTTTAAAACATTTCTTGAGGATATTCTAGTCAGTCTTGCTTGACTAGATATTGCCCCAAAATTATCTTAATACAAATGAAAATATCCGTAGAAGATGCATTTGCTTTCTGCAGCTATGAAGGGAGTCAATAGTCTATAAATGTGACTGCAGTTCATATATTTTGCACTTTCTCGGTCTGATCATTAGTATAGCTAATGTATAATGTAGTTTTACATTTTTATTTACTATGCCAATACTAAAAAGTTAAAAATAATAGAGATAATTTTTTTAAATATTAAATGCTCTTATTTACCATACACTAAAAAAAAAAAAAAAATGTTTCTTCAACCACAATTGGAGTTTTTAGATTTAACTTGAAATAAAAAAAAATGGAGGGAAGGTATGTGTCCAGAAATTAATTAAGTCAATTCTTATTTCACTTAATTAATTTCTGGATTCCCCATGCTTTTATTTCAAGTTAAATCTAAAAATCTCAATTGCGGTTGAAGATACAATTTTTTCTTTTTCTTTTTAGCATATATAATGAGATATTATTTTATAGAGCGCTATGTCTTAATACTGTAATAGTGATATTAGCAATTAAGCCAATGCACATGTGCTTTAAAGATAAATTATAAATAAATACTCTGGGTCAAAAGAATGGGTAGATTCATTCCATTCTTTCTAAAATACTATATCTTGTGTCTGGAAAAAAAATGAGAGTATTCATTTATAATTTATCTTTAAAGTGCATGTGCATTGGCTTAATCCCTAATATCACTATTTTAGCATATAATAAATAAAAACACTGAATAATTTTTTTGTTTTCATCTCTATTACTTATTGTATTTTTAAATATAAGTAGTATAACAAGTTTATGTTGGGAAATTGCAAAAAATGAGAACATTCTAAATATTAAAAGTTAGATAATATAAAATTGATGATATATACTTAAAACAATAAAATTATAAGAATATATCATAAATCATTTTATAATAAGGCAAATGCAGATGAATGCATAGCATCATTCAAAGTTTTACAACTATATGTAGACTGAAATTTTTAATAATATATGAAAATTATAGATAGGTATCTATGGAGAAAAATAGTGGAATGATTTATAGATATGGGAATTAATTATTTTAAAAAAGCAATAAGTTGTGCTCAAATAAGAATATCTTCTGTTGCTTTGTGGATCACTATAAAGTTTAGGCATTGCTTCTAACACAAACATAATTTTTGAACATTTTTTTCTATTATCATTTTGTTTTCAATCATTTATGTTAATAGAGTCCAATCATCATGAACTTTCATATCATCAATTATTTCTGTATCAACGGTGAAAATTGGGATTATGTGTTCATGCAATCACATTTACATTCTTTGCTGGTTGCAAATGATGATAATATGTAAAAATAAAGTAATAAATCATTAAATTAACCATTAATAAATATTTTACTTCTATAAAGACTTTAAAACTTAAATATAATTTCACTTTTCAGAAGATATTTTACACAAAAATATATTTAGTACTTAACATAGTTTGCCATTCTTTTTTTTAAAAAAAGAATCCATTTTCAAGGGCTCACAACACATGGTATAAACAATATGTCTGACTGTAAGTTTTTGTATTCTATAATTATGTTGTTTTTTTTTATTTATTAAAATAATAAAGAAACACAAAAGTCCAAAAGGGTTGTAATCCAAAATTTTTTTAATGTAAATACAGTAAATAATTAAAAAAAAAAAACATTATTTAATAGTCTATAACAAATGTGCAGATCGACATCACTTTTCGGGTAAGCACTATCTCATAATTTTGAAAATATTCCATTGAAACACAATCAAACCCAAAGGGTTGCAAGTAATATGTAAATGCAGTAAAGAAAATAAAAATAAAACATAATTAAGCAAAATATAATAAACATGTAGGCAGATATCATTGTTTGGGTGAGGATTATCCTGTAAATTTAAAAATATTCCAAATTTTAATTATATTTTCAGTTCTGTTGATGAAATATTCCAGATTTTAATCATATTTCCAAAAATGATATGGTAAAGAATAAATGTTTAAAAAACCATGTGAAAACTAATGTTAAAAAATATGATAATTTGTCATGTGTTATTTGTTAGTCTTGCGTTGTGATCACTAAGTGTTAATATTTTGTTATTATCTTGTGAATAAAATTTATGGCAGGACTAATCCCAATTTTTTTAATAAATTACATTCACAATTCTAAATTGATTAATTTTAAAAAAATTCAAGAACATTTTTCAATAAATTCCATTTAGAATAAAATGTTCAAGCGTTAACACGTGCTCAACACTTAACATGTGGCACTAAAATTGTCATTCTTTAAGCATTCGGTAACCCGTATGTAAAATTATACAATTTGGAATATTTCATTGACAGAACTGGAAATATGATTAAAATTTGAAATATTTCATCCACTGAACAAGATGCACTGGAATATTTGCAAAATTATTACCATGAGGCTAAGAGATAACAACTAGTGATAAATTATTGTAATATTTTTTTAACATTAGTTTACATGTGGTTTTTTAAACATTCCTTCTTGTATCATTTCTGGAAATATGATTAAAATTTGGGATATTTCATCGGCAGAATAAGATGCAGTTAAATATTTTCAAAATTACGAGATAGCACCCACCCGAAATGTGATGTTATTAGTCTACTAAATGTTTAAATTTTATTTACTGTATTTACATTAAAAATTTTTTGAATTACAACCATTTGGACTTTTGTGTTTCTTCATCATTTTAATAAATAAAATAAAAAAATTATTGAATACAATAACTTAGAGTCAGCCATATTGTTTCTATCATGTGGTATAAGCTCATGAAAATGGATTTAAAAAAAAAAAAAAGGTGACAAGCTTCTGGCAGGCAAACTACATAAGTATCAAATATTTTGTATATGAATCATACTGAAACTTTTAAAAAATTCAACATTTAAAATACAAATGGCTACTCATTAAAATATATATTTTTCTTTTACATTACTTTTAATATTTTTGCATTTGTTAAAATTATTCCCATACAGACTTAAATTTATGAAAACATAAATTTATAAAAATAAGACTTGAAACTTTAAATTTACATTTAATAAAATGATTGTTTACATATAAGTATTTTATGTAAAAAAAAAAATAGAAATTAAAAAATTTTTAAATGTGGTATTTTTATACATATTCTATTCTTGATCCTTTGTTCAACATTTAGAATGCTTTTAAGTCATAGCCTGGGGAAGGATGATTTACTCCCTTTTATTTAGATATACATAGAGCTATATTTAATTTAAAGTATATATAGATATTATGCATAGAAGACATAATTCATCAAATATAAAATTAAAAAATATATATTTTTAAATTTTATGTGGATTAATGTAAAAAAAAAATTTTTAAACTATCTCCCGAAAATGAAATTATATTTAAGTTTCAAAATCTGATAAAGATAAAAAATTTTAATTATTTTTATACTGCTTAATATAGTAAATAAAATATAAAATATCAAATCATCTCACACATTAAACAATTTTCAGCCATGCCCTCTATGACTTTTACTCACATATAAATACATTTAATGTCAAACTTAATAATAAATTTAAAAAAATACTGAAATTAACTCTACAATTTTCAATATACTAATAAATAAATAAAAACTATAACCTGTTTATTGTGAATAGCAATTTACAGGTAGAATTAAAAAAAAGAATCTCATTAATATCACTTAACATTACTAACATTCCCATGTGAATATAACTTTCTATATTTTGTCTACAATTACATAATCACCTGTTTATTTAATAAATTATTCATTATATTTATAAATATGCCTTCTTGATTTTTCTTTTCCTCAAATCATTTTCCATTATCAAAATAAAAACTTTGTAAAAACATAAACTTCCATTACAAGTAACTGAATGATTTGCAAACATAGATTTAAATCTATATATGGAATAACAATTTTTTATATAGTTGTTCATGAATTCTATTTTTCAATGCACATTTCAATCCACTAATACAACTTAATTTACACTTGTATACTTTATATACACATTATATTTCTTAATTTTATCAATTCAGCATCCTTTCTACTAATAATTAACTTATTAGTACTTGATGCAACATTAAAATGAGAATCACACCATATACTCTATTATTTATGAATATAAAAATCACAAAATGTAAATTATTTATTTGTGTGGTAATGAAATCTTTTTTTAAAAAATATATTTAAAATATCTTTTCTATTACGTCCTATATTCAATAATTCAAAACATAAATTTCAATTTTGAATAATTAATCATTTTAGAATTTACATAACATTTGATTTCTGAATAAAAATATTCTAATTCCAAACAATTTGTGCATATTAGAAACCTTTGACTGACAGTGTATAAATCCTCTATTTGTTAAGTTTTATAAGTAATTTATATTTGACCTTGTTTTTTCTATATAAATTTAAATCAAGCTATTTTTATACTATATAAATTGTCATTGAAAATAGAAAACTATCGATTTCATTTAATTTAGCTACAAGATGTTTCACTACCACTGCTGGTTCAACAACATACCTAAAATAATATTTAATAAGAAAAACTTTCAAAATATTTTCATAATATATTAGATTAACATGTAATATATACAACAGCTAAGATCAATAAGCCCATGCATCATCCATCTTCCATTTTATACAAATGATTTCCATTTTCAAAAATAGCTATAGATTAATAAATTTCAACACATTTTTATTATTTAAAGAAGATAAAGATAGAAGATTATGTTTACTTTATAAAAATCAATATAGAACAAAAGTAAATTTTACATTGCTGGGTAAGTTTTTTCGGTAGATACAAAATTAAATTTATTAACCTTTATACTTAGATATTTAAATAAATTGTTTGATTAACAAGTATATTTAAGTATGTATCCATCAGCTGCTATTATTATATCAAGGATTTTAAGATATTTAAAAGTATATAAATTGTACCTATCAGGTTAATAATGGATTTTGGGTATTGTATGTTTTACCAAACAGTACTTTATATTGGAAAGATTTTGCACTTTGCAAAAAAAAAAATCTAAATTTTCATCTTCATTTGTTTTGGTTAAAAAAATTGATAAGTTGGTTTTGGATGTTGAAGATAAAGATTGTTTACTCTAAATATTAGAGAATTGTATGGATCTATAAAAATAAAGAAATCCATCCAAATAATTTATAAATGTTTATATAATAAACAAAGTATGTAAGTTTAAATAATTTATTAAATATGTGCTGATATTTATTGATCAAAATTTGATAGCAATTTTTGAAAATCATTTATACAAAACAGAAGACAAACCCACACACAGACTTATTGGTCTCAGCAGCATATTATGAAAAGAATATTTTAAAAAAAGTTTCCAATTAAATATAAAAAGTTATTTTAGATAAGTTGGTGATGTGTTTATTGTTGAACTACTAATACCCTGCATAGTTTGATGCAGTTGGTAGAGCATCCAACTTGGGATCGGAAGGTTCCAGAATCAATTTTGTGCTTGAGTTTTGGCACTCAAATTTCTTATGAACTCCTAAGGAATAAAGCCATATGTATATTTTTTTTGTTGGACCACCAGCAATAGTTAAACATCATATAGATAAATTAAATGAAATGGAAAGTTTGAAACAAACTTTTATTTCTGAGGATAAATTTATATAGCAAAAATTACCTTGATTTAAATTTTACAAAGAGAAAATAATGAGAACAATTTCTCTTATTAATTAGAGGATTTAAATATTACCAATCAAAGATTCCTGTTATGAAACAAATTAACTGAATTTAAAATATTTTTATTTAGAAATAAAATGTTGTAAAATATATTACAATAGTTTACAAGTAGACAGACAAAAGTACTGAAGAGAAAAACGAATAAATTTCACTACTTTTTGTAAATAATGGTTTGTGATAGATGAAATCAGTTTTTTTTTTTTCCATTTTTAATGTTGTATTAAATATAGCACTAAACACTATCAAATTGATTATCAATGAAAAGGATACTATTCATAAAATTAACAAATTTAATGTTAAATATAAAATAGTATGCAATTATAATTCAAGTAATATTGGTGATGTGAAGTTTGCATGAAAAACCACAATTCATGAACAAGAAATACTTTATAAAGAATTCCTTATTCTAAGGACAGATTTAAATCAGTTCGCTGAACAGTCAGTTATCTGTAATGGAAGTTTTTGTTTTGACATTTTTTTATTATTTTTGCATATAGAAAATGATTTGAGGAAAAGAAAAATCAAGCAAGTATATTTTATAAATCACATGATCACTATCTCATACTAGCACATAATTGTTATTAAACAATTCAAAACAAAGCAAAACTCTCCATATAGTAGTGCTATCTTGTGCTAACAAGAGCAATCAATGGATGCCAGAAGGCTTGTTCATAAAATCCCTGTCTAGTACTGAATTGAGTTCAGACCCATATGACTATATAAGCTATTGAGCTTGGATTGAAAATATTAATTGTGTTTTCAATTTCATTCTCATAGTTTTGTAGTTAAACAGAGTTAAAAGGTGGGTGCTGGAGGGTTGCATTAGATCCTAAGATCTAGGTGCAGTGCTCTCAGATCCAAGGCTCCTCACTGATGAAGGCCACAAGCCAGAAACTAGTCTGGGGATATTGGATGAGTAGGCACTAGACAGGGATTTTATGCACAAGCCTTCTGGCATCCATTGATTGCTCTTGTTAGAACAAGATGGCATTACTATATGGAGAGTTTTGCTTTGTTTTGAATATTTTATAAATATGACTGATAATATATTAAATAGATAATATAATTTTGTAAATTTAAGCAAATTATGAAAAGTTGGTTATTAACATGGGAAAGTTAATGTTATGTGATATTAATGAGAATGATTTGTTTTTAAAATTCTAATTGTAAATTACTAATATATTGACAATTGTAGCATTAATTACAATGTTTTGTTACTTCTATCCTGAGAGCATTTGGATGCCAGTCAGGCAGCAGCAATGAGTTTTAAATAAATCTAAGTGCAAGTTTATTGTAACTAAATAAATTTATTTAATATTAATAACAAATTAAGTAAAACAATAACTAATAGAATAACAAGGACAGATTTCTGTAGAAATCTCTACTGTCTAAAAATAAACTGTTATCTGTGTCACTTTCTACACATGCCAAATAGATAATAAAATTATATAGCAGTGCGTATTAATTAAGAAAGTCTTTCATGCTTCCATTCAAAAATTAAACATAACTCCATTATAACTATAATACTATTATGCAGACTATCATCTGTTACTGTAATATGCAGATAATACTTACACTCAAGTTTCTTAACCGTTCATTGTAGTTAATTACACCTTCAATATGCTTATTAGCTTTCATAATGCTTATATTAGTTCTTTCATAAATCCTAGCAGGGTTTTTTTTATACAAGAGTCCAATTATGATTAATTGTTCCTCATTTGCATAATTTACAATTAAGGGTATGACTGACACACAGCGATTTTCTAGAATAATTTAATACAATAGGGAGAAAATTTATTCATATATTGTTGCACATATTTACATTGTAAAAATAATAATCTTTATTTACAATAATGTATATATATTATACATGCACAGACAGTCCATTCTTTTCCCCTATTTTAAAAATAAAACTCTTATTCATATACATAATCCTTTAACTTTGCAAGTTTTCTGCATACATGAGCTCTTCTAGGGAATTCTCTGTTGTTGTGACATTACAGTTACTTCTTATTGGAGCTTCCTTCAAGTATCACAATCTTCAGCTGCTTCAACAGTTTGATCCCTTAATGAATTATTAGCTCCAGCTTGGTCAATATCCAAAGTTTGTTCCTCTTTCTTTTCAATATTTTCAGTTGATTTGACTTAACATTAATAATATTGATCTTAAGTCGTTTATAAGCCTTTTAAATATTTTTCAGTGATCCATTTGTATCAATCTAATTTGTTGAGATAAAATTTTCAATATTATTCCTGGTAGTCATTTATTTTTTAAAATATTGCACATCTAAACACTTTCTCTTGTTTTAAAATTTTCATAATCCAGAATATTTTAGATTTTCATTTGTGGTAGCAGTAATTTAGTAAATGAGTATGGAATTTTCTGTGCATTAACAATTTGTCTGGGATCTTATTAGTAGCTGCACCTAATAATGCTTCCATAATATCTTTGTGGCAAGTTTCATTCAATGTAGATTTTAAATATTAAACTGCCCTTTCTGCAAGATTATTAAACCTGGATGATATGGTGGGGTAAGTACATGGAATACTCCCTTATCGGTTAGATAATCATCAAATTGCTGAGATGCAAAGCTGGTCCTGTTATCAGTTACAATAGTTTCAGGATAACTGTTATAAAGATCTCTTTCAACATTCTCATGGTACACTCAGAACTAATGTTTTTGGCAATTTTATATTTTGTTTATTGCGAATATGAGTCTATAATCACTAAAAATGTATACCTATTCATTGGTCCTGTGTGGATTGGGTGTAGGCATTTCCAAGGCTAAGTTGATTTATAGATAACACTTGGATGACTATAATGAGATAAGGTAAGCACATGTCACATGTTTGGATGTAAGTAGATCTTTAGTTTTCTGAAAGGCAATATCCTGTTCTTCAAACCAGGTCACCATTATCATTTTTTCAATAATTTATATAATGGTGATAACACAAGATTTAAAGAAGGCCTCAAAAGAATTCAATAGATCTAAACATGTTTGCAAATCCTTTACATTCTTAGATTCCTCAGTATTTCCTATTGCGTTTAATTTAGTTTCCAATTGCACCTTCTTAATAACATTTATGTGAATTCCCATGGAATCAATTTCTCTCTAGCAATGGGTTAAAATCTTTATTGATGATATACAATGGTAAAAATTTAGTCTTACTATTGACATTTCATTGATACAGTCATTTTTCTACTCATATCTGTTTTCCATTTAAATCTGTAATGATGCCATTATTTTTATGACTGACATTTTCTTCTTATATTTATTAGTAATTTTCATCCAGTCTTTATAAGATAATAGTGATAGGTCTGCTTCACTGTCAACTTCCATGGTGACTTTCTGCTCAAATATGTTCACATCCACTAAAGTATGATCATTATTCAAGTCATTTAATTTCTTTATACTATTTTCACTTCTTACTCTTCTTCCCCCAGATTTATAGTACAGCATTATTTTTGTTTTAACATTTCTAGACAGCAGCTAAATGCTTACAAATATTGCATTTTTTACTTCTAAATGTGCAGTTTCTCTTTAAATGGCCATTTTTCTCACATGCCAAAATCTTTTTTGCACTCTTGCAATCCAGTCTATCAGTATCTGTTTTCTTTACTTGAACTGGCTATTTATCCATTTGTTTAGATAATAGAAATTCTGAAGCGTTATCTAATATAGTTTCTTGTGTGAAGCATTTTTCTATTGCATGTTTACAATCAAGGTCCAATTCACTTAATAATACTTTTCTAAAATTACTGTAATTCATTTCAAATAATAGTTCTAATAAACTATCATTTAGCTCAAGGCCATAATCACAATTCTTTGCTAAGGTCCTCGTTGCTATATCATAATACTGATATTTTTCATGAAGTAGTTGCTTTCTATTCCTTAATCCCAATCGTGCCATGTGAAATAAATATTTAGTTTTTTATTCAACTCCTGATATGAAACTTCTTCAGGGAATCTATTGTCGCACAGTTGATTTGCTAATTTCAATACATCTTTCCCCACAAACAACATCAATATAGATACTTTTATTTATCATTCTCAATCTTATTTATGAGCATAAACCTTTCAATATGATTCACATAACTTTTCCATGACAGAGCATTATCCATATCAAATTCATGAAGAGTGCTGCTTAATGATACCATTTTTCTTGTCCAAATAATCCACATGGCACTTTATATTACTGTGCTATTCTACTATAATCCTATTCAGACTTTTAACAATTATAGATGTGTGACAACCTGCTATGTTTACACAGGGTCTACATAAACTGTTGACTTTATCATTCTGCTATGCCCTGAGAGTATTGAATATGAGTCAGGAAGCATTGATGAGTAACAAAATAAATTTAGGAAGCATTGATGAGTAACAAAATAAATTTATTTAATATTAATAATAAATTATGAAAATAATAATAATTAGAATAACAATGCTAAGTAAATAAAAATATAATTCTATTGTAGTGCTTATTAATTGAAGAAAGTCATTCACGCTTTCATTCAGGAATAACTGCAATATATATATGTTATGAATATAACTATAACTATAACACCATTATGCAGACTATCGGGGCTGCCATTGTAATATATAGATCATACTCACTATTAAGTTTCTTCAAAACCCATTATACTTAATTACATCTTCTTTGTACATATTAGCATCTTCATAAATGCAAGCAGAAGTTTTTCTACAAGATCCCAATTATGATTAATTGTTCCTCATTTGCATAATTTACATTTAAATGTATGCTTGACATATGCAGATTTTCTAAAGTAGTTTAATACAATAAGATCACTTATTCATATGCTGTTTGAACTAGTTTACATAGTAAAAATAACAATCTTTATTTACAAGCATATACTTATTATACATGCACAGACAATCCAGTTTTATATATATTACACTATCTAAAAAAATAATTTAACATAAAGTAGGTGAGCCCTTAATTAAAAATTATAGGAATAGAAAATATGTAATTAGCATAAAATTTATCACTTTTTTTTTAAAAAAAAAATGACAACTATATATTTACATAGGAAAAGGTGTTTTCACATTAAGCAAACCATTACTTTAAGTGTATATTATTGTTTAATTTTGAAAAAATATATACAAATACAAAAAATTATCATTATAAATGAAAGTAGTCATAGGATCCAATATTTTACTCTTTTTTTTTTTTGCATACTAAAAATTAATATTTAAATGTTATTTAATAACAAACATTATATTATATTAATATAACAAAGGATTGTTATAATTACATTAAAATAATTCTACAACACAATATCTCTTATTCAGTGAGTTATTATATAAATATCATTACAACCTAAATATTTACATTTGTTTGCCAATAATCATTTAGTAGCTCCTTATTATGGAATGGAAAAAAATAAATAAATCCAGCACACAAACACAAATAGATATACACATTCAGAAAATATATTATATATGCATGCATAAATATGAGTAATATGCATATATATATATATATTTGTAAGAGACAAAAAAAAATTTTAAAATACCTTTTTCCGAAGAGATGATTAAAAAAAATGGACAAGAAATTTAAAATAATTCTTTATATAACCTATTTATTAAATCTACTGAAAAAATAAAATAAAAAATTTTTCAAAATCAGCCAGGGAGAACCAAAACTATTGTAATATATAAATTTCCTGACTAATAATATTAAAAAATAACAAGACGGATGTTAGGATTTTTTTTTACTTTATTAACTCAAATATAAAATCTAAATTTTGATGAATATATTAAAATAAATACTGTGTGTTATATTGTTATTCTTACATCAATTTTTTTTTAAAAAAGTTTTTAGACTATTTCAAGGTGCTAATAGAATTGCAAATAACTAAAAATTTTAGCTTCTCTCTCTGAGTAATTCAATTTTTTAGAAATTTATTTCAAGGTCATTTTTGTCAAATCTTAACTTAAATAATTTTAAAAAATGTAAAGGTTCTGGATATATGGGTGCAATCTCATATTTCTCATTGATGAAAGCCATTAGTCAAAATCTAGTTTAGAAATTTGGATGTGGCATTATTATCTAATATAAGATTAATTAATCTTAAGAATAGATAACTCTAAAATAGGATGAATTACTGTTTTGATTGCAAATATTGAAATAAAGTAGAGATAACCCAGTGATGCTTTGTTTGGGATTTACTGTTCTTGGCAAAAAGTCAAATGGGTATTCAGTTAGCACAAAACTGATATTACTTAAATATATAATTGCTGGCTTAGTAGACTATTGGAAACCCTTCAAAATGGTTATGACATTACATGCTGTTGACTGAAAAATGGCTTTCTCTGACTCCACTTCAAAGTTGTTGGTTACTATCCTTTCTTCACAATGTATTGTCATCATTCATTGCCTTTAGAGTTAAAAAGTGTTAATTAGACAGATCCATAAATGTTATGAATAATGAAAAAGTCAAAGAAGATGGGTAAATTATGAATAAAAGTGTGAAGAGGATATAAAAATAAAGATAATGGAATAGATTATGTCTCAGGAATAAGAATGAAAAAAGTATTATTATTAACAATTTTGTAAATAAATTATCAGATTGTGCTAAAAACGTTACAAGGAATGTAATCTTTATTCATATCTATATACACCAATTAGAAGGTATGATAATAATAAAATATAATTATATATGAAAAGACTGAAAAAAAAATAGTTGCATAATGATAGTATATGTTTTAAAATGCTATTTTCATATTCTGAATTTTCAACACCTTTTTTTTTTTTTATCAACTGGTTAAGTATTCTCCAGAGCTATATGTCAATATAATATTTAAATTGTGTTCATAAAATACAATTTTTTAATACACCCAATAAAAAATTCTTTATCTGAAATATTACTTATATAAATATACATACATATACTGACTTATATTTTACACATACTTTCTAAGTTTATATTTTTAAGTTCAAATTTTAATTATAGATTACATGATAATAAACTTATTTTTTTACATTATCATATGCTAATGTAGGCATATACACAATGTATAATAAAAACAAGATATATATATATATACACAGACATATATAAATATGCAAAACCATAAAACAATACAATACTAGATTAAATTTTAAAATTTTTACCAAAATCCTTACACAACCATGGTTTCATCTACTACAAATAGACCTTCTCAAGTGAAAATCAATCTAAAGGAAAACACACATATATATATATATACAAACAAACCTTCCCATAATTCACTACAATTTCTACCTTCCCTTAATATCAAAAGAAGTCTTCATAAGATTGATAGCCTCAGAATCAAGGAGTTTTATCATCAAAGTCTCCTTTATTCTTCTTTTTAACTCATTCTTTTCATAAAAAATAACCGAAGCATTGTTAAACAATATTCTATGACCTGTATTCAATTCATGAATATATAAAGCTGAGTTAAGATACCTATGTTTAACCCTACTTATATGAACCTTAACCCTTTCATTAAGGCTAAATTTACTCTGACCTACATAAAATTTACCACAACTACATGAAATTTTATAAACAATGCCAGGAATAGACCTACTATCAATAGACTGCTTTGAACCATTAAGTAATGAATTCAAATCAGAACCTTTCCTCCATGCAACCTTCATTCCACCTAACAAATGACTATTCCTATAAACCAAATTATAAATTGATGCTTTAAATGGTAAAGACATATAATCATCATCCTTACCAACAAAATTCTTATCATCCAAATCACGACTATAAACATTATTATTAAATACCACTTTTTTAATAAAATCATGATTATAACCCAATTCTACATATTCAGCAGCAAATTGACTTCTTTGAATATCAGCATCATTATTAAAATTATTAAGCCTTCTATTCTGACAACAAAAATTCAACAAAGACATTTTTTTATGTATAAAAGGCTGATAACTATCAGGCCTAATCATATTTCTCAAATTTTTAGGTTTTATAAAATGACTACAAAACAAAACATCATTAACCTTCTCAACATTTAAATCTAAAAACTTTAATTTTACAAAATCAAAACCACCCCCTTCAATTGTAAACTTAATACTAGAATCAAAACCATTCAATGCACATAAAAACTCTTCTAATTTTTCTTTCTGAATAACAAACAAACAATCATCAACATACCTAACAAATAATTTAATAGAACATGAAAACATATTAATAAATACTACACTCCAAATAATCAATATAGACAGCACACATCAATGGAGAAATGACATAACCAATAACCCAACCTTCTCTAATCTTATAAAACATATCATTAGACATAAAATACATTGAATACTCTATAACAGCAAAAGCAAATCATGAAAAACCTTAATCTTATCTGCAGAAAAACATTCTAATTTTTTTAAAATTGAAAGAAAAACATCAATACTTTTTAATCTATTAACCGATTGATACATATTTTCAATGTCTAAACTACCAAAAACACAATCATCATCCAAAACAAAACCATTTATTTTCTTAAAAGCCTCAAAAGAAGAAGAAACACAAAATTGACCCAATTTTATATAATCCTTAAAATATCTTATAATAAATTTTGATATTTCATCAACAATTCCTCCTGTAAAATCAAAAATACATCTCAAAGGAAAATTATCTTTATGAGACTTCAAATTAAAGAAAACCTTTGGAGCCACAAAATCACTAGGGTAACAATTTAAATAAGTAGCTCTATCAAAAATCTTTTTATTTTCCATAACTTTCATAATCTTAATTAATTTAGATTTTATTTTTTTACCAGGATCAGAATCTAAAATAGCATATTTTCCATTATTTAATTCTAAAGAAACTTTACTTTTAAAATCAATATTATTTAACAATACAAACCGGCCACCTTTATCTTCTTTTAACAATACTACATCATTGGCTTTCAATCTTTTCTTAACAAAACTAATTTCCTTAGGGGCAAAAACAAATTTTTCTCTTTTAAGTAATTGACTATTCAAAATAACCTGTAAAGACATTTTATTTTCATCAGAAATATTACTATTACTTTCAATGGCAGAAACAAAATCAAAAACTAAATTTTTATTAGCAAATGGAACAAAGCCAGGACCCTTAGCTAAAATAGCCAAATCAGATACATTCAAAACATAATTTGACAAATTTAAAACAGATGAAGCATCAGGCCTATTTTTATAAGACCCAAATCTAAACTCTTTTCCTTTCACACAACTTTTATTTTCAGCCTTTCCAATCAACCATTTAAATTTCTTGAAATACTTATTATTATAAGTGATTTCACACTTACTCCTAAACCACTTTAAAAAAGAATTTAAAACAGAATAATTAAAATTCCTTCTAAAATCCAACCTTCTTCTAAACATTTTATAACTATTAATTAAATTAGATAAACTACTCATAATCTGCATAATAAATTGTTTAAGAATAAATCTTTTAAAATTTAGAATAAAATCGCAATTAGAAAATAAAACCAATTTCCTATCCAATTTAATATTACATGAATTAGGAAACACATTGCAAAACCTACAAGACTTGAGGCTTTTAAGAAAATAAATGGTTTTGTTTTGGATGATGATTGTGTTTTTGGTAGTTTAGACATTGAAAATATGTATCAATCGGTTAATAGATTAAAAAGTATTGATGTTTTTCTTTCAATTTTAAAAAAATTAGAATGTTTTTCTGCAGATAAGATTAAGGTTTTTCATGATTTGCTTTTGCTGTTAGAGTATTCAATGTATTTTATGTCTAATGATATGTTTTATAAGATTAGAGAAGGTTGGGTTATTGGTTATGTCATTTCTCCATTGATGTGTGCTGTCTATATTGATTATTTGGAGTGTAGTATTTATTAATATGTTTTCATGTTCTATTAAATTATTTGTTAGGTATGTTGATGATTGTTTGTTTGTTATTCAGAAAGAGAAATTAGAAGAGTTTTTATGTGCATTGAATGGTTTTGATTCTAGTATTAAGTTTACAATTGAAGGGGGTGGTTTTGATTTTGTAAAATTAAAGTTTTTAGATTTAAATGTTGAGAAGGTTAATGATGTTTTGTTTTGTAGTCATTTTATAAAAGCTAAAAATTTGAGAAATATGATTAGGCCTGATAGTTATCAGCCTTTTATACATAAAAAAATGTCTTTGTTGAATTTTTGTTGTTGGAATAGAAGGCTTAATAATTTTAATAATGATGCTGCTATTCAAAGAAGTCAATTTGCTGCTGAATATGTAGAATTGGGTTATAATCATGATTTTATTAAAAAAGTGGTATTTAATAATAATGTTTATAGTCGTGATTTGGATGATAAGAATTTTGTTGGTAAGGATGATGATTATATGTCTTTACCATTTGAAGCATCAATTTATAATTTGGTTTATAGGAATAGTCATTTGTTAGGTGGAAAGAAGGTTGCATGGAGGAAAGGTTCTGATTTGAATTCATTACTTAATGGTTCAAAGCAGTCTATTGATAGTTGGTCTATTCCTGGCATTGTTTATAAAATTCCATGTAGTTGTGGTAAATTTTATGTAGGTCAGAGTAAATTTAGCCTTAATGAAAGGGTTAAGGTTCATATAAGTAGGGTTAAACATAGGTATCTTAACTCAGCTTTATATATTCATGAATTGAATACAGGTCATAGAATATTGTTTAACAATGCTTCGGTTATTTTTTATGAAAAGAATGAGTTAAAAAGAATAAAGGAGACTTTGATGATAAAACTCCTTGATTCTGAGGCTATCAATCTTATGAAGACTTCTTTTGATATTAAGGGAAGGTGGAATTTGTAGTGAATTATGGGAAGGTTTGTTTGTATATATATATATATATTTTCCTTTAGATTGATTTTCACTTGAGAAGGTCTATTTGTAGTAGATGAAACCATGGTTGTGTAAGGATTTTGGTAAAAATTTTAAAATTTAATTTAGTATTGTATTGTTTTATGGTTTTGCATTTTTATTTTTGCTAGTATAGTGTTAGACAGTTTTGATTTACAGACATATATATATTGTGCACTTCTTATTAGCTCAGACTATTCTAAAATAGGACTTTGGTGTATAATTTTAAATTTTACAAATCCAATAAGATTTGCTTGTTAAAAGAAGACAGTAGATTTAAACTCGGTTTTAGCTAATGGAAATTTATAAATGATCTTAACTCAAGATACACATAGATAATAATCATAGTCATATATATGCAGATGGATGAACAATTAATATTATTTAGTATTTAAAACCAGTGAAGTTTAAATTGTGTTTTGTAAACACAATGCGTTATATAAAGACGAATAATTATTGTTTGTGCGCATTTGATTTTAAAAATAGAAATTATTTATCTTCAAATCTTGCTATATTTAAAAGTAAATAAATATGGTTTAATTTTACAAAATACTGATTTAAAATTAAAACAGTAAATTCTATCTTTATTTAATTTCTAAAAATATTGTATTTCAATATTTTTTAAAAACGAAAAATCGGTCATTTTAAAATGATAAACCAAAAACTTTCAAAATAAATGATTGTTTCATAGAAAAAAGTGGGAAAATATTAGCCAATCAAAGAGTTTCAAACAATCTTGGAATATGAAATTCAAGAGAAAGGGAAAAAAAAGCTTCTTGATCGTAAAGTACAAGTAACTAAGTTTTTTTTTCTTGGTGATATTTTTTTTTACAAAAAAAAAAGTTGGATTAAAAATTCCTAAAACCTTATGATTTCCAACTCTACATCAATATACATGGATAATCAATCATAAACTCTGTTGTTAAAATAATGGAATAAATTAATCGTTTTTCTACTGGGCAAGTCAATAATCGGTAATTCCCAATAATCTCTTGAAAATTAATAAATATTGAAGAAATAAAGAATCGGAGATGAATAATCAACGAATATATTCACGGAAAAGTAACAATAATTGTGCCATAGGGAAATGAACTGCAGTAATACACAAAAGGAAATAAATAAACACCGTAAATATCCAGTAAGGATAGATAAAAGAATAGTAAATCTCTTGGCAACAGTTAAGTATATATATTTAAAATTCAATGCAACTAAATTAGTAATAAATGAAAAGTGTTCATTATTATTCTGGATATATATGAAATCTTAATTACAATGTAAGACAGAATTATTTATTCTGAGCCATACTGGCAGGAATGTCAGTTTCTATAAAGTTTAGCTGAAAAAACGTTGCACGACACATTTTTAATTGAAATCATAAGTGTACCTTTTATTATAGAGAGAAATATGTATCATCTAAAATAAGTAAGGCAAGCCACAAATAAATTTTTATTACTAAACAAAGAACAAACCGAAGGATTATTATTGCAGTAACTCAAATACCTCGCGAATCTTCGGATAAGCAGAATCTTCAAAAAATAAGGAAAAATAAAAACGTTCTAATAAGTTTATGGAATGTGGAACAACTAGAAAATTTAAGTGTTCTTATACTTTAGCTGAGAGTTTAAAAGAGAACTTCTTTCTAATGTTGGTATTATATTTTTAATCTATGATTTGTTAGTATAATAGGGGAGGGAACTAAATCATTTAATATGGAATTAATTCAAGTGTTGTTATATTAATAGTTATTTAATAATTCGGTTAAGTTTAAAGATTATGAATCCTTTAAATAAACAAATATACTCGATATTTTAGTATGAAAGGGTACTTAAAAATGATATATACACAATCCAGAGAGAAGGTTGTATTTATATGTGTGAATTGATAAACTAAATATAATGATTATATGAAAGATAAAAGTATTAATTTTGTTTGCTTAATAACCTCCAGAATTATGACCCTATGTTCTCATTTATTGTTTTGTATTGTTACTTAATCATCAAGTACTATTATTATGTAGAGATTGAATTGACGGACCATAAATGGAAAAAAAAAGACTGTTTAATAAACTAAATGTGTGATATATAGTTCACATACATAGGGATAAATATCTCAACATATAATGGGAAATCATTAGTTTTGTTTAATAATAATACTCCAAAGATTAATTTTCTGTTGTTATTATAATATATGTGTATTATTTTGTTATAAGTTATTTTAAATTCGATATTAATTGTAATGTTTATTATCATTTGTAATGAATATTATTAAAATTATTGTTTTAAAAGTTTTATCAAATTCTAATTGCTGCATTTCTATTCTGGGCTCATTCTCACCACATTACACAACTCAAAATGTACAGCCAAAATTAAAATGAAAAGTCAATTCAGTTTAGAGTAAATCTATCAGTTTAATTACGAAAATTTATCTTATCTATTTCTGCCATATTTTAAAAAATAGTTACAAATAAAAATTTAAATTTTGTATATTTTATTTCATTGATTTCTTTTCTTAAACATTTTCCCTCTTTAACTTACATAATTATTTGTGCAGATGATAATTTATTTTAAGAAAAGAACATACATTCACTGTGGTTGGACTTAGGGTCTTAGCTAGTCCACAGTGAATGGTGAAGCCAGCATATATATATTTGTATATATATGCACAGCTTCAATATACACAATCATAATTAATATAATTTTTTATCCAACCTTCCATAATCTTATAAAACTTGCCATTATAAGTAAAATACTAGAGTTCTCCAATAATAACAACAAATCTTTAATAAGTTTAATTTTTAGACAAAAATCTACTATTAATCAAGAAAAAAATGAGAACCTCAATATTACTTAATTTATTAATAGATCGATAAATATTTTCAATATCTAAACTACCACATATCCAATTATTTTCTATTTTAGAATCCTATCAAAAGTTTCAAAAGATAAAACAGTGTATTTCCCAACTCTGACAAATTGTTTTAAGAAAATTATTCAAGAACAGAAATCCCTTCAATAACCCTTCTAGTAAAATTAAAAATAAATTTTGAAGGAAAACCTTTGATTTTTAATATTCATAAACATGTTAGCTGATAAGAAATTATTAGGATAATATTTTAAATATTCCATCTTATTAAAAAATTTTAAAATTTGTATTTTCTTCATATCTATTAACTTACTTTTAATCACACTACCAGGATCTTTTCCTAACAGCATACATTTACCATTATTTAATTCTATCAATTTTTTTTCTCAATACATTTCTTTTCATAATTACAAAGCAGCCAGCATTGTCTTCATGGAAAATGATTAATAATTAGTAATTTATCCATTGTTAAGCTGCTTTACCACAACAGGAATTAAACAACTTATGGATAGGTTTCTTGTGGATACAAATCTGGGCATTTTGTCATATAAAAAGAAAAGTTTTTAGAGAAAAAAAAGTTAATATAGAATTAAATAATGGAAAATATATGCTGATAGGAAAAGATCCTGGTGGTACGACTAAAAAAAAGTTAATAGATATCATGAAGAAAATGCAAAATTTAAAAGTTTTTTAATAAGGTGGAATATTTAAACTGTTACTCTAAGGATTGCATATCAGCTAAGATGTTTATAAATATTAAAACTCAAACAAAGAAGATTTTTTATTAAGTTTATTGTTGTTGTTGTTGAAGAGATATCTAGATTCCTAAATAATTTTTTTAAACAATTTGTCAATTTGGGGAATTACACTGTTTAGTCTTCTTTTGAAGCTTTTGTTAAGATTCATAATTTTAAAATGGAAAATAATTGGGTATACGGTTATTTAAAAAATGAAAATATGTACCAATGTATTAGTAAATTAAGCAGTACTGACATTCTTATTTCATTGTTGATTAATAAAGGATCTTTGTCTAAAAATAAAATGAAAGTTATTAAAGGTTTGCTCTTATTATTGGAAGATTCTGCATAGTTCACTTAGGAATGGTAAGATTTATAAGATTAAGGAAGAGTGGATAATAAATTATATTGTTTCTCTTTTAATTTGTTCAGTTTATATTAATTATTTGGAAGAGAAAATTATTAATTATGATTGCGTAAAATTCCTATGATTGTTAGTTTGTAATTGAAAATGATCTTTCTATAAGAATATATTTTAGAAAGGGGAGGATTAATTTTATTAAATTAAAATTTTTAGATTTATAGTAGTATGAAATTTAAAAAAATAATTGTTTAGTATGTAGTCATTATGTTAAAATAAATGATTTAAGATCTATAATTAAACTTAGTAACTATCAAACTGTCTTCTATAAAATAGATGCTGTATGAAATTATTGCTATAACAATAAGTTTGCATTGTTTCTGTAGTATTTATACATGAATAAATATTTAATTTTAAATATTGACAAGAATACTCCAGAAGTATAAGTAACAAAAATAATAAAGAAAAGATTAAATGTATAAATTAAAAAAATTAAAAGAGAAGTATTTAGGAATTTGATCGACAAGAGATAATGTAAAACTTGAGGAATTAGTAATATTAAAAAAGTAGAATATTTACATAATTAAAAAGTTTTTTTTTTTTTTTTACAGACTGATTAGAAAGATGGAAAACTGAGTAGAGAAAAGACTAAACAATCTAAAATAGAAGATCTGGAAAGTGATATTAATTAAATTCCTAACAAAGAAATTTAAGTAATGAAAACAATCAGATAAAGGATAAAACTGGACTATATAAACTCATCATTTCAGCAGTGAAGTGCTTTTTTCTTTGGCATTCTAGTAACTGGTATCATCTGTAGCAACTCATTGTGTTCCAGCGAGTGAGTAAACCCAGAGACTCAAATCTGAAGATACAGAAACCCAACTAGTTTCAAGAGATCATCCTGATCTTATTTTTCATTTTGTTAATGGGCTATCAGAGTAATATTGGGAAATTTGTAACATACTTAGCTGAATTATTGGGAAAAAATGCAATAACGAAGGACTGTAATTTTCGGTTAGTAAATTTAAGAGTATTGTAAATGTATTTAGAAACTGAGAATGTGGCAGTGGGGTTTTGGGCTAATAAAGAATAGTTATCTATCTATAGGAGGTGCATAGTAATGGAAGATCTTATATGACCTTCCAGGAAGAATAAAGTTTTAAAACTTTTACATGAAGGACATTCGGGCATAGTGAGTGTAAAAGCTTTAGTGCATAGCTACAACTGGTGACCGCAAATTAATGCAGATATAGAAAACTACATTAAAAGTTGCTCAGCATGTCAGTCAGAAAGTGCATTGCCAGGGAAATGTTTTGCACCCTGGTCAAAGGCAACAAAAGCATGGGAAAGGGTGCATATTGATCATGTCAGACCAGTTAATGAAATTTTTTTATTGATAATAATGAATGCTTATTCAACATGAATTAAATGCCATATAGTGAAAAATAATTAGTGGGCAGGAAACAAGTGTTTGAAAATGGTTTGCTCAATACATGGGTTTCTGGAAGTAGTAGTATCTGATAATGGAGCAGGTTTTACTGGAGAGAAATTATGCCAGTTTTTTAGTACTTATGAAATACATCTCATGTGCGCACCACCATATCACCCACAGTCAAATGGATTAATAGAGCAATGCAGTACAGCAAGTTAAGTGAAGTTTAAAAAAATGAATAATGTAGCATTGCTATACCAACATTAAATGCCATCTACAACTGGTAAATCACTGGTTGAGTTAATGTGTGCATGTAAACTAAGGATTAAATTGGAAGTTTTGCATCCCAATGTACAAATTAGTGTTCCAAATACGAAGCTATGTAAAACAATTGAAATTGGTGAGCCTTTACGGGTGAGGGATATAATACAAAAAAAAAAATGGATCAGTGGAATAGACAAAATAATGCCAAATGAAAAACACAGGAAAAAAAGTTACAAGAAAATCAATTATCTGAGGGAAAAAGAGAGAAATCTTCAGAAGAAATTCAAGTGAAATCTGAAAAAAAAAAAAAAATTTCCCAGATTATGCTCACTAAATGGAAGCCGGAAAGATGGAACAGCTTTTTGTAGAATGTACAATAGCAACTTCTGGAGTGAAGGAAGGAAGTGTAGTATTTATACACTGAATAAATATTTAATTTTAAATATCGATAAAAAAAACTCCTGAAGTATAAGTAACAAAAAAAATAAAAAAAGATTATATGTATAAATTAAAGAGAAGAGATAATGTAAAACTTGTGGAATTAATAATATTAAAAAAGGAGAATACTTGCATAATTAGAAAGCTTTTTTTTTTTTTGGAGAAAACTGATTAGAAAAAAGATTAAACAATTTAAAATAGAAGATCTGGAAAGTAACATTAATTAAATTCTTGACAAAGGAATGTATATAATGAGAAGAATCAGATAAGGAGAAAATCTGCAGACTATATAAACTCAATACTTCGGCAGTGATATGCTTTTTTCTTCGCTTGTAAATTTTGATGCTCTAATAAATGGTATTGTCTATAGCAAGTCATCATGTTCCAGTGAGAGGGTACACCCAGAGACTCGTATCTGAAGGTACAGAAACCTGACTAGATTGTACTGATGTTATTTTTTGTTTTATAAGCCTGAAGGGCTATCAGAATTTAATATTGAAAAATTGTAACATACTTAGCTGACTTGCTGAAAAAGAAATGCAATAATGAAAGACTAATTTTCAGACGACGATAAAAGTTAAGTGTTGTAAATGTATTTAGAAACTGAGAATATCTATATATGAGATATATGTATGTATATATTATGTGTAAGTGTATATAATCAAATTTTGCTATATTTGAAATGTGTAATAAATATTGTTTGACTAAGATAATCTTATTATATTATTTGAGGGTGTTTCTCAGTCGAGTAATACATCACAATCAAAAAAGGCAATTTTATAAAGATTATTTGAATGTTGGTTATTCTGATAAATTCATTAAGAGTATTTTATTTAACAGCTGTATAATTTTGTTAATAATTGTAAAAATGTAAAGAAAAATATTACTTAATTTCTTTGCCTTTTAGTCTTTTCTTACAAAATTAAAAAAAATATATTACCTTGTTTGGTAATAAGAAAATTATTTGGAAGAAGGATATTACTTTAATTTATTGAAAAATATAAAGGAGATTTTTGATAGCTATGCTATTACTGGTATAGTGTATATTATTACTCATTCTTGTAAAAAAGCTTGTATATATTTTAGAATAGTATACGTTTAAATAAAAGTTCATAAAAGTAGGGTTAAAAATAAAAATATTACTTATGCATTATGTAGACATGAAAAAGGCAAAAAAATACACATTTCATGATATTTAGGAGACTAAGATTGAGTTCTGTTAAAGAAAAAAAATAAGAATTAAAGAATCTTTATTAATAAAAATTTATTACTAGAGCAATTAACTTATTCAAGTATTCTTTTAATATTAAAGGTGTGTGGGATATAACTGTGGTAAATGTAATTTCTATATATTTGTTGATGTGTTTTGTATTCCTTTGCAGTGAGAAGTCTGCTATGTGTTTTGAATTCCTTTGCACTTGAGAAGTCTGCTACAACAGGGAAACAATTAGTTGTGGTAAAAAAAAAAAATTTTTTTTTTAAATTTTGGCTCATCTTGTTTAATTTTAAATTTGGAGTAATTGAGTTATAAATATATGTACAGTGAATTGAATATTATAGTTATCTTATTCCTACATTTATCATTTATAGACATTGAATGGAGGGGAGTTAGACATGTTGTTAATATTCAAAGTGAGTTTCAATTATAATTTTCATTTTTAATCATTATCAACCAACTGCAGGATAACCCCCTCCCCCCAGTTTAATCCACTTTTCTGATTCTTAGACTCTCTTCTCCACAGCATATCAGCAATCTTCCTTATTTCATCCACCAATCTCTTTCTAAATCATTTATAATCTTTTGGAATCCAGTTTAAGAATTCAACTGTCCATCTATTATCATCTCTTCTAGAAATATGTTCAGTCCAGTACCATTTCAGTTTTTTTAACTTTTTAATGTCAGTGACAACTTTTTGATCTCTCACTCATGTAATTTATTTTAGTCAAATCATCAGCAAATTTTACAAGAACTATCAAATAAAACAGGAAAATAGAACTAAAAAAAATGTTAAAAAGATGAAAGTAATATTCAGTGAATTTACTCAGAAGATAAAGATTGATAACCATGAACTGAAAAAGTTAAAAAATTACAAATACTCTGGTCAGATTATTATTACAGATGGAAACATAATGGATAGAAATTAATCATAGAATTAAACATGGATAGTGCTTTTGATAGAAATAACTTAATATTCAAAGGAGTATGTTATGTGCTTGAAAAGAAAGCTTTTAAATAGATGTTTACCAATATTTACTTATGGATATGAAACTTGAATATTTAACAAAAGATCAATTTAGACTTTAGATCTCAACAACAAAATACAGAAAGATGTATGTTAAGAAGTAACAAAAAGATCAAAAAGGAAATCCATGAAGTTAATCATATTATTAGAAAATATAAGATCATGACAAAATATCATGTACATAAATAAAGAATATTTGTTGACATATTTAAATTTAAAATCTATATTTAAGATTATATAATATATATATGTTTTAAGTAACCAAAACAAATGACTAATATAATAATCACAAATATTTAATGAACAGTGATTATTGTATAAATATATCATCTTAATAAATTAAAAAATATTTATACAAGAAAATGTTTTTTCTCTTATATCATTATTTTATATACATTTATCTTCTATCAGGTGATTATAACTCTTCATTAATTATCATTGGCCTCTTACAATTATTTAACATGAGATTTGTCTTTTATAACTTAAGAAATTATAAATATATTCACTGCTTTATTTTAGTGTGACTGATTTATATGCCAATAATTGATAACTGACAAAATCTATAAATACAATTTTAATAGCGTTGTATATGAGTATATAAACGAATCTTTAGTCCACCCCTAGAGAAAGAAAAGTAGCACTTGACCAATTATTTAGGATTATTGAATTTATTATAAAAATATAATTAATATTAATAGATGAAGTAATCTCAGCTTATGCTGAGTAAGAAATGTGTGTGGGAGAGTTAATTTATATTATATATAATTGCATCGCAAAATGGTGCACACATGAAAATATTAATAAATGATCAAGAAATCTGTTTAGTAGAATCAGAACATTATGACTTAGGGATATTCATAGGTTTTATTTGGAACTAGAGCTAAGAGAGTGGTGCATGCATGGTGGCATATTTATGGGATCCAGTCTCGGATTCTAGAAGGTGCTTCAGAATTTTCATGAAGGAAATAAAGACCTAATTAAATGAAGAACAGTCCGCAGTGAGCTACTATGGGCCGTTTTTTTCCAGAGCAATCCCATATCGAGCTAGCTCAAGTGACAAAAAGTCCCAAGGGAGTTTGGCTTTGTTCTTGGGCTTGGAGATATGAGACAGGGTTCGGCTTTCCGATACGCCCGGGGAACGAAGCACAATCTATATATAAAAACATGAACAAGGGAGCCTGTATGCACTATAACGGACAGAATGATTACCACTGGCCCCAAAATTGATGGCGCCAGATATAACGGACGAAACTCTTCATCAACAATCATAAGCTAACCAAACCCAACAATGGTGTGCCAGATGTAACGGATGGTCAACTAACTTGCAGACTGTAATACTATGCAGATGTAGCAATCTGGTGTGGGATAAGTTAATATGCTCTAATTTATTGCCCCTAATGAAACAATCTGCAGAGACCTACCAGGCTTAGAAGGGGAAAAAGGTTGCATCTAACTATGTTCAGACTGTGGGTCTTCTGATAGAATGCTAATGAGAACCTGATGAAATGCTTAACCAATGATTGCATACACTTTAATTGACTAACTCTATCCCTATTTACTAATATTAAATGCAATTTAGGTTAGTTCATCCACTTTCCCTCCTTTTTAAATTCCGTTATGCCCTAATATTCAAACCCAGAGAGAATATTGCTTTTGACTTCTTTAACAGGTATGAACAGATACACACAGCAACTCCTGCACCTACATATAGGTTATAACTAGCATTTATTATATTTGTTTTATTTTCAAGCTTTTATATGATAAGAAAAATAGATGTGTGTGCATGCATAATTGTTTATAAACTATGGAATGTCAGGACAACTCAATAAACCAGAGACCGGAATAATACAAACTCTTAAACATTTATTAACAATAATAAATATCATAAAGTATAACAACAATAGTAATGATAAAAAAATAAAAATAATAATCATATGTACATGTGTCACATGTGAACCCCTACCATTTTACTAATTAATGATTATTATAATCCAACCCTTATACCCCATGGTAGAAATCCACCTATGTCACTCATTCTCTACAAATCATAATTATATAGAAAAATAAACTTTAGTTATTTAAGATAATTGAGATGCTGGCTAGCTAAATTATATATTTGCAGATGTTAACAACCTATTTAACAAGTTCCCCCAATTTATATATATGATAGAGATAGATACTAGTTGATTAGTCAAACATACTGGAAAATATATACACAAGGTTAATCAACAAAATAAAACATATAATATGTATTCTGTATAAGTGTTGCAATTTAATCTATGAAAATAAATGTAGAGAATCTTACCTTAATATTTATGAGGATAACCTGATGTGAAGCAGGTGGGTTAACCTAAATTTTATTTACAAGGAAAATAGAAAAATATCAAAGTGAATAATCCCCCCTTTCTTCTTTGCTAATTCTAAAAAAAAATGAGGCTTCAGCATCAGAGTGTGAAAATACAACAGATAACATGAATAAATAAAAAATGAAAAATAAATAAACAAAAATTTACAATATTGATTCTTTGATTTAAAAAAATGTAATTGGAACAAAGTTCATAAAAATCATCCTAATAGAGGTAGTAGTAGTTGATAGTTAGGCAAGTTGTTCTTCAAAGCAGTTTCACTTAGTAAATCATTTTCCTTAGCAAGGATAGATAGGTACAATGGTGTCTCCTGTAGTTGTGTTTAATGGTAAACACCTTGATCCTCATTTGATTCACCATTAAGTATTCCAATGCTTGTTTACTTTGGACTGCAGGCATCTTCTTGTGTGTTTACAATAAAGTAGAAAAATAAATATATAGAGGTTTAATGCAGCTGGTAGGAAATACCATGATACACAATAGCATGTTTTGCTCTAGCCCATATTCATATTAAAGTATAATTTAATAATTATTTGTAATCATAAATTTTTATTGAATAATATAGAAGCGCTTTATGTATATATATATTAAGAAAATTATTTCATTTTTCTTTTTTTTTTTTCCAATTTTCAGCAGATTAATTTTCGTTATTCTTTTTGAAAAAGATTTAAAATATTTAAAATTACTCCAACAACTTTTAAAACATGCTTTAATTATTACAAAATTTATCAGTTATTCTTACTTCTTATTTCACTTTTTTTCCTCTGAATTTGGTAAACTTTTAGTTACAGCATTTGACTTTTAAAAATGTTTATAATTTAAATAAAAGAAAAAGCAAAACTCCATTTTAGCGTTCTAAATTTTAGTTTAAACTATTGTCTATTGTTATAGCTGCTATCTCTCTTGACAAGAAAAACGATTTGTAAAAAGTTTCTATTTTTATACAAACTGTTCACGTAGATCTGGAACGCTGAGATTTTTAACTGCCTATTGTTTAAATACATTTCATTTATTACAAATAAAAAAAAAATAATAAAATCAGTTTTATTTTCACATATCACCACTTAACTTCAGGCTATCCTTAAATCATTTGATTACAAATTAACATTCAATATTAAAAAAAAAATAATATATACATTACAGTGTTTAATCAAATAGTTTATATATATACAATATTACTTTTCAAAATACAGATCGTATTTTATTTATTATAATTTAATAATTTATTGTGTATTATATGTATATATGTAATAATAACAAACAAGTAATCTTCCCATTATTAATACAAATTCCAAATAGATTGGGTTCAATAAATAGGCTTGATTTTTTTAGGAATATGTGCATTGTAAGCTACCCTTTACAGCACGCAACGCTTGGAATAACATACATTTAACTTTTAAAATACGACTTAATTAATTAATACCTATATATTTTGGAATATCCAGCGTAATGGTATGATTAGGTTACTACACAGTAATGGATAACTTGAACTAATTCATATACATAATAATCTACTGGAAATTAAGAATCCCCTCCCTTATTACTTTAATTTACATATATAACTTCTCACAAATGTTGAAACAAAATATTAATATTTAGTTCTAAGTGCTTTATTACATTTTACAAATAATTAAATATATATAGTAGTTAGGTGGTGATTATTGAAATTTATTTCATGAAAAAAATATTTAATTTTAAACAAACACATTTCAATACTTTTAAAATTAGCGTTATTATCTTAACTTGAAAAGAAAACATTTCTTAGATAAACAGATTACTACTCTGTTTTTCGACTATAATATTATAATATAATTAATTTGTTTTCTCCCAAACTGGGTAGCGTCCGCTATAATGAAAATAACAAAACTTGTTTTTAATTAAAAGCTTAATTGATCTCCCCATGAAAAAAAAGAGGGATTTAGAAAAGAGAGCAAACATACTTGCGAATTTAGGAGATTATTGGCATATTATTTCAAGTACAAAAATATAAAAATATAATGATAAAAATATGAATATTGTTACCACACGAAAATATTATTACTTAATAGAGGCTCAATGACAGGAGAGATTTTAACAGAGTTTATAAAGAGTTAAAGGCATATTTAATATCAGGTAAGCATTTACAAATCATTTTAAATTGATAATTAATTTCTGATCTCAGGATCACCTAAAAGAGTTATATGTTTAATAAATAGTTAAGTAAGAAATTCAGATTAACTTTTTGAACGTCGTTAGCACTACGAGAGCGCTGCTGGCGTTTTTCAGATGAAGTTTTGTTTTCTTTCTTTACTGACGTAAAAAGTATAAGCATGACATAGAACAAAATACGAGCATTTGATAGCTTAATCACGTGGCTTTCAAAAAAGGTTTACTTCAAAAAAATCGGTTGAAATTTGGATTTTTGGCAAATTTTTTAATTGACCACAGTATTTAATTTTTTTATTTTTTTGATAATTTTTGTACTTATCACAAAGCAATAAAAGACAAAAATGGTTTACAGGCTGCAAGTGAAAATTTCTCCGGTGTTATTCACAAAGAAGGCTTACAATAGAGCTTCAACGTAATGTCGTAAGTAACATTTAAAATTATTTTTTTTAATTTTTTGATAAAATTATCCTTTTTATTAATTTTAGTTTGTAATTAGTGTGTGTTAGTTATATATTTATTTATGCTCATATAAATTCATATCTGTAGTAATTTTCTAACGTTCTACCTACACTATTATAAAAATAATGTTTTTCAAAAAGTATAATTTATTATAAAAATCATTAATTATATTTATATAATATGGTTTACAAGTAATGTGTTATAAAACTAATAATCAAATGTATACAAACATTGCAGACACAAACATATAATCAAATTCTGCATATAGAATTCATATCTATAGTAATTTTCTAACGTTCTACCTATACTATTATAAAAATAATGTTTTCAATTTATTATGAAAATCATTAATTATGTTTATATAATATGGTGTACAAGTAATGTGTTATAAAACTAATAATCAAATGTATACAAACATTGCATACACAAGCATAATCAAATTCTGATTCTTATTTGTTTACTCTTGTTCATGCTTTGGTTTTGCTATATGTTTCATAACATTATTTTCAAGTCTATAGCTAACAAATACACTATATGCAAATAAATTATATCTATATGGTACAATAAATATAATAAGATAGCATCACTTCTGTGCATAAAGAATATAAACATCACTTGTGTGTGCATAAAGAATATAAACATCACTGGTGTCCATAAAGAATATAAACACCACTGAAGTACACAAAAAAATATAAGATGAAGAGATGAAACTCGTTTTATCAGTGATATAGACAGTAGCCTACAATTTCTAGTTTTAGATGGATAAGAAGCCAATTGCTATGATGATTTCTTTTGTATCTTTTATTAGGATGAATCTTTTTCTTTATAGACACCTTTGACATTTAGAACATGTGGGGTACAAGATAAAAATGAAGAAGTCATATCCGAATTCTTTTGGAGATTGTGAAGCTGTGGATTAACTCAGGTAAGACATGTTATACATGTTTAGAAAGATAATTTTGTGAGGAATATAAAAAAATTATCACTAAAGATGTATTTTCAATTTTAGTTAATGTTAATTTCCAAATTATGAACAAACAATAAAATAATAATTATTTCGGATGTGAAAATTTATTTTTTCCCTTATTTTTTATATAGTTATCACTATTTATTTTATGCTTATTGTTTTCCTAATGTTTCTAGCAATGTAATTGTTTTTGCTCTAACATAATTAAAACTGAAGTTATTGTGAAAATTGTGTCTCAGGCCAGTATTTTAAAAAATTTAATATGGTGGCTTGAAGATGAAGTGTTAAGGTTGAAGTGATTTAATGAGAGTCTATGAGTTATAAGCGGCGGCATGAATTTATTACCCCAATCCATTAGTAGTAGCGGTCCTTGGTTATTTGTAGTGTCCATCATAGATTAGATCTAGTTTTTATTCTGGTTTGTCAAGCAGGTAGCATTTCCATTATCTAACGTTTAAGCACATAACTATAGTTCATGGGTCCTTAGGTCCTGGGCGATGATTTTGGAAGAGATTGCATTTGTGAATGGCGAGGAAGGTAAGTTTTCCTCTACTCACGGTACATTGATTTAAAAGTAAAACAAGCGTGGATTTGGCTTGCCATTGCTTTTATAAAAATAGCTGTTCTCCTGGGGTATTCAAATCCAGCACTATTTATACATTTTTGCAAGTAATTTTGAAATGCTTTTAGTAATCATCCTGAGGCATTTTATCTACTTTGGCAATCTGCAAACTGAATGCACACTTTTGTTCTTGTAAGTTATAAGACAATACAATCCTGCTAGAATTTCTCGAATGATTGTTTTAAAATATAATCTTAGATTTTAAAACTAATTTGAAATGGATAAATTTTCCACTAATGGATCTTACATTATTTTTATAAATTTATAACCTTCTTAACTTGGACTAATGGATTTCCTGTTAATTGATTTAATTGCATTCAAAAATATTCAGCAGCAGGATTGCATCAGTTTTTTGACCGCCATTACTAAAATAAATAATATTTTATAATATTTTATTTAAAATTTTAAATATACAGTTTAATATGGTACATTTTGATACAATAACTAATTTACAATTAATCTCCCATCACCTATGATATATACGTGTCCATTACACACATATACGAATTGAAATAATATAAAATCTTTATTTATTTAAGATATTTAAATTAATATATTAGTAAATATCTACATCATGGTTATTTTAATAATTAAAGCAAAAAAAATGTGTTAATGAGTGTGTATATACACATAAGGATGGAGTTTGAATTTGGTTTGATGGTGGGAGATTGGAGTGGGCTGTGAAGCGCAATCTGAGTATCAGGTTGACTGCTTCATTATATATATTTCACTTGATGGTATTACTTTTAAAACCATTATGTTGCGTTTCTTATATACTTTCTCCTGAACTGAATAGAATTAATTTCGATATGATGGAAATAAATTATTAATTTAAATATGTAGTTGTCTTTTAAATTGATTATATTCAATTCAAGAGAAAATATCTATATATGCTATATTGTAGTTTCTTCATATCAATGACCATTTAGTTTCAAGATTTACTCGGATATCTGAAATTCTGAATAATAGAAAATTCTATACAATATGTATGTTTAATATATTTGCACAAACCCATAATATAATGTAATTTTAAATTTAGATACACTGAGATATTAACAAAAATAATTAATATAAAAATAGAATGATATAGTTATGAATAAGACACTTTAGTAATAGAAAGAGAGAAAAAGAAGATATTCATAAATATTTACATTTAAATCTAGGAAAGAAAATATGAGAATGTATTTACAAAGATTTTTTTTTTCCTTTCACTACTACATCAGTTATTTTATCATATAAAATTGCCATCATCATTATCTTTGATCTTTGGAGCTACTTTAAACAAAATTTTTATTTAATAATTCCCAGCAATGATATAGTGACTATAAAATAATGCTTCCATTTTAATAGCAAACACATTCTTGAGTTTTGTACTGAGAGAGTGAGATAAAATAATAGCTGAGAGATGATTCATGACATTATTCCTATAAATGTGTGTATGCAAAATTTATGAATTCAAATTTATAAATATTTAATTTTCTATTTACTATTTTTTTAAACTATGAACATGTGTACTGATATACAATAAAAAATTAATAATATTATATTTAAAAAAAATTAAAATTCAATAATAGTGAAAAATATTCATATTAAAATGTAAAAGCACTTATATTCAAAACAGCAAACAAAAAATGGTATATAGAAGAACATAGAATTGAATTGCTGCTTACTGCATTTTCATGTTTTTCTTACAATGGATTCCAGTCAATAGATTTTACTGTAAGTCAGAGATTTTATTATGTAAGTAAGAGTATAATGTTTAGGATTTATAAATTGTATATCTATGTGCATATATATAATAACATTAACATTATATTTACTTATACCCTCTATAAAAATGGATATTTAAGAGACTCTGTGCTTCATCAAAAAAATCAAATAATTTCATGCTGGACGTGTGTCTGACAATATGCTGGACATGTGTGTCTGACAATAAATCTGACATCATCAGCAGCATGGGAAACAAGATAAATTGCCAACAAATATAGTAATACAATTTCTAGTTAACTTTGCTTGCAAAATATAATATGATCTTAAAGCCTGAATGCAATTTTAGCAGTAATTTAAGTAAAACTTAGATGGAACAATGTTAAAAACAAGATAATATAAAAGAGGCTTAAATTAAATTACTGCTAAAATTGCATTCAAGCTTTAAGATTTTATTGAAATATTGTGAGCAAACTTAAAGAGAAACTTTATTGTTGTATTGCATTCAAGTTTTAATATCATACAGAATTTTGTGAGCATACTTAACTATGCAGGTGATGATATCAGATTTATTGATAAAAACATGTTGCCACATAAGAAATTAGTTGATTTTTTTTCATCAAGAAAGGATGCATAAATATAAGGGCATAAGAAAATATAGCATAAATGTTATTATATATTTATGTGGTGTTCAATTAAATAATTATTTAAATTTAGGTAATTTATATTT
The DNA here is from genome assembly GCA_028023455.1 of Epiperipatus broadwayi. Classification (NCBI taxonomy): domain Eukaryota; kingdom Metazoa; phylum Onychophora; class Udeonychophora; order Euonychophora; family Peripatidae; genus Epiperipatus; species Epiperipatus broadwayi. Next base: position 1,937,009 of record JAQFVV010012404.1, on the reverse strand, counting down.
TTAAATGTCATAGATATGTAATATAAATTTTATTATTTACATGCATTAAACAACTATATATAACAGAAAAATTAAACTATTATATTGTCACAGCTTTAAAGAAGTCTGCTACTAAACTAAAACACTGAAGGGGGGGGGGGTACAAGTATATAAAACTATTGAAAAAAAATAAAATCTAAAACTGTCACTTTATAATATCATGCTATTTCCCTACAAATTTACAATATCAATGATATCTAGCTAAATATATAACTCAATAATTGATTTCTAATTACATATAAAAAAAAATAATGCTAATGTTCCACTAATATCAATATAGTCCTATTAATTAAATCAATTATAATAAGATTAATTACTTAATGATAATACAAAATCAATTAACCTATCTTTCCACTTTCATCAATTTAAAATACTATAAAATAAAATCATCTTATTAGATAACATTAAAATGTATAATATCCAATCACATCAATATATAAAATAAAAGATAAATTCCTATTTGATGCTTATTCCAACACAATGGACAAATATCCAATTACACTTCAGTTTAATAAAACTAAGTTATTAAAACTTTAGACTATAATTGTCAAAGCATATGAAAGGCTATTACCATTTATTACAATCAAATATCAATATTAAAATTTAATATTTAAACTGAATTTATGATCCACATCAACAAACTTTAAATATAATTAAAGCAAATCACTCTAATTTCTAACAGAATAAAATATATTACTATTACAAGCTCTATAACTGAATAAGATTATTTTTATGGCTGTATGTTGACTTAATATAATATTAACTTTGATCAATCAATATTGATTTAAAATAAAATATGCAAACATTTAATTGCAATTACTTTTACTCATTTTCAATTATTATATTTGTACCTTTATCAATCATCAAATCAATTCATACATAATTTCTATCTTAATATAACTGTTACTTGTTACTATCAAACTAATTGTAATAAGTTTCTAATCACTTATTAAATATTTAAGAATGTCAAATCAGTTAATTTATTGCTATATAAAACTCTATATCTGGTCAGATAATAAATATAAAGTCAATACAAAGAAAATATGTAATTATACTCTCTTATCCATTCTAGTTGGATTTTCAAACTAATTTATAACTGCTTCTAATGAATTATGGAATATAGTCCATTCATGAATTGTATCTTATCCAAGTATCATTCACCAATAAATTTGCATTGTAAAATTAAATGATAACTAAACAAGTTTACTAGTTTTAAATTAATCCAAAATTTATTAACAAATGGATATAAATTATAACCAAAAATATATATGGCAAATAAACATTTAATATATATATTAAATGATCTGATTATGCTTTGTGCAATAAGTTCTCAATTGACATTAATTCTTTTAAATTAATTAGGTAATTGTATATCAAACTTCACCTATAAATTGCTAAAACTATAAATGTATATTTATGTAAGATAGACATGTTGTAACACATACGTACTTTTCAAAATATGAATCAAGAACATTCTTGATCTTCACATACAAAAAAAAATAGTTAGTGGAGATAAAAATATACTAAAGATAAATTCCCTATTTGTTGATATTGTTCTAAGCTAATAAAATAAAAATAAATAGTTAAAATTAATTTGTAATGGAAGAATAAGAAGATAAATATTTTTTTAATTAAAATAATAATTATTAAGTTATGAAATATAAATTTTAATTTAAAAAAATATAACTCATACTTTAAGCATGTAAAATAAATTACATAATTTAGATTATACTACTGTTTATATTATACAAAATAGTAATAATATATATTAACAAATGATCTGATCAATTACCCTCAGATATGACATTCCCAAAATAGTACTATAGTTCTAATGTCTATTTCTCAAACCACAATTCGTTGTTTTGTTATTCCAGAAAAAGTAGAAATATTATGAAAAGCTATTAGATTCAAAGCAAATTTTATTAATTTTGATATTTTCCAAATATTCAAATTATTCTTTCATTTTGCAACTATTTGATCTATATAATGTTATAAGTGTACAAACAATAGTTTATATCCAAGATGATGCAATGTAAATATCCTTTCCTTCAACAAATATTTGATTCATAAAACATTACAAGAAAACAGATGCTAGTTTCATCCATAATGATGTGATGGAAATTGAGCCAATTCATATCTCACATATAAATAATTCATCGATTTCATAAAATTGTACTAGTAGGTAAACATAAACTTTGTGTGCATTTTTATGTTGTTAACATTTATATTTCATCCTTGAAAAGTAAGTAATATCTATTTTTTAAAGCAAAAAAATATTCTGTTGGTTTTTTAAAATACTATGAATTATTTTCATTCTCCACCAAATTGTCACCTCTCACAAATTCCCAACAATCCTGTCCAGTTAATGGACAAATACTATTGTTTTCATCCCCATCACTTTATCCATTTAATAATCATATACTTTTAAACACAAATAAATAAAAAAAATCATATGAAGGAACTTGGAATCGCTTCCATTGAAGCCAAGATACCGAGAGCAATTTTAATCTGTTAATTCTATTTATAAACTTTTTTAACTGACGTCAGAGACACTATAGCAATGCTGTGTATTAACTCTTTGGTCAATTCCAGCCAGTGACCCATAAATAAAAATCTTATTACATAAAATAATGACAAATAAAAATCAATATTTGATAATTTGTTACCCATAACATACAATATTTACATTTTAGAATACGAATAGTATCCTTTTACTCCAACATAAACTAAGCAACTAGGATTACATTCTTTCTTACTACAATGGAAATATAATTTTTACGTATATTTTTCAACACAATATTATACTAATAAGATAAATATAACTGAGACATTAAATATTTAGGTGTATTATTTGTACTCTATTATTGTGAGTGTAATAAAAAAATATATAGTTATTAAAGAAAATAATAATTTTATCAAGACTGTAAACTTTATTACTTACACATTCATTTTTAAAATGTATATATTCATAAATTTTTATTCGTCTTAAATATATTCCAATGCTTCCCGGGTTAACATATTTACCATTAAAATCAAACTAAAAAAATTTTTTTTTTACAATCGACAATACACCACATGTTGAAATTTATTTCAAATTTCATTAAGTACATCTCTCTGCCAACAAAAAAAAATTTTTTTTTTTAAAGAACAACAGTAACTTTACTATTACTTTTAATGCACATAATGAACTATTTCTACTCAAATATATATAAACATCTATTCTTTCCCCCCTTTTTTTTATTTCTTAGATCGAGTTTAACAATTTAATCATTATGAATCTTGTTTTCATCAGTATTCCCATCTTCTTTACATAATTCTATTACTCTATGGTGTATCTCTAATAAATAATATGCCAAAGATATGATTATTAACAAAGAATTGGCTCGCAGGGTTCTATTAACTATTTATCATAAAATACAATTATTCCTTGTTTATTTTGTAAGAAGGTTTACATAGGTCAGAGTAGTTTTGAGTTTAAATGAAAGAATAAAGGTTCATAAAAGTAGAGTTAAAAATAGATATCTTAGTTCTGCTTTGTATGTCCATGAAAAAGATACAGGCCACCCTATTGAATTTGATGAAGCTAAGGTTGTCTTCTTTGAGAGAAATGAAATCAAAAGAAGAATTAAAGAATCTTTATTATTGAAAATTTATTATTCTGAAGCAATTAATTTATTTAAGAGTTCTTTTAATATTAAGGGTGGATGGGAAGTGAATGGATTTGTGGGTAATGTTTAATATTATATATATTGTGTAGTTTTAGTAGTTCTTTACACTTGAGAAGTCTGCAGATAGCAGTGAAACTTTTGGTAGTGTTTTGATATTATTTTTATGCTGGTCTGGTTGAGTTTTGGATTTGGGGTAATTTTAATTATATATCTGTATTCTTTTTACCCTTCATAAAACTTGTCAATTATAGATGCTGAAGCTTTACTATAAATTTGAAAATGACTCTTTATATCTTTATCTCTTTCAATAACCTCTTATTGATAATACAACCTGAAATTTATTATAACCAACCAATATTACATACTATACTCCAAGTTTCTTAAAGTGAAACCAACTAATGTATTGTTCTTACCATGATACCTCCAAAATGTAGTTCCAAATTGTTTTTCTAATATAGTATTCCTTTTAAGATTACTTCCACTATTAAACTTTGAAGATAAACTTATTTTCCAGAGGTTTAAATTATTTCATACTCCTATTAAAAATTATTTAAGATTAACTATTACTAATTAATACCTAATAGTTATAAATCTTCATCATTTAGCATATTTGCATTTAAGTGATATTCAAAATATTCCTATCTTTAGGATTATATAATATTTCAAAATAATATATAAGTAGCTATAGCTATGAACACAAATATTAAAAAAATTATTTTCTCTTTTATGGGATATTCCATACCATTTATCTTCTATAATACTATATTTTTCACCACTGACTATTCAGTTCTGGTATCAAGAATTTTCATAACAAAAAAATAATACTAACACATTACTATTTCATAAATGCCTTTCGTTCAACAGGTTATATTGTAATCATATCCAAATTACAAAGAAAAACCTCACATCTTTTCCTTTTGAAACATGTAGTCATATTATCATCAACTAATATAGGGTTAGAAATCAAACACTAAAGCAACATTCATTATACTGTAAGATAAATTATACTCTTTCCCCCTTTTTTTTAATATGTCATGTCTGTTCAAGTGGTGCTACTGGCTTTAAACTCCAGGCATTGAAGATACCTTTTTCACCTTCAGGAGTTTCTAAGAGAAATGCATTCTCCCCCATTTTTCTCTGTATTTGAAAGGTCCATATATACATAGAAACTTTTTTAACCTATATTTCTGTGGGTCACTGAGACTTGAGGAGTCTTTACAAACACAAAATCTCTTACTTTAAAAATATACAAGGCTTGTTCAATTCTCGTCCCATTTCTCTCAAGTTTTTGTTAATCTTTGGTAGATCACTGTCATAGCTTCTCTCTTCTTCAGATATAGTAGATAATAGTCTTTAAGACTCCCTATATCCTAAGAGCAGATACATTGGGGTAAATTTAGTTGACTACTCATTTTGAGTTATTATTATAATGAATCACTTCTATCAACTTATTTACCCAGTTAAGGTGGTTGTTTTCTATATATGCCTTAAACAATCTATTCAACTCATGGACAACTCTCTCACACAGATTAGACTGTGGATTCCTAATCAAACACAAAATGTTTTATAAATAATAGTATATATACTGCACTCCACCACAATGATGGCACTGTTTTTCGCCCAACGCACATTAATATACTGCTTCACGACCATTGGTTTCTATAATACTATAGTAAATTTTTTTTTTTTTTACTTTCTATACATAAAAGTACCATGGTATTTTTTCTTTGTAACTAATACTATGGTAAAATATTTTTTTTACTTTCTATATATAAAAGTACTACGGTATTTTTTTTTTTAACAACGGTTTGTATAATACTACGGTAAAATCTAGTTTTTTTTTAACTTTCCATACATAAAACTACTACAAACATTTTGTTTATAGATGGTGAAGGGAGGTTGGTTTGCTTTTTAATTATTGACGTTTTCTCTTTTTTTTGAGTTTTAATAAACAAACACATTGTTTTTAGATGGTGGAGGGGGGGGGTTGCTTTTTAATTATCGCCTTTTTTTTTTCTTGAGGTATTTTTAACAGACTTTTTCTTTGTTTTTTTTTTTTTAACATTTATGGTACCGAAAAGTTCTTTAATAATTTTTTTGTTTTTAATAAACAAACACATACAACAACAATTTCCCATGAAAGAATTTGGACATTTATTGAATAAAAAATAAAGTAAAACTTTTGAAACTTTTAAACAAAAAAAAACAAAAAACAACCTGCAAATTAAATACAAAACAAAAACTAAAAAAACAGTCACTTAGACAGGTTTATTGTTCTCAAATGTTTTCATGCGAAAATGTGAATTTTCACATGAACTTGGCCGAACTCTGCTTTTCACCCTAACCTTTTGAAGTTGAGTGCAGCCACAAATTGTAGGGAAGTGTGTGTAATGGGTTGACAATTCTTACTATGTACTACTACTTCGAGTATGCTTTATCATAATTATTTGGGAATGCATATTTTAAAACTTTCACAGACTTAAAATATGGCAACAACCATCAAATCATACTATAGCGAGAGATCAATTGCACTCACTTGAGGAATACTGTTGCAAGACAATGGGCATGGTATTTCATTACGTAAGCATAGAATACATAGCCATCAGGAGGCCTGTTATGGCTACAACAACATTGCTGTAATATTAGCCATAAGTTAGGCTGCTAAAATGGTATATTGATGCGTGTTCGGAAAAAAACAGCGCCATCAAGCGGTGGGGTATAGTATATGTAATACTACTGTTTTATATTCTGTTGTTCAAACCAACCTTTCCACTCCTTAGATTGAAATGATGTAGCAAGATCTGTCAAAATAGCTCTAGACTTCCCTATCATTACAAACTGCAATTCTTGTAATCATCTAATTACATTTCTAGTACTGATTTTGATCACTGGATATGCCCCCATGAACTTAGAAAAATCATTTTAAGTAATCAAAATAAACTTAAACTTCTTAAACAGTGGTAAAGCTCCATAAAAAGCTTTGGCTAAAAGATCATTGGGACAACTAGGTAAAATTGGCTGTCATGTTCCAGTGTATGATTTGTTAGTGTACTTTGATCTTAAACAGATCTCATAAGGTTTGAGCCTATTCACTCCCGATGCATACAGTCCAGGCCAGTAGAATAGTCTACACACAACATATTCTTCCTTTCTTGGACCAAAAACCCATAATAAATTAGCCGATTTCTAATACATAATAGTACCATTATCCCCTATGATTGTTGATAAACAGAGCAAAACTCTCCACATAGTATTGCCACCTGTGATCCCTATGATTGTTCATGGTCTATCCTAACTTTATAATGTAACAAACTTAGAATTAACCTATACCTTAATATCATTTTACTTTTAATAGTTACAGATTGTACTTCTTCAAATATTGAATAATGGCATTCAATTTTGAATCTTGTAGTTATAAACCTAACAAATTTTTAAAATCATTTTCAACCAAAGATAGTTGTGGACTTATGCCCAATGTGGCCACTGATCGATGCTGCAGTACCATCAACAAACCCCAAAAAGCATGCAAGTGCTAAATTTCTATCCGAAAATCGCTGAAATCGACAAATTAAAAGTGCCTAAGGCAAAAATAAATCGAACAAATCCTTCTAAAATACAAAGTAAAAAAAAAAGCAAGAAAACGCTATAAAATTTCAGATTACAAAAACAGAAATCGGTAAAAATGCATCAAATGGAAACACCCTCCCCTGTGAAGAATATCTATCCAAAAATTGCTGAAATTGACAAACTAAATGCCTAAATCGAACAAATCCTTCTAAAATACAAATTAAAAAAAGAAACAAGAAAACACTATGCAATTCAAATTACAAAAACAGAAAAACTTTAATGGTAAATGTCAAAAAAATTAATGAAGCTTCATCAATGACTGATGGCGCTTCATTAATGGCGAGAGTTACAAAAACAGAATTTCATCAATATTTAGCTTTCAACATTTGCAAATATGCATCTGTGATCAGATTTGAACAAAACCTTCTAAAATACAAATTAAAAAACAAACAAGAAAACGCTATAAAATTCGAATTACAACAAAAACAGAAAAACTTTAATGGTAAATGTCGAAAAAAATTAACGAAGCTTCATTAATGGTGGATGAGGGTTCTTTAATAGCGGGAATTACAAAAACAGAATTTCATCGATATTTAGCTTTCAAGATTTGAAAATATGCATCTGTGATCAGATTCCAAAGCAGTGCAAAATACAAATTAAAAAAAACAAAACAAGAAAATACTATGCTTCAAGAAATCGATCAAAAAGAAATAAAATGTAAATATAAAAACAAAAATTGGTGTCTAACTAACAGATATACCCTCCCCCCTCCAGCACGAAGAATTAAAATGAAAGAAAAGACTATTTGCAAATAAGCCTTGTGCATTATCTAACTAACAGATGTAATAATTCACAAACCTTAAATACAGACTAATACATATTAAGTAATTAAATATAGATAACGAGCCCATAGTGATCTGTTGTTATCTCTTAGAATAATTTCAAAGCAGCTGTTTATATCAGGAGAGCTACTAATTGTTTTTCCCAAAAATTTATTACATTAATTATTCTTTGCTTTGAAATTATGGCATATCATAACATATGAATTCGAATTTAGAAATGAAATAAAATAATCAGAATAGAAAATAAGCATGGCTGTAGATTATAGAAAGTTTAAAATAATCATTGATTACAGTTACAGGAAAAATTATTAAGTTATATTGGTAATACATCGTCTAATTATCCATAACGCTCGATGGCGCTGTTGCTAGTGAAAAACAAATAGATATAACATTACCAGGCTGTTTTTATTTTGTTGATTTATGTTTTTAATTTTTGGATTTGCTTTATTCTTTGTTTTATTTTTTTAACTGATTTTATGTATATTTCTTAAAAATAAAAAAATGTTTTTTTTTTTTTTTTGGCTTTTTAAAACATTCTGTCTTTTTTTTTAAAAAACAAACATTTCCTTTTTCTGGTATTTTTTTTTTTTCCAGTCTTTTTTATTGTTTTTGAAGAAACTTTTTTTTTTTTTTTTTGAGAAATAAGGCTTTCTCGACAGACCTCTCTAAGACCTGTCGTCATATTCCTTGCGACATTTTGACACATTTCCAACTCAGCTCTAATATGCTTCACTGTAAGCTGATCCCGGCTTCAATAATAAATTAGCTGTACTGCTTGCGAAAAAGCGATTCGGCAGCTCTCAAATCACATTCCATGAGCGAATGGAATACCTTCGGTGACATTGATATTACATTTCAGATGTTTGACAACACCTTAGTTTCATTAAACCACCTTAAAGACAGTTTTTCTGGGTGGGTAAAATATTTTTTTGATTGAAGGAAGGCCACCGCATCTACTTATGTAGCAGGTAAATCTAAAAACTACAACGCCAAATGGTTGTCTGCCATTTAACTGTTTTGATCTCGAAAAAGTATCGGAATGTGCGCGACTTGATCGTGAACTTTGCCGAATCGTGATTTACACTCCTCATTTAGTGAATTGTGACCCCTGACAATGAAAGTAGGGGTGTTTGAGAATTCGTTACAATTTTTACTAACTCACATAAATTACAATACATTTAACCAAAAGAAAAAAAAAAACCCATTCTAATATACTTTTCATCATTACAACTACAGAAACCTTCATATCATATGCTGTACAATAGTCAAGAGTAATGTCTATGCTGCATACTCATCGCTAATAATGCTCAACATGCTAGAGATGTTGGGGTAAGGGTGCACTTCAACATCTTAGTGTTTGAACAGTTTACAGGCCGTAAGATCTATGAGCAGCCTTGTAAACAGCATATTTTCCATGCTTTAGCATAGAAACAGTGCCATCGCGCAGTGTGGATGATCAGACAATGTATTACCATTATATTTATTGGCAAGAATGTTAGAAGATTTTATTTTACAAGAATGTTAAGTAATTGAGAATATTATGGCATATCATTTAAATAGATTTATAGATATTGGAAGAAACATATAACCCAATTTTCTTCAAGGCTGACTTGTCCAGTATTTGTATTAGTTTTGCAGCACTTTCAGGCTCAGTTCGCTTCCATTTGCACTATGATGACTTGATCATCTGCCATATCCTGCCTTGTTTACAACTATTCTTTAATTAAAATTATAAAATTTAGCTTTCTATTGCTAAAATTTTTAACTTAGCACTTTCATCAAAGATGATCCCAAGTGAATAACAGCAGATTAAAAAAAGAATTTAATACAAGACGTGGTGGGGCAAATAGTACCTAGCAAACAGTTATTTAAAGAAAGTTGCAAATTAAAATGTGACCTAATAGATCTCTCACATTAAAAAATATAGGTGCATTTACAACTTTATTTAAATAAAACATAATTAAATATGCATCTTATATATATTTACTGTGCACAGAATATGGTACTAAAGTATATTTTAAAAAAAATATTTTCTCTTTGGCAAAATGCTGAAGAATCACTTATAATTTTAAACTGCATTAGGATGTTATATTTTATGGAACTACCTTTTTTTTTTTGTTGGCTAAAGCTTGCATCTATATTTTTTAATGTAAGAGAGGCCTATTACATCACATTTCAATTTGCAACTTTCCTTAAATAAAACATAATGAAATATGCATCTTATATATAATTACCGGTGTGCATAAAATATGGTACTAAAGTTTGTTTTAAAGAAAATATTTTCTCTTTGGCAAAATGCTGAAGAATCACTTATTATTTCAAATTGCATTGGGATATTATATATCTAAGAGGTCTATTATGCCATATTTTAATTTGTAATTTTCTTTAAATAACTATGTGCTAGGTACTATTTGGCCCATGTCTTCTATTAAATTCTTTTTTTATTCTGCTGTTATTCACTTCGAGATCGCCTTTGATAAAAGTGCTAAGTTAAAAATTTTAACAATAGAAAGCTAAATTTTATTATTTTAAGTAAAGAAGAGTTGTAAACAAGGCAGGACATGGTGGAAGATCAAGTCATCATAGTCCAAATGGCAGCGAACTGAGCCTGGAAGTGCTACAAAACTAATACAAATACTGGACAAATCAGCCTTGAAGAAAATTGGGTAATATTTTTCCTGCAATATCTATAAATCTATTTAAATGATATGTCATAATATTTCTCAATTACTTAAAATTCTTGTTAAAATAAAATCTTGTAACATTCTTGCCAATAAATATAACTATTTAATAATTTTTCCTGTAACTGTAATCAATGATTATTTTAAACTTTCTATAATCTATGGCCATGCCTATTTTCTATTCTGATTATTTTATTTCATTTTTAAATTTGAATTCATATGTTATGATATGCCATAATTTCAAAGCAGAGAATAATTAATGTAATAAATTTTTGGGAAAAACTATTAGTAGCTCTCCTGATATAAACAGCTGCTTTGAAATTATTCTAAGAGATAACAACAGATCACTATGGGATCGTTATCTATATTTAATTACTTAATATGTATTAGTCTGTATTTAAGGTTTGTGATAATATCTGTTAGATAGTTAACGCACAGATATATTTGCAAATAGTCTTTTATTTTATTTTAATTCTTCATGCAGGAGGGGGAGGGTATATCTGTTAGTTAGACACCAATTTCTGTTTTTATATTTGCATTTTACTTATTTTTGATCAAATTCTTGATGCATAGCATTTTCTTGTTCTTTTTTTTTAATTTGTATTTTGCGCTGCTTTGGAATCTGATTGCAGATGCATATTTACAAATGTTGAAAGCTAAATATTGATGAAATTCTGTTTTTATAATTCACGCTATTAATGAACCCTCATCCGCCATTAATGAAGCTTCATTAATTTTTTTTTGACATTTACCCTTAAAGTTTTTCTGTTATTGTTGTAATTTGAATTTCATAACATTTTCTTGGGTTTTTTTTTTTAATTTGTATTTTAGAAGGATTTGTTCGATTTAGGCATTTTAATTTGTCCATTTCAGCTATTTTTGGATAAAAATTCTTCATTGGGGAAGGGAATGTTGCGTTTGAAGCTTGTTTTTTTTTTTAATTTATATTTTAGAAGGATTTGTTCGAATAGGATTGCAGATGCATATTTGCAAATGTTGAAAGCTAAATATTGATGAAATTCTGTTTTTGTAACTCCCCCCATTAATGAAGCTCCATCAGTCATTGATGAAGCTTCGTTAATTTTTTTGACATTTACCATTAAAGTTTTTCTGTTTTTGTAATTCGAATTTCATAGCATTTTCTTGTTTTTTTTTAATTTGTATTTTAGAAGGATCTGTTCGATTTAGGCATTTTAATTTGTCGATTTCAGCGATTTTTGGATAGAAATTCTTCATGGGGGGGGGAGTATTTCCGTTAGATGCATTTTCACCGATTTCTGTTTTTGTAATTTGAAATTTTATAGCATTCTCTTGCTTTTTTTTATTTGTATTTTAGAAGGATTTGTTCGATTTATTTTTGCTTTAGGCATTTTTAATTTGTCGATTTCAGTGATTTTCAGATAGACATTTATCACTTGCATGTTTCTTGCAGGTTGTTGATGGTACTGCAGCGTCATCCAGTGGCCAAATCATCAACTACCAGAGACATGACCATGACAAAAATATTATTTATACTTATATGACATTACCTTTTGCTTTACAACTGTATCCTATAATAATTAAATTGCTGAATGAATAAACTTCACATAGCTAGTCCTACATTATATAAATAGCTTCAATTGTGATCTGTAATAATGATTATTTCAGACCTAAGTAGATATTGTTGGAGCTTCTAAAAAGCCCATGACAGTAATGGCTTATTCTGTGGTGATATAATACAAATCCACACCCTTCAACAATTGGACATAGAGCTTCTTTTCATGATCCAAATGGAATAAAACTACTCCTAGACCGTACCCACTACTGTCTGTTTACACAAAATATTTTTTGGAAATTAGGATAATATAAGATTACAGTATTTAAAAAAATTTGATTTCATTTTCTGGAATTCAATAGTAATTTTCAATCCATTTCCATTTTTTATCTTTTCTTAACAATTTTATAAACAAATGGTGTCATAAGCAAACTTTTCATAAGACCTATGGTAAAATTGCAAACACCAAGGAAATAACATAATTGCTTTTCATTTTCTGGAGCAAAAAAAATTCTGAACGGATTAAATTTTATTAGGATGCGGTTTTATCCCATTAGATCCTACAATGTGCTCCAGAAAATCTTTCTCCTTAACAGCTATTCTACTCTTTTTTTTTTATTGATATGTTTTTCTTCATATTCTCTTCAAAATATATATTTAGATGAAAATGCTCCAAGATGTTCTCTGAAATGATTACAATACCATCCACATATATGGCTATAATGTCCTTGATTTCATCGGGTAATACATTATTCAAACATCTGAGGAAACCAACTCAACTATTTACAAGTCCAAAAGGCATTTTTTCAAAAATATAAGAGTAGGCTTCGTATTTAAAGGCAATATATTTTGGATCATCATTTAAATATACCTCCCAATAACTAGCTGTTCAGTGTAGAAAAGATCTTTTGTCTTTAAATCTAATTAATAATTCTTGCACAGCAGGAGGAACATCATGTTCTAGAATCATAGGAAGGTGCCATCAATGAACTATTATATGCCAAGGGACATTTTCTAATAATTTTCCACTTGACCATTTGCTTCTGTATCTCAGCTTTGTATGTGTGAGGGATGGTACAGCTTTGACATTGAAAAGTACTATAGTCCTTCAAGAGTATCCTATGTACTGAAGCGGATAATCTGAAGCTCAGATTACGCTTCACGAATATCAATAATCATTGTACCATCTAACAGAGTTCAAACTCTATCTCTCCGTGCTTGTAGACATACTCGCTATTTACCCAGAATTTTTTTTCTTTTCATTTCAATATTAATCCCATTTTGATAGAGATAAATTAATGATTTGGAAAACAAAGTGAATCAATAAAGTCATGGACATGCAATGAGAGATAGATGTAATCAAAATATACACACACTTTTAATGTATTAATAATGTATATATGAATTAGTTGGGAAATATGTATGTAAAGTTTTATCTATTTTATTCATCATGGCGGCACAAGATAACGTAATCGGGTTGGAAATTTCTAGAAATATTACTATAAAATTTAAAACAAAGAAAAAAAAGGGGGGTGGGGGTGGAATTAATTAGTGTAAGTCAAATAAATCATAAATGCTATGAAGATAAGTCACTTTTCCATTAACATACAATTAATCTATCTAAGAGATCTTTATAAATACTAAAATAGAATGTAAAACAATCGTTCAAGAATTTTTCAGACTGATTGCATTATCTTAAATTCCTTATGAAACGAAGGTGGGCTTGCTATAGAAAATTAGCTATTATACCAAAATTATATATCGCTTCAGGCCACAAGTTCAAAGTGCATTGCAACATTCCAAGGGATCATATAATAAATAGTGCAAAAATTGGATTGATTATTATTCTTTTGGCTTTTCAATGTCTTTTTTTAGAAAGAGTTTGTTTGACTGATTTCACGCTGCCCGTTAAACCATTGCACCTTTCCTTTGGCTGTTTCTGAACCCTCTCTATGGAAATGCTTCTCCAACTTAAATGAAACCTTGAACTATTTAACTGTGCCCTGAACCTGATTTGGAAAAGTGTGCTACCTGCTGTTAATTTCAAACCACATCAAAAATAATGAACTGTTACACCAGCATGGACTCAAGAAAGTATTATGAAGGTAATAATGCCGCCTCACATTTATTTTCTATATCTTATGTATATTTATTGTAACTAAAATTTAATGTAAACTAAATGCACATTCTTATAAAATTAACTTACCTATGTAATAATATTTAATCTACCCTGCATGATTTTTTATAAAACTAATCATATAATTCTCTATTAGCCTCGCAAAATTATTATTTTAAAATGGTGCAGCATTGGTTTTCTATATAATTATAATATATATATTTCTTTTTGTTTCGTTCAAATAATATGCCATTAATTTATTCTCCAACTCGGCAAATGTGTTTAATTTTAGTTAAGTCTCCTGCTATTTAAAAAAAAAAAAGGAGCGCCATTTAATTAATTAAGTTGTTTATTATAAAGTTGTACATTGGCCGGGTTGGAAAGTTTTAAAATGTTATTTTTCTTAGTATATTATTATTGCAGTTTGGTGGAGGGGGAAGACATTTGCCAAATTAATAATAAAAAAAAAGGAAAAGATTTAAGATCGCAAATTTGGGGAAATTAAAAAGTAAAGATTATATATATATGTTTCATATGTCATTTTATGTTTAACAATCGCCTAAATATTCTCAGCCAGGTAAATTATTAAATGAAAGCTATTAAAATTTTGTATCACTTTGTGTCCAAACCTAAAATAATGTTAAAATTAAAGTTAGATAGCGTAGGGTGGAGAAAAATTGAGTTCTATATTTTAAATTTAGCAAAAGAAAAAGAAAACTACTAAACAGAGAAATCAATCTTATATTTCAAAATACGTATCATAATGTTTGTTATCTTTAAATAAGTCAGCTTAAATAATTTGATCATACTGTCAAGAAAATGAATAACTATTACTTTGGGTTAATTTTAAGCATTAGAAATAATTTTATATATATTGTCCAAACATTGCAAATGTCAGTCTATTTCCTAATTGTGTGCTATTTGTCCAAAGTAGGCATCAGGAAAGTCCCGAACCATTTATTCATCGCTTCCAGTCCATGATAGGGGAATAGATCCTGGGCCTGCTTAATAATGGGATTTTTGCACCATCAGTGCAATCCGATGCAGGCTGAATATTTCTTTGTTCTAGTGACTGATCTCCGTAAATTTGGAGTGTGGCAAGTCGGTCTCATATAATGCGAAACAAAAATCGTACTTCCATTCGCTACTCTCATAAGCACACCATCATAACTCATAAATGAATACCATTAGTATTAAAAAAAGCTCGCACATTAGCCCCGCCATTACTCTATCTTATTCTTTCTTTATCAAACCCTGCCTAGACTATTCAGTAGTTTGACGTTGTGATCACTTGAGCTGAAGTACAAGTATGTAAATGTTAAAGATGAATTGTATATTTAAATCTATAAATTAATGCATTAGTATCCGATTGTGGATAATTAAAATGCTCAGTGTACCCTTCCCTTACGTTCCATATGAAATATGAAATCTTTATTGATGTATAATGTCCTAACACAATACTCTAATTGCTTATACAAAATGTTGATAATCTATTCCCCAGGTTAAGTGATTGTTCATAAAACTTTGCTTGTAACATTAGGCTGATAAAAATTAGAGTACTATTCAATTACTGTAATCCGTTTGCTCCATTAATGCAATAATAAAGAATTATTGTCATACCAATGAAACCCCACTATCAATAAATGTATTGAATAAAATTATATCTGTTTAAATATATGTATAAAACTGCACTATTCATAAATGTATTGAATAAAGGTGTATCTGTATAAATATACATACAAAACTGCACTATTAATAAATGTACTGAATAAAATTATATCTGTTTAAATATATGTATAAGACCGTCCTGTAAATAAATGTATTTAAAGAATATAATATACTTGTTTTAATATACATATCAAACTATGAAAAATGTAACTATTGTAATGCGAGGCTAATATTTATATTTAAATGTAATATATATCTATCAATGCATAATATGTGTATTATTAAATATATTTAAAATCTTACTCCGGAGTCATTGCCTATACTATTTATTATGCTTTCCCACACACATATATCTGTACACATTAGGTTGATATGTACCCATAAGATATAAACAATTTATTATCGATAACTATTGTATAGATCTGGCCAGTTGCCTCATTAGTCTTTTTGTTTTACTACTGTGTTGCCAAGTGGAAATAATTAAATATAACTTGTATCATCAGTATTGCTAATCATACGTAAAGAGACCTAGATTTGAACCTGTAGGGCAGAGTTAAAGAGTGTCCCTGACTTACGTATCTTGTACATGATCTGACTCGAGGTACTCAGGCTAGAATTCCAAGTCTGGTTGTTTGAGTTACGCAAACTGACCGGTACAGTACATACTCCTTTATCACACCAGGTCTCTTAGAAAATATATCCTTATATCTACAGAATAACTGGAAAAACTTTTCCTTAAAATTGTCATCCAATTCAGTAAATTTATATATTTTTATTTGTAAATCTAACTCTGTAAATTATTGTGAATTGCTAATACATTGAAATTTTGACCAGTTCCTCCATATTAAACTTACATCGTTCCCCTTTAAAAATCAATTCTTGATTAACGTAATCAATAACACATCCAAATCGATTCATAAAGTCAGATCCTATTGTAACCTCATGAATAAGTCCTGACATGATCAAAAATATTTGCTTTATAGTTATTGAACGAATCCTAACACTTAACCACACCTGTTGAGCAAACAATTTTGCCATACAACCATTGGCCATAACAAAATGACTTTGCCTCAATGGTAGGACAGGAATTTTTAAATCTGTTTCATAATTTTAACAAACAATCTTTCCAATATAATCAAAATTTGGCTTCTTGAATCTAGTAAAACTTTCACTAACATACCCTGAATAATATTAATTTATGGACAAATATCTACATAACCTTCTACTATGCTATCATAATCATCATCTTCAGTTTCAAAATTCAATAAGGTTAAATAATTCATAAATATTGTTGCTCTCCAAATTTATAATGCTACTAGGCTTCTGCAGTGAGGAATGTTCCAACGAGGCCTGTTTTAATTTAAAGGACTAATCTTAGGCCTGGCCCCAAGCAATTTCACAGGTGTATTCTGTCATATGCTAATAGGATAATTTCCTGCTACACACACACCCATTTCTACTTTATCATAACTTTTATGATTACTCTTACTGCTATTTACATACGGAAGAACTTTACGATTCTTATTATTCACATAAAATCTATTCACTCTACTATCTCTATTTCTTTTACTTCTACCAAATTTGATAAATGAACATTATATGCATGACTATTCTTATTATACTTATGACTATTTTCTACAGGTACCTCACTTGCCTCAAGTGCTCCAAGTATTTCAGATACTTCTTTGACAGTATGTCTGTCAGTAGTAATTAAAATTTTCTTAATGTTCCTTGGCAAGTTTATTTTGACTACACAAATTATTTGGTTTTCCAATAACTGAAATGCAGTCAGCATTTTTAATTTAACCATCTACATTTGGAAGAATTGAGTATATCTGCCTTTATTAGGACTATACTTGTGCTGACTAATCAGATGCTTCATGTTATCCTGCTTGTTTACCCCCAAAACTATTCTACGGGACATATTTAAAATCCCCATATGTTTCTGATTTGTTAACAGTGATATCCAACAATGTTTGGCAGATAAACTTAAGTGGTTGCTTGCTATAGTTTTTCAATTTCACTTAAATGACTCAATGAGAACAGCTCTTCTAAGGCACTTAAATATTCTAAGTGGTTCTCATCATACTACCCTTTAAAAACTTTAAGCTGTATAAAGCTAGCTATGCTGCTATTCATCTTTTCATTTTTAATTTCCTCTGAACTATGCATCTATTTATTATTCTCCTTGCTGTACAGGATGATATATCTTAATCAACTTTATTTAGGAGCTTATTCTCTGCAAATGCATGCTTATATGCCCTATCTATATGATCATCAGAATGTTTGACAAGGGTACTCTTCAACTCTAACATCATATCTTCTAACATTATAGATATCTTATTATTCATACTTATCACTTACTGCTCAAAACACTTATGTATCTCTTGTTCTAGAAATTTATTATTACCGTTCATCTAAACTTCTTCCTGCTCTTTATTACAGCTTTCTAATTCCTGTAAAGACAATTGATAATTATCTAACCTATCCTTTAAATCATCTAACTCTTCTGGTCTATCATTCTCAATACTGTTTAATTCTTCTTGCATACCCTTTCACCCTGTGATTCCTTGCATACTTTTTGCAACTTTTTTAATTCATTATCAGTCTTATATTTTTTACATACCACTTTATATTCTATTTTTCATGTGATTTTGTACATTTTTCAATTCTATTTTAATATTATTTACTTCTAATTTTAATGCTTCCTGGTCATTTTGGTAATTTTTATCTATTTTCAGACATTTTTCTCCAACTCTTTATGCCCAACTTTACATGATTTAATTTCACTATTTAAATTTTCAAATGAGACTGCTTATCTTTCTTGTGACTTACCCAATTGGTCTTTCAATTCACTAAACCTGCTGTCACATTTCGCCAGATTCCCCTAATTTAACATATCAGATTGTATTTGAATTCGTCAAATCATGCATTCATAGCATTTAACTCAATTTTAAACAAGTCTAGCTTATTGTAGAATTACCCTGACTCTATCTTCAATTCTCTGATATCTTCTCTAATTATATCTTCTCTTAATTCTCTATTTTGAGTATCAATTTTATTATTCATTTCTCCAAACTTATTATTCATTTCTCTAGTTTGACTCTCCATTTTTTCCATCAATTTCCTAAACATAACAGAAAATAATAATAAAGAGAAAACTAATAGTTTGTAGTAACATTTGTTTACATGTTAGAACACTTTTTGTATCTATATTATATTATTAATTGTAATGTTCCGATACTCATATACATAAATGTATGTATTTTTTTTTTATTATTTCTAAAAATATTTTTTTAATAAAAAGAATTTAAATTTTTTATCCATTATAGTTTGGATTTGTAATTAATTAATCTTGATTTATGAAAAACTTTTGTAAATTGTAATTTGCTTTTAGAAAAAAAAAGGGGAAAGAAAAAATATTTTGTATAAAAAGAAAATTTTTTCTTTTTGTTTGTTTGTAAAGATAAAATCAAAAGGTGTTTTTATCTAAAGAATGAAGGTATAATGGGTGATCTAATTAGCCAAGATGGAAACTATACAATTTCCCAAAATTATAAAAGTGTACTTTAAAACATAAAATTAAAAGGAATGTACATAAAGTATAAGTAATGAGTTGTGGGCTGATGCAATAGCTCATGGGAGAGGGAGGGTATTGGAATTAGGCTGATGGGCGGACCATGTGAGCTATCTACCAGGTGTGGAGCGTTCAGTTAACTGCTTGTTTGTCCAAATAGTCTGATTGTCTATTTTTACTGACAGTTTGTTCAGTGTTATATTTCATTCCTGCTATCACTATTTTGAGAGCAAAAGAAAGACGAAATGATATTTGAAACTTAATCATTCGTATGTGGTGTTGCTATTAAAGAAATCTTGTGAAAAGTTGTTGAAACTAAAAACAAGAAAATAGAGAATAACCATTTCTGTCATAACTACTGCTATGAACCTCCAATGGAATGAAGCCATTGTTAGCCATGAAGCAAAAGTTTCGCAGAGCTCGTAAATAGTCAACAAAATCATCTCTCAACCTTGAAAAATCATATTATAAACTTTTAAACTGTATTTGACCTCCTTGCTATTCGTAATTTGCAATCTGATGAAATTATAAGTAAAGCCGATTTTTCCATGGTAAAATCTGATGTGGGAGATATACATACGTGAAAACTATAGCCAAGAACCCTAGAACAGATACCAGATCGAGATGGCATTAATATTTTTTCAAGCTTATCAAACAACCATGGAGTAGACTTCTAGCAACAGTCCACCTGTCCGTTCATCCTGAAGCTTAGAAACAATTTAAGAGAAGCCAGAAAACTCTGATTGAAGAAGGACTCTATCATGTGTATTTGGTGAAAGGAAGCCATATCCGCCCCATTGAGTGATTATATGGTCCACTTTGAAGTCGAACCCGGATGAAATTCAGAAGCTCAGATGAGTGCATATTTTGCAATATTAATTTTATGTTTCTATAAATAATTTATTTTGTCATTGCTTATTTGTATATTATAATTCTTAATCACTTTTATTTAATCTTTTGGGAATATGTATATTAAATGGTACTTACATGTATGTCTGACTGAGATCCGCCACGTGCAGAATCCTTTTATTTCCTAATCCTTTAAATCACTACGGCGACACCTCATGTTAAGTGTCCTAAGTCAGTATTCTTTATGCATCATTCTATGCATCCAAAATAAAGAGACGTAGATGTTTGTCATATATATAAAATATAATTTGAGTACGAGAATATTGATGTGCCCATAATATTAATATTTATAAACCAAAGGAATAGATGTTAAACATGCTTGTAAACCTGGAATTATTTTTCTTTTTGAATATGTTTGTAGTATATACTTAATTTATTAATTTGTTATTCTGAAAGTGGGAAGGGGAGTATAGACCACACCCATTATGCGATCATCTTAAAATACTTTTTTTTAAAAAAAAATATATATATATATTTTCATATATGTGCTTGTTTTCTGTGAATAAATCTTCAATTTGATCAATCAATTTCATATCACGTAAGTTAAAGGCCATAATTCTGAAATGATGAAATCTATAGAACAGAAAGCATAAATATAAATTGTCCATTATTTGAAATATTAACAATATTAAATTTATTTTTATGTACTTGGTGAAGTGAAATGGGAAAAATAAATATTTCATATTTAAATTGTTTGCTACATAATTTATTTAGTTTGATAAATTACCTACTTGTAGTATATAATCATTATAGTCAAAGAACCGGAGAACTGAACCACTTATTAACCTGAGATAGGAGAAAAATAAACCATATAATGAGTTAGTTATTGGGCCAATCATACCGGGGAATTGGATTGTTTCACTCTTATGTCCGTACCTATTAATATAATAAAGATATATGATAGTGGTCATTTATTTTGCACACTCTCTAAGAAAAGAAAGGGGATAAATAATAAATTTCTTTATCGGGGGTGGCACGTAAAGGCTGGATCAGAATATTTCAGTACTTTCAAAGGTGTGCAAAGTTAAAAAAAGTGACCAACGTTTAGATAATCAGACAATAGTGGGATAGTTAACAAGGAAGGTTTCAATTGACTTAATTTAGGTTGAATCTCCTTCCTCTAATAACTCTTTTGAAATATTTTTTATATTTAGCCGACAATATTTTTAAGGGAGTTATTATCGACCTTTCACTTAATGACATACGTCACTTCATGCTCGGTGCATATGCAGGTCAAAAATATATGACTGGAGTAGAAGGTTTTGGATTGGTACAATAGATATATATAATACTTATAGAGGAAATTGGGTACAATCATCTGAGAGATGGTTCAGTGTATGGTGATCAGGAAATATTATCTAGTTATCTGGTTTGATCATCATCATCATCAATCTTAATTAAATCTAATTAAGAGATTTAAATGTTTACTGTTATAATTCTTTTCAATGTTAGAGTTTAACAATAAAATGAATGGCTTCTGCTACATGAAGAAAATTTATTAACAGGATAAGTACCATCCAATTCCTGGTACAATAAATAGACAAAAATAAATCTTAAATTATATTGGACCCATAAAATTCCGAAATTTATAAAAATTTAACTTGCTTAATATAAAAAAAATGAACATATAATATAATTACAATAGAATAACAACAAGTGTTTTAGAATGATGCAGAAATAGTTAATGATAAAATTTAATTAATGAGGAATTGTAACTAATGAGAATAATACTAAAATTCATATGTGAAATGATTTAAAACAAGGAAATATAAAATTAAAAATTCACATTGATATTTTCTAAGATTGTCTTAGTGAGATCATACTTTTAAAATGCCTAAAGACCTTAGATGTATCTTTATTTAAAATTCAGAAAAGCTAAAAATGCTATTAATTACAATGATTTTACACACACCCACATAAGCAATAAATGCATCAACAACAAAAATAAATTATACTTTTTTTTTTTATCTTGAACAATAAAAAGATTTTATATAGATGAAGAATCTATTTTGAATTAAGCTATCAAAATAAAAATATTCCATATGTTTTCATAAAAAAAATTAATGAGATTTATATTAAGTTCTATGATAAAGATAGATTAGAGTAACAAGATGTCAGAATATAATGAGCAAGAGATATTATGTTTACCATTAATGCTAGCATGCCATACAGAAAAGCTATATATAAAATTTGTAAAAAACAGTAAATTTCGTATATTCAGAATGTAAAAATGTGTTGATAATATAATTGGATGGTATGACATTTTAAAATTTTAATGCCATGCAAAATTTATAATTGTATAATTATATCTGTTTGCTAAAGGTACAAATATTTTATTATCAAAAGATCTATGACTAAATGTGAGTTTCTTGTTAAGAATAATAGTACTATAAAATAAAAAGTGACATAATTTTTAGGTTAAAAAAATTCTAATTCTAATCTTCATGTATTCAGTAAAAATAGTGTATAAAATATAAATACATAAAAAGTGAATTATGATATTCAAAACAGTTTTTATGGTCACATTGATTTAGATCACATTCAAATTGTATTGACAAGTCATAACATGCATCTTAAAAAAATTAGGTATATACCCAAGTCTAAGAAAAAATGAAACCTGATCAAAATAAAATCAGATAAAGAAGCACATATTATTGGAAATAAAGTATGAGTTCTCATTTCCTGGGAAGTTAAACCATGGCAGTATAAATGAAAGGTGGAAAATAATGAAGAAATTATTTGAGCAGGAGGGAAAGGTTTTGAAAAAGACAATAAGAGTGACATCCAAGCTGTAGATAATAGAACAAAATTTGGACATGGTAGCAGAACAGATATGAGGACAAACAGAGAAGAGATAAGATAGTAAAAAAAAGAAGTGCAGAAAACTTAAAAACTGCATTAATAAAGAAATTAGAAAATTGAAAGAAAGTTTAGTTGAGAATTTTTATAGGAAAATAAATAAAATATCCTAAAGATAAAATATAGAAAAAGTGCATGATATTAGAAGATAAGAATTGGAAACGAGACCCTGAATACAATCAGAAATAAATGTACTAGAGTATTGGTTGATGAAAATGAAATTGTGAAATAAAGACATGAACACCTCTGTGAGAAATAAATTGAGTAAAAAAAGAAATTTTTTAGTGAATCGTAATGAATGAGAACCACCCACTTGGAAGTTTGAATTTGAAGAAGTGTTTGATAAACTGAAGTTGGGAAAAACAATAAGAATATATGAAATTCCATCTGAGATATTAAAATCCTTATGAGAAAAAACAAAAACATTTATTTATAAAGAAAATATATTTGATTAGAGATGTTCTTAGATTTTAAAAAGAATGTAATAATAGCAATCTTTTCCCTCACACTCACACACATCCCCCCCATCCCCTCTAAATAAAAAGTGCATAGAATTATAAGTTCACTTTTATATATTTTAAAAATTTAAATTAGAATTATTTACTAACAAATTGAAAATACGGCAGAAGAAAATTTATTAAATAATCCATTAGATTTAGAAAAAACAGAAGTTTCCAAAAAGCAGTTTTAAGTTTTCATATATTGATTGAGAAATCCTTGAGACTAAATAAATAATTGGTAATAACTTCTATTGTATAGAAAAGACATTTAATAATACAGACTGAATCATAAAGTTTAGAGCATTAAGAAATATGAAAGTAGATTTCAGACCCAAAAGAATAATGTTTTAATTGCGAGAAAGTAAGAAAATGGTATAAAATAAGCAGAAATATAAACAAAATTGTAGTTTATCTTTTATTTCGATTTTTATAAGACTGGATCAAAAATTATCTGCACTCCAGTTTCATTAAAACTTTTATTGGCTATCTTAACAAGGTTTTCCCATGAAGTTATTATCTTCCCAGTTACTGCTGTCCAGTTTTGAACATATTACATCAAGTCAAATGTAACTGAGGTGCAAGAAACAATGGCTACCCCATTTGTGATTTTGCTTGATAGAAAAGCAACATGCAGTGATTAGTTTTTTGAGAAATAAGGGTGAGTCTAGAGGTGATATTTATCGAAAACTTTGTGCACAATATAGAAAAAGTATTTGTTATGAAAAAGTGTGTATGAATAGATAGAGGAGTTCAAGGAAATTTGGACAAGTGTCAACCAGGAAAAAGAAGCTGGAAGATCTGCATGACTGATGATAACATTAGAGTACACATATGAACTGATTTTGTTAAATAAAAGAATGTCAATAGACTATGTGGAAAATTATATGCAAATCAGTCATAGTTCTGCCTACATAATAATCTATAATAAATTTGGATTTTGAAAAATTTGTATGAGATGGATACCAAAACAATTCATAGAAAAGCACAAACACAAGCACTTGGACATCAGTACAAAATTTGGATTGATACTCTAAAACAGATAGCGCTATTGGTAAATGAGACATGAATTCATTACTATGAAAATGAGAGTAAACAGCAGAATAAAAAATGGAAACATCTTCAATTACTGACCAAGAGAAAATTTAAAAGTCTATCATAAGCTGGAAAATTGATGACTACACTTTTCTAGGATTCTCAAAGATCAATAGTGGAATGTTATCATAAAAAATGTTTAACAATCAACAATGCTTATTATAGCAAGATGCTACTGAAGAGGTGAAGTCTAAAATTCAGGCAAAATGCAGAGAACTGCTATTCAAGGGTGTTGTATTATTGCATCACAATGCATGTTTGCACATCAGTCCAAATTATGGTATTTATCAAAAACTTAAATTTTGAGTTATTGAAGTATCTTTTCTTTAACCCTGATAAAGAAATCCTGCAAAGATAAAGATTCATGTCTGATGAAGAGATGATGACAACAGTGCATTGTCGCTCGCAGCTCAGTCAAAAACATTTTTTAATGTGGGAATATGAAAGCTTGTTGACAAGTGAACAAAGTGTATTGAAAAGCAGGGAGATTATTTTAAAAAATAATTTATTTGTTTTTTCTAAAACTTAATTAAAATACATTCTACAACTATAGTATGGCTAATTTTTGATTCCCTTTTACATATTAAAAAAGTCATAA
This sequence comes from Epiperipatus broadwayi, assembly GCA_028023455.1. Lineage (NCBI taxonomy): Eukaryota > Metazoa > Onychophora > Udeonychophora > Euonychophora > Peripatidae > Epiperipatus > Epiperipatus broadwayi. The sequence continues at coordinate 1,911,359 of JAQFVV010012404.1, read as the reverse complement.
GATAATATAAAAGAAGAATTGAAAATAAATGGCAAACTATTTAATACTATTGTATGATTTGTGGAAATATGTTTTATCAGCAGAAAATGATCTTCAGTTGAAATTGAATGAACGTGATAATTGATTGAGGAAAAGATACAATATAAAAATTAATAGAAAAAAAAAATAAAGATAATGAAATATGCTTGTAGAAAATTAGTTAATCACAATATATATGGAAAGAGAAAAACTAGATCATGTCACAGTCTTTAAATACTTCGAAAGGTTAATAATATCAGACTGAAAAATTAGGAGATATAAGCACAAAAATAAATTGCACAAGTCAAACAAAAATTACTAATTTTTAAAAAATATATCCTTTCAGGTTAAAAAATATTTCATCAAGAACTATATCTGAGATATCATCTTACATAAAATAAGGACACACATACATTATGTGAATTTGGTAAAAAAATTATAAGCTTTTGAGAGATGGTATTGTTGTCACATGATACCATGGATAGTTAGAATGAAAAATGAGGTGCTAAGTTTGAATGAGGAAGATAGATGTATCTGAAGGTTACTGCTATAAATATATATACATATATGGTCTGTATATTAGCGAGAAAGAAGACATTGTTGGAGAATATAAAGGAAAGTAAATAGAAAAGACTTAAAATGGAAAAAATGAACTTGCAGATTTATAAAAACTTTTACAATAGAGAAAAGGCTATACTTCTAATCAACTTATGGGCTGAAAAGAAAGAAATAGATGAATATATTAAATATAAATAACTACCATTTACCAAATTAAAATTCAATAATTATTTATGATTTTAATTAAGATTTTAAAATTATTTATTTTATAATCATTTTTTTTTCCTTTCTCATGTGTCATAGCATCAGCCGAGAAGCGGACCCTCTAACCTGGGACAACTGCTTGTAAAGCAGCTGTGGCCTCTCGACCACCAATGCTTGACTATTTTATAATCATTTATAATCAATTGCTCAAGAATTCTATTTAATTGGTCACATCTTTTAACTCTTTTATTTTTTACTATTCTTAAGGAAAATGGACATATAGATTTTTATAAGATTTAATGATAGATAGAAGGCTTAAAAATCTATGCTTCCTATCAATCTACATATTGTGAAGGAATCTGGCTCAAATGATGAGTGCTGATTCTGCATGAAATATATATATTGGGAATCGTGTATCTTTTTTGCATGTGTTTAGTCATGTATATCAATTGCTTGAGATAGAGTAGAGGATGAATAGACTGAAAAATCCTGAGTTCAAATCACTCTATTTACATAAATAAATATTATTACTTATTATTTAGTTAAACTACTCAGAGGCAGTTTGTAAAATATTTTTTTAATATACAAAAAATGATTATAGCAGATAATATATATCAAATACTTTCTTACCGGTGTGATAATCAGGAGGAGGAACAGCTGGAGGTGATTTGGCTGGTTTAATTGGATTGATAATATCCTTAACTTTGGCAATTCTGATATTTACAATACAAAAACAAACAAACAAACAAAAAAAAAACAGAAAATTATTAAGTCAACAGTAAATAAAAAATGTCTAAAAAATCTAAAAGTAATCAAAATTTGTTTTAGTGTTAAATAATCTGTCTATTTTCATACATGTATGACATCTATACTTAAATTGCAACTGAGTTAATCATGCAACACCAATTACAATATAAAAATAATAAAAATAAATATGAAAATTGATTTCTTATAAAAAAAATATTAGGATTTTAAAAATATTATATGTCAAAACTTTAAATAGACAAATTTATTTTTATTCTAAAAGTTTTCCTTGTTTATACCCATTCATAAACCATGTTTATATGTTTGTACAAGATAATGTAAAGCAGCAATGAATGGCAATAGTTTTTTCAATAGCTCTTCATAGAAATACTATTAATCTTGAATATATTATTATATTATTTTAACCATATATTAATAAATTTGTAAATATATATATATACTTTTTTCAATTATTATTTATCAATTTTCTTTATAAACATTTTTGCAATCTAATTATAGAAAGTACAATGCATTAACTCATTCAAAAAAATCTGGATTTTCACATGTCATTAAAATACACATTTCATTATATTCTTCTAACTCTAAATAAATTCTTTTATAAATGACATAACATAATTCAAAGAAAATATATTCAAAGAAAATATACCAAGTTTCTATTCTCTGGAGATTCTAAAAGGGTCAATCACTTTTTTATTTTCTTGCTGAACATTTTTTTTCATTAATTATTAATTTATTTACTTTATTCAAAAAGTATTTTTTAAAAAATCAATACATTGAATATTAAATATTCTTTCTTTTGGATAATACATGGAAGTAGATTTTCATTATACCAGAATTAATGTTTAAAATAATTTCAATATAATATACATTTTATTCACTTGCTAATTTCTTTCCCATATTTTTATTTGAGAAATCAATCACATACATACACCATATATATATACATGACTCCACAGAAGATTTTTTCACCAATGTTTCTGTATATATAAAGTAGCATATATGAGTAAGATATAGGATTGGATTCAAGATTAGTAGGTTTGCTTTTATATAGATTGCCAGTGTGAAATGTCCTAGTTGACATATAAATAAAAACAAATTCCGGAGATCCTTAATCCAGTTCAGCTTTTATAATTTCATAGACTTCAGCCATCTACTTAACATATATTGGGATAGAGAAACATGAAGAAGCCATTTTGCTTTACTTCTCGAGGAGTTCAAACTCAACCAATATGAAGTCTAACAGTAATTTCAATTTCCTGTGAAGATTTCTATACACACATTCCAATCTAATAAGAATGTTAATCTGAAACCACTGTTTATAGTATATATGATGGAATGTATAAACAATATTTTCCTTTTTTATTAATAAAAATAGAATAAGTAAATTACTATTGTTTTGTTTTTTAATTTTTATTTAACAAAACCAAAAATAAGTATTAATTAAATATTTCCTTCTTAATCCTCTAAATAGAAATAGACTATAAAATTAATTCTATAATTAATGAGTATTACAAAAAAAAAAAATAATTCTGTTTTAACAAAAATTGGTCAAAATCAACTCAAAATACTTAAAAAACATCAAGAATTATTACTTAAACAATATTTCAGTTATTCCAGATATTATTTTAAATAATTATGTATATATATTTTGTTCATTTCTACTTTTCCTTTTAAGCCTTAAATAGTATGAGAATAGTCTATCTCAGTATTAAAGATTTCATGGGTAAAAGATGTGAACATATATTTGAGATTAATTCAAGTATATATTTGTTTGTTGTTAATATTAGCTTCATACTGACATATTTATAATGATAACTGGTATAATTCAGTTAAATTTTCAGCACAATGATAAATATTAACAAAAGACAAATGTATACATGGATAAATCTAAAATCTACATTTTTCAATCACTATAAATCCACATCAGAATGAAAGTTTCTTAGACTTTAATACCTTTTTTTCTATCCATAACTTACCTTCTCTTTAACACTATAGCAAAATCTTATCTCATCCACCCTTTTCACATATGGTGTCTTATAATCTCTCAGGATCAGATTTGAGATTAGTTTAAGACTGCAGTGGCTCAACTATTGTCATTGCTTCTATTAGTATGTCCAGCCAAACTCCTACCTCTTAATTCTTACAATGATTTTAATAATACGTTTGTTCCCTGATCTATTTATTTTATTTTTGATCTTTAATTGCTTATTTCAATATATTTTTCTAAATTTTGTTGTATAGCCATTTATTAAGTGGTCAAGTTTCAGATCCATAACTGAGTGCTGTTAAAACACACTTCCTTTTAATATTACTATAAAAAAAAACTAATTCTTTGATTAATTAATCAATTACATTTATATTAATAATTTGATCAAGATATTTTCAATTGTTAATTTTTAATTTATTAATATCAAGTTTTATATTATTAGATTTTTAGAAGCTATTTTTTATTTATTTTATTTTTGTTAATATTTACTTTTAATTCTATTTTCTGTTTTCATCTGAAAGCACTTGTAACACTTCTTACACTTTGGAGTCATTTTTTAATAAAAATAACCTTCTCATCAACAAAATTAATGACTTAAATAACCTGATTTATATTTACTAGTTTTAGTTTCTATTTTAATCCACAAATACTAATTGTAAAACTGCTATAAATATTTTGGAAAGACTTGTATCGTATATTAATTTTTCTTAAATTCCAATCACTTCTACTGCATTTTGACAAATATTGTCAAAACCTCACAATAACCCAGATCTCTATCATGATATTCTAAAGTTTTAATCAGAACAGAAATACTTACAGAAACAAAACTTTTTTGTAATCCACAAATTCAATGCAAAATAGCAACTCATAATTAATGGTCATTTTAGAAATTTCTCTTAATATTTATATATGATATAAATTTCTAAAATTATTTTTAAATTTGGCTTGTTCTTTTGATTGACATGAGTTCAATATTATCGGCAGCTGATTTGCAGTGACCTTAATAAAAAATTTATTATAGAAATGATAGATAATTGATAGATCAATAATTTCTAATATCTTCTTTTTCACATTTGACTAAAACATTCTTCCAATTATTTAATATATCATTATGTAAATAAGCATTTATTTTATAGCCCTATGTTTTATAAATTGTAATACATTAAAGATCAGCCTTTTCAAGCTATTGTGCTGCTTACGGTCATCATAGATTAAATTTCAATTCAAGGGCTGAAAAAAGAAGCGTGCTGTTAATTAAAAGGATAACCATTGATTTCTCTTTGAGACCTTTAGTGAACCAAACTGTGCAAATTCAACCATTCATTCCATGTGTTCTTATCATTATAGCTGTTATTACTGTGCGATTACTCATATAGTAAATGAACATGAATGGACTGCTCACAATGAGTGTGAGAGATTTATAGTTTCACTTCTGAGTTTGAAAGCAAGAAATATCATGATGTATATTGTCAGATAACCAATATCAACAGTTATACACAAACATAAGAGGAGGTGGTCATGTGATGTTTATTGGCTTATAACCAATATCACTTAAATGAAACATTGATAGCATTGTTGTGAAAGCAAGATGAGAATGAGTGAATGTATGTATATAAATAATTTTTCTCTTTTAAATATGATCAATTATGATAGGCAAAAATAAATCATGGTCCTTTTATCAAAAGGCTGAAAAGTTGTCAACCAATATGCTGATTGGTGACTGAAAAAAAAATTGATTATGGATTTGGGCTGCAATTTGATCATGACCTTATATTAAGCTATCTACAACTGAAGATACATAACTTTCAAATGAAAAAAAATTATATCAATTAGAACAAAAACTATAAAATATTAAATGGGATACTATTAAATTTTGTGAAGTTAAAAGAAAAGATGAAGAGATTGGAATTATAAATGAAGTGGAAATAATTATAAAAAAATAGGAAAAAAGCCATTATGGAGATTGATGGTATATCAGATACATAGTAAGATTAGTTGTTTATTTTAATGAATGCTATAAAATACAGATAATTCAAATCTATCCACTAACAAGTTCTCATTCTGTTAAAAGAGTAGGGAATTTTTATTCAGATGCATAGAATGTTTTGATTTGGCCAAACAACATTTTAAAATCATCATAAGAAATTTTAGTGCTAAAATTAGAAAATGATTAAAAGATAAAAATGATGTAAATAAACTTGGGCATAAAGGCAGACATGGAATAAAATAGATTTCAAGAATTTTCTTAAACAAAAAAAAACTATTAGTGTATTATACATTCTTTTTCAAAAAAAATTCAAAATGAACATGGAAATGGAAGCATTCAAATGGTACAATAGAATTGTATCATATATTGATTAACAGAAAAAATATATTTCAAGATTATAAGGTTTTTACTAAATTCAATACAGGAAATGATAATCACTTAGTGAGATATAATATATGTGTTAATGCAAAATCAGAAAAACAAAAACTATTTTAGAAAAAGATAGTATTAATAGTTAACATTTCTAATTTTCATAAATATTCCAATGAATTTAAATTTTAAACTATTAATAAATTTCAATGATGGGTCAGACTTGAACCAAATAAATAAAAAAATAATTATTATTATTCTAAGAAAGATTACAGCAGGTAGCTGGTACAAAAAAGTGATTTATTGGTAAATTTTCAACTGAAATATGACAGGTAAGAAAAAAAAAAGAAAATTCTTAAAATTACCCATTTAGAAGATTCGAATATTTGGAATTCTAATGAACATACAAAAAATATAGTACACTACATTGTTCTGTGTTGGAAGAAAAGTTATTTCAGCAATAAAATGTAAACATGCTAATATTACTAAAAAGAGAGATGACATCATCAAGTATATGAAAGGACTCTTTGTTACAAACCGCTATATAATAATACAAAAAAAAACCCAAACAAAGTAGCTTCTGCAATTCAATAATTTTAAAAATGTTAAACATTTTAAATGAGCAATTAAATCTATGAAGAATGGAAAAGCTTTAGGAAATGATGTAATCATTATTAATATCTTAAAAGAAGATAAAAAAAATAGACAAATTATTAGCAAAATTATACACTAAATGTCTAATGCATACCAGATAATTGAAAGAGTACAATTGTATATAGATCTGTCACTTTTTTATCAATTCTAATGAGATTTTTATTAAGATCATAATAATTCATTTACAGAAATCTGTGAGCTCGAATCAACTAAACAAAAAAGCTGAATTTAAAAGTGGTTTTAACATAGTAGATCATACCCAGGAACTAAGGTAACTTATAGAAAGGACCAATGAGTATAAGTGGTCATTGTACTCTACATTTATAGATTACGAAAAGACATTTGATTCTATAATCATTTTTGTAGTAATTAAAACTTTAGAACAAGATATAGATCCAGAATATTATCAAATTTTGAAAAATATTTATCAAAATGTAACATCAGTAATTATATTCCATGAGATAACCGAAAATTAAAAACGGATAAAGGGTGTATTGCAAGATATTCCATATTAACAAAACTTTTTTCTGCAATTTTAAAGTAAGTATTTTATGAATTAAAATGAAAAGTAAAGAAATAAAAAATAAATAATGATTTTAAAATTATATAGATTTTGCAAATAATATGGCTGCTTTTGCAAATAGTATTTCAAAGTAAAGCAAGAAAATAGGGACTAATGATAAATTCTAAAAAGACTGAAATAATGTTAAATGTTTCACATAAGGAAAAATAAAAAGATTGCTAGTAATCAATTAGAAGCTAACAATTATAAACATTTTGCTTAAATTATTATAATATTAAATCGTGCTTTCACACTTCCAACGTAAAGCTATAACAACAAATTGAAAACTAAATTAAATGGTTGAGCACTTTCAAGAAGATGTGCTTCTCATATTCATAGCCAGTTGTGATCCGTTCTTTGGAATCATTATATAAATAAATCTGATATGCAAATTATATGCAAATGAGTCAATAAGACCATCTTTTAGATATCGCAAAACATGCATCCTTACGATTAATGGCGAAAGAGTCCTCTGCTATAAAGTATGCTTCTTTTACCTTTCGCCTAATATCATACCTCTCAGTACAAACTAATTTTGCAGATGTGGGTTCGAACAAGTGTCCTGACAATTTTTGAACATCAAAAATTGTCAGGACACGTGTTCAAACCCACATCTGCAAAATTAGTTTGTACTGAGAGGTATGATATTAGGCGAAAGGTAAAAGAAGCTTACTTTATAGCATCAAAAATTGTCAGGACACGTGTTCGAACCCACATCTGCAAAATTAGTTTGTACTGAGAGGTGTGATATTAGGCGAAAGGTAAAAGAAGCATACTTTATAGCAGAGGACTCTTTCGCCATTAATCGTAAGGATGCATGTTTTGTGATATCTAAAAGATGGTCTTAGTGACTCATTTGAATATAATTTGCATATCAGATTTATTTATATAATGATTCCAAAGAAAGGATCACAACTGGCTATGAATATGAGAAGCACATCTTCTTGAAAGCGCTCAGCCATTTAATTTAGTTTTCAATTTGTTGTTATAGCTTTACGTTGGAAGTGTGAAAGCACGATTTAATATTATTATATTGAAGACAAACGTAAAGTATAAATATACAGGTTATTACTTAAATTATTAATATACTGAAACATAATTGATAAAATTAATCCTAGAGTTAAATTTGGATGGAGTGCTTATAATAGAAATTTTCTATTGAAAAATATATGCCTATGTATTTAAAAAATAGATTTGGTTTACTTTCTCACACAAGAATCTGAGACTTGGATATTTAATATAAGACCAATACAAAGACTTCAAAATCACAGAATAAAGTATGGAAAGATGAAAATTACAAGTAACATGAAGATGCTGAAATAGAATTGAATTAGACAGATAATAATAAATGGACAGTTGAAGTCTTAAACTGGAACCCAAATGAATAAAAAGAAAAAATCAAGTATGAAATGAAGGATAAGAAATGTGCTGGAGTAATGTGGAAAAGTTATGGATTGAAGAAACTGGATTAATTTTAGAGAGACTTGCAGTGGATCAATAATGACTATAAAAGATGATGATAATTCAAAATTTACAATTTACGTATTATTCACTTTTATGCTAAATAGAAGCATCTGTAAATGATAGGACAACCTTCATTAAGTCATTTATAATATGTTAACAATTTCCTAAAAATAGAATTGGGGGGAGGGGGGCACAAATTATTTTTTAGAAATATTAATACATTTTATTCAATATGTACATAGTTAAGTAATAATAATACAAATAGCAAAAGTAATAGTAACAACAACAATAAGAAGAATGACAATAACGACAAATCGTAAAAAAAAAAAAACTGAATTAGATTTATTTATTTCCTTCTTCATGTAATGTTTTTTTTAAAACTTTGCTCAGCCATAATCTCAATGAGAACTATTTATCTATAAATCAGAATTGGCTATATTAAAGATTTTCTTATTAAAATGGGGTAATGAACTTTTTTTGAAATTATTAGTTACAAAACAAAAAGTTTTTTGTTATCTATTTTTGCAACATGAAGATTGTAAATTTGATAATTTTTATATATTTTAATATTATCTTATTAGTATTTTAAAACTCATTTTCCAGATAAACAGTGATAACTTGAATGGAATTTTTTAGTTTTTTTTTGTCCAAATTCCCAAACTTGTTAATATCCATATATTTTGTATTAAAATTCATTTTATTTATTTTAATATAAAAAAAAAAAAATTGTAAAATTTAAAGATAATCTATATATTGTAACGAGCACAGACGTTCGTTACATTGTTTTTTTTTATATTTATTAAACATGAAAGTAAATTAAAAAGTTCGCATTTAAAAATTTTCTTTAAGAATTAAAAATTGAAATTAAATATCATCTTAAACTCGTATATATTAAATCGCACAGATAATGAAAAATTATTAAAATAAAACTGTATTAAAAATAGAAAAGGTATTTTAAAAACAAAAACTTAAAAAGATTTAGAGATAAAAATATATCTTTAATCTTGAAAAACACAGAAATTAATCAGAAATGGAAATGATTGTTAATTAGTTAAATGTAAACCAGCCTTGGGCATTTAAATGTAAAAACATCGGTCAGATAGGAAAACAATAGAAACAAATAGCCAATGAAAGAAATCCATCGGGAAATCGGACCTCAGCGAAAGGATCATCACATCGATGACATAATGCCAAGTCAATCCTTCGAATACGTATAAAAGGAAAATTTGGAAATTATTAGTGATTATTGATTATTTACGATGTGACAGATATGTGTTAGTGCGGAAGTGAAGGAGAAGGGATTGAAAAAGACGCACGTTCAATCCCTTCAGTTGTTATAAAATGGAAAAATGAAACATCGCTTTTCTTATATTCAGAGGACCACAGGATCATCGGGAAATTTAACGCTGGATTTCAAATGGCAAGCAACTGTAAAAGATGAACATTTCTAAAACCGTAAGAACTTTATAAAATATAACGAACAATATTAATTTGAAAACACTAAGAACTTTAAATTTTAAACTTTCCTAGTATTTAATTGTTACAAATAGAATCCTATCTGACCAAACTAAATTCTTTACTAATAGTGTTATTTAATGTATTTTTTTTCTTATTTATGTAAAATCATTTCCATTTATTTATTTTTTGTTCTTTAAGTTTTTATCATGATTGTTTTGTTTTTCGTTAAATTAATTATATAAATGTTAAACTTAAGTCGGGCGTGAATGGCTGTATAGATTTGTAAAGTTATATTAGGGGAGGGTAATCTTAGGTTATTTGTGTCGTTGTTAGATTGGGTCAATGGATTGGATATATTGATGTAGTTAGTAGATGTAGTCGGAGATTCGCTACTGGCAGAATCGCTTCATACGCCGCACTCTCCCGTTTTGCCTATGGAAGGAATTATAAGACGCAGAGCGCAGTTCCTTTCTATGGAGTTTTTTTTTTTATTGTTCTTCTCGTTAGATAGAAGTAATATTCCTATCTGATGAGAGTCAATATCTTCTCTTAATTTTTTTGGTGCTGCCTTATTCCGTATTACATTGAATACATCGATATATCAGATGAATTGATGCCAGTTTGACTGCGAATTTTAGCCTACGGTTAAATAGGGATAGAATATTTTATTTTCAAATGCAAATCTATGTAGTCTATTCATACTCGACCCTAAATAAAAATGCATTAAATTTAAGTTGTTTATAGACGCTTGCATGGATTGGTTATCGGTTAAGTATGTTTTGGGTTTTCATATTTGATCAAAATATATAGACATTCGATAAATAATGATACCTTATGGTGAGTATCTAAAATGTATTTATTCGGATGTCTTACAATATATAAATTGCTATCTTCAAATTTTAGTTTTTAATAATTTAATTTTGTAATATATATATATGTATCTATAACAAAACACATGCACATATATATAATGTAGAATTTTTATTTTTATTTTTTTTATGTCATTAAAAATACTGGAATAGAAGCAAACTAATAGTTTGCATCAAATATGAGAGAAACATAAGTTCATTAAAAAAATTGATAATAAAAATAATATATATATACACACATATTGTATTAGAAACACAAACGTATAATACATGAATTTTACTTATACATAGATAAATATACAAACACATTTACCTCAGTCCTTTATTACGCCCTATATCTTTGGCTTGTATTTCATAGAGGCATTTAATTAATGATCTAAAATAAAAATATACCAAATATTTAATTGCACTTCAAATAAAACAATTGATTTCATTACGTACTAAAAACTATCAGAAAGTGTGTTTAATTAGAATGAATGCATAATTAAAAATAAATATTCGTTTCATAAAGGCAGAGTTATTAGGATTTCATATTTATCATCACCTATGGGTTTTTTTAATCAATATTCTTTTAAATGGGTAGAAATAATATCTCGAATATATATATATTTAAATATTTCAGAAAATAAATTATAGGCACAACAATAACCTGATCCTTATTAGTTCAAAAAGCAGAAATAGAGTTATTTTCCTCTACAATTTGCAATTTTCTCTAGCTCCTATTGTTTGCCTATGCATCTGTTTAAATCTAATGTGCCCCCTCCCCCCATTCCACTCCAGTTGTCCTTAAGACCATATCTATCAATAGAAGGATTCCAATTTAGGCATTATGTAAATCCTAATATCTGACCATAAATATCCTTAGTTTTCTAATATCCTTCTGCTATTTAATATTCGAAACCTATGCAAGATATTGATTTCAAATTTTCTCATCTCTTTTCATTCTATTCACATATTCCTTTTTATATAATGGTTTATTTTAGATACATATAGAACCAAAAACATAGATATTCGATAGTTTTATTGTACTTTTATGAATAAAAATATTACTAAGGTAATATCTTACAAAACAAATTGAATACCAATTTAAAAATCAAACCATAAAAAAAAAATTACTATAAAATCAAAAAAATCTATTATGATAAAAGCTTGAAATATAAAAAGCATTCTTACATTTATATATTTAAATTTAATTGATAAAATCATACTTTATATTCTATTATATTTTAATAAAAAATTTAAATGATTTTTACTTCGTTTATTCTGAATTTTACCCTTTTTATTAAAATTCATTTAAATGTTCCAAATGATGAAATGTTAAATGGTGTTTCTTTAAATGAAAACAAAAATTATTGTGCATAAAAAATCATTTGGGAAAAAAACTGTTTGCCAAGTTAAGCATTTCTTCACTCTGAACTATTTTATGTTAGAATAAATACATCTACCTTTTTTATCTATTAATTTTTCAAATTTATAATCAACAAATCATTCTGTCAATACTAACATATAATTTTTTCTTCTATTTTAATAAAAGCTGTTTAATTAATTGCAAAGTTTTTTCATTATAAGATATAAACAAAAAATAAACTATAAAATCTCTCTCTTTGGCTTTTCTTATCTTTATGGGTCTTCGATTTCAAAACAATTTATCCTATTCTTTTTTTAATACCTCATATTAAAAAATAATCTCCATATGATTGTCAAATTCATAATCTGGATTCTCATCCCATTTTTACTTCTTTTCATGGTATAAAAAGCTTATCATGTCTTGGTTCTAAATGTAATAAATTTTCTCTAATGTTATAATATATCTTTCCATATTTGTATATTTTTACTTTTATAAAACTTTTAAATATATTTTTTATTTACATTTATTTATCATAAATCTACTTCTTTTAGTAACCCAACTAACATTTTCTTCTCTCTCTAATAATTGTGGATACATAATTTTTTAACTACATATTGTAGCTCTTCTAACATTTTAAATTTGCTTTAATTTTCCTCATTAAAAAATAAGTTCACAATATTTCCTTTTAAACGGTCCTCGTTGGTTATCCATAATTCATCATCAATGTGCTTCTATCTCTTTCGTTTTGAATTCTATTTTTAAAAAAATTGAGTTCTATGATAAATGAAAAGTGCTTCATTTTCAAATGCTAAAGCAGATAATATTGCCTCTTCCAAATGATTCTGCACATTATTATGAGATATATAAAGGATTTTCAATCAGTCTCAACTTTAAATCACAACTTCCACAGAATTCTTTTTTCCAGTTAACAAAATATCTAAATTCTTTTATTTTTTTCCAAGACAAACAACCCATTTACAATCCTTCAGTTTTAGCTTCCCATTATACTAACAGAAGATCACTTGACTCTCTCTGCCTTACATTTAATATAAGCTTTTAGGAGAAGTAATTCACTCTTTGTATTCCAGAACCATCTATTGTAAGCATGAGTATTCAATGTATCTACAGAGTAATACTATTATGTCCACAAATTCCAGACTAGTTTCTGGATATGGCGTTTCTTCAACAATAGAAAGTTCAGAACTTATGCATCTATACACAGAGCAACCATCTTTAAATCTTTCAATAATAAGAAGTTTGGAACTTATACATAGAACAGCCATCTTTAAGTCTTTTACTCTTAAACTAATATTTTGAAATTCCAAAACATCAAAAGTTTTGAATTTAAGTTAATTTGCTTATATAGTTAATACATGTGATACTACTCAAAAAATAACTATTCTATATTTTAGTGACTAGTTTTATGTTAACAATAGGCATCTTTCATTCCTTGGTTATAAAGATAAATAATTACCACATTAACATACAATTTTCTCTGCTTACATTTAACATGTTTTCAGGAGCAGTGATATCCTTTCTTTCTATTTAATTCCAAAAATTTATGATAATATAAATGTTTATTCCAAAATAACTTTATTAAAACAAATAATATATGTTTACAAATGATATAATTGGGTAAGAATAAATATTACATTTAAACTATAGGCATAAATAATATATAATCTATAAAATGAAATGAACAATAATGTGATGTATTATGGCTTCTCCTAATTTCTGGCTTGTGGCCTTCATCAATGAGGAGCTTTGGATCTGAGAGCACTGCACCTAGATCTTAGAAATTAGTCTGGGGATATTGGATGAGTAGGCATTAGATAGGGATTTTATGCACAAGCCTTCTGGCATCCATTGATTGCTCTGGTCTGCACAGGATGGTACTACTGTATAGTGAGAGTTTTGCCTTGTTTATAAACAATTATGTGCTAAGGTAGTGATCATGTGATGCTTAATGGTTTAAGTACTAATCCTCTTATTATATATTATTATCTTTTTTGTGTCTGACATAATTTCAAATTTTTACTTTACTTAATATAATTATTTTCATCTTTCTTTCTGAAATAATGTTTTCAGTATATTTGACCTAATATAATTCTATTAATTTATATATTAAACAATGATTATATGTGTGCATTTTCTAATTATAAATAACATAAAGCATTTACTACCTTTCTTTCCCCATGATATGTGCTTTTTAATATAGTTTTACTTAAATTATCAAATTTTTTCATGAATTTCCATAGTGATTTACTGTACTAATTTTATAGTTATTTATGAGTATAAAAATATATATCTAAAAAACACTGTAATTAGATACCTTTTAATCTTCATCCTCAAACCTCAGAAATTCATCTCCAAAGCTAAATGAAGAATCAATTGAAGCCTCTTCTTTAGAAACTGAGTCTTCATATAACAAATCATCCTCTTTTGCCATTAAGTGAGTCAATAATTACACATTTCTTAAATGACTTTATAACTGTCTCATGTTTCACAGCATCCCAAAAATTTTTGACCCATTCACAAATCTGTGAAATGCTAGGCCTCTTCTTTCTTCCTGATAGTATCATTTCAAAATTGGGAGACTGCATCCAACTGTTGCACTTCTCCTTCTTGAATCCTTTAAATGGTTTATTAATGCAGACATCTATAGATTGAAGTTGGCTTGTTAGGCTACCTGGAATTACAGTTAATTGAGTTTTTAGTTGGTTGATTTTATTTTTCACAGCTTCTGTTCTGTGATTCTAAAATTGATCCCATACCAGCAAGAAAGGTTTCTTTAATTAACAGTCTACCAGGACACCTTGACCACATGTTGTCTATCCACAAATTTCCTGTCTTCTCCAAGTTCTTATCATCTTTTCAGTTGGCGATAAGGCAAATCTTCTCTCTTCTACCATGTTTCTGTAACCTGCATACGCAATAACTCAAAGCTTGAATGCAATATCATAACAGAATATTAATTGTTTTTGAGCTATGTTTTGCCAAGAAATCTCAATATAAATTATCACAGAATGCCAATAACGTTTTGAACAAATCTAAGTTTAAATATTACAATGCATTGCTGAAGTGTAATCAGGCATGCATACATTGGATGAATCGTAATCTAGAGATGTCAGTGGATGTGAACTTATTTTACTGAAATCCTCCCTCTTTCAATACTGAATCATAAAATATATCATTTTTACAGAACACAAAAAAAATTATGGAAATGATTTATTTAAAACCACTGACTCGCAAAAAACAAAATGCAATAGAATACTTATGTATGTATATTTATATAAAACAAAAGTTTTAGACTGATTGAAATTTCAATTCAGAATTTTGATTGCCGGTGCATAAGATACACCCCATATTTCAGATGTATTTTGAGGGGGGAAAAAAAAGTTCATCCTACATACCAGAAAGCACAGTATTTTATAAATATTTTGGATCATTGTATGGTATGATAATGAAGGTTATTTAAATGCATTCATTAATAATAAAATAATAATAATTATATTTTGCAAATGATCAAAAATTTCTATTTACTAACATTATTATTCTCATTAATTTATAATTTCTTTATTGATGATAGCATTTAAGTGACTTCAATTAGTTAAATAACCAATTAAAAATCATATAAAATATAGCTCTGTAATATATTAATTATATAAGTGGTTATTGATAATAAGTTTAATAAATATACATTTGTCAAAAATGGTAAAATATATTTATTTAAATGATAACATTAAGAGAAAGTTTGTATTTACCAATAGCAAAAACTTCTTTAATTGTTCTTTCATTGTAATTATAAATTCAATTATTTTTATTTTGATGTACTAAGGTTTATTTTATGTTTGTGGATGAATGATTTTTATTATTTAAATGTTGTTGAATATGGTATGTATTTTGTTCTTTGTTTTTCAAATAGAACTTATTATTTTGTTATTATACAATCTTCACATTTTATTACAACATGCCTTATATTTTAACCATCTATACTAATGTTTAGATTTTTTTATATATAAATTTTATTTTTTTCTATTTTTTGATTAATTTTTTTTTTTATATTGATAGTATGTTATTATTTTATAGAGATATTTTTTATTAGTATATTTTTTCATAAAATATTTTGAACATTCATTATTTGTTTTGGATATTTATTATTTATGGCTTCTTTCTTAATGATAATATTTATTTCCTTTTTTATTAAAAAAATTATGGCAATGCAAATTTATTATTATTTATTCTATTTTTTTTTCATTAGTTTTTTTAAAGAATCACTGATGTCTGTTTACAATTTATAAAATAACCATAAAATGTCCATTTTTTAAAAATAGATATTTGTATTAGTTTTTATTTTGTTGCTTACTAAAATATATAATAAACAAATATAAAAAAATTGTAATAAATCAAAAAAAAAACACATCAATTTATTTAAAGTAAAAATATAATATCAAAAAATTAAATTAAAAAATTAAATTCAAATGTGTACCTTAAAAAAAGTATCTAATATAAATAAATTGTTAAATACAAATATGCAACAGTAATTCGATCTAAACCAAAGATATGCAAAATATGTAATAGTAAATTTTGATTCCAAATAAATATTTATATTAGGTAAAAGTTGAAGTGTTAATAAAATTCGCATAAAAATAACTAAATTCAAATATATACAAGAATACTAACCAAACTTCTGAAATGATGATGATTTATAACTTAAATACAAATTCTCCTAAAACTATTTTTGTTTTTCTAGTTTCAATATTAAAAAAATGAAAGTGTAAGATGCCAAATCTTCTGAATAGAAAGTTTATTTTTAAGAAAACTTATTAATATCCAATTATCATTAATTACAAATTATTACTGCCATCGCTGCAAATTCTCCAGTGGATTTCATGATTTCTCTGGGTTGTGGATATTACTAACACATTGAATATTAAAAGCATAAAATTTGTATTGAGTTTGATAAGCAAACACAAACTGAATGGATTAATAAAAAATAATTTATTAACAATGAATATACAAATTAAAAAGCGTATGAAACACTTGAACGAGAAGCTATGAAGATTCCAAAAATTATTATATGCTAAGCGCTATCGAGGCCATTTGCCCCATATTCATAGCGGTAATGCGAGATGCAGAATGAGGAAATAGGGCAAGGAAACAAAGCAGTATGCAAAACGTATGCAAATGAGCTAGATAGTCCAACGCTATCAATAGATGGGATACCTGCTTTGACATCTCCAAACGTTGGACTATCTAGCTCATTTGCATACTGCTTTGTTTCCTTGCCCTATTTCCTCATTCTGCATCTCGCATTACCGCTATGAATATGAGGCAAATGGCCTCGAAAGCGCTTAGCGTATAATAATTTTTGGAATCCTTATAGCTCCTCGTTCAAGTGTTTCATATGCTTTTTAATTTGTATATTAAATTATCGAGGGAGAAGTTTAAAATCCTTAATATTTAACAATGATTATATAAAAGTATTGCTTATATACTTGCAATTATCATTAGATTTATAAAATATTACAGATAATACAAAATATTTTTAAATTTAAGGACTTATAATACCAATAATGATAAGATCTTACCAATAAAATATTTAAACAGTTCTAAACCATAGTTTTGTGCAAATATCATTCTTTTAATATATTTATAGATGTCATCATTGGTTCCTCCAAAGATAATAGCTATCCTCCTGATGCACTGATAATGTTAAATAAGAAATACAGCAGCATTAATTAGGGTATAGTATTATTGGGTCTTCTTATAGCACTGTCCACTTCTTTCTTCATGGCATTATTAAAATAGGCAATGGCTGGTTTTGGCAAAATTTAGCATTAGTTTCTGGATCCTATTGCATTTTCCAGATGTTTGACTAGTGTGTCTTTTTGTTGTCTAGCCACATAAAATAGATAAGTCTTCAACTAGATAAAGTTACCATACTTGCTGTTATAACTGGATTATTAAAAAATACTGCAAAACAGTTATAAAGATACAGCTATCCAATTATGATGGAAAATAGTTTTAGCCAGTGGTTTCTCACCACTGTATTGGGTCATTGCAACACTGAATCTTAAGTTGAATTTTAAATAGACTAGAATACTTTAGTTGCAAGTGACTACTGCCTTTAATTATTTACAAGGATCTGCTAAAGAATAGTAATCTCATTAATAAAGAAACCAACCTCCTATTCTGGATACAAAGAATAAATTTTAAAATAATTTTTGGTCAGAAGAGTGCTAAGAAATAATCAGATATCAAATTATGAAGAAAAGATTTGACATAAAAAATGGTAAAAGTTATGCACAATTCTTTCATAAGCAAGGGTCAAAATTAAGGACATTGCCTGTATGTGGCATAACAAAAAGCCAAATCATCAGAACTTTTTGATATAATTTACCCTTTCATGTCGAACAAAATAATCAGCAGCACTGTTCAAAAAATCATAGAACAAGTGGCTGAGTTTTTAAATGCCATCGAAGAGCCTCCAGAATCAGGAAAATATAGGTAATGGAGAAGACAAATTCACCATACCAAACAGACAATCAAACAAAAAGAGTAAGGCAACTATCTATTGGTTGTATTAGAGTAAAAAATGACTGAAGATTCCAGCTCTATAGATGGTGGAGAAAGAGAAGAAGTTCTGGTAAAAGAAATAGAACACACATAATACATTATTCCAAAGCCAAGAAAAATCTCCAGAGAATTCACAATGTCCAGGAACTAATACTGGAATAAACAATAAAAGTAGACATAGAAAACAAAGAGAATGGATCTGAGATCCAAACCAGCATAAAAAAAAATCAGCATTGAACTAGGATGAGAACTCCATCACTCCCCAATATAAATTACAACTTCAAAAAAAAAAAAGGAAAAATTTCTAAACAGTAACAATGAAAAACCATTTAAAAATGAAATTTATACTAATAAATTAAACTCTTTTATTATAATAATAAGAAAAAAAAATATTTTAATGATAAAAATATATAAAAGCATAAAACAATGCTTCATAAATTACCTAAAGAGGGCAGCAATCAATAAAAATACAGTGAAAGCTGCAAACTACACTGTAACAATGTACATGACTTCACAAAAAAAAATGTGAACAAACAAATAAAAATGTAAATAAACAAACAAAAAAAACCCCACTTAAATTCACAAATTTATTACATTTTAATTTGAGTAGCCATTTTCCATTTCTGAGCATTGTATGTAATCACGTTAAAAAAAAAAAAATTGTTAAGTAAATTTTAAATTATGCCAACAGCCATTTTTTTGTCTTGAAGTGTCATACATGATCATGTTCATTAATATTTCTTCAGTTTATGATAAAAACATTATACATTTTATTCTTCTTTTATTATCATTTCCGAATTTGCTGTACAATATTTCACATAATAAAATATTTTCTAAGGATAATAATGTTAACTTAAAAATTAGAGAGATCATAGTTTCTTTATAATAAGACTAGTCTATTCTGCTTCTATAAGAGAAAAAAATTACTGAAAAAAAAAAAAGAGAGAGAACATCATCCAGTGCATATTTAATTGTGATGAAAGTCAGACAATTTGCTATTTATTTTATTTAAAAAATATAAATAATTTTTTTTATTATTATTCTTGAGCTTACCTAATTAAAATTAGCTCAAAATTGTTACAATAGAATTCCAAGTTATTCTACTATGCAGAAATCTTAAAAAAAAATTGATAATTAAAAAAATTATCTTGAAGATAACCACTGATGTTCAATCATTCTTATGTAAACATTGTATATTTTAATTAAAAGTAATACACACTATCATTATCTTATTATTTTAACTTAACACAACTTTATTAATAGTCTTTGATTTATACGTTTATGTCATAAAGTAGAAAAATCCTTAAAAAATGAAAAATATCAGAAGGCAAATACTCTTTAGAAGTAAGATAGTCTCATGTTTACAAACCATTGCAATAGTTTTTTTACATAAAATATTTTTAAATAATTTTTTAAAAATCTAAATAAAGCCACATTATTTTATAATGCAGCTCTGAATTTTAGATGCTGGAATAAACAATGTTTAGAAGTAGCAAGAAAACAAAAATTATTGTTAAAATTGATCAATTGTTATACCTTATACTTAATGACTACTTATCCCAATCTGTTAGGATAAAAACCTAAAAATATATTATAGCTTCAGCATATTCATTATATTAAACCTTCAATTTATACAATTTTCTATTAGGATAAATTAAAAGCAGACATTAAAGATCATTTAGTATTGTTTACAAATATAAAATGCCAAAAGGAAATCAAAATTTAAATTTTTGTTAGTGGCTAAAAAAAAAAAAAGATTTATTTTAAAGGATAAAAGATTTCATTTTATATATACAAATTACTATTGCTAATACTTGCCATTGACATATATATATATTGTACCTAACTGAAGTTTCACTTAGTTCCAAAAGGAGCCAAAGGTTATCTTAGCTTAACCTTTTGGTTTGAAATTGTCTGATTTTTAAAAAAAAAAAAATGATAAAAATGAAAATTAAATTAGTTAATGACTAAAATAGGATAATCTTGTATTGATTGTAATCATTATTGTATTATGGAATTATGTCTAAGTATTTGAAAAAAGATATATGAGTTAGGTTGGTAAGAAATGCTAAATAATTTGAATTCTAAAAAAAAAAAAAAAAAAGAAAGATATCAGAAATAGTTGTCAGTTTGTAAGTAATATTAAATGTATTCTAAAATAAGTATCTTATAATCTATTCTAGTGTTTAAAGAATAATAATAAGATATTATTATTAAGTTGGAATAAGTATAAGTAATAAATTTTAAAAAAATGATATGTAAGTGTTATTAAAAAAAAATAAGAATATTTGTTATTAGTTTTTGTAGTTTAACATTCCAGTTATAAAAATTATTTAGATTAAATATTCATTAACATCCTATTGTTGTAATTTTAAAAATAGTTTTAAACAATTAATCCAAGGCCAGACTATGTGAGAATGTGCATGCATTGACATGGAAACATAAAAAAAAAGTGATTTAATTCTAATATTGTTTAAAATAAATAAATAAAACAAATGTGTGGATAAAATTATTTCAATGAAATATTTATGGGTTTAATAAAGAGTATAACTTTAAATTTTATATTTATTACTATTGTATTGTATAAAATATCATTTAAAAAAATTATGGCACAATATTGTTAATAATAAAATTTTGACTTTGCAGCTGAAGGTCACGTGGTATAGGAAAATTATATTGATTACGTCAGTAGATTGATTTCACAGCTGGTTTGTCAGAATATTAAAGTTTAATAAAAAATAGTTTTTATTGGTTTTTAAATGAATTGTAGGTGGATGAAAAATTGTGAGATAAAACAGAGATCTAGGGATTCAAGTGGCTGATCTTATTTTGATTCAACTAGACAGGATCTTAAAATTTTGTTAATAAAAAGTAATTTTATAAAACTTGTTTAAAATAATTATTTAAAAATCGTCTTGTAATGGAGAAGGGCTAAAAAAGAAAGGTAATCATTTTCTGACTGTTTTTCATTACAATTGAGACATTAAAATTTACGGTAAAATGTTTGAGAAAATACAGCGTCTCATATTTCATTTACTTTTGATCTATTCATTTTTCTTTATTTAGAAGTAAAACTTAAATTATTAAGTATTGTTATGGCTAAAGACTTTATTGCACTAAATTATAGTATATCTCCTATCAAATTAAAAATACACGTGAAGAAAAAATTAAAAAAAAAAAAGACATTCAAACATTTTAAAATATTAAAATGGAAATGTGTTAGCATCTTTATAAATTAGAAGTGACATTAAATTTAATACTTTATTACTTAATAGATGATATATACATTTAAATATGCTCTTCACAAAATAATGTTTCAGAGGAAAATATGTATTTTAAAATACTAATTCTCGTTTATGCCAGTAGTATGAAAAGAATTTGTTTGAAAGCAAAACTTTAAAAGAATTTAAAAATATTATTAATGAACTTGTCTCTATCAAATGTATAATGTTTGGTTATAGTTGCCAGTACTTATAAGTAACTTTATGATTGTTGATCTTAGCACATAAACCAAGGAGCGTCCTTAATTATAAACAAAATCTATTCTTATGTTTAATAAATAAAAGGAAATTTGCTTAAAAAAAAAAATACATTTTTAAATATTAAGAAATGTTTAAAAAAAAAGAGCTCTATTTTAAAAAATGCGTTTATCTAAGGAAGAACAGTGAAAGCTAACTAAAAATATATATTATAATTATTCCGCGTTTGAACCTAGGATTATAAATATAAAGTGTGTTCAGCTGAAGAATTTATTTTGTTTCATGCCAGCTTAATCTTATTATTTAAGTTTTTTTTTAAAAAATTGTTTTAAAAAAAAAATATTATTAATGAACTATTGAACATTTTCGTTTGGAAATGATTGCCATGTATATAAATGTATTAATTAAAGCTTCGAATTCAGATAGATATCTTAACCTGGATAAATTGTCTACACATTATGAAATGGAAAAATCATCACGGAGCCGAAATATGAACTTGAATTAATGTATTATTTTTTTTTTTTTATGGTCTGCTTTATTGGTTTAAAAAAAAAAATGAAACCATAAAAATATTTATGCTATTATTTTTTTTGTAACATTTTTTGCATAAATATACAGGTAAACTAGGGTTATAATTTTAAAATGAAATAGGTTTATTTGAATGAGCAAATGTTCCTTGCCATTCTTAAGTAGATTTAGTTTATTTATCAAGCATTACACTAGCTAGTTTCTATTTAATAATTTTATTATAGAGATTTAAATATCACAGTCTTATTTTCATATAAATGGGATGTTTTACTCAATTTGTATTTTAAATTTACTAAAGAAGTTTATCAGAGAATATCCATTCATTTGTTTTATGAATGTTATATTAATAATAATTGCAAATATTTTATATTCATCGAGAAGTAAATATTCTTGCATTTAATTTACAATTTTAAAAGTCCACTAGTTACTATATTTTTAGCATTTAATATTTTGTTATGTGTGCATTGTGCCTTGCCTAGAATTTTATATGCATTTAAATTTAAAGTATTTTCTATAGTAGTCAGTTGACACATAGTTTGCTTTGTTGGTTCGAACATTGAATATACGTTTTGTATTTTATAAATTTCTTGGAAATAACTTAGTTAGTTTAAGTGAAGTATATATCTTGCTATTAGTTAAAATTTGTTAGCCTCAAGAGTTAGGCTTAGTTTAGAGAATATCCTCCATCCTTATTGTATTGTATTTCCATGATTTGATAGTGCTTGTCCCCAAAAAAGAGGGTATTGTATTGTATTTTTCAGTGATGACGATCACATTTATAAGCATTGGAAATCCCATGAGAGGATTGTGCTTTTCTGGTGGGTGTTCCTGTTCCCAGATGTACTATAGATGAATTCCAGACATCTTTGTTTCTTCCTCGAAGTTAGGTATTTTTGGAAGCCACCACATTCTTTTCCAGCTCTGAGGAGCTTAGTATTTTTATATTTTGCCTATCATTCATGATGACTTAATGCTCATTCCACCACAGTAGGTGATGTTGCATTTGTTTTAGATTTGTGATGACAAGATATGCTTGTTTGAGGAAATGTATTTCTTCAGGTAGTTGTGGCTAATTTAAGGCTCATAGGTATATCCATGTTTGAATTGTGTTGCTATGATAGTTTTATCACACACAAGCTAACCAACAATAAGTTATATTTATTTTAAAGTATATTAAATATGCATATGGTATAAGTGGCAATTCACATATAATAATTTAATATTTTCATCCAGAATTTCGCCGCTGGATTTGTAAGTCTGTTACATCATTATCTTTAAAACATTGAGGGAATAATTTTATGTGGACTAAAGTTATTTTAAAAAAAAGTATAACTGATCTCTGATAAATGATTGTCCCATACACTTAGGTTAGTTTAATTTTAATATTAGCTTAATCTGATTTAAACCTATATCTAGCTGTGATATTAGTTATATCCGTGAAACTAGTGATGATATTTTCAAAAGTATTGTTGAATATACATACTCCAACTTAGCGTTTGTTAAGTTGAGGAGAATAAAGTTAAGCTTAGGGTTTTCAATATAAACATAGTTCTGTGTGTTATTCTGATTAGTAGATGACACAATAATGTTATTAATTAGTCCAAATAATTATATAAAATCTTAGTGCGGTATTGGTACTGTTTGTATTTTACTACCTTTATAAACATTTCTTCTCATTATTAATAAATTAAATTATTATTATTTCAAAAGTTTTGTTTGTTTGTTTTACTTTTATATGAAAATATATTATTATCTTGGGTTCCAAGTTCACAAAGTCTTAAAATTTTAAAGTTATTGAATCTTCACTTCAGAAATTTACAAGTATATTCTAAGTTAATTTAATGTAGTTGATATTGTCTTGAAAATTAAAAAGCTATGTTAAAGTAAATGATTCTCATATTGAATCACAAATACAGATAATTGCATTATAGCAGATACATAATTAAATACTTAGTTAAAAGTGTATTTTTTTAAATTATCAGTATATCTTTCAGACTAAAGATTATGCAATATCAGACTAACAATATTAGTACTTCAGAAGAATATTTTAATTAATATTATTTTAAAAGCTGCACATTATCTTATATTCACTGCACATCATCGATCATCATCTTAAATCGATTTAAAGAATTCTAATCCATTTGCATTTGACATCTTTAGTGGTTGTCTGTGAGTATGGAAAGGCATTAAAAGTACCCTTGCTCTTTCCTTCACTCAAGTAATATCTTAGATAATAGGCCACTAAATTGATTCATTAAATTTTGTGAATTAATAGTTGTTTTGTTTATTATTTTAAGATTGAACATATTATAATTATTTTATGGTCAGCTAAGATGTCACTTATTTATTTATTAATCACAGTAATTCTTTGTTAGGCAACTTAACTTAAACTTTAATTTTGCACAAGAGTTTAGTTTTAAAATCCCTGAGGTTATTTACTCTTGTTGTTTTAGTAAATATAATTCTGTAAGATAATCTTATAAAGTAAAGCATCATAGGTCTTATTCAGAGAGTGTATAATCTATTGGTAGGATTAATATAGTAAGCATTGATTAGTGATTTTAAATAATCCTTGGTATGGTTTAGTATTAGATTATTATTAATATGCTGTAGTAGTTATAGTTCATCAGTATTGGATTTGACCTTTATTTGATTATACATCTCTGGATCATCATCTCTTTTCTTTAAATTTATTGTAACCCCACTGAGCCGAGTCATTTAGAGTCTCTAATTTATATTTTATTTCATTTCATTTTATTCTATTTCTTTTCATGTCATTTCTTTCTATCATCTCATTTCATTTTTCTCTCTCCTCTATTCCATCTTCTTCTTATATCTCTCTTTCTCATATCTTTCTATCATCTCAGCCATTTAAAATATCTCTCTTTCATATCTTTCCCATCATCTCATTTCTTCTCTCTCTCCATTATATATATCATTTCTATTATTTTTCCCCATTCTTTTCTCCCTCAATTCTTTTCTTTTCCATCATTTACTTATCTTTACCATTATCATTATTTCTTTTTCTTCCCCCTCTCTCATTTCTTTATTAGCATTATCTCTTTCTCTTTCTCACACACCCCTCTTATTCTAGTAAGTTACAATTAGCATTTTCTCTTATTCTATCTCTCTTTCTTTTTCACACCCCTCTCTTATTTCATTATTAGCATTCTTCTTCTTCTTTTCTTTTCTCTCTTTCTCTATCTCTTATTCTATCAGGTTACAATTGGCCCCTCTCATTTCATTTTCATCATTTATTTTTATCATTATCTCTCCTTTATTCCATTTTCTTCTTATCTCTCCCTCTCTCTCTATTTTAAAAGGTTACAATATATATATATGCAAGTAAAATTTCATTATCACCAAATTTTGTATTATCAAATACTACTTAACATAAAATATAATGTAAAAGACGTTTGCAATCAAGTATAGGTACAAAAATCATTCTCATTAGCACAAAATTAATCAATTTGTGAAAATATTTTGTTAATTTGTCTTCACTATTCTAAGTCTATTATTTATTACAAGATATTATAAGGATGAGTCCAAAAAAAAAAAATCCTTTCATGTAAAAATTAACAAAGTTACAAAAGAAAGTTTAAAAAAATGTAAAACTGTCTGCATCATCTGCCTATATGTTACATATACTGATTACAGATTTTGTAAATTTGAAGTTAATAGAAAACATCTTAGCATCAAAAAAAGAAATTACTTTAATATATAAACTAATTTATATATGTGTGTGCTGTATGCTCAGATAGTGAAGCTAGAATGTATATATTTAAAAGCGAAATTTTAATTTACTAAAATATAAAACTATTAAATTATAGAGCTTAGTGCTTTCAAAAGACTACATGCTTTCATATTCATAGCTGTTATTGTTGTAATTGTGTTGTAGAAATGGAAATGGAATTTATGCAGATTGATGCAAATGAGTTACAATTGCCTTTTCCGAGACAGAGCAAAGCACGCTTCTCTTCTATTGATGGATTTGGGGTCGCTAGCTATGTGAAATGCCTCTTTAATCTTGTATCGGGCATCGTGTCTTTCAGAGCATATGACGCTGGCAGTGATGGGTTCAAATTTATGACTTGATGCTCTCTCATGTTCACAAAAGATGGAATTGCCTTCTTGCTTGGTTTTAGTTTTATTGTAGATATATTTGTGTTGTGCTACTCTATTGGCTATGTTAGTCCAGGTCTCCCCATAATATGCAGCTTGACAGTTGGCTTGTGGGCAGATCATTTTGTACACCACCTGAGGAGTGAGCTTGGGTGTGATTCTATGTTTTGAGTTGTTTATAAGTCTGTGTGTTCGGAGGTGACCAGTAAGCAATGCCAAAGTCTTTAGATAGTGTGTTGTTGAGGTACTTGGTGAAGGGTTGGATATACGGTATGAGAATTCTTGGCTTAATGTCTTTGATGTAATTATGTTGAATATTATAATAGAAATTATTGACTTTCCTGTTGATAGCTAAATGTGAATATCCGATTTTAATTAGATCTGTTATATACTGGTTCAGGATGTGTATCTTATCAGCTTCATATTTTCACAACATGTGGTTGAAGATAAGCCTGCCATCTTATGAGAGTAGGGTGCATACGATGGAGGGTAAGCTGTACCACATACTTCTACTGGCTTGACAGTTATGGTGTAATCTATTTGATTGAGGTTTCTGCGAACATTTATGTCCAGGTATCTAACATGTTGTGTGTGGCTTTCAGCTGTATAAGTGTAGTTGAGTATAGAGATAATCTGGAGACTGGTGTACAGTTCTGATGTAATGTGGTCAGGAGCTACAACGAAGGTAAATGAGATGTGGAGTTGCGCTGAAGAATCTTGGTAGTGTAAGTTTTTCGTGATGATTCAGCACAAGGCTAGCAACAATGCTGCTGAGTGGTAGGCCCATCGGCCAACCATTAGACATTTTGAACCACATGTTTTTGAAAGTTGCGACCAAGTTCTTATCAAGCCACTTAAAGAATTCATATATGAATTTGGTGCGTGATGTCAAGAGTTGCCAGTTTAAAACTTGGTGGGATGATAGCTTGTTTAATTTTTCCAATGAAGTGGAATGATGTCTGAATTTTATACTCTCAAATCTTTTAATCAACATCGATAATATACAATATAAACAGAATAAGAAAACTACTTCTGCTTGTAAAAGGAAAGCTATTAACATTTGCTATTTTAAGCTGTTAATTATATTTTGAACAATTAAGAATGCACAAAAAGACAATGTTTTTCTAAGAACATTGTATAATTGGGTAAAAAAATTAGACTGAGAAAAAGAAAATTTTTAAAACTATATGGTGAATTTAAGAATTCCATAAGTAAGTATTGTCTTTACATGAACAAACAAAAAAATTAATTCCATTCCATTTTTAAAAATACGATTAACATAAAACATCTTATTATAAGTAATTTCAGTATAGTTGCTCCTTTTTATTAACAATATTTATTACGAACAAATATTGAACATGTTAATGGCATTCAAAATATGTATGTAATTAAAGATTATATAATACATAGAATTCATATATTTTATGAAAATAAATATAAAATCATTATTTTAAAAAAATTTTAAGCCAATAAACATCACATAATCACTAATTCTTATGCTTGCTCTATTGCCACTCAGTGCAAGACAGAGTAATCAATGGATGCCAGAAAGCTTGTGCATAAAATCCCCATCTAGTGCCTACTCATCCAATATCCCCAGACTAGTTTCTGGCTTGTGGCCTTCGTCAGTGAGGAGCCTTGGATCTGAAAGCACTGCAGGTAAATCTTAGGATCTAATGCAACCCTCCAGCAGTCTCCTTTTATTACTACTTAACTACAAAACTATGTTTTCAATTTAAATCTCATAGTTTTGTAGTCAAGTAGAGATAAAAGGTGGCTGCTGGAAAGTTGCATTAGATCCTAAGATTTACCTGCAGTGCTCTCAGATCCAAGGCTCCTCACTGATGAAGGCCACAAGCCAGAAACTAGTTTGGGAATATTGGATCAGTAGGCACTAGATGGGGATTTTATGCATAAGCCTTCTGGTATCCATTGATTACCCTAGCTTGCACTGAGTAGCAATACATATAGAGAGTTGTGCCTGTTTTAAAAAAAAATTGTAATAATTCTTTTATTTTTAATAGGATCTAAAACATAACTAGGACTTGGTAGGATAAAAAAAAGATTGTGTAATATATTTAAATATTATATGACTCCAACTTATACATTGCCATTTCATAACATACTTTTTTCCTTTCACCAAAGCTGTGCCACGAACTGTAATCTGGTATCTATTAATTACCAAAGCTTGCATTAGGTGACACAGATGTGATAAAAGAAATATATATATATATTAATTGCATAAATAAATATACATCCAATTTTAATGCTTTCTGCTAGCAAAAAAGTCTCTCACACAATCAAAACTGTCAGTTTAAATTTTTAAATAAATAAATAAATTTCAAGATATTAATTGCATGTATAAGTGATTATTATTATTATACATAAATTTAATGTTTATTATTTTATTTAAAATGTATGTTTTCATAATATGTACATTTTAATTAAAATTAGTGTACTTTATTGTGAAAAAACAACAACTAGATAATACAGTAATTGACTAAATAACAATGCTTAATAATTGTCAAAGATAGTTTACCCTTGTTTACCACCATTTTAATGCAATTTATTGTAGCATCTAAATATTTATAACTACATACATTATTAAGATGAATAATAGTTAGACCCAAAATAAATAATAAAAAAATCAAATATATAAAAATATTAGTTAAAAAATGAAATTAATATGTTAAAATAATGACTTACTTTTTTCTTTTAATGGGTATATCTGGCCACTGAAATAGTTGCCCTTCTGTTAATCGCTTCATATAAAAAATAAAACAATATATTTTCTCTGAGACTTATAATGATATAATTTAATATTTAAATATATTATACTTACTGAAAATTCATCACCATTAATATTTCTTTCATAGAAAATATTTATACAATCATCAAAACCAGCCTTAAAAAAAAAAAAAAAAGGTAAATAATTCAGAAATCATCAAAATGAAACCCCAATATTCATCATCTTTCAAATTGTATATATATAGTAAGTTTAAACAAGAATTCTATTTTATCTTTCAAAAGGAAATTTTATTCACAAACCATAAGAATCATTTACAAAAAGAAGGACATTTACATATCAATCTCAAAGGAGACCAATCCACAAAATCAGAGGTTACGCTTGTATTTATAAACAAAAAACAATTAATTTCATATCAATTACATTAAGACATTAGTTATCACCAGAAATTGAAGACATATAACTTCCCATTCCAGAAATCATAGTAGTGGCCCATTTACATTAATCTGATCATCTATATCACATATATGATGGTGTTAGTCAATTCAAACACATATGTTTGTTTAATTTATGAACATGTGGACAATGATTGAAACCATATTTGGCCATTTAGTCTAGAGAGTTTTATCTTATCAAGTGAAGAGCATTTCTAATGTTTCTGTGTGAATTAATTTAACATTTTAAATATCGAGAGATTAATCATTATGAATAATATATGAAAACCATACACTTTATATATAGATCATGAGGTTAGCCAATCCAATATAGGGATTGCATTGAATAATTCTATTTTATTCTAGCAGAAAGCATTTTTTACTGTTTATGTTTCAAATAAAAACAATGAAATATACAATTATATCAGTACTTATTTTTTAGATCATACAAGCCGCTTGATGGCGCTTTACACTCTTTAATACATATAAATATAATATTACCTGGCAGGCCCTTCTTTATTGTCTGATTTATGGTATTACAAAAAAAAAAAAATTCTAAATTAATTATTGTCTAATGTCTGGTATTATATTTATATCAAAAAAAAAAAAAGAAAAGAAATATAAATTAATTTATATACTTATTTTTTATTGGAAACGAACAACTTGCTTTTTGTTTTTGCTTTTAAAAACATGCTTTTATTTTAATAATGTTAATGTGCCGGACTTTTTTGTCTTTACTGTCCGATTTCAGATATTACTTTGAGATTAATTAAAATATATATATATGTATAAATTAATTGCTGTACTTCTTTTCGATTGAAAACAAAGTATAAATTAATTTATCTACTTATATTTTATTGGAAATGAACAAATTGCTTTTGGTTTTTTTCTTTTAAAAACATGCTTTTATTTTAATAATCTTACTGTGCCAAACTTTTTGTCCTTATTGTTTGATTTCAGGTTCAGGGAGGGGGAATGTCAGCACGTAGTGCTGGAATGCGCAGAGGGGTACAGATGATTTTGCCGATCTGAAGGATCATCCAAAAGATGCATTAGTCTAAGAAAACCAACCTTCCAAAACCAGCTGCAACCTCAGCCGTTTTATTTATCTCGTTCTCATGCAAACATGAGTTTTCGTGTGAGTTCTGTGCAATTATGCTTGTCCCTACCCTTTTCCAATTGTTAAAAACATTGCAAGTTATGTATGGAAGCGCAGTAACAGGCTTAAAATTATTACTATGTAATACTACATCAGATAGGCTGTAAGATCATTACTCGGAATGTACATTTCAAGAGTTATGGTCAGTTGACTTCTATACACCCTCACATGATATGCAGCCATCTGTGAAGTGTGCATATTTAGTTTCGCGAAGCACATCAGCGGGCTGTGAGATTGATGTGCAACAACATCTAGCCCTGCTAACGGCTAATATGAACAGAACTGTTCTATAGCCGTAAGTTTGGCCACATAAACGGCATTTTTATGTGCTTTTGCACATAAAAAGTGCCATCAGGCGGCTTGTGTGGTCTACAAAATAAGTACCATTACATCTATATAGAAAGTATAAAAAGTTTTATAATTTATTTTATTAAAACAGATTTGAACTCATTTTCATGTATATCAGTTGGGTTAGATGGAGTGGATAGCTGAAGGAAGCTTAAAGTTCTGAGTTCAAATCCCTTTTAATTATATTAAGTTCAATATAGACATAAATACTTGTAGTTAAATAATTTATTTTATAGTTTTTGGTATATTTACAAAAGTTAAGGAAAGATAATTAAATATCTTCATTTATCTCTACTTCCTGATTTGCCTAAATAAAAATATGAAAAATCCCTCACTTTTGTTACACTGACCCATTTTTATATATGCCATTTTGTTTTAAGTAACATAATTAATTTGGATTCAGACAGGGTAATCCACTATAGATAATAAAAAAGTATACATATATTGTAACCGTATGGGTTTCATGGTATACAACAATATAGTAGTATGTGTGCACACATACATATATACTTAAAGTTGAAAGAAAAAGTAGAAATAAACAGTCAATTTTTTGTGTAGATATTTTCTACAAGTACCCTGAAATAACACAAAGGAGTAAATAATGTTGAATTTAAATTAAATTTTACTATGAAATAAACATTTAAAAAGATCTAAGTAATACTTTTATTGAATTCTGATGATGATATCCTGGTTGGCACAAAGAGTATACTCTTTAAAGTCCATGCACTACATTTTATTTTAGTTTAATCTCTAGTAGACATTAAGTTTATAATGGCCAGTACATCAAAGGTACTAAGTGGCCAGCAGCCTTGATAATAATCAGCATGTTTTAATATCCCAGCATTGTTTTTATAGTTATATATTCTGATGGATGAGCACTTAGTTTGTGCATCCAAATTATGTTTAAATAATTTCCCTAAGCTGACAAAGGCTAAATAGTAAGCCTGGTCTACAGTAGATCCATTTCAAATCCAGTCACCAAATTGACTGTTGATTTATTTGATTGTTGATCATTCATGATGATGAATGACTTATACTTATAATGCTGGTGAACTTATAGTTACTCTAATGAGTTAATTGAGCTGATCGCTCAGAGTCATTATATGTGCTCATGCTCATTACTTAATATATAACATTACCTATATATTAAATTTCATTATTTGAAATATGTTGTTCATTTTGGGAAGTAATATTTTTCTCACCCAACATTTCCCCCACTACTCCATCCCGTTATAATATGTAGTGATTATGAATTTGGTAAACCCAAAGCTCACAATTAGATATAATATTTTTTATTTATTAAATCATTTAATGCTGAAATTTATCTTGAGCCTTATTCTTCCTCTTTTAACAATCCACATAAAAAGAATCTATTTTGCAACATTTTTTTCTTTCTTCTTTATTGTCTTTTTTATTTCTTCTATTTATTTTTCATTAGTTTTATTCATAATATCTATATTAAATTGTAGTGACAGTTGATTTGTGAGCACGACAACAGGAAAGCATCATTTCAAAATGTAGATGAGAAAAAGAATCATAAAGCAAAATGCCATTCATATAATCATGAAAAGTCAATATTGGACCAACAGCACATCATCATCATCTATAGTTTTGCATTAATATGAACAATGAATAATCTGAAGGACTCTTACTCTAACAAAAATATATAATAGATATTTCCTAAAATAATAAAAAATATTTAATATTTTATAAAATTTATATAGTATTTTTTTTTCTATTTCCAGTAACTTATACAATAAATTTAGACCACTAGAAAAATAAACAAATTGTCTTTTTTTAAAAAATAATACTGTTACCATCATTTTGTCAAATAAAAAAAGTTTTAAAATTAAAATCAATACTAAGTTATAAATCCGAATATTTAAGAAGTAGATAAATTATGAATAATATGCTGAAAATACAATGGAAGATATGGGGAAAAAAAAGTAAGAGAAATTGAATGATTGATGATATTAAAAAAGAAAGAAACTATGATGTTTCAAGAAGTATAGCAAGAGACAGAAACATCTGGAGATAGTTAAATGATTTTGTATGTGAGAATTGCCTTCTATTAATAACTAATGATAATGATACAATTATAATTTAATATGACACAATTCTCAATTGAGATCTAATTCTTATGTAGAAATACAATTACATATTTATGTTACTATATCCATCACTTCCTTTTATTTTGCATAATATCTTATGTAAATGCAATTTATCCACCTTATTCTGAACACTTTTTAGGAAATTTTTTACATTTTGACTGTCCTGCAGTCTTCTTCAGAGCTATGATATAATGACAAATAAAATAAAATAACTATAAATAGTACCATAAAAAATGTAAACAATAAAATCAACAAAAAATAAAGAAAAACAAAGTAAAATGTAACAAAACACAAAACTAAAATAAATTAAATATAAATTATACATGTGTTGTATATATATTGTACCCTTTTCATTAGGGCAGAATGTACTTAAAAGGTAATTTTTTAAAAAATTTTAAATTAAGATAAATATAAATATTATATTTGTCATAATAATGTTTATAGGGACTTAAATTTGTTGATATGAAGCTATAAATGATTAAATAATATATAAAAGCTATTCTAAATTTTAAAATTATAAAAATATAAGCATAAGTTAATATTGTATGGTAGAAATAAATGATCATAGTTCTAAGTTAAAAAATATGTTGAATATCTTGTTAAATAAGCATTAAAAAACATTAATTTTTAATATAATGTTTAATATTCAAATAAGATATTAAATTTATCTTCTAAATTATATAAAATTATTTATTAAAGTTTTAATTCTTATAGTGTATTACATGTTTTAATTTTAGTAATGTTATAAAATGTCAAAGTTTGTTATTTCAAATTTTTATTATTGTGTTTAATATTTTTCTTTAATATAATATTTTTTGTAATTAAATATTTATTTAGTTAATTTCAGACAGTGAGTTTTTAAAAATTGCAACATTTCTATCTGGAATTATGTTAGTGCTAGAGAATGCATACATGAATTTAAAGAAAGTTTTAAATTACTTTATAAAATTGTTACTAAAATTGAGGCATTTGTACATGATAAAAATAAACATAGAATATTATTTAATTAGTTTTTAAAGAAATTTGAAATTAGTAAAGATAAACTAACAATGGATACATTTTTATTAAATGTTTGTTAAATTAGTAAAGAATATTTAAAATATGTTATTTTAAAATGTTTGGATAGTTTAAATATAATTATAAAATTAATTGAAAATTAAATATTTCTTATATTATTAAATAAAAATGATGTCTCACAATTTTATTCTTGATTTTAAAAGTGCATAATTGGCAAATATGTAAATGAATTTACAGTTAGGTGATGTATCAGCCAATCAAAATTGTTTTTTTAAAAAAAAAACAGGTATAAAAACTGTGTGTAATTAAAATTATTGCTTATTATTGTTATTAGTTAGTCTTATTATTATTATTCTTATTATTTTAAATAGTATCAGTTTATTAATAGTCAATTATTTAAAAAATTAAATATAATTTTTAATAAAAAGTTGAAAGGATTTTAAAAAAACTATTATTTTGTTTAAAAAGGATGGAATAATTTCAATTTATTTCCTACTAGTGGAGGATTCTGAAATC
Source organism: Epiperipatus broadwayi (assembly GCA_028023455.1). Taxonomy (NCBI): domain Eukaryota; kingdom Metazoa; phylum Onychophora; class Udeonychophora; order Euonychophora; family Peripatidae; genus Epiperipatus; species Epiperipatus broadwayi. The sequence goes on along the minus strand of JAQFVV010012404.1, from coordinate 1,876,077 downwards.
TAGTTAAAGATTCATTGGTAAATTATGGAATAAAAGCCTGTAGTTTTGTGCATAGGGAGATTGGCATTGAAGGACCAAAGACTTTGGGGAAGTATAATTTTTCCTAGACTATATGAAGATTTTATTTATTTATGTAAAGAACTTTGGAATCACAGTGGAATATTATCCAGAAGTATGACATATATTTAATATGTCTGTGTTGATAAAGTTAAGAACTTTAAAGAGAATATTATTTAAGAAAAATAAATGGAAAAGTTTAAAACGCAGTTTACTTAAAACCTGATAAAAAATATTCGAAATCGAGTTATATAAAATATATTGCTCTCTCATTTTTATAATATGGATTTTTATTTAAAAAGATTATATTTTTAAAAGAAATAATTATCTTCGAAACAAGTGATATTTTAAACTGTTTTGGAAATAAAGCATCTTAAAGAGATAGTTGTTATAATAACTATGAATTGCTCATAAAGTTATATTAGAAATACACGAATATTTTAGTATAATAAAACTTGTTATCTTAATTGTGATAATTGAAGTATAAAGAAAGAAAATGGATAATAAAACAAAAAAGAATATTATTATGCTAGAAATAAATTACTTTTTTATATTTTAAAACCTGGATTTATCTGCTATCTTTAATGTACCTAAATGGAATATAATTTCTAAAAAATGAAAAGAAGTCTGTGTGTGTTATTTACGTACTTATGAAAAATGACCGAAAATGATGCATCTCTCACCAAAGAAGAAATTCACATGCACGAAAAGAATGGAACTTACCTAAATTTAATGCTTTGAATATCATATTAATTATTGAATCCTGTGAGAAAGTGACAGAAAATAGACTGTTGGAATAACTTTTGGAAGCAAGATGAATAATTATTTTCTAGATATGCTTGGATGTTAAAAGTCGACATTATTAGTATTTTTTATGTGCCGAGGTGAGGAGAGCTGGAAGGAAAAAAGCTTTAGACAATGTTCATCGTTTAGTAGTAGGAACTCCTCACATTATTAACTGAACTTGCTATATGAAGGAATATGTAAAAATTTTATTATTATTTATTTTAAAATCTACTAACACTTAGAATTATAATTTAGTTATAAGATGTAGTAAAGGTTACATTTTTTTATATTTTTAAATCCTAACAATATTAATATTTTTAAAAAATCTTTTAATAATTTTTTTAAAAACATTTTTTTTTTATTAAAATGCATTAGTTTAAATTGAATGTGATATGAATATGTTAATTCTCATATTTTATGTAAAACTGGACTGAAAAACATCAAAGATGTAATTTTGCAAATAGTAAAATCATAGAGGTAATTTAAATTATGATAATTATTATATGATGTATATTTTTTTTCTTCTTAAAGTTGCTTGGAGTCTTAAAAAAATATTTATCTTATGTTACATGAATAAATGAAGATATGGATGTGTGAGTTAATAACACATATAGATTTTTATTAAGAGATATAAGCTATGAGAAATATGCATATATTTATTTTTTATTTATTATACTATAAAGTTTGTTATAACTTCATAAAATGATCATAATTTTATATGATTCTTTGCTAGATAAACCATATGATATTTCAAGATATGAATATTTTAAAATCAAATCTCATTTGTATTTGTAGATAAGTTTGTGTGTGAAAACTTTTGTTATAATAGTTATGGTTTGATAAAGTGATATGCAACTTTGTTTATTATTGGGAAATATGCTTAGCTATTTTACGATGTTAAATGTCTAAATCTATTTTGAAATAACAAATGGTAGTGACAGGGGAGTAGAATAATGAAACCCTGAATGCTTATATAGTAGGATGTGTTAAGAAGATAGGATAATTAGCCTATATTATATCTAAGAAGTTATTATGCAAATACAGTTAACATAGCCCTGTACTTTGTATTTATTTCCATGGTCAGTGTTTTGATCTTTATATTTAATTAGTCTGTAAGTGCTCAAAAGAAAGCCTAGACATTATTTTAAAGGTATTACATGAAGTCGTACCTGTTGTTTTCTTCGCACTGATGTCCATGTGACTTATAGAATTGTTTTATACTATTGAGTCTTTATTCTAGTTATCCCTTCATGTCCTATGCATTGTATCGCTATTTGAATTTCATTAGTAAAACATTGTGTAGACTAGTATTTTTGAAAGATGAAAAATGGATAATTTTAGAAAAGATGATTTGTTTAAAAGAAGGCAAGATAAGTTTGTGGTATTGCAACTGATGTTAAATGCATAATGTTGATGGTGAATATAACAAAGGAATCAAAATTTTTCCTAAATATTTTGAAATATTTTTGATGATAAAAGAATCATAACTATTCCTAACTTATATTTTTCAAATATTTTGATACTTTCGATTTTTCATAAATCGACAACATTTTTGTAAAGCAATGCATATTTTTACAGTGAAACATCAAATGAAGTATGTTAGTGTAGTTGCTATATTGGCTTATATTTTATTTAATTATTTTTATGTTTTGAACACAAAACACACATCATAAAATAAGAATGGTGCCAAGCAAAATTATTATTATTTAGTACATGAATAAACATATTTTATTAACCTACAACAAACCTAATAATATGTTTTGGTTTTTTGTAAAATTTATGCTAGATATTTTTTTGTTATGTTTACTGAAAGTAAAAATTAAATTGATTATTCATTGATCTAGAAATAAGTTTAATATAATATTATTGTAAGATAAATAATAGAATGTTTTTGAATAACTAAGTACATGATATGTATTTCTAAATAAAAATTTCTAAGCCGGAGTGAAGGCTTATACATTAATAATTTTTGAGATTGAAAATCTGTAATTCAATCTTTCTTTTATTTGAATTTTGTATTTTTTTTAACTTTGATATAATATTTATCAGTTCTTCTTTTATTAAAACTGTAAATATTTTTGTACATAATTATTTTCTAATATAGAATAAATTTGTTAAAGTTGTTATAAACTTGTTGTCTGTGTTAATATTGATCTACTTACCACCACAGGATTTGATTTTACAGAATTCAGAACTAAACATATTACATATTTTTCACATTATAATTTTAAATGATTTATTTATTTAAACAATATTAATCATTATTCAGAATATGATACAGCAAAATCATATAAGATAAGATTATTTTGGTCATAATTTATTATTGAAAATACTGCCATATAATTAAGTATATTTTTGTTGCCACATATTGTTCAGATTATACCATACTTATAATATGCTACATGAGAAATGAGACAATAGGAATATTATTATTATTGTTATTATTAGTGATCAGATTATTGAGTAGTAAATAACGTACCAAATATTATTAGATTAAGTTTAGGAGTATTATTTATTTATTACTATTATTATTATTGTTTAGGTGTAGTTAGGAATGATACAAAATCCCTTATCATACTTGGCTACAGGAGATTATAAATTAATTAGAGATTTTATTTAAAGAACCTGAGACAATTATATTTCATTAACAGAATTTTTTAGAATTTATTTAGTAATATTATATTTGATTACTTATAATATTTTCAAGTCTTAAGAATGCTATGGTTTTATATTATTACTTGATATAAAAGAGGGGATAGTGTTCTTATGCCACTGAGATTGAATCTTTCGGGATATATGCCCAATGTAGTCCTACTACTTTATTTTTCACCATATGTCTCATGATTATTATTATATTATCTTATTATTTATTTATTTAAATCGAACCATATTTTTATTATTATCAATTTGAGCTAGTCTAGTGATCAATAAGATTTTATTTGTACTTCATTTTATTATATTAAGATTGAAAGTTATAGCCAGAGCATTTATTTTAGTTTGTACATGTTTATTTTCACTTGGTGATGAGGGTACAATATATATTTATAAACAATAATTAATTTAAATATATTATTTCTTTCTATTATTTTTAATAATTCTCTAATTATTTCTATTCCTTATAAACTTAAACTTTAATTTTATTATCCTCATATTAATTAAATATTTAATTTTTATATAATTCTCAGTTCAATCTTAATTCATTTACTACGAATAATGTTTTTAATTTTTAAATCATATAATATCTATTATTTTCTTATTCATTCTTCTGTTATTAATAATACTTTATATTTATCTTTTTTTTAATATCTAAAAACCATAAATATTATAATTTCTTTTAATTTACCTACTCCTATTTTAATTTCTAAAAACTTAAAAAAAGTGTTTTTTTTTTTATATTTTTGATGTGATATGATGCACTGTGACTTCTCTTTATATGGAGTCAGCAAACTCTCAGCAACTATGCCCACATAAACATGTTAGCCGCTTTACCTTCCCTTTCCATTCCCCACATTACGTTTTCCCATATCCTGCTCCTTCCCATTTCCACAACATAATCTTTGTTAATTCCATGGCCTTTATATCTAACTTCCCCTTATCTTTTCCCAAACCCAGCATAAAAATCAATAACTTACTTTCGGTATAATCATTTTGCTTATATTTATTTTTCCACAACTTTATTATTTGTACACTTTCTGCTTTCAGGCATTTGCATTCAATTAAAGATGCCTAATATTTTCTATGCCTTTCTTACACAACTTGCAGACTAAATCACCCACATTTTTCCATTTATGTGTATAATCCCTTGTTGCTAAAGATCCCGTTCGAGCTTTAAACAGTAAGCTACTTTCCTTGCTATTATTATAAATTAACTCGCACCCAATATTCTGTTTACTTCTATATATATTTAAACTCTTTTTACTCTCCATACTAGTTCTCCATCTCCCTATTCTTTATTAATGCATCTATTCTTCTATCCCATTCCTTACCACTATAACACTCAACAATTCCCCTAACACAATCATCCCACCTTTTGTACAAGTATACCTATATAAATTCTTTATCGAAATCTTCTGCGTACCGCATTACCTTTCCCACTCATTGTGTTACCTGCCCTTTATTCATAATCCAATTAAATACTATTTTGGTTATTCTTTTATTATCCATAAACTGCAATCTACTGAATGTTTTCATTTTGCTTTTCGCATCTCTCATATAAAAACTTGACCATCCCATTTCTCCTTGAATTGCCTCCTTTGCCATCCACACATCTGCATCTAATGCATGTCTTCCTATTTCTCTTTGTACTTTTTCAAGTAATCTAATACCCCTTTACTAATAGATAGCACGTTACCATATGTTAATTCTGCTACCACTACTCCCTTCCATACAATTCTAGCTACATCATATTTATTATATGAAAACACTATTAATTTCTTTATGAATCCCTTTCTTTTCTTTGCTTCATTTATCAATTTTTTCTCCCATTCATCCAGGCAATTTCTTGGATTACTTAAGACGATTCCCAAATAGTTATATCTATTCACCACCCTTAACTTTATATCTCCCAATAAATATTCTTTATCTTCTCTTTTCCCAGCATTAATCATCATTACTTTTGATTTTTTTTCACTGAACTTAATCCCCATCTCTTTACCCACCCTTGCACATGCCCTCAAAATAACATCCATATCTTCCCTTCTTTCTGTACACAAAAAGACATTATCTGCAAATAAAAGACTCAATAATGTATATACTCCTTTGCCACCTATTAATGGTATCTCCATCCCCCTTCCTAGTTTTTTTTCTATTGCTCCTTCCATTTCTCTCAAATATAATTAAAACAAAATAGGTGACATAGGGCATCCTTGCCTTAGACCCACCCCATTTTTAACTTTGACTGATTCTATATTCCCTAATTGATACATATAGGAATTATTTTCATATAATTTCTTAATAACATCCACTAAAGCTCCATCCATTCCCAAATTTACTAAACTTACACATAATCTATTTCTATTTACTCTATTATACACCTTCTCTATATCTATAAAAGCCATATATAACTGTCTACCTGTATATCTACTCATATTCATAAGTTGTGTAACTACAAATAGACTATCTCCTATACGCCTATCCAATCGAAAACCTCCTTGCATTTCTCCAACTATATTATTCTCTTCCATCCATTTTGCAACTCTTCCAACCATCATATATAAAAAAACTTTATATAAAACTGATGTTACAGTTATCGGTCTATAATTGTTTCATTTTCTATGATCCTTACCCTTTCCTTTAAATAGTAGCCTTACTCTTGTATTACTACAACTACTCGGAACATCTCTCTTCTGTGCCATCTTGTTACAACATGATAACAATTTTACTTTTGCCTTATGCCCTAAATTCATTACCATCTCTGCTGCCCACCCATCTAAACCTCTTGCCTTTTCACTTTCTTTCCTGCCTCATTCAGCTCCTTTTCTGCAAACCTAATATTACTATCACTGTTTTTCACATCTAACATCTTTTCTATACCCATTACATACTTATTTAATATAATCTCTAATTATTCACTAGAGCTATTCTCTACTCCCTCATCATCTAGTAATACTATATCTCTCCTCCACATTCCTTCTTTTAATGTATTTCCAAAATTTTTTACTCCCATCTCTTCACTTTTATTAATATTGTCCAACAATTTACTATTCAATTTCATTCTCTCTTTATAATTATCTATTTTAGCCAACTTCTTTTTTTCTAAATACTTTTCCCATTTAACATTACATCTTTTTCACTTTCTTTGTTCTGCATACTTATATTCTCTGCATGCTTTTTTCCTCTCTTTTACTCATTTACTAACTCATGTTTTTATTACTTTTATTCTTCTGAGCATTCTCACCTAAAACCCTATTTGCCACTTTCTCTATTTTACCACACCAGTCCTTATACACACCCCCAACCAACACTTTCATAGTTTCTTCAACTTTTATTTTATACTCTTGTAACTTACTCTTACCATTCCCTCTCCATATACATCTTTCACTATCATTTCTACTTTTATTTCTATTTTCCATCCCATTGCTAACCATTTCTATTACAAAGAAGTTATGATCACTATTACAGACTCTCTCTTCATTATCAAACACTTGTACTTTATTCATTCCCTCTTTCTCTACTAATACATAATCTATTGTGTGGAATATAGTATTTCTAGACTATGTGTATTGTCTCTCATAAATATTTGATAAATTTCCAATGCTCAAATTCATTCTCTAACAAAAATTCTTCAAAAGCTGTCCACTCTTGTTATCTACGTCATCAGTTTCTTCAATGTGCCGATTCACATCCCTATAACCATTATTCTCTTCCCCTTATGCTACTGTTCCATTGCATTATAGTTTGACTATCTCCAGTGGTTATATAGACTACAGCCATCAGTTTTAAAATAAATATTTTTATTTTATTTTCTGAATATATGTATTTATATCATTTGTCTATCTAAAGCTTATAAATATATAACAAATTTTAAAATAAATCAACTTTAACAACTTAATATATATATATAAAGATGACAGATGGAAATGTCTGATATACAACTTGTCATTAATGAAATCATTTATAAATTATCTAATATAAATCAATATCACAAAATAATAAAATTAAAAATACACATATAAAAAAAGTTAAATTAATTATACGATTATTTTTTAAAAAAGAACTAGCAATATATATTATTTAAAATGCCAGTCACAAGTTAAAACAATTTTACATCGAAAATGTTATTTTTTCTTGTTTTAAAACATTACTAAGTAATATTTTGCTAAACATAATAATCTTAATAAAAAAAATTACATTTTAAAAATTATTTTACATCTAAGCTATTTAAAATATAATTTTAAATGTAATTTCTAGATTAGAAATAAAACATAATAAAATGTAGTTATGCCAATATGTTTAGATAGAGAAGAAAGATTACAAGAAATATAAACTTGTATCTTAAAAATCCTTCAAGCATTTCAGATCTTTCATTAATACTGTATATATTATTAAAGTAACAAGAAAAAAATTTATTAGCTTCATATTATAGAAGTATGAAATGATGATGATAAATAAAATATCTTTCTCATTGATTTTCTATTATCTTAATCAATCACATGTAAACATATTTGTGAACAAATCTTACTGGCAATTCAAAGGCCTACAAATGTTCTTTTAAACAAAATCTAGTAGATAGTGATTACAACAGTAGATGCTTTTTTTTAAAAAAAGTTATTTGAAAATTTAAAAAATCTGGCAAAATAACAGCCACATCTACTAAATAAGATTATATTTTACCACATTTAAGCACAAAAACAAAACATAAGGTGAAATACCATTAATCTGGTATTCTTGATTTCTGATCTCGTTTCAGATATTTCCTTCTTTTCCTATTAAAAATAATTAGATAATAAACTTTTTAGTCTCTCTTTAATATAAACCATCCAAGTCTTTACTGGAAACTTGCAAAAATATTAAAAATAATATATACTGATTTTAATATATAAAAGAAATAAAATAAGATTGTTGTTAATTAAAAGTAGATCCTTTGATTCCTGTTTGAAAGTTTAAGAAGAAGTGAGTAAGGGTATTGCCCAATATTCACACTCTATAAGCTCATCTTGCAGATACTATTATTACATCATAAATGTGGTTTTAATTTCTCCTTATTTGTAATAATAAAAATACTTAATTGTAAATATTAGAGAAAAAAAGAATATAGTTAATAATAAATTTGGCTGAACGTTTTCGAGGAACCGTGCCTCATACTCATAGCCTTAGTGAAAATGTACTTAATATATGTAAATGAGAATATTCAAATGAGTTACTGTTACGTAGCCCATTTTTTCGAGATGTCGAAGCACGTGTCTCTTCTGTTGATTGCATGGATGTCTCTGTTAATGTAGAATGCCTCCTTTATTTTTCTCCTGTAGTCGTTTGGTTCTGAGCATAAAATAACGGGGTTAGCGGGAATGAAATTGTGCCCTGATTGTTTAGTATGTTCAAAAAATGCAGAAGATGTACTGCTGTTCGTTTGGGCTCTGTTGAAGGTGTACCGATGTTGAGCCAATCTGGTGTTAATTGTGGCTTTCGTTTCACCATAATATGTGGCGTGGCATCCGGCTTGGGGGCAGGAAATGGAGTACACCACATGTGGGGTGAGCGCTGGATCAATGTAGTCTTTGGAGTTATTGATCAACCTATTAGTGTTGGGTGGAGTTCTGAATATTATGCTGAATTTGTTGCTCAAGGTTTTCGTTAGTTTGCTGGATATTTTAGGGATGTAGGGGACCGTTATTCTAGGTAGATTGGTGCGAGGCAATTTATCATCTATTGTGCTGTTGAATTTCATGACTTTCCTCCTAATGGTTTTGTATTTGAATCCTGCTGCCAATAGGTCTTTAATATAATTGTTTATATTTTCCTTCCTATGTGCTTCATATTTACACAAGTGATAGTTTCTAAACATAAATGCTTTGAGACCTGCGAATTTGTGCGATGCGGGTGATTTAGAATTAGGATGGATGCAGCTTCGGATTTCGAATGGTTTAACAATCATTTTGTAATCTATTGAGTGGCGGTCTCTTGACAAGGAAAGGTCGAGATATTTGAGTTCATTACTGTTATTTTATGCTCAGAACCAAACGACTACAGGAGAAAAATAAAGGAGGCATTCTACATTAACAGAGACATCCATGCAATCAACAGAAGAGACACGTGCTTCGACATCTCGAAAAAATGGGCTACGTAACAGTAACTCATTTGAATATTCTCATTTACATATATTAAGTACATTTTCACTAAGGCTATGAGTATGAGGCACGGTTCCTCGAAAACGTTCAGCCAAATTTATTATTAACTATATTCTTTTTTTCTCTAATATTTACAATTAAGTATTTTTATTATTATTACATCAATATTATGAATGGGTGTCTCCCCAATAAATAATAGCCAGAACAATGAATAAAATTCAAAGACAAAAGCCAATAAAGATCAAGAAATATTACAAACTTTTTTCTCAAATGCCTAATATTTCTTAATTGAATCGGAAAGGGTTTTTTTGAATATAGGATGAATAATTATGTGAATGCTCATTCATTTTTATATATGTTATAATAGGCAAGAATAAATTATGACTCTCATTTAAGTTTCCAACAAACCTATAATTGCAAATTACATTCAAGCAAAAAAGGCTGCATGAATAAAAGGGAAATTTGGACTTTGTGAAGTTAGAAGATAAGATGAAGAGACAATTGAATTGAAAAAAGTAACCACATATGTTAATATAGAAATAAAAAATTATTGGAAGCACAAGTAGAATTGGATTCATTATAAACAAAAATGGGAAAAACAACATTATGGACATTGACTGTATAACAGATAAAGTGGAAAGATTAGTTTTTAACTTAATGAAAGATATCAAATGCAAATAATACAAGTTTATGCCTCTCATATGATAAAGAAATAGAAAAAATTTATAGAGATATACAGAAAGCTTTTAATCCAATCAAACATTATTTTAAAATTTACATGGGAGACTTTAGTAACAAAAATAAAATAATTGACAGCTGAAAGTTTTGTAAGTAAATTTGGATATGGAAATAGTAATGAGGAAGGATATAGATGTGGAATTTGCAAAAAATGAAATTAGAAAAAAAATCCAAAGTATAAATGAACACATTAATGAATTCCAATGTGTTGAATTATATTTTGGTTAAACAAAATTTCTACTTCAAGATGGTTATATAATTTAATATATCTATATTCTATATCTATATTATTATGAATGTGAGTTTGTTTATGACTTTATAAATCAACAAATATAGCACCAATTTAGATGAATCTTGCATAATTTTCTTTTCGTATAGAATTTTACTAGCTTATAAATCTTTTTGCTTTGTTTCAAAAAAATTGTAATTTGCAATATAAACTTGCATGGATAATCTATATTGTAACTATTTACAAATGACATCATAAAAATGCAAAAAGAGGGCAGCAAACGAAAAGTATAGTTTTGATTATGTAAATATATTATAAATCAATTAAATTGCATTTATACCATTTTTAATTTCTCATTTGAATAATGATAATTTAAATATTATAATAATGACTTTGATAAACTTTTAGGATTTCAGTTTTAATATATAAATATATATAATACGAGTTAAAATAAAAATTTAAAACGGACATTGTTACAGCAAGAGAAATATTCTGAATTTAAAAAACTTTTAGGATGTCAATTTAAATATATTTAACATATGAAAAAGTAAATTTTAAAATGCCATGGGATCAGCAAGAAAGATTCACTGAATTTAATAATCTTTTATCATTTCCCTTTAACCATATTCTCATAAGTTTTATATATACTTAATTTAAACATGAGAAATAATTTTAAAAACAGTGAGGGTACTCTCCTGAAAAAATAGTAAATTTGCAATATAAAAATATATGACTAATCTATTTCGTAAATGTTTTTGAATAACATTAAAAAAATACAATATCAGAGAAGCAATGATTAAAAAATTACTGAGTTGGAAATTTTTTAAAATGAAAACTAGTTTTGGATGAAGCAAGATAAAATTTGATTTTGCAAATATACGGTATTTAAATTAATTAAACTGCATTTATACTATGTATTTTTTTTCATTTGAATAATGACAATTTAGATCAATTACAATAATGAATTTTATAAACTTTTAGGATTTCAGTTTAAATATATATTTAACACATGTCAAAATGGCATGAGTATTGTGAGAGAAATACTACTGAATTTGATAAACTTTTATTATGAAACTGATAAACTTTTAGGAGTCATTTTATATATTTAACATATGAAAAATAAATTTTAAAATGTCAGAAATACAGCAAGAGAACTACTACTGAGCTAATAAACTTCTATCATTTCCCTTTAGGTATATTCTCATGTGATAAAGTAAGTTTTAAATACATTTAATTAAGATGTGTGAAAATATTTTTAAAATAGCAAGAATATTTGCCTGATTTTTAAGGTATTAACCTCCATTAATTAACTAAAATAATATATATATGATAATAGAAAGATAGGTTAAATATAAGAAATAAAAAAAAAAACAAAAGAAGTAGGCTCTCATTATTTACCTTTTAAAAAATGTCAATTTACAATAATTAAAAAACAGGTAACATTATTATAGTATTATTTTTCTCTATCTTTTCTTTATCTATTATCTGTTTATTCTTTATATATATACGTAGACTATGGATTTTTGCTTCATATCGCTTTGTTCAATTTAAGCAATAAATCAATAAAAATAAATGCGAGTGGTAACCTCACATGTCAATTACCTTACAGTGCTTTATAAATCATATTTTAAACAATATTAAAAATTCGCCAATACAATAAGTTACTTTCAATCAAAATAGCAATGTGCCTAATAAATTAAGTGCTTTATAATGCAATATTGTAGACAGTGGAAAATTCTGGCCATGCCAATATTACAAGCTTCTTAAATTTAGAAATCTTTAATTAATGGGAAAATGATAAATTCAATTTTAACATATTTTTCCATAATAATAAGAATTGATTTAATTAAATGGTTTAGTTTTCTTCATCAAATAATAAATTGAGAATTTTCAAACATTTTTATTTTAAGTATAATGTGGTAAATGGTTGTAAAAGAGAAAAAAGTATATGATAAAATAAACAATTTCTTTTGGTCTCTCTATTAAGTAATTTTAATTATTTACCAGTTTTAATTTTTTTTTTTTGTTTAAAAACAAAATACTGGGGAAAAATTTTCTCTTTGATAAATTACTTAATTTTTAATTTAAACTTATACAGAGATAAATAAATAGTATTAATATATATATATTAACCTTTTGTTAAATTTTGTTTTAAATAATTGAGTTTCCTTCTCTTTCCTCTTTAGCTCCCTCCAGAACAATAAGCAGTGTTTATCAAATCAATAGTAATTAAAGAATTAACTTATTTTGGGCATAAGAGAAAATAAAAATGGGAATTTTTTTACTTGTTTTGCAATAAAAAAAAGAGGAAAATAACAAAGCATTTTTTTTGTAAAAATATAACTAATTGGTCTGTGTAATTTGGCTATATAGAAGACAAGATTGTCATTGTCTGGAGACAAGATTTATCCAAAAAAAGTACCAGAGGGAAGAGGATAAATCAGAAGACTTATGTTTTGTAAGAAGTCAGTTGAGAGCAGTAGCAGGGATTTTTCTCTCAGCAATTAAAGAACAGTAATAGTGATTCTTAATTCAGCTATTAAACAGATGCAGAAGTTCAGCTCACTAGAAAAATGTAAAGGAGAATATCCCTATCTGCAACAAGCCTGGTTTCCATCTAAGAGCGTGACTCTTTGTCTTTATGTATTAGCCTGACATGGAAAATTAATAAGAAATATGGACAAACTCATTGTGTTAACCTGACTTGGAAATAAATAGATGGAAGAAAATGGAGAAATTCATTGTGCGAAACCTGAAAATATTGCATAGACAAATTAACTGCATACATTAGCCTGGAATAGAGAAGTTTACAAGAAGAAAACTTACATGGAAAGTAGAAATTACAAGTGCCTTTAAAGGGGGACTCAAAAAGAAAAATATAACCATGTTTAAAAGATATTTTTAAATTGAACATATCTTCATTTAGAGATAAAATTAATTTATAGAAATAATAAATGATAAGAATTAATAATTTTATTAAATTTAACATTTTTTTTTTTTTGTTATTCATTTGATTTTTCCCTTCAAAATTCTAAAAAGGGTTTTTAGGTAATTTAATTTTTATTAAATTTAACACTTTCCTTTAGTACATTTTTTTCCTTTGATTTTTCCCTCCAAAATTAACTAAGGGTTAAGCTAATTTAAAATTTCTTATCTCTGACTGTAAAAAGTAATTTTTCAGCCTTATTTCTTGAAAAGGAAATAACTTAATAAACATAACAATTAAGTACTTTAATTATTAAAAAAAGATAAAAACAGTGGGTTAGTTACTTTTTTATATGAAATTATATTTTTTGATAAAAGTATATAAATTTAAATTATATTATCGTGTAATTTTTTAATTTTTTAAAATTAATAATCAATTAGTTTATTAAATAATTGTTTAAAAATATTCTAGTGTTAATGTCTTTATTCCTCCAGCTATTTCTTCTATGAATTGGCAGTGATTGGGACTTGATTTCATAACAACAAAGTGCTTTAGGGATTTTTAAATTATCCTAGTAAAATTATTTAAAGTAGAGTAAGCTGTTATATTTATCATTCTCTTATTCACAGTTAGTTACTAGTCTTATAATCTTGAGCTAGTTCTAAAGAGCATAATAGTTATATGGATGTAGGAGCTTATGTTTGTGTTTGGATATCAGGATGATAACTCTGGATGGTGCAAAGATATACTGCAGTGTTTTTTATTAAAAATTAAGTTTATAGTTGACTGGTATACTAATGGTACTATATAGTCAGACCATTGATGATAATATGCTTGTATTAGTATTCCAGCATTATTTTTATCTTTATGATAGATTAGCACTTAGGTATGTGCATCCAGACTATTATGTTATATTCTGCCCTAAATCTGGTAGTGACAAGATAAATAGCCCGTTTAAAGAATGGTTTTTATAAATCCAGTCATAAGGATAATGGTTGACTGTTGATGATTTGCTTATTTTTGTTTAATGCTGGGTAATTTGTAGTTTATAATTTATTAGTATAACTAGATAGTTATATATTTAGTCCATGCTGACACACACTTCATGCTCATTATTTATGCCTTATGAATTTTATTCCTTGTATATTTGCACTTTTTATATTTTATTTATTCAATGGAGATAGTGTTGATAATTTTCCATCTCCCCATGTCACTCTTACATTCAGTACCATTACAAAAATTATATACTTCAAAACAATATTAAAAATTATCCAATGCAATATCTTAAAGAATCCTTAAAAGGTATTTTTATTATGCTCTATATACTCATATTTTGCACTTTTTGTGATCAATAGCTAAAATATGTTCAGGCATCTTGGAGAGAATACCAATCACTCTTTACTTGGACACATATTGCAATTACTGCCATTGTCAATAATATTTGTTAATGAAGTTATTAATCAACTTATACACAAATGTGAAAATAAATAAATAGTTAGACACTTGCATCAATGCATAATGATACCCAATAACTATCCGATAAATTTACAGTATTTTAGCCAGGAGCAGAGATATCACCAGGTAACCCTGGCAATTAAATCAGTTTTATGACTTCTTCTCATTCTATTCAAAAGATAACTATACACATATATATATTGAAAAATGTATCAATATTATATATATATTACAAATAGAAAGTCAAGAATTTACTCTTGAAACTAATTACAATATATAATTATTATATGCATTTATTTAAATTAGAAATGAACAATTCTGATCAATAGAATAAAAATTAATACTTAAACTCTAAAAATTAATAATAAATTTTTAAAAAATGCATGTCAGGAACAAATTCATGGAACTAATTTTTATTTAGAAATGATAATTATTTGTAATTAATCAACTTTGTTATGTATTTTATGTTTGATATGTCTTGAATAGATTATATATATCACATTGAATGCTTAATAATTAATAATATTAATTGGTTTATTATATGAGAAATATATTTAAACTAAAATCCTAAAAGTTTATTTCATAGTATCAGTTATTAAACAGTAAAGATGTCTGCCCACCCCTAGTATATGTATTAAATGGATTATGTCCTGTACATGAGGGGTCAGATTGACTTTAAGTCAACATGGGTGAGACAAGAATCTTGGCCACAGGGTGGCCTTTGAGTGTTCCATCATCAGACTTTCAAGTGGATGGACGGTTGAAAAGTTAGAGTGTGGAGTAGATTGAAGCCTGTCCATTAAAGTATGAAGATTGGGTATATTATCTGGGCATTTATTGCACATATGTGTGGAGATGATAATCTGGACCAAATGATGACGGCTGTTCAGCATGAAATACATATGTTGGTGATTATTTATCTTTTCGACATATGTGTGTTCAAGTGTATCAGTGTTATGAGATAGAGTGGAGAGTGGTGGGTTGTGTGAAAGTCTGTGCTCATATACCCTATATAGTATACCTTATTGTAAATTTTTGCATAATTAATGTATTATTATTTCACTTAAATAATACATAAAGCTTCATACTGCATTATACTATTTTATTTTACTATATGCAAAGCCACCAGGTACAATTAATTCAATATCCTAGCAACAAATACTATTAAGAAAGACATTAACAGTTGTTACCCAACATAAAAGAAATATTCCAAAGAATTTAAACTAGGACTTGTTTTAAAACAAATATCTTCTTTCTACATAAGAAATATTCAATTAAAGATAACTGCACAGAAAGGCAATTTAAAAATCCAGCAATTCATCAGTAATTTTAAACTGAGACAAAAAATATAGGAAAAAGGAACAAAATATTATTAAATGATTCCTCTAAAACTGAATATCTTGAATATTGTAAAATAATATGAAAAATATTTAATAATCACATTTTCCCCAACAGTTCATAATTAAAGTTGCAAAAAGTATAATACATCATAGTATTAGAAAAAAGTTTTTTTAACTATATATAAAAAAAGATAATCAGAGACAATATCAAAAAGTATAGAATTCTTTTTAAAAAAAAGCTAAATAGAAATAAAGAACAACAAAAAAAAAGTAGCCCAGCAATTACAATGTTTTATGAAATGCCAAATATTTTAAATAAAGTGCAAAATATGCAATAAAATCAATGAAAAATATTCTAATAAATGATGGGAATTATTATCAATATTTTAAATGTAGCAGCTTTGCTAATAAAGCTATATCTATATCAAATATTTAAATGATGCATGAAATAATTAGAAAATTGATGTAATAGTGATACTGGCATTTAATGACAGATTTATCAGTCTTCTATCACTATCCAACATTTTTACTAAAATCCTTAGAATTTATCCTTAAAGAATTATGACCCCAAATTAATTAAAAACTGGATTTAAATTATTATAACACAATAAACAACATTCATATATTAAAATATCATCATCATCAACCATTATCAATTCATTGCAGGATAAAGGTCTCTCCAAGTTCAACCCATCTCCGATCTTTAGCTTCTCTTCTCCACATCACCCCTGCACACTTTCTTATTTCATCCATCCATCTCACGAATAGCAGATACCAGAAGCAGATAATTCAGTTTTATGCCCCAACAAGTTCTCATAGAGATGAAGTAGTAGAAGATTTTTATATGGATGTACAAAAGGCTTTTGATCAGAGTAAACAACATTTTAAAATTGTTATGGGAGAATTTAATGCTAGAAGTGGTAAACAAATGAAAGATGAAAGTGCTGTAGGTAATTTTGATTATGGTTAATAGAAATGAGAGAGGACATAGACTTGTGGGGTTTGCAGTAAAAGAAAAACTTTATATTATAAATTCCTTTTTTGAGAAAATTGTTAAAAAGGAAATGGACAAGAAGGCATCCAAATGAAGATACAGCATAATTGGATTATATTTTGACCAACAGAAAATACATGTTTCACGATTGTAATGTTCTTAATAAATTTAACACAGGAAGTGATCATTGATTAGTAAGATGTAAGATACGTGTTAATGCAAAACTAAAGAGACAAAAATTATTAAGAAAAACAATATTTACAGTTGTTATTCCTAATCTTCAGAAACATTCTAATGAATTTAAATTAGAATTTACAAATTGGTTTCAAGTATTAGTAGATTTTGAACATGATTCAGATTTGAATGAAATTAATATGAAAATAACTGATACACTTTTAAAAACTGCAACAAAAATAGCGGGTAGAAAAAAGCAGCAATTGACCAATAAAATTTCTACTGAGACTAGAGAATTTATGAAGAAATATGAAGATATACAAAAATGATACATTAAAAAGGATTGAATATCTTGAATTTTGTAAAATGGTGTGAAAAAGAGTTGAAAATGATATAAGAAAGTATAACTGTGAACTAACAAGGAAAGCTGTAGAAGAGAATAAAGGTCTCAAGAGTATAAAACAACATTTTGGCATTGGTAGCAAATTTATAAATGCAATAAGAAAAAAAGATGGAATTATTACTAAAAAAAGAGATGACATCACGAAATGGGTAGAAGACTTCTATCTAGAATTATACAGTAATAAAGAACAAGTATCTCCTATATCTATTATATCTTCCCGAATTGCCCAAAATTTTAAATGAAAAAGTGAGACATGCAATTAAATTTAAAAGAAAGGAAAGGCTTCAGGTAATGATGGAATTATAATTGATATATTAAAAGAAGCAGGTGAAAAAATAAATTTTTTTTTAGCAAAGTTATATACTGAAATGATAACTTTCCGAGCCCTTATCGTTTCACCATCAAACCTAATGACACACTCATCTGTGCTAAGTTCGAACCTATTTAATGTTAATAAATATAAAATTAGCTCATGTCTGTCTAAACAGTATTATATATTTACATGCGAACCAATGCTATAATTAGATATGATTAGGAAAATTATAGCGTACTAAATTCACTTAATATGTCTAAAAATGTTTGTTCTATTATTTAAGTTAGAAGTAAATTCTTAATTTTGTTTGTTAATATTGTAAATTCATATGTGGATATATAATCTGTGCTATATAGAAGTAAGGCATGATTTTAAAATATGTAAAAGCTGTTATCTAAAAATAATATTAAATGTTTCTTTAAAAATCTGTTAAAAGATTTCTTGTTTTAAATATATTTTAGGGAAAAAGTTTCTTGAAAATATATTTAAAAGTTATAGCAAAATATGTTTGTAAGTTATTTAAAAAAATATATTAAAAAGGTTTTCGTTTTAAAAAAAATGTTAAAAAGTTGTTTTAATAGAAGAGTTTCTTATTTTATGTAAGATTAAAAATAAAACCTGGTCAAGTAATTAAAAAGATTTTTGGTTGTAAACAAGTTCAAAATTTGCTAATTAAAATCTCCTTAGATAAGATAAAGTTATTTTTAAAAAAAATCTAAATAGGAAATTGTTTGCAATGAAGAATCTTAAATTATAATAGCTTAGGGAATGTTTCTAACATTCCATAAGTTATCTAAGATTTAAAAATCTGGATTATAAATTTGATAATATTTGATTAAATTCTTGAGACGATAGATTCCGATAATGTAAGTGCTTGAGAAAACCTATAAATACTCTGTATTTTTAAACGAAAAAGGACAGCCATATTTTTAGAGAGAATTGCAGCCAGTTTCCACGTTTGTTAAATGTTTAATATGTCCAGCTAAAAGCAGGCATTTCTTTGCTGTTACTCCGCAAGGAGAACAGGGGTTTCTCTCGTTGCAATGCCTGAACCACCATCATGCCGCTAGCAGAGACAAGCCTAACAGAACGGGAAAAATGATGCCACCAGCCGCCCCAGTCAAACTTACCAAAACCTACAGCCAAGAATTTGCAGTCCAGATAAATAATACCAATACCGTTTTATTTCAAACCACAGAGCTCTGTGTAAATTAAACTAACTCTCTTTAAAACAATTATAAAACTAATTGTAACCAAAATCTAAATCCATTTAATATTTAAAATAATATGTAAATTGCTATCAAAATTAATGTTGTTAAAGTTAACATAATCTGATTATTTTTATATTTTCCATTCATTTAAAAGTAAATTATTTAGTGTCTAATTTAAAGTTATATCACTGCGGTTGTGTCTATATTTCTTTGCTTATTTTAATTAAATGCTTTTATATTTCATATGCCAATATTTCGAAACTGCGAGTCCTTAATTTCATGTTTTAAGAAGATATTAACAAAATCTTCATGTAATTTGGTTTATAGCGTCAACTTTCTCCGCGGTTTTGAAATCCTATTTTATAAAATAATGACTTGCCTTGCACTCATTATTTTTTTTATAATGATGATTTAAAATGTGAAATGTGGCTCTTTTTAATCAACCATTTAAAAACTTAACTTTATAGTTTTATTAAGAATTAAATTTAGCCTTGATAATAGTTATAAGTATATTTATCATTTAAGTTCTTATGTCCATAGAAATATACTTTCCCTCTTTAAAGTATTTATTATCTATAAGTAACCTAATAGATCGAGCGTGTCAAAGTAAAGATTTATTAATATCCCCTTTAGTAGCGTAGACATTTATTATCAGGCTACAAAAAAGTTGGTCCAAATTTGATAACACTAATATGCTATTGTCTTGTATTTCATAGTATGAAATATAATATTCTTTGCTTGGCGGATGTGATCCATTATTTTATTAAATTTATTCTCATCTTGTTGCTATACGTATGATACGTATTTTAAGATGGAGCCATGGCATCACCAGCACATCTTCTCTTATAGGGTAAAGCAGTAGCGAAGCCTGAGCCAAGGCCAGGTTAGCACTTAAGTCCCCCGCCATTCTTGAACACAATGTTCCTTTTCATGCAGCATAGTGATCAGTTACAGGGTACCGGCATTTGTCACAAGAACCCTGGAGTTATTCGTCCATCCGCAGAGCGACTTTTCCTATTGTCATTTACCTGTGCCATAGCGCATTGGTAAAATCTTAGGCAGCCATATCTCCCACATTTATTTAGCACTTTCAGCATTGATCTGAAATTTTCTCTCGAAAGCCATGTTCGATCGATCGTTACTTGAGCTGGTTTATGCGCTCGTTGTTAAATAATATTGTATTTTTAATAAATAATGAAATTTTAGACTATCAAGGTTCAATATAATTACTTATATAACAGCCACAAATTTAATAGGATTTGGTGTAACCAGATTTATAGATATAACGTAGTGATTATTTATGTATTAGTTATAAAGCATTTCATAAGATGGGCATATGTTAAACCCATCTATGCAAATTTTAATTATTACTTATATTAAGCTATTTTGAATTCAGTATAAAAAGAGAATGTGTTCTCTTATCGACCCAATGTTTGCATACATACACTGAAATGCTGTAAAATATTATCATTCCAATTGTAAATAAATGTATAATTAATTTAGTGTATTTCGTTCTCTATCTCGTTATTGATCTAATTCAATCCAATTCTAATTATTATTTATAACCTATATATGTGAAAACTATGCATTAATAATCCTTTAAATCAGTGATACATTTTAGACAATTAAGAACCTTTCTTTTATTTATCAATCTTACTGCATCTCCCTGACCTATGTCGGCTGTGAATAAAGGAGTATACTATTTGTAATTTCAAGGTGGTCATTCGTAGGGTCTTGAGTCTTGTAATACTGGGTTACGAGTTGAAGTATGGTCGGACTTGGGATGTCACAGACCTAGTCTGGTCAGCTTTGGTCTCTTTTGCTTGGATTCTGAATTCTGTTACGCGAATGTACAAACTTGACCATTACAATATCAAATGTCTAAATGATAAATATGTACCAGATGATTGGAAGAATGCAGTATTAATATTAATATTTTTATTAAAAAGGTGATAAAGAAGATATTAGAAGTTACAGACTTAGCAGCCTTTTATTAGTTTTATGCAAAAAATTTTACCAAGATAACTACAACTCGTCTACAGAGAACAATGGATTTCCACCAACCAAGAGAACAAGCTGGATTTAAAAGTGGTTTTAGTACAGTAGATCATATCCAGGTATTGAGAAAAGTTATAGAAAGGACAAATGAATATGAGTTGACATTATACTTTGGATTTGTAGATTATGAAAAGGCATTTGATTCTATAAACATTTCTTCAATGATTAAAACAATGGATCATCAAAATTTAGATCCAGGATATTGTCACATTTTAAAGAATATTTATAGAAATGCAACAGCAACAATTAGATTACATAATGATACTAGTAAAGTCAATGTTGAGAAGGGTGTAAGGCAGGATGATTCCATATCTTCAAACCTTTTTACAGTATTGCTGCGAGAATATTTTGTGGATTAAAATGGGAAGGTAAAGGAGTGAAAGTAAATGGAGATTATTTTAAGTCATTTAGATTTTGCATATGATGTAGTTGTTTTTGCAAATAATGCTTTAGAGCTGCAGAGAGTTATCAGATGAAAGTAGGACTAAAGATAAATCTTAAAAAGATTAAAGTAATGTTCAATGGATTTTCTCAAAATATGAAAATAAAGATTGATTATGATGAGTTAGAAGAAGTTAACAACTACAAATACTTTGGTCAGATTATTAAATACAGATAGAAACATATTGGATGAAATTAATCACAGAATTAAACTTGGTGGGAGTGCTTCTGTTAGAAATAACTCGATACTAAAAGGAAATATGTCTATGTTTATGAAAAGGAAAGTTTTTAATAAATGTGTTTCACCAGTTCTTACTTATGAATCTGAGACTTGGACACTTAATAGAAGAGCAATACAGAGACTTCAGACCACTCAAAGAAGTATGGAGAGATGCATGTTAGGAGTAACGAAGAGATCGAAAACGCAATATATGGGTAAGAGAACAAACAGGTATTACTGACCTCATTAAAAAAATTAAAAGACTGGAGTTGGGCTGAACATATTGCTAGAAGAGATGATAATAGATGGACAATTGAAATCTTAAACTGGATTCCAAGAAATTGTAAAAGACCCAGAAAGAGACCATACGTGAGATGGATGGATGAAATAAGAAAGGGTGCGCAGAGGTGATGTGGAGAAGAGAAACCAAAGATCAGAGAAGATGAATTAAACTTGGAGAGACCTTCATCCTGCAGTGAAGCGATAATGGTTGATAATGATGATGATATATATATAACAGGTAATCATGAAAAAATATGGCTATTCCAACTCCGGGAGTAAGGGGGGACTGCTCTAAAAATGAGTTTTGCAGTGATGTCCATATGTAGAACCCACAATGGTCAATTTTTAAATAGTCTTAATTTCTTCAGTAAAAAATTATTTTTTCTAAAATAATATCAAGAGTGATTGCAGATTTTCAAGGTTTTCTATTCTCAGTTATATCTTCCTAATGGAAACAATATCACAAGATGTCTTTGAGATCATCCTTATAATATAGACATGATTTACCTTTCACAACAAACATGTAGAATCAGGCTTTGCCAAGCTTAATAATGTAAAATTGCCATAAGGCAGTCTGAACACTTGTAACCATAAGCCTATTTAATATATATCTTTTCCACATGATCCTAAGTCTACTAGTTAAAAAATGTATAGTAAAAAAGACACATTACTCATATATATGGACATAAATATATACCTTTATATAAATACATTTTGCATTATCCATTTCATCTCCTCGTTAGTAAACACAATAACTAATAACAAGATGAAATTTTTTTTGGGAGGAGAGTGGAGGTGGGTTGTCCAACATTTTCCACTAACATCATAAATAAATGTTGAAAAAAATATATATGCAAAAGGTAATTACTATTGGCTGCAATCTAAAAATGACTAGCATAAGTTCACTGGAGGAATTTGATATAAATCAACTGGAGAATTAGATAGTGTTCTAAAGATTGTTTCAGATTATTAAAGCTAAGAGCACAGTCAAGCTAAAGATAAAATTGTCATATTTGTCAGCATATATAAATCAGTTATGTAAGAAATTTTTATGTGTAAAGTCAGTGCCAAAGTACCTAGCTTATGATAAAACAATAAAAACATTAACTACACATTTATGTCCAAATCACTAGCTATTGCTAGTGATTTGGACAAAAATATAAAAAAATAAAAAACAAAATCAGAGAAAACAGACTGATTTGGGAAAAAATAATGGACTTTGTAAAAAAATCTTGGAAACCAAATGTGAACTTAATTCATTTTTGGATGAAGCTTACGTAACATATCATAATAGAAAAAAAAATTCATAATCTACATATTAACTACTTAAGAATGCAAGAACAATGTTTGGTTCTACAATGATTTTTCTATAATGATTTAAACAAATCACTGAAACAATAGCCATATAAGTTGTGACATTAGCAGATGGCAACCTGAAAGTCAAAAGGACAGATTTCAGGGTAAAAAACAGAAAAGACCCATCTCACAAGAATCTTTAGTAGAAGGTGCTACTTTTGTAAGGATGCTCATGTTCCTAACACTTATTGATTCAGAAAAACATTATGCAAATTCTGCAATAAATTTGACCATATACAGTTGTATGTTTAATTAAAACATGCCTTTCTTAATTTAATCCAAGTTGGAAGCTACAAAAGAAATGATCAAAATAAATTAAGACAAGAAATTAAAAACCTTACCAAAGATCACAAAAGGAATATGGATCTCGAATGGTTTCCACAGTTCCAAAAGAAACATAGGACTTTCATAAATAAAAAAGAGAAGAGTTACATTAAAGATCGTCAAAAATACATTTTCAAGCCAATCAAATGCCTCTGCTAGGCAAGGCAATAGTACATGTTTCACAAGAAAAAATAAAAAAGATGCTTCATTTATTCAACTCAGGCCATAATTATAGTAATTTGCTGGGCAGAAATTAAGAAATTGGACTATGCTGTTATCACAGTAAATCAGACCCAAATACTTAAATCATAATCAGCGGTAGTCTGTGAAATTATTAAGCAAGGGTGCTTTATTACAGTATCGTTACAAAAAAGTAAGCAAGGAATACAAAACAGAGCATTTCTGATTTCACATCCACACAACTATTTTACTTTTCCATACCAATCATTGTTAAAAAATCTGACAGTAATATCTGGAGTAGATCGACCATTACATTTTATTTCAATTTTTTTCATATAATGTCAACTGGGAAAATGAAATTTTTAATATATTTAACACTATAAATATTTAAAATAATATTCTTTTTATTATTTTGTTATATTTTTCTGCAATATTTATATGTTAATTTATAAATGTTGATTACAAGGAAAAAAAATAAAAATATGTTATTGCTCATCTTAAATGAAAATAAAAATTTATTTGTCTGAAGAGAAACCAGGATAAATAAACGTATCGCACTCAAATAATTGTTGACATTGCGAGCTGCTCCAATAGTGCTAATTTTGTGCAATGATAAGATCAGTTGAATTTGCTGAAATTCATCAAATATGATGTTTCTGACACTGTTCAAGCATCGGTTAAAATAATTCTTTATAAAATAATTTAAATCATTGTATTTACATAATAATTATGCAAAATATTAAATGATCACTATATTATTGATATTTTTAAGCATAAATTTAATAATTATTTTTTTCTAGGAGTACTGTCCAGTCACCACTGATTATAACATTAGATTTCTCAACATACTGAATGGAAGAATCCAGTCAATCGATTGCAGGAATGAGCTAAAACAAATTTGTTTTCAGAACTAAAGGGCCACCAAATCAAACACATATTCAAAATGGGCAACAACTATTGTTTCTATAATGAAAAAAAAAAAAGGCAATATTTGCCTATGCACTAATGGCATCACTTAAATAAGTAATGGTGTCACTAGAGAGAGGGAGAAGGGATACTTACAAAATTTCATCTCAAGTATTCTTTCTTACCTGCAAATTCTGATGGATACAGAATCAATTCCTAGGTAAATCATAATAATCCACAAAGGGCTTTTCAAAGTAAAAATGATCACATTCATAGTATCAGCAGTTCTAGTCATATTCCAACACTTTGTAAACCCATTCATAGCTTGAGAGAGAGGATCTACTGTATTTTGATATTTTACTATTAGTTGTAATATCATTAAAAAATCTCACAACTACTCAGTAAATTTAGCAAGCTGGATATTATTATAAATTTAGAAAAGATTTAATTTGAAAAATCAGAAACAGAATTTTTCAGATTTCAAATTAATGCAACAAGATTCATCCAACAAACAGTAAATAAAGATAGTGCTGGAAATCAAATGATCATCAAATGTTTTTAGGATTAATAAATTATTATGATAGTTTTATTAACTAATCTTTCTTATTGCATTGCTAAATGTATATAATATTAAACATTTATGCATTTTATCACTGTTTAACAATGCTTTAATTACCACCCTCTTTGACAGTTTTGATTGCCCCAGCAATCTTCTTCAGAACTACAACATAATACAAATATATGAATATAAATATACATGAATACGTAATTTACATACATCTTATAATCATCATTTAATTTTTTACCTTTTAAATATTATATATTTTAACCTTTTTTACATTCTATATTTATTAATTAAAACCTTTTATAATCATATATATTTTATTTACTCTTATTACTCTTTAAATATTTAATTTTAACTTAATATCTTTTATACTTTACATTATTAATATTCATTTTATTGACAATCAATATTTATAATTTATTCATTCAATAATTTATAATTTACTTTAATCTATAATATTATTATAAATATATTTTACCTACCTTCCATTTATATCTCCAAATCTCAACTGCTAAATTCAAATTTTAAAAAAATTTAGTTATACTTTTAGTAGCTCCCTCTTTAAATTTTCACTTGTATTATTAGCTCCCTCTTTAAATTTTCACTTATATTATTAGCAGTTTCCTCTTCCAACTTTTATATAACTATATCTTTTAATTTTTTTATTTTTTACTTTATATCAAAAAATTTTTCAGGACCAAATCTCGGCTTAAAACTGGCTTAATATTATTAGTATAAATAGCTTTTATTTATCTATCCCTTTCATTATCCGTAAATTGTATCATCCTTATACAATCCTTATCAAACTCATGCCCTGTTTCTAATTTATGTAAATATACTGGTGAATTTTTATCATATTTATGTTGTAATAGTCTTCTATATATTGAATTTGCTGTTTCTTCAATTTCAATTTAATGATAGGTTTTATAATCAAAAAGGTTTACTAATAGGAGGAGCTTTAAGTGGAGTAATTGAGTACTGTTTATATGGAAGAATTGCAGTTAATGTTAGTGAATAATAAAACTCTAATAGAGATATGTAGATGATTATTTATTGATATTTAATGAAACACAAAGTCAGAAAGATTTATTTATAGAGGATGTTAATAAGATGGATAAGAATATTAAATTTATTGTTCAAAAAGAAGAGAATAATATACTGATATATTTAAATATAAAATTGGAGGGAAATGTAGGATTGAAACATCAATTCATAAGAAAAGTAATATAGATAATAATATAAACTAACTGGCAATCAAATATAAATACAAAGTATAAAGTAAATACAATACATTCTAGAATTAATAGAGCAATAAATTATTGTTCAAGCAAAGAAGATTATGTTAAACAAATAGATTTAATTAAAGAAGAATTTATAAAGAATGATCATTCAAATAAATTTATAAATAATATTAGATTAATAGAGAATAAGATAGAGTATTTAAATAATAATAAAGAAGTAGTAATAAAGTTAATTATATAAGTATAAAGACGAGATAACTATATAGTTAAAATAGTTAATAAAAAGAGAAAAAATATGATTAATATTTTAAAAAACAAGTATATTAGTATTTATAATAAAAATTCAGGTAATGAAATAAATGGTATATATGAGATTAATTGTAAAAAATGTCAAATTAATAATCTAAAAGTAAATTATGTAGGTGAAACAAAAAATTCAATATATAGAAGACTATTACAACATAAATATGATAAAAATTTACCGATATATTTACATAAATTAGAAACAGGGCATGAATTTGATAAGGCTTATATAAGGATGATACAATTTATGGATAATAAAAGAGATAGAAAAATAAAAGAGGCTATTTATATTAATAATATTAAGCCAGTTTTAAATAGATTTGGGCCTGGAAAAAAATTTGATATAAAGTAAAAATTAAAGATTTAGTTATGTAAAAAATAGGAAGAGGGAACTGCTAATAATATAATCGAAACTGTCAAAGAGGGTGGTAATTAATGGATTGTGAAATAGTGATAAAGTGCATAAATGATTTAATATTACATTATAGTTTTATTCACAATAAATGGAATTAATATTACCATTACAAAAATTATTGCAGAAAAGGGTAACTTAGAATGGGAAAGAAAACAAGAATTAGTATTCAAATGGCTAATAAGAGTTATCATTCAAGTTCTAGGAGTAAAACATTTTGATTTGGTCAGGATTACTCTTGTCAGATCAAAAATTTATAGGCTCATACATTGAATAGAACTGAGTGCAATTATGCTCAAACTGACAAAGAAGACAGGGATGATAATTAGACATAAAAAAGTTTCACAATTTCATTTATAATCATAAAATCATAATAATTACAGAACAAACTCATGTAAGAATCCTAGGAACTGATAAAGGCCTGACTCAGCAAGTATATTCTAGAATGATTCATGGTTCATCACTTAGATGCCTATAAGATCTAATCAACATGTGAAAAACTTTTTTCCAAGCAGAGGCATTGATCCCTTTAACTACATTTATGGGAGTGAGAAATAATAAATAAGTATGACAGATAGCTAAGAATTAAATAAAAAGTGGGGATTTAAACAAAGACCCAGATTATCAAAAACTAATTCAGTGGATAAAGTCAGGATAATCAAAAAATAAATTGCAAATACTAAATAATTCTTTTCAATTCAGATGACATAAGTTACTCATAGTCAAAAATTGCATAATAATACTATCAGAAAACTGAAAGCAAATTATTGACATAATTCACTGGAGGCATAATGATATAGTTTATATAAATATGCTTGATTGGTCATACTTATGATGGCCAATGTGAATAAGAATATCCAATCAAAAATACAAAATTACTGCAAAGCCCAGTAAAAATCTGATAGCTAATTGTTCGAAGATTCATAACATTCTAGTTATATACACATATAGGCCAGTGATATAGTATATTATTCTTAATTGAGGTAAATGCTAACTCAAAATGGCTTGATGTAATTGATATTTTGTCTACGCAAAAAATACTGTTGAAGTTTTAAAAAAGTTATGCATGACTCGTGGAATTCCTAAGGTAATGGCATCTGATATCACTCTTGAATTCATGTCCGAAAAATTTATAAAGAGTTTTGTATTTATATCAGTGTTGTCTAGCCAGAAAATAATAAATATGTGAAACAGGATTCAAGAAACAAAAAAAAAAAGTCACCAGACAAAAAGACAAATAATATTTAGAAAACAAATATAACTTGTAACCCTTTTACTGCAAAACTTCATATGTTTTTCATATGGTTAAATAGCCTGCAGAAATAATTAGAAGTAGGGAGTTTAGGAGTGACATTACTATGCTTAAACTATGAAATGTAAGGAAAATATTTACTCAAAAGAAAATGGAGCCAAAGTCATTTATACATGTTATTCCAGCAATGAAAAGTGGCACTATTTATATGCTTATTGTAGAAACTGTTAGAGATCAGCAGCTAGCTGGGATGTGATTATGCATAAGATATCCAAGACCAAATAACAGAGACAACTGGCCAAGGTAACAATATAGCTTAACCTGAGAAAACAACCAAAGTTTAGGAAGCAGCCAAAGCAGAGATACAATTCAGAGCAAAGATTACAACAGAAATCCAGAGCTAAAAGAATGTCCAAAATCGAGATAGCAGTTAAATCAGCGAAAATTATTAAAAAGCAGTCAAGACAGCAATAACAGAGCCTCAGTGCACACACACACACACACAATTCTGGATAACTAAGTTCACATAATGAGGAGATATAAAATACTCACATAAAAAGTCAAGCTAGCCAAGTTTCCATATAGGATTCACCATTTTGATTCAAGCTAATATTGCTTTTGTTGCCTCTTATAAATTAATCCAGAAGATTATTGTCTTTGTCAATCTCTCAACTAATTCTTGATATTCACACTAGGTTTGTAAGGGGGGGGGGTGTCTAATTACAATGAAGTAACTTCTTTCCTGGACTAGCTACATATACTAATCTGTCTTGTCACAAAAAAATGAGTCACTATATACATAGGATGAGATTACATGATTAAATTTCTATAAAGGCAGTCTGATAATTTATAATTAAATGTGTTTATCATATGGACTTGAAGAACTGTTCATATAATAGCCATGAAGGCATATTAAGTCATTATACATATACATTATCCACTCCATCTTCTCAGTGATTTAAATCAAACATGATCTTCACATAATAATCAAAAATCATCTCATGTTGATTTGTAGCAGAAGATAATGGCTCATCAATATATACAGTCATCTCTTTCTTCTCTTCTCATTTTCTTTCATTTAGAGTGATATAAGGACTATAATTCAGGAGCTTCTTAAGCCATCGCTTATCTCTCTGCACTAAGTATGATAATGAGATTGGGTGTGCAACCATATTTCTATACTTTGATTGTATAAACAGCAATTAGTGCTTCAATCTTAATGGTAGTTATTGTTAAAGGGTATAAGACTAGGTATAAATATATAAAGTAATCAAAACCCTTTCACTGGAAAAACAATGATAATGACAGGAAGTGCTTACTTGTAATCTCGCATGGATCAGTTCAATCAATAAATAATTATTTTTATTGTGAGCATCTGCTAAGAAGAAAATAAAATGAATAAAACTGGAACTAGCCAAGTATTCTGTTTTCTTAAAGAAAAGTTGTTTCAGCAAATTTTAAAAGATAGCATCTAAAACAGATTAAAAGGCCAAATATGAAATATATTTGTGTGGTGTTTCACAGCAAAAGTCATCTTTAACTTTTTGTTCTTCTTTGTATACAATTTTTTTTTCCTGGAGTTAGAATGGTTTGAGTTACTGCTGTTAATTCTAGAAGTCAGAAATTAAATAATTTTATATCTTTTAACAATACATAATTATTTATTACGGCTATCGAAAATTATGTAAAAAATAATAATGGTAACAAATTTCTATAAATATTAGTTACATAAATCATTAGAATAGTTTATAACTTCTTGAGATATTTGCTGTGCAACGTCATTAAGTTGGAAACATCATTTGCAGATTTAGAAATGATACTTCAGCTCAATTTACACTCAATTTTAATTTTTTTATTTTTGAATCCATAATATTTATTCTCTTTAATACTGCAAACACATGATACGGATTTAAGTTCCGCAAACCTTTTCAGGTGTGGTTAATATGCGAAATTCTAAGCTTTATGATACTGTAATAAAATGATGTTAGACTCGAGCACTATAAGATGAAACAAATTAATCCATTATTATTTACTTATATAACTAATACAAATCAAATCATATAATGAAGCTTTATCTCTCTTAACGATAGTAATTTATATAATTTAGTTAAACCGTATGTAAGGCCAGTATAAAACTTACACAAATCCATTTACACATTAAGAGAGTATATCTATATTAACAATGTAATCAATAAGTTAGAAATAATTTTAAATAGGAAAACAAAATTACTACCAAAAATATGGTCGTGTATATCATACATGAATGAAAAGTAATGCATATATTTAATTTCATACATTTTTATATGCGATAAATATCTGTATTTTGAGCAAATTATACGCAGTAATTCAAAAATTAAAATTGAATGAATTATTTTCTAAAAATATTATAATGCCATGTATTTTCATAATTTTATCTATCTAACATCTGTCAGAATTCCAAAAATACGGAATGAGAAACAGAGAAAAGTTACAAATTTTACCTGCTTTAACCATTCTATCACTTTACTATTCGACCAATTTTGTAATTCTTCTATCGGAGGCAGCGAGACCCTCGCCATTACGTAGAAAACAATTTCTAAACTTCGATTAAATTTCCACCAACTT
This sequence comes from Epiperipatus broadwayi, assembly GCA_028023455.1. NCBI lineage: Eukaryota > Metazoa > Onychophora > Udeonychophora > Euonychophora > Peripatidae > Epiperipatus > Epiperipatus broadwayi. Next base: position 1,844,521 of record JAQFVV010012404.1, on the reverse strand, counting down.
CCTCAATGAATCGATGACTCCACTCAACTCAAAAGCGCATCGTTGTGCGCAGCGTGAATTAACAATATAAACGAGAATCCCGTCGTCTGCCCAAAAACGAAGATTTTTTAGTCTAAATTAAAATTTATATTTAATGAATAAATATGTAACCTATAAAATTCAAGAAATAAAGCTTTTACATAACAATAAAATTTTTAATATCAAGCTTTACATAAAAATAGGTAAGTTTTACTAACTACAATAGTAACGTTTTCTGATAAAATATATTATTGATTTCATTTTATTTATCTTTGAATAATACGGAAATCGAATACACGTGGCCTTGATATCGTATTAAGTATTTGCAGACCTACGCCTATGACCGGGAGCACCAATGTAAGTATTATTTGTAAAACAGGATGCATTCCATACATATCAAGAGAAAGGTGAAATTGTATAACTAAATCAATGAATCGGTCAGTGCTTTATTTTTTTAGCTATGCGTTTATATATATAAAATTTACTAAATTTTATAGAAAACTTATTAAAAGTATATAAAAAAGAAATAAGGACAATGCGCAACAGTTCTGCACAAGAACTATTTATTCATTAGTTAAATGAATATTAAATCACTAAACATCTCATCACCATTCACTATACGTACACAAGTTGTTAAAACAATAAACTTTCCATACAGTAATGCCACCCAATGCAAGCTATAGTAATCGATGAATGCAAGAAGGTTTGTGCATAAAATTCCTATCGTAGTGCTTACCCAGTGCTCTCAGATCCAAGGCTTCTCACTGATGAAACCACAAGCTAGAAACTAGTCTGAAGAAATTGGATGAGCAGGCACTAGATAGCGATTTTTTTGCACAAACCTTTTATCTATTAATTATCATGACTTACATAGAGTGGCATTACTATAAGGATAGTTTGTCACTGTTTTAAGATAATTATTAATGCAAAACTAAAGAGAAGCTTATTTAGAAAGACTGTTATAATTGATAATGTTAACTTTTCTGTGGAGATTATCAATCTGGTCTAGAATAAAATGATTTTTTTATCAAAGAATAGATATGGTTTCCATCACATAAAGCAATTTTTACATTTTACTCAGGAGAATATTTTTTATTTCCTTATTTTTTATTTTACTATCTTCAATCATCTTGCACTTGCTTATGAGCTTTGATTTTAAAAGCATATACTGTATATATAAACCAGTCTTTGCTCAGCATGCTGAAATCAGGGCTTAAACCTATTATATGCTTGTGATATATATATATTACTTTAATTGGCTAAACCTATTCTATCTATAGCAGGGTAAAGATACAATCCCATTTTTAACCACCTATGATGAAATATATAGTAATTTTGAATTTACTTTGAACAAATATCCTGTGAATGACTGGAGGGATTGTTACTTCAATATTATATATGTAGGATGCGAAATAAATAACAGAATATTTATTAAAAGTAAATTCAAATTACTATATATTTCATCGCAGATGGTTAAAAATGGGATTATATCTTTCCTGCTATAAATCGAATAGGTTTATCTAATTAAATTAATAATATATAACTCAGGTGCATAATAGATTCGAACCTTCATTTCAGCAAGATGAGCAAAGACTGGTTTATATATAAATGAACTCTATGCTTAAGCATATAGTTATGCTTTTAAAGTCGATGCTGAATATTAAAAACAATTTTTCTATGAGTATATTCATTGAATATATTGAAACCATGCTAATATTAAGCTGAATATTAAAATTTTACCTTTTTTGTGAGTATATTCATTAAATATAGAGGTCCCTACCTTCGCATTTTCAAGCGCACATGCTTAAAAGTTTATTGCCCTAGTAATGTTAGAGCAAAAAAGCAAAAAATAATCATAATAAAGAGGGTATTGTGAACTCATCCTAACTCAGCAGAAGCCTACCCCTCAAATAATGGACTAATCCTTATTACAATTTTATCAAGGGTTGGATTCAAGTTACAATAAAACTAACCAATGAAATAACAATAAAAGGAAATAAATAGTTGCTAGCATAAAGAAGCCAAGTGACTAGCTAGGTCAGTGAATCAGATTGTCCTAGTAAGGAAAAGGATCTTACTATATTGAAGTTCACTTGAAAAAAAAACCAGTCAACAACTTTACTGTGAGGCATTCTCAGACTTGAAGTAGAAAGCTTCTAGATGTGATCATTACTGGATATGAACATGAAGCAAAGTACTGTTATCTAGAAGCATCAGGATTCAAAGGGGAAGTTATAGCATTTTCTCTCCAAACATTAACTGTAACATAAGAATTAGACTTGCATAATTCATTAACTGTAATTGAACCAATGAAATAACAATAAAAAGAAATAAATAGTTGCTGGCATAAAGAAGCCAAGTGACTAGCTAGGTCAGTGAATCAGATTGTACTAATAAGAAAAAGGATCTTACTATATGGAAGTTCACTTGAGAAAAAAAACAGTCGACAACTTTACTGTGAGGCATTCTCAGACTCGAAGTAGAAAGCTTCTAGATGTGATCATTACTGGATATGAACATGACGCAAAGTGCTGTTATGTAGAAGCATCAGGATTCAAAGGGGAAGTTATAGCATTTTCTCTCCAAACATTAACTGTAACATAAGAATTAGACTTGCATAATTCATTGACTGTAATTGAGGTGAATTATTGTATATAAATCTTTTGTATATATTTTATACATTTTTTGTATTATAAATAGACATAATAAATATCTTTATATTTATTTACATTACTTCCTGTCATACTGTATTATAAACATAACAGAATTGATGCAGTATGACAGAATTTCTTGCATCAAAAAAAAAAAAAAAAGAAACATTAATTATTGTTCATTTTCTGTAAAGAAAAATTGAAGGAAAAAATTTTTCCTTTCCCATACAGCAGGCAAAAAAAATCAGAGTGGTAAAAATTGTTTTCTAGAAGAATTTCATCCTACCAATTCAGAAAATTGGCAGCAGATGTAGATATACTTTATTTCTTTCTCACTGCAAATGAAATCAAGAAAATCAGAATTAAAATTAACTTTTATAAGCATTTGTGGTTCTTCATGAAATCTTATTACTCGAAATCTTATTACTCACTCAACTCATGTACATCCTTCTGAATTGGATTTTCATATAATAATATCTTCTCCGACAACGTATTTCTTCCAGAAATATTCAAGACACACAATTTCACTCTCCATGTTGGGAGAGGAAGGCTAAAGATTTTGCTACAAAACTCAAAAAACCTGGTGTTGAACTGTCGCTTCAAGGATTTATTAAATGAAACTCTGTGAGATCATTTCATTTATAGAATGAAAGATCACAGCCTTAGAGTCAAACTCCCAAGTGACTAGCTGAGTACACACAAATCACACAGCTTGAGTGAAGAAAATTCACTCCAGTATTCAAGTTGTTGGTCAGATAAATTGGTCAAATAACTATCCAACTGGCCAAAAAAAAAAAAAACGGGACATTCAGCTAAAAGTAATAAAAAAACAAACAAAAGTTTGCTATAGATGTGACAAACCAAAACATGCATCTACCAAATGTCCACATCAATAGACAATAAGCATTTATTGTAATCAGTATAGAAACCACATGTTTAAAATAGAAAAAAATCCAAGTTGCTCAGAGAGGCAAAGAAAATTCAATACCTGTATAAGTAATTTCAGAGGCATTGATTTATTTCCCCAAGCCCAAATAGTTAATGATCAATAATAATGGAATGAATTACTTGGATCTGTAGTGTCCATTATATCCAAAAACACTTGGGGTATCAATAGTAATAAAAAAAGACATCAGCTGCAACCTAGTAGTAGGGTGTTTTAATAATTAAAACAAAAGTTAAAAAATTACTATTCCAAATAAAATTAGCTGGCAAACAGCAATTTATTAGGCTGTGATTGATTCAACCACCTTGACTATATAATGATTAAAGTGAAGCTGCTGACAAATATAAGAAAATTAAATAGTAATTATCCAGATGTGTTTGATAATAAATGTGTCTGTATTTTAGGACAAATGTGTCAGTCCTTATGCCTAAGCAGCATGGTCATGAAAGAAAATTGCTGAAATGTAGATAGGCACTTGAGTCCTGTGCCATATGTTTAAAAGGACTACTCAATGTATTCTTACAACAATCATAAATATAGAAGCTTGCATACAGTAGTTGTTTAATCTGTTGATGGACAACATTTTCAAAAGCATAGAAATCAATTAAAGCTAAACTACAAATATAATGCAGCAATAAAAAGTTAAATTCAGATCAAATGGAGAATCCAATCTAAATGAAGATACCAGATCTGATGATAAGACCAAACCTGAAAATAATGAAACCATGCCAAAAGATAAAGCAACCATATGACCTAGATTTCCACCAACTATCTGAAGAACTTTATTCTTCAAAGTTAACTTTTGCTAAGGAAAACACTCAGTAAAAGCTTATTTTCAAATAATGGATTTATCCTTATTACATTATCAAAGATTGAATTTGAGTTACCATAAATCTGACCAATGAAATAGCTATAAAAGAAAATAAACAGCCTATGGCATAAACAAGAAAGTTAGATCAGCGAATACAATTGTTCATAGTAATGGGGATCTTGTTATATATTGATCTCCTTTGAGAGGAAAAATAAATGACAACTTTCATATGTCCAGCCAACATCAAGCAACTGTCAGATGTTGAGAGGCAGTATATATATTGTCCACAATGTAATAGAATGCAGTGAGATATATTTAAACTTGGGTCAAGAATAAACTTACACACTAGACAAGCCATCCATATGATTGAAGTGTTAGGGTTTAAAGGGACAGTTGCAGTATTTTCTTCCCAAATATTAGCCTCATCATTAACAGTAGACTTGTATAATTCGCTAAGCATACTAGAAAAACTATTGTAAATATTCTATATATAAAATACTACATATATCTGTTTTTGTATTATAAATACATATAATAAATCTTTTTATTTGCAGCGTTGTTTGTTATTCTTAATTGATCAGAAGTATTAATGTCACCATATTGCTTTATAAACACAACAGAAATATTTGGATAAACGTTAATATATAGAATATATAAACTTTACATGATGTGAATTCTGCAAAATAGAGGGTTGTTATTTTAGATAAAGAACTCAAATTTTAAGATTAATATAATTGCTAATAGTGAAATTCCACAGCAAGAAAGATGAAAGGACAGTTGAATTGCTGTCAGTTTTTTTTTTTTTTTTTTTTTTGGGGGGGGGGGGCAGAAAATGGAATAAAAGGAGATTACATGGTATTGTATTTTATACAAGAACTACTCTAGTATCTTTTATATTCTTGACATCTTTAGAAGTGTTGGTGAAAGCCTAATGACTAAAAATTATTTTTTTCTGTGTCCATTTTATTTATGCTCTGCTTTAGATTCAGAAAGTTCTGAGAAAGAAAACTTTTATGCTTTGGTGAATAATGTTATATCAATAGCATTAAAAGAGCAATTTTTTTTTTTTGGAAAAGTTGGTTTTAGTTATTGAACTCCCATTATTGAATTTTTGCACAATATGAATTGACCATCACATACAATTTGTTTAGGCAGAAAAGTCCCTAAAAAAAAAAATCGGATACATGTACACTCAAAACAAGGGAATTTTATAGATTATATTATAATTAAGAGTCTTGACTATAAAAAATATTTATGAACTTTTTCAAATTCTAATTGTTGGGCAAATATGGAGTGGTATTGTCCAAGGTTAAAATGATAATTGTTATATTAGCTGTTGATTATATTCAAAATATATGTGTTGTGTTTGGTCTGGAGTACAGAACCAACCTACAGAAAATAATTCGAGCACCAGCATTATAATTAATATTATATTTATTGTATTTACAAATATATACAATACAGAATAATATTTTTAATGTGAATTTTTGGATCTGAGTCTTCACAATTTATCGTTTCCAGCTACAACTGATAGCTTGCCTCATGGGTAGGGAGAACAACTCTTCCGGCTATACCAGACAGCTTACCTCAAGTCGATAATAGTTTTAGCAGTGTCCGGTCCTTATGTGGACTTACCTAACTGCATGGACAAATAGCGTGTTGCTATCGTAAGAATGCTTACTGCTATTTAGGTTAGCAGGGCTTCTGGAAAATGTGAACTGTCTTTGTAGGTTAGACAGACATTGCCTGCTTTTTCCTCCAAAAAACAGATCATTTATAATTCCTGACTTCACTGAAGCATTCAGATTCAGTGATCATACTTTCTTATTGGCCTGTACTAATCATTGGCTATGTGTTTATCTTTACATTAGCCTATTGGCCAGCAGCAAAAAATACACAATCTGATCAGATAAAGAAAGAATCTGGAATAGTCCGCTTCTGAGGGAAAGGAGAACTATAACATCCTACCCCTGGCTAAAAATTAGTCCTAGTGAACATAGTCATGCAATGATGTTAACATCCATCTGCTATTTCAACTACAATGGTGTGGAGTCCTTTCTGTTGAATTATGACTGTTGTGATCCATTTAGTGGATCCACTATACATCCTGCATAGCACATTAGTTTCTATTTGTAATTTGATGTCTTTTTTTTGTTTTCCATCATTTTGATCAGTTGTCAAAGCTGATAAGTTAGTTCACAAGATTTTACTAAAAAGTAATTTAGCTGGAGTTTTTCCAGTTGCTGTACTTGGTGTAGAGTGCTGTGATAATAACATTCTGGTAGTACAGGTGTTCCAGCTTGCTGTGTCCAACTTTGTGAGCACTTTTTTAGTCTCTTGAACAAATCTCTCAGCCTGGCCATTGCTTTCAGGGTGAAATGGTTGGCTGAAACCTAGCTCAATGCCATTATTGTCACAAAAGTTTTTAAATGTCACTGCAGTAAATGCTGTGCCATTATCTGAAACTAGTTTTAGGATGTTATGAGTAGCAAATAGCCTCCTAAGAGCTATTGTAGTGGTCTGGAGTGATGGAACTTCCACTACCTCCATCTACTTAGAATATGAATCAACTTCTATTAATTGCTTTTCCATGGGTCAGCATGGTCCACATGGAATCTAGTCCAGGGGCCTTGATTTTTCACTGGCATGTTCTGATTCACTTTGCAATGACAGCAGTGGTGGACTTTAGACTTACTGCGTCCAAAGTTGGCCACTATATATATGACCTTGCTAGCGTCTTCATTTGGACTATCCCTGGATGTGCATTATGTAACAAGTTGAGCACTAGGGATCGTCCATCTGGAGGAATTACTACTCTGGATCTTCAGATAATATAGCCATTTTTGATTGAGAGCTCCAGCCTTCATGTCCAGTAAGCTGGATGCAACTCCTCTGGATTCTTATTTGGCCGCCCCTGCTGGATTCATTTTTGAACTTTTTGGAACCCATGATCATTTGTGGTCCACTCGGCCACTGATTTACTGTTCAGTAGTGTATTTGTCCCCAAATCAATCATATTAACTGACCAACTTGCTGTAGTTAGCTCATCTGCAGACTCTGCAGGCAAATGACTTAACACATCTACATGGGGAATATGTTTTCTTTCAATGTAGTTTAGTGTAAAATCTTACCCTGACAAAAAATTGAACCACTTCAGCATACATGGTGAGGCATGCTGAGGGTTTCCTTTGTTGGCTACAAAAATGCCCAATAGGGTTTATGATCTGTTTGCAGTATGAATTATCTACCATAAAGATAGTCATGAAATTTTATAATGCCAATTATTAAGGCCAGATCCTCTATCAATCTGGGCATAATTTTTCTCTGCCTTCGAGACACTTTGACGTAAAGGCAATAGGGTGTGTGACTTACCATTTTTATGGGATAACACCACACCTGTTCCTACTGATGAAGCATCACATGTCAGTACCGGCACTTTTTTAGAGGTCAAAGTGTTCCAGCACCATTGTATCAGATATTAAGTTTTTCATTTTTTCAAAGGCATTATGATAGCTGTCCCAATTCCAGACTTTTTTTATCTAGTAGCCTGTATAGGGCTTCAGCTGCCTTAGTTTTATGGTATAAAAACCTTTCATAGTAATTTACAAGTCCCAAGAAGGATTGTAATTTTTTTTTTTTACTTGGTGTTTTGGCTTTTTTAATTGCCATAACTTTCTTTTGGGTAGGATGAATGCCACTTGCATCTATCCTAAATACTAGAAACTTAAGTTCTTTGACTTCGAGTATGCACTTGTGCTTGCTGCTTTGAACTTATCAAGGAGTGTTTTGGTGGAACTCCAGAGCAGTTCTGGAGTCCGAGCCACCAGTAAGTAATCATCAAAGTAAGGTAGAGCCCCTGGTATTTCAGCTGCCAGTTGATCCATGACTCTCTAGAATATAGCTGGGGTGACCAATATACCAAAAGGCACCGATTCATCTTATATGTTACAAGTTATTATTGACAATGCTCTTGCTGCCTGATCATTGACTGGTAGCTGCAAGTATGCATGTTTATCAATTTTAGTAAAAACCCTTCCACCTGACAGTGGATAGGATTTGCTTAACTGATGGTGGTGGATAATTATCTGATGCTAGTGCTTTGTTAATCATGCATCGATAATCCCCACATCACAATTTTCTTTGATATTTGGGATTATTAGAGTGGCCCATTCTGAGTATTGTACAGGCTCTATTACTTCATCTGCTTCTCACTTTTCAAGCTCTGATGCAACTTTAGCTCTCAAGGCCAGTGGTAGTGGTCTGCACTGACAACTGATCGGTTTTATCTCTTTATTCAGTGGTAAATGAATTGGTTATTCTAAATACAGATCTAGATCTTTCTTGAACACTTCAGGGTAATCATTCTTTAACTTATTATGCATAGTGACTTGGTTCACCTTTGTCACCACAAACCCTAAATGACTGATCCAGTCAGAGCCTAATAAATTACTATGATTACCAGATGCCACTACCAATGGTATATACATAGTTTTATTATACTCTGTAACTTTAACTCTTATCTGACCCAAGAGTTTTATTTTCTTGCCTTGATAGTCTGTTATAGCCTTACCGCTAGGATGCAGCTTATACTTCTCATTTTTATTAATGATAGCCCAAGTCTTTTTTGATACAATGAACACTGCTCATCCAATATCCAGCTCCATTGTTACTGGCAAATGATTAATGAAGATTCTGTGTTTAAAAACCAGTTCACAGCTCTTAATATTGTTTATAGAGGCGACTTGTTTATTTTCACTAAGATTGCCTTTTGTAGGTTTCTGAATGGGTTTTTCCATTCTCATATTGGCTACTTGTCTTTTCATTTTTAATCATGTGGCTCTTATGTGCCTGATTTGCTTGCAAAATGAACATAATATGTGGTGATGTGGACATTCTGTTTGTACATGCATCGGTTCTTTACACCTATAACAACATTTATCATTTGTTGTTGTTGAACTGAGTGTTTGGCTGACCCAGCCTTCTGTTCAAGTTTTTGCATGGTAAATTTTTTTTTTTTTAATGGCCTCGCTTAACACATTATAGTTCTGCCTGTGTGGCTTGAGCTACAGCCATTTCAAAGTCTATATCTGGTGTCATTTATAATTTGAGTCTTAAATTATGATCGTTCATCTCACAAATGAAACGATTGCAGAGTGCTTCATTTTTTAAGAACTCTTTGAAATTGCATGAGTGCCAAAGTCTGGATTCATGTTGCAAACTCTCTAGCTTGATCACCCTCCACTTTGACATAAAGAGTGAAATAATATACCTGCATTTTTTATTACCGGTTTTGGGTAGAAATATTCTGTGAGAATCACTAGCACCTTCTCAAAATTCAAGTCAGCCAGTGTTTCTGACCCAACTTGAGACTTTAGAATACTATACTTCTGAGACCCATTTATTGACATCAGTGTGGCTAATTTTATTTCAGATTTCTTAATCTAATTAGCTTGCATATAAAAGATTAGATGCTCTTTGTAGCTTAACCAGTTTTTGGGTCAACCTGGGTCAAAAGCTTCCATTGAGCCAATTATATTAGGCATTCTTTATTTTTCTGTGGTATACTATGAGAAAAATATTTATTTACTGTGAGTTACCACTCGAAACTGTTATTTTGACAGAACTTTTACTCCATTAGGGCAAGCTTCTGCCCTTTTAGAATGACTAGTTTTGATTGGTCTATGAACCACCAACCATGTTTGTGGTCAATTGCTTTAACTATCTTGGAAAAAACTTTTTTTCAATTTTCCGAATCTGTTTTTATTCAGGTTGCAATGAGATATAATTATATTATCCCCTTAAAAACAATCCGACAACTGCATAATTGCGTATTCACTTATTTTATTTTTTTTATTTTCCCAACCATGGGGGAAATATTTTAACTCTAACTGCATCAAATCCAGGTGGACTGAGCAGTTTTTTTTTTTTTTTTACAAATACTAGCGAAAGTCTCCAACCCCGTACACTTGTTTATTTTTACTTCCCAGAAGTGATGAAAAATATAACTAGGTCTGACTACATCAAATTCAGTTAGCTTGGGCAGTCATTTGTGTTTTCTCAGTTGTGGGGGAAAATTCTTTAATTGTACTGCGCCAGAATCTGTTGATTTGTGCAGTATTTAAGTGTGATTTAATAATCACCGATTTGTAAAATTATGAGTGTCTATATAAGTGCGCACTCATGTATTTACGCTCTTATTTTTTCTCAGCCATGGGGAAAAAAAATTATTTTGTCTGACTGCGCCAAAAATCTGTTTTGTTTGGTCTGAGTACAGATCCAACCTAAAGAAAATAACACTAGCACCAATATTATAATTAATATAATATTTATTATATTTACAAATATATACAATACAGAATAATATTTCTAATGTGAACTCTTGGATCCGACTCTTCACACACTATCTACCGCTTTTAGCTATACCTAATAACTTACCTCACAGGTAGGGAGAATGCTTCTTCTGGCTGTATCAGATAGCTTGCCTCAAGTCAGCAGTAGTCTTGGCAGTGTCCAGTCCTTATGTGGACTTGCCTAGCTGCATGGACAAATAGGGTATTGCTATCATAAGAATGCTTACTACTGTTTAGGTTACTAGGGCTTATGGAGAATGCATACCGTCTTTGTAGGTTAGACTGATGTTCTCTGCTCTTTTCTCCAAAAGGCAGACTATTTATAGCCAGATCCCTGACCTCACAGGAGCATTCGGATTCAGTGATCATACTTGTTTATTGGCCTGTACTAATTATTGGCTTGTCTGTACACCAGCCTATTGGCCAACACAAACAATGCTCTATCTGATCAGATAAAGAAGGAATCTAGAATAGTCCATTTCTGAGGAAAAGGAGAACTAGAACAATATGGTTAGGAAAATTGATGTTTATTCTTTGAATGGAAATACTACTTGTGCTATGTTACAATAACTATTAAATCCCAAAATTTGTCAATTTGGTTTTTCAATTGAATTACTTAGGTATAAAAATCTTTTAAGGAGTATATTGTCATCACAAGTCTGTTTTGGATTCACTGAAAAGAATCTTGTCTGTTAATAAAATGATTAAATGAAAATATGTAGCATTCTCTGTTTGGCAAGGTAATAATTTGAATGTAGAGCTTCATTAGTAATATAGATATTTAAAAACAGAAGTTAAATGATTGACAATAAAGTTCAAAAATTTATTGATAAGATTAAAACTGCAAAGAAAGTACTGTCATTAGCTGATCATGGTCACTTTAGATTTTATATATATATATTGTTAGTAGTATATAGATCTGATGCTCTTTTATGTAATGTTGATAATTTTGAACAGTTGGAATTAATACTTTAGGCAGCATTTGAATAATGGCATAACAATTGAGGTGACAACCTTTAATGACCTATCTATTCATTTTGATTTGGCCAAAGATATTCAGTTAAATAAAATTAAAACAGCTTTTTATGATCTTAAAAACTAGAGAAGTTTTAAAATTTGGTCATATTAGCATCATTGTATTTGGAGGGGGGGGGGAGATATATGAATCCACATTATACTACTTGATTTTAAGAATGCTTTTGTTCTGTGATGTACTTGATTTAATGTTACAAGAAACAACCAAATACGCCTAATTCAAGTAACTATTACTCTCTTGCATAAAATTAAGATATCCCACTTAACAGATACAAGATTTTATTAGTATGAAAAATAACAATCATTTATAAACAGAATTATCATTAGTTCAACTAGCACCTGTAAGGCTTACAAAAATAATAATAAGACAGGTATAGTCTGTATAATTACCCTAGATCGGTCTTTGGTACCTTCAGACCCGAATATCTGGTTCTCCCATCGTTGGTTCTGTTCTGAATTCGCGCTACACTTTAGTCTCTCAGAAAATCAGGGCTCACACTAATCTGTCCTTTCTCTGCTAGATTATATCTACTTTTTGTTCTATTGTTTATTCTTTATCAATTTTAATCAAATTATTCTGGGCTTATTTCTGAACTAATTAATTAAATTATTCTTTACATTTTTAATCCTTCATTAAATTAATTATTTATTCGGATCTTCCATCTTGTTTTACACCTTGCTTTTTATAAAATATCTATATGAAAAACCATTTGTAATTTCTAATTTTCATTTTTATTAAATCTATTTGTTTATTTTCACATGTAATTATTTAACACTTTTAACTTCTGGAGTACACACAGTTTCAAATGTATTTTTTCTTAATATTAATCGTACTACAACATAACAATTCCTTCCCCACTCCAGAAGTTACGGTTTATCCGTCTTATACATATTCTTTTAGGTACAAAGGTCTTCTTTTACATCGTATTGGTCTAGGTGATTTCCTCTTTTCAATCTGTATTTTATCCTCTTTAACCGCATCTTCGATGTCGGTCAGTATCATCTATTTATCTGAATTCTTTTCATTTGCATGTTGGAACTGCTGGAACATATCTAGTTGTATGTCATCTTCACTTTTACGAATATGATTTTTGTGACGCTTATATATGTTTCCGTTTTCGCCTTTAATATCATAAATTTGCTTTGATTGTGCCCATTCAATTTTTTCATTAACCCATTGTTTATGTAGTATATCTCTGAATATTACCACGTCTCCAATGTTAAAGTTTTTCACTGGGTCTTGGTTATATTTATATATATGTGTATCAGGTCGCAAAAAATCTAAATTAGTTTGTATTTTCCGACCGAATAACATTTCAGCTGGTGATTTTCCAGTCATTGTTGATGGAGTTATATGTTGATACATCATGAATTCTTGTAAGATGTTTTTCATATCCGTATTTTTGTTTTTTCTTAAATATTTCTTCAACTGCCCTACCGCGTTTTCCGCCAAACCATTTGATTCAGGGTGATAAGGGGGTGTAAATACATGTTTGATGTCCCATTTTCCAAATTGTACTTTTAATTCTTCACTCGCAAATCCAGTTCCATTGTCAGAGACGATTACTTGTGGGAAATCCATGTATATAAAATATGTCTGTTAAACATTTTATTGTTTCGTTTGCACTAATATTTTTAATCTCATGACATTCTATCCATTTAGAGAAAGCATCGATTAAAATTAAATAATTTCTTCCTTCTATTGGACCCGCATGGTCTATATGAAGTCTTTGCCACGGATATATTGGTTTAGGCCAAGAAGAATGTTGTTTATTCGGCAGAGCTATTTCAGACTTACTTTTATCACATTTCTTAATATACTTTTCAATATCATTACTTCTCTGCGGCCACCAAACATAACTCCGAGCTAGAGCTTTATCTCGCATGATGCCTGGGTGTCGCTGATGCAAAAGTTCTAGGACTTTCATTCTCCCTATAGGAGATATAATTACTCTGTCTCCCATATTAATACACCCTTTACAGACCAACAATTGGTCTCCATTGACCCAAAATCCCATTGCTACATTTTCAGGTTTTTATTAGGCCAACGTTTGCTTATCCATTTCCTAAGTAATGCATACCCATCATTTTCATTTGTCCATGTCTGAACTACTTTACTATTTATAACTTGTGATTTCATATTGTCAATGTGATTAACTTCCACGTCAGATTCATAGTTGTCATTATTTCCAAGCACTCTAGATGGAGCATCCGCATGAGAAATTATTTTTCCTTTTTGATATTTTAGATTGAAATCGTAAGCAGTAAGTGTATTAACCCATCTGAGCATGATCATAAGCAGTAAGTGTATTAACCCATCTGAGCATGCGTGGACTTAAATGCTCTGGTATCGGATGATCTTTTCCTATAATCCCTAACAAAGGTTTGTGATCTGTTACTAATTCAAATTTCTGTCCATATATAAACTGGTGAAATTTTTTCACAGCAAACATGACTGCCAAAGCTTCTTTGTCCAGCGGACTATAATTTTTTTTAGCTTTAGACAAAGTCCGAGAAGCATAAGCTACTGGACATTCATGCCCGTCTATTTGATGCGCTAAAACTGCTCTGATTCCATATTGTGATGCATCTGTAGTAATAGTGATGTCTTTGTCGCTATCAAAATGCACTAATAAGCTACTAGAGGTTAACAATTCCTTAACTGCTTTAAACGCTTTTTCATGTTTGGTATTCCAAATCCATTTCTGATCTTTGCGTAGCAGTTCGTATAGAGGAGTTGCGACCATCACTTTGTTCTTTAGAAAAGGTTCGAAAAAATTAATCAAACCTAGGAAAGCTTGAAGTTGCTTGACATTTATTGGGCTTGGAACATCTTTGACTGCCCTAATTTTTTCAGTTAATGGACTTTTTCCAAAATAAGATGGCCTAAAAACTTTAATTCTTTTAACAACTCACCGACTTCTGAATTACTGTTCGGTGTACTTCTTTCATAAGCTTGAAAAAACAGATTTTCTCCTGACTGCACCAAAATTGTGATGTACTTGATTTAATGTTACTTACGAGAAACAACCAAATACACCTAATTCAAGTAACTATTACTCTCTTGCATAAAATTAAGATATCCCACTTAACAGATATAAGATTTTATTAGTATGAAAAATAACAATCATTTATAAACAGAATTATCATTAGTTCTACTAGCGCCTGTAAGGCTTACAAAAATAATAATAAGACAGGTATAGTCTGTATAATTACCCTAGGTCGGTCTTTGGTACCTTCAGACCCGAATATCTGGTTCTCCTCCCATCGTTGGTCCTGTTCTGAATTCGCGCTATACTTTAGTCTCTCAGAAAATCAGGACTCACACTAATCTGTCATTTCTCTGCTAGATTATATCTACTTTTTGTTCTATTGTTTATTCCTTATCAATTTTAATCACCAAATTATTCTGGGCTTATTTCTGAACTAATTAATTAAATTGTTCTTTACATTTTTAATCCTTCATTTAATTAATTATTTATTCAGATCTTCCATCTTGTTTTACACCTTGCTTTTTATAAAATATCTATATGAAAAAACCATTTGTAATTTCTAATTTTCGTTTTTATTAAATCTACTCGTTTACTTTCACATGTAATTATTTAACACTTCTAACTTCTGGAGTACACACAGTTTTCTTAATATTAATCGTACTACAACATAACATGTTAATTAAGAATTCCACAAAAATATTTTCAAAAATTTCAGAATAAAACAAAAAAAAAATAATTTTCAAAAATTTCAGTGAATAAATTACTTCAATTTATAAATGAATGTCATTACCAGAGACTCATATAATTTTATAAAGAATGAAGAAGCATCAATTTATAAATGAATGTCATTACCAGAGACTCATATAATTTTATAGAGAATGAAGAAGCAATATTGATATATTTTTTGTTGTCAGACAAAGGCAAGAAAAGTCTCATGAATGAACATATGATTTATATATTGGTTTTATTGATTTAGTCAAGATATTGCATTGTTAACTGCAAAATTTTGTGATGGTTTTTGGAATTAGTTGAAAATCTATCAAAATTTTTATCATATAATTTTTTTGAAAGATTGGAGGAATCATTTATGAAGGAGGCATAGAGATGCTGTATAATTTTATTTTGATAGTGGAATTTTTAAATTTAAATTTATTTTTTTAAATTTAAATCCCTTAAATTACTTTCCTCTTCTTTGTCTCTAGATTTACAATATCTGATGACATGCTATTTTTTACATGTTGATCTTGATGTTTTAAATGCAACATATAAAAACTTTGGTTGATAATTAATGTTTATAAAATAAAAGTGCTTCATCAGCCAGTAATGGAGAAAAAAAAATCATTAATCTTTAGCTTAGATACTTATTCGTTTGAGAATGTAAATCAGCCAAATATTTTTGTTGCTTTTTTATGTGGAAAATCAAATTTGGATGATTAAGGGCAATATATTCTCTATTGTACTAGTGTTGGATTTAACAAGTTTAAAGATAGAATATTTCATCATAGTGATATAAGTATCTTAACTAAATATTTTGTTAAACTGATTGTATGGATTGAAGTATGGACCTCTATCAATGTAAAAAAAAAGGCATTAGTAAAAATTTTATTTAAAAATGCTTTATAAGTTTGTAAAATTTGATAGTTATTTAAAGAAATGAATGGGGACAAATTTCTTTCAAAAAGTAATTATGATGAATTTGAACTTGTTTTTACTGAGGGAGGCAAATCTTGTATTATAAAGATAATTGCAACAACATTATTAAAAAGTATAATATCAATTATTTTTATTGGGAAGATATGATTGACGATAGAATTTAGTGGAGAGCTATAATTAAGTTAAGTATTAAAGTCTTTTAAAAAATAACACTTGCATAGAACAAATTAAAAGACATAAATAACTAAGACACTAGCATTTGTCTTATATGGAAGAATTTGTATTTTGTTTCATAAATTGGTTTGTATAGTTTTACAAAATTCATCTTTAACTTTTAATTTTTTTAAATATCTGTACTAGTTTCTGATAGTGTTAATGAAGATGATAGTTATTTTTTAGAAATAGTTCACTGAATTTAGCAAGAATTTACAAATTATTTTTAAATGGTTCTATATTTGATGATGGCTCATATAGTTTTTTAATAAAATAATAATATTTTATTAAAATAAAATATTAATCGAAAAGTAACAATTCAAGAGAAAATCTTATATTAAGAAATGGCAATGTTTACAGACAAAAGAAGAATATAAAATACTATAAATGAGCTTTTTTAAGAATTGAATGTGTGAACTCCATGGATTCAGTTAATGTTGACTCGAGATATTGTCAAATTATAGGGAAGGTTGTAGAAAGTATGAAAGTTTAAAAAATGCATGACAATTATTTCAATTATGAGAAGAAAATATGGCATAATTATTAAAATGAATAATGATATCTTGAGTAATTCTGCTAAAAACTTTACATAATAATAATGTGCTAGAAAACAAATTAATTTATACAATAAATCAAATTTGAAATGAGATATTCTGTGACGAATGGGAAAACTCCAGGAATTAATAACCTTTATTATATAATAAAAATGAAAAATAAATTTAAAATGTATCAAATATTTACATAATAAAGTATATCAGATATATTCTTTATCTTCTTTTTGAAATATTATAACTTTATTATTCTTATTGCATTGTCAAATCCATATAATATTAATACCATCTATGTTTTTACTACTTTTTATAATGCTTTTTTACAAGCCACAATGATGGGTTTCAACTGCCCCAGCAATCTTCTTCAGAACTTTAACTTATTTCTGGGGCAATTGAAGTCATCATTGTGGGTTGCACAAAAGCATTGTGAAAAGTAATAAAGAATATAGATGGTATTAGTATACCAGATGAGTGGAAGAATTCAGTAATGATATTTAAGAAAGGTGAAATAGTAGGAATGACAAAACTATCTCAATCTTTTATCAATTCTATATAAGTTCTTCACTAAAATTATTATAAAAACCTTTGTATTCAAGCCAACTCATAAAATAACATTAATTTAGAAGTGGTTATTCTACAGTAGGTCAAATCCAAGTATTAAGGAAAGTTATAGAAAATATTTATGAGTTCTGTTTACACTGAATGAAAAAATCATTTAATCCTATATGCATTTCTGATATGAATGAGGCTTTGGAATAACACAATATCAAATTATGAAACATTTATCAAAATGAAGCAGTGATCAGATTATTTTATGTTTGCAGATTTTTGACTATAATGAACATTAAAGGTTTTATTTAAGTTTAATCATATTTTAATCACTCAAATCTAAATGTGTTGACTTCAAACTATTATAGCCATTTTTTGCATCAGAATATATGTTAAAGGTATCATTTAATTTTCTATCAGCAAAAATTGTATGCAAAATTAACTTTAATGTGTTATTAACACTTAATTGTCATATAAATAAATATATTACTTATATAAACCATTTGATAAGATTGGTAATTGTAAATGAACTCTGCATTTTGTAGTATACATGTAAATAAATAAATTTTAAATGTTACTAATTCAACATTCATTAATTTCCCCTTAGCAATATTTAACTTAAAGCTATTAAGAATTTTAATCATAACTAGCTATAACTTAGTGTTTTTAATGAAGTGTTATTTACCTTGTATTGTCCATGATAGAGATTTTATAGTGGATCAATCTAATCTAGTTTTTTTCTTTACAAGACTTAATTTTAATACAGTATAAGTGTATCTAAAAATGGCTTGTGGCAATAATAATGACCCTGGTATAAGTACTTGCGAATGACTATTGTTGAATTTTCCCAAACAACTTATAATTTCCTAATAATTAGCCATTCAATTATGTTTATTTGATTACTCTATACTGATAAACACACAATAAATCAATTGCTCTATACTAATGAGAGTCAATAACTAAATTCCATGAATCGATAGTGAAACAATCACGTTAACCATAAATTTTATTTACTTCAAGTAATTAGAAATTGTTATTGAAAACAAATTCCTCTTATGATATTTGTAAAGCACATTAAAATTGATATATAAGGACAATTATTGAAGAGAACACTTATACAACATAATGATTTAATTTTATAGAAAGTAATAGGCATATTTGATTTTTTGTATTTTCATTTGATATAATATATGATACAAATTAGTGTATATGTGCACAATAAAAAAGTTGATTTTTTGTGCTACAGCAAAATCATTCCATTTTTGAGATTATGATATTACATATAAATCCTGATCTCAGCTATATTTTTACAATAAATATATGTATTCATCTCTGGATGCTCACACTGGCAAATGTAATTTTTAAATTTGATGTGAGTTTTCTTGATCTCTAGAATTATTGCTTTTTGTTTTTGTTTCTTTTTCACTGTATATTCATTGTATTTTATCTTTGCTGTTTCATTTTGCAGTTTTAAATTAACTCTTTATTATGTTAAGATTGATCTGTATTTCTAAAAGTAGAGTATCCTTCATCATTGGTATTTTTCTATGTCATATGATTGTGACATTTAACCATTTGCATTAAGAATTTATTTTTGTAATTATATCCTTTTAAAATTGTTTAAAAATATCATGATGTAGATTTTCAGAATTTATTTTGTAAGACTAAGCATTAATATTTTTTTTAACCAACATTTTTATGAATTGTCTTTCCATAAATAATTTATATGAGGTTTCAAAACTCACACTTTTTTATTTCTACTTAATTTTTCCAGAACAAACTATAATTTTTTCTAAGTAACATGTTAATTGCAATCATTCTTATTGTTAGGTTTTATACAAACAATGTCTGAATGACCTTTGTATAATATTTTTATCATGTTTTCTGTCATTATTTATTTTAAAACTGATTGTTATCATGCCACTCTATTTCTATATTGAAAAAGTCTTATTGATTCATTCAGAAGGCTTGTTGATAATTACCATTGATGTTAATCTTTTCTACTATCTTTTCACTGGTAACTGATATAGAAATCTGTTGTGTTATTTTTTTAATCGATAAATGATATAAAAAGTATTTTCTAGATGATATCAGCATAGCCTTTTCTTTCCTTTTATTATTTACTGGGAATTATAAATATGTGCAGTTATTATCCATTGTCTTAAATTTGTAAATATGTATACTGGCACAAGTTTATTATTCCCAAGCATATCTAACAATAGTTGTTAATCAATTATATTTTGATATTAATGGAATTTTTTTGCTCCAAATAATTCTGATATTAAGACCTTATTTATTCTTCTCTGAATTTATTGAAAAAGGTAACTATTTTCCTCATCATGGAGGCTTGCATTATATTCATTGTTTCTTCTACCATTTTCTTTTAAAATAATTAACTAAAACATAAACATGTTTTGATAATTGTTAACTGAAGAATTTGTTTTCTCAACTAATTCATGCATGCTTTCTGATTTTTGTGGAAAATGTGGTTATCTTTTTTTCATGGAATTTATATTATTCATAAGAAAAAAAATATGATTAATGTATTTTAGGTGCATTTATTAAAATTTAGAATATTTTCTTTATAAAATATTTCTTTAAAAAAAAATTATTATGATGTTTTGTAATTTGCTTTTGATTTAACCATTTTTACTTTTTTCCATTATACTTATTTTTAATTTGCTTCAATAGTAAACAGATTTAATTTTTAACATTTTTTCTCTAACTGTGCCATTCTTTTATTGTATGAATATATGTTACTCTTTTTTGATTATATCATTCAATTCTGATGTCTTCTGTCAATTATATGATTTTATTAAATGTCAGACTATTTTAATTAATCTCTTATATTTCTTCAACTGTTGAACCAATTCTAGTATTGTCTCATAAAAATACCATTCAAGTCCAAATTTATTGATATTTTTCAATTATGCAGTAATTTCCTATAACAGATTATATGATATAGGTAACAGTAAATTTTTTATCTGCAAAAATAATCTTTATTTGTTAGTTATATTTATTTATCATAAGAGCAATAATTCATTATAGTTTAATAATTTGTTAGACTGTAAAAAATTCTATAAATTATACAATATATATATATATATTAACAAAGGGAGTAAAGCACCCTATCCCAGGTTATGAATTAAAAACATTCTAAATGTTGAACAAAGTATCAATAATAGAATGAATCCACCTATTCTTGGAACTCTGATGTTTATAAACATACCTTTGTCAACATAATTTGTAATTTAGAGTGAAATTAATTTATCAGCCAGATGGAATATGGCACTTAAGAATTATGTTGAGAAAGATATGCCTATAAACATTGAAACTCCAACAGTAGGTGGATTCATTTTATTCTTGATCCTTTGTTCAACATTTAGAGTGCTTTAATTCATAGCCTGGGAGAAGGATGATATATTCCCTTTGTTTACATATACACTGAACTATGTTTAATTTAAGTTTAATACACACATAGGTATATATAATAGGTTGAATCTCTATCATTACTGTAAATAATATTAAAATCCTGCAGCAGAAAATAAAAAATAAAATCTAATTAAATAACTAAGTGTAAAATAGTAGCGAGTCTCTCCATACAACAGTTATAGCAATCAGTGGATGGTAGATGGTGTGCATATCAAAATCCCTTTCTAGTGACTATTTAGTCAATATCCTCAGTATCCAATATCACCAGACTAGTTTCTAGCTTGTGGCTTTTATCAGTGAGAAATCTTCGATTATGTAAGCATAAGAAATTGTGATCATTATATTTTAGTGGTTTAAACTAAGTATATTTAAAATGCATTAGTATCATTATCATGGTTATCAAAACAAAAAGAATACAATATTTTACCATTCAAAGTATATATATATATATATATATATTACTCATTTGAATGCTATTGGCCTTCTGATTCTTCACATAGTTTATTTTGTGCATTAATCCAAGCCTTATTAATTTTTTATTTTTTTATCATTTCTTTCCTCAAAATTACCTCAACAATACCAGGATTAAAACTTTCTTTTTCAGACTATTAAATTCAAATACATTTGTTAAATCAGTTTTAGATTTTTTGAACATATGTGAATGCTGATCATTCTTATTCTCAAATTTGCTTTGATTTCATTGTAGTGTATATATAGGCAATCTTATTGGCTCCATTCCATTATATACATGACATTATATTGGTCCAATTTATGTATTTATACTTAATATTATTAATCAATCTATTCAAATTTATGGGTATCCTAAATCCAACATTGAACTTATCAGCATATATATTTCCAATTTTATTTCCAGTTCTCAGTACATATGGTAATCCCATCCATTTTTAATCATTTTTTAACTTTTCTATTTTTATACATAACATTCAACATAACTATGTATATTATTTGCATTGAAGCTTGATTTTATCATATCAAAAATATAAATTTCCAAATTTTTAATCTTCTCAGATTGAAAAATTTATATAAATAGCTGCTTCAGTGCAAAAATGCTCTTAAACATGCAAATTTATGTCACATTGGTATTTGAGATCTCACACTGACACATCCTCTAATATTAAATGGATTAACAGTAATTTTATAGCACAATGAATTAAGGCTTTGCATTATTTTAAATTCAAGTAGCAAATTTCCTTATCTTTTCAGATTCTATTGTCCAATTTAATTCTGATTTTATATTTAATTCATTAAATATAATAACCTGTGGTGCCCATACAAAAACATTGTTCACATAGCATACTGTAACGATATATAAATATGTCGTTACATTAATTTAAAATAAAAACTTAAAAGTTCGCAAATAAAAGTAAAAAACTAAACGCTAAAATTAAAACATTGTTAAACGTGTATACATTCGCACAGATGTTAAACTTTAAAAATATTTTTTTTTCATAAACAAAAAAAAAAAAAAGTATTTGAATGTATTTTTTTTTAAATTAAAAAATACAAGATTGAAATATAAATAAAAAAATAACGTAAGTTAAAATAAAAGCAGGTATTAATTAATTCCTGTAATCTATAAAAGGAAATGATTGTTTATTAATTATCTAAAAGCTGTTTAATTAAAAAGTCAGATGGAAAGTTAGATAAGAGAAGAAAGAGATTTTAGCTTGACAAATGGAAGCACGAAGCCTTGGCCCGGACCATAATGAAAAAACAGATTAGTGACGTTTTGTTCAGTGAATCCTTGTGGATGATATAAAAAGAAAAAAATATTGAGTTGAAGAGCTTTTTTCAACTTGGTTGGGGAGACGAGCGATAAAGACGCACTTTATCGTTCTCTCCCACTTATCTCTGAAATGAAATGACTGATACCATGAACCAGCAAATGCCACCTCCTGAACATTAGATTGATCTTGCAATTAAAGACTCCGTGGACATTGACACCCGGAACCGGGAGCTCTGCTACCGTAAGCTATAGGAAATGAACAATTATTAAAATCAATCAAGAACTTTCGTCAAGTTGTACAATGTAATAAACAAGCCCAACTTATTTAAAATGGACTCTTATCTGACTTTTGTAAGTTTTAAATCAAATTAATAATGGTTAATTTTATATCTTTCCCGATTGTTAAAAGAATCATTTCCCTTTTAATATTTTTATGTGTAGTAATATTTTATTGTAGAAATTATTAAATGCATTACATTTAAGTTGTCCATAGACGCTTGCATGGATTCGTTTGCGGTTAATTAGATTTTGGTTTTCATATTTGATCAAAATATATAGACATTCGATAAATAATGATACCTTATGGTGAGTATCTAAAATGTATTTATTCGGATGTCTTTTAAGTTATTGGTGACAACGCAAGTATCTTATGGTGAATACTATTGGGTTACTTATAAGTTTCCCTCTGCGATTGTCGGTATCAATAATTTTGTATTTTGATTGTTTATGTTTATTTTGAAATGTTTTTGACCGTGGAATCTGTGTAATCGATCTATACCCAACATTTTTAAATAAATCTGTGCGAACGTATATAAATGTTAAAATTAAATCGGGCGCGAATGGCTATATAGTTTTGTAAAGTTGTATTAAGGGAGGGTAATCTTAGGTTATTCATTTCGTAGTTGAATTGGTTCAATGGATTGGATATATTTGTGTAATTAGTAGATGTAGTATGAGATCCGCTACGGGCAGGATTATAGATATACGCCACACACCCTCTGTTTGCCTATGGATGGGTTTGTAAGTCGGCAGAAGACCGCAGTCCATTCCTATGGAGTTTTTAGTTTATTGATCTACTTGCCCACAGATGTCACATTCCTGTGGGTGGAGAGTCAATGTCTTCTCTATTTCTACTTATTGTTCAGATGTACATTCCTGACAATATAGTATTTTGTGTTGTCGTATCATGCTACATTGAATACATGAATGTATCAGATGGATTGGTGCCAGTTGATTGCGAAATTTGTTGCCTAAGGTTAAATCAGGGAAGAATATTTTCCTTTCAAATGCAGACCTATGTAGTCCATTCATACTCGACCCTCTAAATAAATTATTAAACATTATAGCAAGCTATTTTAAATGTAAAATTAAAAATTAAGATAAAAATCTAAATGTTAAACTTATTCCTCGAATTTAGAATGATTTTATATGTGCGTAAATAAATATTTTTCTGTGTTAATTTCTGGCAGTGGCTTTTATTATTTTATTCTTTTATATTTAAGATATAAAATTTATAGATTTTTTCATCGGCGTCTCCGCTGAGCTAGTGACAATGGGCTAACGATCTAAATATGTAAATAAAGTGGAATCCTAACAGCGCGTATCTGCCTACTTTATAAATTTTTCTAGGCTCAAATGCCTAGATGGCGCCCTTTGGTTGTGCGGTGCGATGCGATCTCCCACTTCGTTTGGATCGTTATAATACATATATATAGTTTGTATATTGATCTCATACTGGGTATTGAAAAAATTTTTTAAAGATATGTGCAGGTAAGTTCAACATTGGATTTAGGACAACCATAAATTTCAATAAGTTGATGAATAATACATATAATGGCATGTATACAGTAGGTTGCAGTCTAATAGATTCCTCATTTATATATACTATAGTGAAATGAAAGAAAATTTGAGGACAAGAATGATGCAACATTCACTTATTTATATTAGTTTAACAAATCCTATTGTATTTTGTAATTATGAAAAGGAATATAGACATGGTTTTAATCCTGGTATTGTTAAAGTGATTTGTGTTTAAAGAAATAATTGAAATTAAGGAAGCTTGATTTGTTGTGCAAAATTAACACATGATGAATGAGAGAACCAATAACATTAAAATAAGCAAAAGTTGTTTTTTTAATTATAAAATATACATTTTTTTGGGTTTGATAACTATGGTTATGATGCTAATGCGTTGAAAGTATATTTGGTTTTGTAATTAAATTTTATTTTTTATTCTCTGTTGCAGTATTTTAATATTATATACATATATTAATAATTGCACTGAAGATATTTGTAATAAATGGTAGCATATTTTTAACAGTTTCTGAGATAAATTTATTATTATTGATTGCTGTTTAACATAAAATACACTGACCTTATATTATAAGATCAATTCTCCCTTTATTCTAGCACTGTTTGTTGTAAGATATAGTGCTAATTTAATCAGTGGTTATCAGATGGTAGCACAATTTAATTTCTTGATTAATTTCCTGGTTTATGATTTTATTTTGAGGTATTATTCAAATGCAATTTTCCATCTGGCAGCCATCTTTAGGGCATTGGAAGTCAAAGGTGAAACTAATGCAATTATGCATTTGGAAGTTATCTTCTCTTTTACTATCAAGCTAACAATCTGAATCTATATAATTATACAAGTAGATTCATATAGTTTCAAAATCTTAGAGTTCTATTTTTAAAATTTCAGATTGTTAGCTTGTTACAGTCAGTGGCATAATTGCATCGATTCCAGCTTTGAATCCTAAGTTATTATTGATAAACAAAAGCCAGAAAATAGTCTGGGGAGAAGAGTTAAATTACACTACCATCCAGTTAATGCAGATTATTCAAACCTATAGTAGTTGGTGCTAGAATAGTGATAAGAACTCTTATTCATAATAGGCATTGTGTCTTGTTTTGCTCTTTTAATAAATGTCTAAGACTTTGATTCATAAGTAAGAATACTAAAACATATCTATTAAAAATGTTTTTTTTAAACATATAGGCATGTTTCTTTTTAATATTATATTGTTTCTACCTTCATCTATTATATTTCCATAATCTGACTAAGGTGTTTGTAGTTGTTAACTCCTTTTAATTCATAATTATCAATCTTGATTATTTTTAATTCTCATTAATAGAACAAACCATATTTGACTTTTATCTGTTTTTTTCAATCTTGGTAATAATTCATCCAATCTCAAGCTATTAGTAATTTTTTAATATCCATTATCAGTTTTGATTATTCTTGTTCTAATCATTGTAACAAAAATATTTTCAGTCTTAATTTGACAAATTTTTGTTCCAGGCAAAAACATACCCATGCCTATCTAGTACTTAATTGTCTGTTTCTGTTCTTTTTTAGTATTTACTGAGTTCACTATCAAATTAGTTTCATAACTATCTTTTCTCATTTTCATTTTCAGCATTTTTATAAATATTCCTATTTATATTGTCTAATATTTAATTATGCTTTTTCATTTTTTTAAAATTTAGTTACACTTAACATATAAAGATTTTAATTCTGTAAATCCTTTTTTAATTAATTAATTTTTGTCAGATTGTTTTATAATATGTTTTTTTTTCCAATGTCTTTTATAATGATGTCTAACGTAAATCTTCATATCAACATTTTCCTAACTCCTAATTGACTCTTTGTATAATCCAAATTGCTAAACTATTTTTTAATCTCTTTTATCACACTAACACAAGTCTTTTAAGGTCAAGAGCTTTTAATATCTGTCTTCATCATATTTATACAAATTAATTAATAATATTTTCTCATATACATTACAAATCACTTAACACTTCTCTAATTTGTTTTGTTCTCCATAAATACAATATTATTTATATCAAATCAAATTCTATTACGAAAAATGTTTTTTTCTTTTTTATTATTTAATACAAATACTATAGTTAAAATACCAAGCAGCTATAAATAATTTTTTTAATGATACATGTTTTTTTTTTTCATGTGTCAAAGCATCGGCTGAAAATCGAACCCGCAAACCCAGGACAACTACTTGTAAGGCAGCTGTGCTGACCACTCAACCACCAACACTTGACTGCTTTCATAATAAGTACAACTAGGTTTTTTTTTTTAGAAAAATTAACTTCCTTTGACTTAATCATATATTAATCCCTAAATATCACTTTAGATAATATATCTGTGCTAATTTAACAATTCTTAAATTAAACTTTTAAACTTAGCTCTGTGTGTGCCAATCAGTTTATTTTACAACCATTATTTTGGGTATTATATATTGCTATTCTTTTTTAATAATATTTTATAATTTTAATTAATAAATAAAAAATTATGTAGTAAAAATTGTTAAAATCTTGAAAAATGAAGATAAAATATTTATAAGAATGGTTAAAAGAGAGGGCAGGAATTTACAATGTAAAAAAAAAAACTTAAATGAATTTATAAAAAAAAACTTTAGACGAAGAAGAGTTGATAAATGAATAGGTTTCATTAGAGAGCTTAATTTATGAGAAGGTGGATAGAATGATAGATGCAAAGTGAAATAGAGAAATAAATAATTTGACAAAGGAAAAAGAAATAATAATATGGCAACTGAAATGCTAGTAGGTATGCGAAGATATGCAAAGCTTGATTTAAGAGAAAGTTTTAATAAAACTATCATTGATAAGATTATAGATGAATGTGCATATATGAAAATTAGATTATTATTTAAAGCAAGGGTGGGAACCATTTTTCTGCCAATGATCATTTGGATATTTATAATAACATTCATGGGCTATACAAAAATATCAACTAGCCTGCTATACTTGATCCTTTTTAACTTGAGGCCAATTTTAATTTTTCCTTTTTTTTTTCCAAATATTTATTAAACAAGTACAATGTTTACAGTGACAATTATGTATATATGGTAAATTGAAAAGGAAAGCTAGACTTACAAACATAAAGAAGAATTACATGATTATAAATAAATATAAGATAGTATTATTCTGGGCAAGAGGTAAACCTGAATACCTGGTCTACTGTTAACACACAAGTAGGCCAATTAAGCTCACCCAACTCACCTAGACAAATTGCCTCACACTACCAAGAGTCACTTAGTCAATCTAGAGTTTGGTCAGATCACCATTGAAAAAATCACTACAACTATGAAGACTTAGGTATTTATGCTAAATCTGATGTGTTCAGTTAAATATTATCCATTTTGATAACATAAGGATCTGAACTTCTGATTATTAACAAAACCACTTTCAGCAATATCTTAGACAGAAGAAACAAAGCGTTTTACCAGAAATCATTCTTTCAATGCAATCAGAGTCCATGTTTCCTCAAATAATACTTTTGGAGCTAGTAGCATGTCACGATTTTTAAATTTTATAAGTTTATTCAGAAAGAATTTTTCCTCATGAATTGCACCGGGATTGAAAACCATTTTACAATGAGTAGACCAGAATGCATAGTTGATAAATAATGAAAGCCTAATAGTAGGGATGGATCTTGTCTTAATACTGTCCTTAAGAGAGATAACAAGGTAAAAATTCACTTTAAGGTTATCAGCGATAATCCTTCTAGACCTCCAGAGTCCATGGCACGAGTAAACCAGATGGTCAAATGTTTCATCATGAGTCTGGCAGAGGGGGTAGATTGGGTCAATTTTGTTGATACCTGACAACTTTTTAATCTTTTGATCTGACCAAAATAATGTGTACACTAGGATCTTTCTACAAACTTAAAATGAAAATTCTACAAACTTAAAATGAAAATTCGTCAAAACGGACCATGTGTACATGATATTTTCACAAGGTTTACAAAGTTATCAGCAGCCTGAATATGTATGTGTTAAGGCACTGCAAGTCTAATGCTATGAATTTCATCAAAAATTTGATCTTAAAAAGTACATTTTGAACATGAGTAAAAATATTGATTTTCCATACAAAAATATGGCAAGCCAATTATGCAATTCCCAAAATTTACTTTAAATTCAGACAAAACAATCACTAAATTACAAAAATAGTCTGAAATCTTATCAAAAAACTAAAAATATGCACATACGGTATGTACCGTGTAATATATAACATGAATTGTGATGAAACAATCAATTTGTTTGTCCTACTTTATTTTAAGTGGATCAACTATTTTGGTCCAAAATGGAGACTTGAAACTAAAATTTTTCCCCCCAAAATGGTCATTTACTTAACACGTGATTGTGCATTTTTAACAATACTAAAAATATGACTGACACAAAAAAATATAAAATATGATGCAGAATATTAATTTCTAATAATACCAAAAATATGAATTTCACCAAAATATTCATCTTATAAAGTACATTTTAACAACATAAAAATTATTTTACTTTAAATATGGACAAAACAATCACTAAATTACAAAAATAGTTGTTTTTTTATTGAATTAAATATTTCTGGTTTTTTATAGTGTTTATATTCTTTATTAATATTTGGATTAAATTTCAAAGTTTTCCACATGGACTTAAAAATTGTTTTAAGAAAATGAAATCAAGAATTTTTAAAGTAAAAAAAATAAAAATAAATAAATGTCATTTTATTTCAAATATCATAATTTAAGTCAAAAATTTAATATGAGATAATTTTTCAGGTAGAAATAGTTTATTAAAAAGAAAGGATAATGTTAAAAAGGAAAATATATGTATAAATTGTTTTATAGTGAGCCAAATGAGTGCAAACAAAAAATCAAATAAAATAGTGCACATTTTTAGAGAACTTATGAGAAAGGCTAATGATGGAGAAAATCTGTGTTTACATTAAAAAATGGAAAAGGGAATTTCTGATACAATTTTGGAATTTGTAATAGCCAAAAAAACATCTCATGACATAAAGGATAAAATATCTATTAGCGACCTTAGGATTTGTAATTCATGCTATTTTCTGTATTTAAAAACCATTTATTGTTAGTTTCAATAATCAATGAACAAATGGTAATGCCATCCATATTTATAATTTGGTTTTTGGTCATTGCCTGTTTTCTATAAAAAAAAAAGCAGAATTTGTATGCTTATATTTAAGAACCACCTTTAATAATACATGGGCTAATACCCTAAGATTAAAAACACTAATACTTTGAATCTAAATCAATTTTCTCTTAATGAATATAGCCAATAGCTAAAAACTAGTTTGTGAATATGGATATACCTTTGTGCCTAGTGTCCATTGATAATTCAAACTTATAGCTAGATTACTGTTAATCTAGTTCTCTGCACGTAACACAGTTTTTTAAATATTTTTATTTAACTTAGAATTCTTGCAATCAATTTTAACATACTTCTATCAAACAGATTTTCTTCAAATTTTGTACATGTTATTATTTATCAATGATAATGTAATATTTTAGGATTCACCAGCTGGTTGTCCAATCTAATAGTGAATGGTGGGCTAATTTCAAACTGCATTGATGTCAGTTTGATAGGTTAGTGCTGATGTATAATAGATGACAGTATATTTTTTTTAAAATATGCTTTTATTGAATATCATGACTAATTAACTAATAAGCATTTACAGTTAATTAAAATAGAAAGAAAAATAAATGAAATCTTATTTTCCCTTGATTGTTGAACTAAAATTTGTTTTTTATTTTTTAAATGCTATCTTTATAAGCACAAAAATCTTGCAGATGATTTTTAACATGCACAAATTTTATTTCAAACACTGAAAATATGGGGACATTGTTTGCATTCTCAGTTCTTAAATTTGAATATGAATAATTGCCAAAAGTCCATTGCAAAATATATGAATATTAAAAATAATATATATATAAAAATATTTTATAGAAATGCTTTAATTTAATTTGATAAGTAATGTACTAAAAACCAAAAAATGATTTTTTTCTTTGATCACAATTTTGATGTTTTTATAACTTAAAAATATGAGGCATTTATAAATTAATTAATTTAATTATTAATTTGTGGGTATTCCCTGCTTTTATTTCAAGTTAAATATTAAAACTACAATTGTGGTTGAAGAAAAAAAATATTTTCCAGTTTTTATTGCATTAATACTTTTTATATATTTTTTCATTAGGTTGATCTACTGTGTGATCAGACAACCCCATCCCCCAATTTTTTTTAGCTATAAGTTAAGCTAATACTTTGTTAGCAAGCAATTTATTTTATAACTGATGCATATTTAGTTTTAAAATGTACTTATGTACTATAAACATACTTTGATTAAGATTAATATTGCTGCCTTGCCTCATGTCAATCAGTTAGTAAGCACTACAGTATGTTTACATCTGAAAGTTAAGCAAAAATTTGTAGTTCTATATATGCCTCTTACACAAATTGGATTTTTAATCAGATATTTTCACAATTAGATTCAATTGTATACTTTTAAGAATGTTTAAGTCCTATAGAAGTATTAAATAAATATAAAAAATCTAAAAATCTTTGTGTTTTGTTAATAAAAAGTTTTAATATTGTTGATAGTAATTGAGATTTGCATAGTTATTAAATATCTTTATGCTTATTGTTATCAAAATTTGCATTAATTTCTTATTTTTATTTTAAACTTTAGAAATAATTCCATGATGAAATAGTCATAAAATATTTGGAAACAGTTGTCTACTGGAGAAGATGAAAAAAATGGTAGACTTATTACCAGGTGCATAAATTTAGTAGTAATTTGTCAAAGTAAATAATTTGTTTACTAATATTATAGCAACATATTAATATTAGTAATCTCATTAGAAAAATAATAGATGAATAATTTAATCATTTACTTTAATCATATATTAAAATCTTTTGCAATTTATCTTTTGGTAAATGATACCCACATATATTATACAGAAAAAGAATGTCAAATAATGATATAACATTTTTATTTTAATGACATTATGTTTGAAAAATGGAGGGGAAGGAGTAAAATAGTAAATAAAAGAATAATCTTAGTTATTAGGAATTAATGAATTTAATAAATTATCCTCGGGGAAAAATAAATGATGTTGAGAATAAAATTAAAGCTGTTTGGGGGAAGGGAAGGAAATGATGTTTCATTTCCAAATGATAAGACTGAGCACCAACAATTCTATTTTATTAAACAAGCAGTTTTTTTTTTCACTTTTCTCATCTATGAATTGAATCAGGAATCTTTGAGTTAGTTACTTTCATTACTGTGCTAAAATGTGCAAGGCAAATTTAAATTAGAATGATCTATAATTGAGAAAATTAAAAATGAGGTTGCTTTATAAATTTGAGAACATATGTTATTAAGTTTTCTGCCTGAAAACAAGTTGAAGTAATTAAAACATAATGATCAAATGATTTATTTAGTATATAGATATAAAGTGATTTTCAGTGGTAATAGTTTCATTCTTATTATTACAATTTATTCTAATATTTCAGTATTTCAAGATATATCACAAAATTTATTGAATCATTTACATCATTACAATGCTTAGGCACATATAAAATAATAGATGGAATTGTCATTAAATTAAGAAACACATGTAGAATAATTTAATTACTATTTTTCTTAAGTAATAATAATGTCAATTAAGAGGGAAAAGTTAGATATATTGCAATAAATGTATATTAAATTATCTATTTAAAGTCAGATTGGATAACTTAAATTTTCTGCCTCAAGTCAGACCATGTGATAATACTTGATCATTATCAAAAATTGTTTTGTTTTGCTTTCCATTGTTTTAATATGATCTATTCTGTCATTTTAATTTTATAAACTTTAATTATCTTTTTACATCATTAAAATGGTCAAAAATTGATACCCATGTCATCATTTAAGATTAGACTTGCACAAGAAATTACAAAAATGGACTATTATCGCAAAGAAAAACATTTAATAAATGACCTGTATGCCAGTATTGTTTTTTTTTTTTGTAACTTATATTTTCTAAATTCAAGTGGTGAAGAAAATTAAATTTTCACTGGAAAAATAAAATATTGTCAATATATTATTAATAATGGATAGAAATTTATATTATGAGACTCAATTAATATTGAAATAGTTTAATTTACATTATAATAAGTCATTATTAGAGAAAACTGCTATTAAAATTACTAGATTTATTTTTAAATCTTAGTTTTAATAATGTACAATTAATTAAGTGGCAATAATACTTATATAATATGATATTAAGTAATTATGCAGAAAAGTACAGTTGAATTACAGAACTAACTTTGTCTATGTACCATACTCATTTTCAACTTCTATTTAAAAATAGACTTACTTTCCTATTTACTAATAAATAATTCAAAATGATATTGGTTGTTGTTCTTAAAAATATAGAAATTATCATCATTGATTATACAAATCATCTGATTACTTGTAAATAAATATGGTAATTCTATCTTTTAAAAAAAAAAAGAGAGAATTAAAAAGTAATTAAAAAGTTGCATGTGTATTATGGTATAATTCTATAAATCAATCTTTGAATTACTAATTTAATCACATATATCTTATTTTGATCCTCTAATCTGTTTATTTGATATTTTATCATTCTCTCTTAATTTCTTTTGCAGGAAACATTTGTTTTCTGAAAGATTTCAATATTATGCTTAATTGTAGATCTTCATTTTATTATGTTCTCAATCATAATAAAAGCAGTTGGTATTGCATCATTTAAAAATGATTTAAAGATCATTCCTGCGATATAAATGGGTTCTGCTTCTCTTCTAAAATTATTCATGCTTATTATAA
The DNA here is from genome assembly GCA_028023455.1 of Epiperipatus broadwayi. NCBI lineage: Eukaryota > Metazoa > Onychophora > Udeonychophora > Euonychophora > Peripatidae > Epiperipatus > Epiperipatus broadwayi. The sequence goes on along the minus strand of JAQFVV010012404.1, from coordinate 1,810,904 downwards.
ATTCTTTTTTAGAAAGACTATTTTTTTTTATTTGTTGTACATGATCAATAAAATGGAAAAATATAAAAACATCATAAATAATTATATTTTTATAAAGTAATTAATTTTTTTAAAAAAACTGAACCTGTTTTACTTGTTCATAAAAATATTTTATTTGCATATTATTTTTGCAGATTCATCTATTATTAGATTCAGTAGGCCACATGTATTTACTTCTACTATGTAAGTGCACTTATCATTTGTTGAGCATTTTAAATTATTTAATATCATTTTTTTAATCCTTGTCTCTCTCTCTTTTTATAGTTATGATCATCTTAAATATTATTGTGACTTAATATTATATTGTGAAGTTGAGATAACTAAAATTTGTACAAATATGATAAATAATATTATTTTACAATATTCATGTGCTCTTCTGAATTATGGAGGAGGAATAATTCTTATAAAAAATATCGATTTTGAAAATGCACATTCTAAGTCTTTAGACTCCTGGTGGAGTAAAATTGAAATTTATTTAAAGAAAATGCTATCAGAGGATGATATCTGTAATTATTTTGATTTCGTTGGTAATTATGATGATGAATATTTATTTTTATTTATTAAAGCTGTTGATCACATTTGCAGCTTAGAATACTCCTCCCGCCTGCCAACTGATACAGCCACTTTTGAAATGACATCAAAATCAGTTGCCACTATACTAAAAAAACAACTTACTAAACCATTAGGAACATTTAAGGATCTTCCTAGCTTACCTACAAATTTCTACTATGGAGGAACTGCTGAAAATTTTAAACAAGAGACTAAACAAATCCAGTTCAAGTACCTAACTGGCAATGGTAAAAAAAATAAAATTTTGCCAAATCGAGTTGTGGAGGCAGTAGGAAAGTATATAACTGCCTTTGCTAATTTTGAAGGTGGTCATATTCTGTTTGGCATTGAAGATGATAGTGCTATTGTTTATGGAGAAAAACTTCCTGCTTATTTAGATGAAGAAATTGTTCAATGTTTATCAGAAAAAATGAGGGAAATTATATGGTCTAATGAATCTACACCTTTAATTCAGGGAAAACATTGGGATATAAATTTTTTTCCTGTTATTGGTAATCCTAATCCTAAGGTAAGAAAAAAATGAAGATTTCCATCATATTTAAATTTCTGCATAAGCATTTCATTAATAAATATATCCAGAATACAAAAGAATTGAAATAAATATTTTGCTGGCAATTTTCTCAATCAAGTTTCCATTTATTAGAAAGACAAATTAATAGATATAATGAAAGAAAATATTTAGATATAAAAATAGGTACTTAAATTAAAAATATGTAAATTATTTATGAATAACTAGATTAATAAAAATTATTTAATGATAGATTAACTAATAGATAAATTGATCATACTTAGATGTGGTGATTGATTTAAAAATTAATATTGAGGAATATATTTTATAGAATATTGGTTGGTTCTGATCTATCGTGTCAGCCGCTTGACAGTGCTATTTCTAGCTAAATTGCTAGAAATATGCTGTTTCCGCAGCCGAGCAGATAACTTTCTTTCTACGATAAAATACAGAAAGAATCAGTTTATCGGCTGACTGACTACCACTGTGGCTTTTTTCTATGCTAAAAGCACAGAAAAATGCCTTCATTGGCTGCCATAGTTGGTTGTGTTAAGCACTTTATCATAATGCTGGGTTGTATATTTTCGCTACAATATCATGAGATGGTGTGTTGACTGCATTATGTCTAAATAATTTAACTTTTCAGGTCAACCTTTTTTTGCTTCATGTGAACTGACCTACTGGTATCTTCTAACACTTTTAACAGTGTCGTCACTGTTCCATCAGGAGTGTGTTAGCGCTACAAATTGGATTTTATGGTGGGGCACAGCACTATTTTGAAAATCATGATGAAAGTAACGTATCACAAGAAATCGTCCGAGACAGGGAAGATGGCTGCTTCAAATTCTCAAAATTGCCGATTGCCAGACACTGGAGTCGGATTTCATTATAATAGTTTGTTATAATTATTAATAACTTTATTTGGTAAATTTCAATCGAATTTACTTTCCACCTTGACCCCAAAACGCAGTATCTGATTAATTACTGTCCAAAAAAGGGTAAAATGTGATTTAAGTTTTTCTTAAAAATCTACCGTAACTTTTCTGATACGTAAAAACACAAAAAAAAAACAGACTAGCCCGTTAATTAGTGTCCAAATAAGTCTCCGCTATATTTACTATTATTTGTTATTAAAAAGTAATGTAATTTTATATATATGCACACAAAAAGAGTGCAATATAATTTAATTCCCCCCCCCCAACACGGTGTCTTATTAACTATTGTCCAAAAAAAGGGGGTAAAGTGTAATTTAATTTTGTATTTAAAAAGTATCGTAACTTTTCAGATATGCAAAGTAACAAAAGGTCAAAGTCAGCTTTCATTGTTTTTGCTTAGCAGCAATGCCATCAAGCGGCTGACACGATAGATCAGAACATTACCGTTTTTTTTAAGAAAATAATAATACATACATATATTAACATAATAATTTCTGCTATATCTGTAAAAAAAAAAAAAAGTATTCAGAAAGCATGACTTAGAGATTTACTAATATGGTTTATTACCTTATACCTATTATGTAATAAGCATTTTTTTTATAATTATTGTTCGATAATTTGATGTATTTTAAAAACATTATTATTTAGAAACTCATAAAGTTAAATGGTTTTATTTTGAAATCAAACTGATTATACTTGATTATGTATTGATATTTCAATTGATGTTATGTGATTATGTGAGTATAATAAGTTCTCTGTTAAAGGCAATTTGCACATCTGAGTAGTAGAATACAATTGATATTACTTGATAATCTTAGGTGATGTTTATTAATAAAAGAATAATTAAAAGCTTGAGACTATACACATTACAATAGTGTCTTATTTTAATGAATGCTTATTAAATATATTTTATAATTCTTTGTCAAATATGTTATCATTTCCTGAATAAAATCACATAAATTATTTATATGTATATTATATATATATATAAATCCGCTAAAATTTATTTTAAAAGTAATGTTTTACATTCATATGTAAAGTATATCTTTTATTAACAGATAGGCATTCTATTCACCTACATCTATATGTGAGTGTGCATTTATTAACTGCTGAAGATTAGTATTAAAACATTATTAGAAAAATTAATGCCACAAAAAAAAAATATTATTTTTTTTTAAGAAAATTTTTAGTAAACAGTAGTCAATTGCCTGTTATATAATATATATTTATGACTATAAACAAGAATGTAAATACAATTAACCCATTAATACTATTTTATACATAAAGGTATGCATATCTATAATATGAATGGCTTAAACATTTCAATAATTTCAAATGAATAGTGTGTAGCAGTGGCATACAATATATTATAGAGGATCCTATGTGTTTACATTAATAAATAAAATACAATGGTATGTGACATTCAAATATTTGTTGGACTTAGCCTTATTGAAGAAATCTGGTTGAGGCTAAATGCATATTATATTAAATGCATTTATTTATTTATTTTCCAAATATCTACAATAATATGTTGAAAACTAAAAGTGTACATTGATTGTAATTTTGAACAATACAATATGGCTCATAGATAGAAGGAAGGAAGTAGGTGAAAATTGAATATTGTCATACACCTATTTAAACTGTTATAACCTTAACTTTCTGTTTTATTATTCCTCTATCATTTCAACTGTTCTTTCTTTGCAAATTCTTTCTTTTAGCAGGCATGACAAATTTTATTTTTCCATTTGCTTGTTTGCAAAGTGATCAGTTTTAGTGTAACAAAACTTCTTTTTATTATTTCCATAATTAAATCTATTGCCCCCTTCCCATTCAAATTCTCTGAGAGATTTTTTTTTTTTACTTTGGAGTCCTAGAAATTTCTGATTTGCAGCATACCAGTTCTAAGTTTGCCAAATCTTCCAGAGCCAACAGTTGACATAGCTTGGCCTCTAAATTTCCCATAAGCATTGTTCTATCAAGTAAAGCCTTTCAAAACCTTCATAGTACATGATATAGCCAGTTTATCAAGTGCAATATCATAATATTATTTTTTCATTCTTTTTTTTTATCAATTTTTGAATTTCAAACTTAGTATATGCATTTTTGAAATGTATTAAAATATTTATTTAGCTTTGCTACCAATTCTTCATGTATAAGTTTCCCAAGATCTTTGGATTGCATAATTTAATTGTCAATTCAATGACCTTTACCCCATCAAAGCTTAGTAGGTCTGTATTTATCATAGACAATATTTTTTTTCATGGGCACATTGTAAATCAGCCAAACACATATTATTTATATTAAATTTGGTAATGTATGATTACCTAGAATATCCACTATAAATTAATGATTTACCATTAGAATCTATTTTATGTTACAAAAGTTCAAACTCTTCTCTAAAATTCATTTTTGAAACTGTGTCAAATTATGTAATGGTAATTAGGGTGGAAAAGAATTCAAGGCCATAACTTGAAGTAGTATTCCCAATGGTTATTTCAGTTTCACTTTCTCATCTGAAAATATAATTTTTATTTTTATTGGTTTCATTCATACCTTGCACTCATACATCTATAGGTTGTGGATCAGTCACTATCCAATGACCATCATAATTCTCCATCATTAGCAGGACAAATTATTACTTATAATTAAATGAATTTGAAAAGGCACTTTACAGATAAATTTTGATTATTTTTCTTAAAAGTCACATGCAAACAAATAAATATATATAGCCTTAACACCTTATTTACAAAGTGCTATATCTGGGGAGCAATAATCCAGCTTCTGTCACTGCGCCAATTGCTATGTATGGAAGACGGTTTCTTGCTCCTCAGACAGCATGAAGTTAGAAAATTGTCCCTGGTAAAAACTACAACTACTAAGTTTAATTATTAGTATTTAATACCACTCTGTGATTACATTATTAATAGAATATATACAATTTACAATGTATACATAAACCCAAAGGTATACAGAAATGATAATAAAGATTTATATGACTTGTTCAATCCCTAGGTTTTCTTTTTTATATATTCAGAGGCAAGTTCCCCACAATAGAACCTTAAGGTATGTATGGTGACATGTGGCACTGAGGTTAAAAGTCTATCCACACACATGAAGCTTCTCCACATGAGTGTCTCTTTTTGCACTTGCTAGCATAGATTTATTGTTCAATTTCTTCTCTTCTGATTGGTTCCTATTTCTGACTGTGTCAATAAAAAAAGTAATTTATTTATTCATGATACCTCCTTGAATGTGGAATTTTATTTCTAATTAGTTCGACTTATTTCTAGATTTTTGACTTGTTACTAATGACTAAATCCAGAACTCATAATCAATTATTTTAGGTCTATATATATTTATTGAAGGAATTTTATTACTTATCTCTAGAGATTTAATTAATTACTATTTCATTCTGCTTAAGGAATTAATTTTTTCTGATTTTAATTTACTGTTTATTATTTTTTAAGTTTTACTAATCTTTGAAATATTAGATTTTAATTTGATGAGTATATCTATTTGTCTATATACTTATATACATACATAACATATAATTCCCTCAAGTTCGGAGATTTATCTTTTTTCTGGATTTAATATGAAGTCATGAAAAAACTTTGGAATCTTTCCATTTTAATTCATTGAGGTCGATATATTTCAACTTCACTTGTTATTTTTTTTTAGCTATGCTTAATTGGTTTTCGTCAATGTGGGTAAATTCCGATTCTGGTTAGTTTCATCATTTTGTACTTTATGGTTGGTATTGGTTTTCCTGAATAAATCAGCTATTTTGTCCACACTTTCATTTTTACACAGTTGATTGATGTGTTTGCATAATACTTTTCTCTCACTACTATGCACAGTCACCACATGCTGTGATAGGTAATGTATAATTACAGCCTGGGACCAGAATTTATTCAGATTATTTTTTACCCACACTCTTTTATCAGGTGCAAACTTATAAGTATTCTTGGTCTGTTCATTAAGATCCTCTGTAGGTTTTTTTGTTAATTTAGTATGTTGCTTTTGACCTATATATATTTCAGCAGGTGATTTTCCTGATTTACTGCAGGAGTCGAATGCTCATAAAGCAGTGCATTAGACACTGCTTCCTGTATTCTTGTTTTCCCAGTTTTGTTAATGGATGACTTTAGATTTTGAATGGTTTTTCAACCAATCTGTTAATTGAGAGTCATAAGGGGGCATGAGTGTTTTATCCCCCATTCTTGCATAACCTCCTCAAACTTCTCTGATACAAAGCCAGTTCCATTATCTGAAACTAATGTTTCAGGAAGACCATGATATGAAAAAATTTGGTGTAATATATCCAATATCTCATTAGAAATAGTATTTTTAACTATATTATATTTGTACCTTGCATCAACCATTACAAAGAGTAAATGTCCATTAATTGGTTCACAGTAATTGATGTGGGTGTGCTATCAAAGCCTCTCCACTTTTCGCCATGCTTCAAACTTTGATTGCAAGATTGACAGTTACTGCATTTTTAAATATAACTTTCAATATCTGCATTAATGTTTGGCCACCAGACATAACTACAGGCTAATGCCTTGGCTCTAACAGTGCCCGGATGACCTTCATTGCAATAATTTTAATTTTTTAATTTCTATCCTTTTCCAGGATTATCATACAATCACCCATCAGAATGCAGCCTTTTTGGCATAATTTTTCATGGACGTTCCATTGCACTTTATGTAAAAAATTTGGATAATGATTTGGCTAATCAGTATTAATTTGATTTATAATCCATTGATAGCTTCAGTCATCATCTATCCATACAGTTATTGTTTTGCTATTAAAGGTTTGACTCTTTAGCACATCAGTATAATTAATTTTCATTTTTTTTTGATAGGGTTCAGTCTGGTCAGGCATACACAATAGATCATCAGTGTGTGCTATTTGCTTTCCCTTCCTATATTCTGGTATATAATCATAACATGCCAGAATGTTTAATCATGTTATTATGTGAGGGATAAGATGTTTGGGAACCTGTTTGTTTTTTTAAATTCCCAGAAGGGGTTTATGGCTAGTTATTACAGTAAATCTATATCCATACAAGTATTGATGAAATTTTTGAATGCCAAATAGTACACCAAGAACTTCCTTCTCCAACTGACTATAATTTTTCTCTCCTTTGGACCAGGTGTGCAAAGCATAGGCAATGGCTCATTTATCTGACTGAGCAGGATGACACTTCTCTGACTCAAAATTCAGATGCATCAGTTATAAGAGAACTTCCAAATCGCTATTATAATGAACTAATAATTTATTTGAAGTTAGCAGTTTCTTTGTACGCAAAAATGCTTGCTCTTGCTCAGGTTTCTATTTCCATTTTTGGTTCTTTTTGAGTAGATCATATAAGAATCTGGCTACATGGGCTTTACCTTCCAAAATATTTTTGAAATAATTTGCAAACCCTAGAAAAGTCTGTATTTGCTTAACTTTTATTAAATCTCGGGGCTTTTGCTATAGCTTTAGCCTTTTCTGGGGATAGGAGATGTGCCATTTTTTTGAAATGATATGGCCCAAAAACTTAATTTTACATGATTTCCAGATACATTTATGGGTATTAAACTTGGACTCCATTTCATTGAGTTTTTGCATACACTAATTAAACAAATTCTTATTTCATTTTTAGCAGTAGTGATAATAAGAATGTCTCAAAAAATGGAATGACTCCCTCAACTCCATTAAGGAGAGTTTTAATTTTTGACTGAAGTGTGATGGGAGCAGAAATTATCCCAAATGGAAGCGTTTTGCATTTAAATAATTCTACATGTATGGTTAGTGTTAATATGTCAGTTATTTTCTCAGTGACTGATATCCGGTGGAAAGCAGCATATAAATCCAATTTTGCAAACAAATTAGATTTCTGCAACAGCATTATTATGTTTTTCTGATAAAGGAGTGATAGAGATAGCAATTGGCACAGTTGTATTTTAAACCTTGAATCATATTAGAGGTATAGAATGATCTGCTAACATGCAATTGTCAATTGGGAGTGTGACATCAGTGAAGCAAGTGGTTGGCCTCTGTACATACAACACTTACAATAATATCACTTCATTAACAAAATTGAAGTTGATAAGATTAAAGTAGCAACACTTAAGTTTTTCCAATAAAGGATAGATAGAGATATCAAATAGGTTCTTTGAGCCTGATACTCCTGAACATTTTACATTCATTCAAATTAAGGATTGATTATTATATTACTTTAATCCTCATCTTTCTAGGCATATTGCCAAACTATTTCTATGACCACTATTAGGGTGTATGGGTGCTGAACTGAGTTCAGACCTATATGACTATATGAGCTAATGAGCTTGGATTGAAAATATTAAGGTGTTTTCAGTTTAAGACTCATAGTTTTGTAGTTAAGTGGAGATAAAAGCTGGCTGCTGTAGGGTTGCATTAGATCCTAAGATCTAGGTGCAGCTCTCAGATCCAAGGCTCCTCACTGATGAAGGCTACAACCCAGAAACTAGTCTGGGGATATTGGATGAGTGAGCACTAGATGGGGATTTATGCGCAAGCCTTCTGACATCCATTGATTACTCTAGCTTGCTGTGTGTGGCAATACGTATAAAGAGTTTTGCCTGTTTTAATAACAATTATAGGCAAGCATAAGAAATGGTGATCATATGGTATTTATTGGCTTAAAACCAATCCCGCTTTAATAGGATAGTGGTGGCTATGGTTATTAAAGAACCAAAGACACCAGGGTGTATGGGTGCTGAACTGAATTCGGACCTATGTGACTATATAAACTAATGAGCTTGGATTGAAAATATTAAGGTGTTTTCAGTTTAAGACTCATAGGTTTGTAGTTAAGTGGAGATAAAAGGTGGCTGCTGGAGGGTTGCATTAGATAAGATCTAGGTGCAGTGCTGTCAGATCCAAGGCTCCTCACTGACGAAGGCCATAACCTAGAAACTAGTCTGGGGATATTGGATGAGTAGGCACTAGATGGGGATTTTATGCACAAGCCTTCTGGCATCCATTGATTACTCTAGCTTGCTGTGTGTGGCAATAAGTATAATGAGTTTTGCCTGTTTTAATAACAGTTATAAGCAAGCACTAGAAATGGTGATCATGTGGTGTTTAGTGATTTTATTATTGGTAAATTGATTAAAAAAGAAAATGTAATTTATTGATTGGTAGAATAGTCAATTAAATGTGAAACTTAAATTTAAAGATAGAATCTCAATGACTGACAAGAAGGCTTAAAAATTATTGAAAGATTATGTGACTTTACAAATTAGTATTATAAACTTACTAAATCTATTAATGATACTTTCTTATATGAAGACAATGATATTTTGATCAAATGAAAGGAATACTTTGATTATCTTTTGGAAAAAAATAATATGTGAAACCAAAACACTTAATGCCTAGAGAAGTTTAAAATAGGATGGTAGTATAAAAGTATTGGCATTTTATGGGAATATATAGATTCATGAAACTATTTTGCCTGATTTTAGGGCTGCTTCTATTGTTCCAATTTTTAAAAATAAAGGATAAAGATGAGATTGTGGTGATTAGCATATAATGTCATTATGATCTACTCCAGTAAACCTTTAAATGATTTTCTTAAATAAATTTCTGTCAAAGATGAATGATTATCAGAGACTCATTATAGTTTTGGAGAATCAATAAAGGCAGCAGATATGATTTTTGTTGCCAAATAAATGGAAAGTAAGTGTCAGGAATAAAGGAATGGTTTTATTGATTTGGTCAAGGCACTTGACTCAATCAAAGTGGTCTGATTGTCCACCAAAGTTTATTCATATTTATACCACTATTGTATGATAGAATGAGAAAAAGTGTTATTTCTATAGGTCGAAAATCTAAGGCATTTGAAATGGAAACTGGTTATAAACAAGAATATGTGCTTCATTATGATAAAATTGTTTTCAGTTTTTATATCGGTGTTTTTTGGAATTGTTTATAGGTGGTTTAATGAATCAGATATCAAGATACAATATAGGTTTGATAGGGAATATTTAATTTGAGATTATTACAATTGAAAACAAAAACTTCATTCTTCTTGGATTTTGCATTTACAATATTGTAGATGACTGTTATTTGAGTTGATTGAAAGTGAAAACAATAACTTTATCTTCTTAGATTCTGGATTTATTTTGTGAAGATAACTGTTATTTTCTCCAGTTCAAAAAGTTATCAATAGAATATGCATAGGGTTTTAAATGGACATATAAAGACTTTGGATTTAATAATTAATATTCAAAAAACTCAAATTCTTTATCAAACAATTATGGAGGAAAATTTCTCACTTTTAGATAGGATAGTTATTATCTTGAGAATATAAACCAATTTAAATGACTTGTTAGTTTCAAGTAAAAAGGTGCGCTTAATTATTAAAGTATAGCATAGGTTCTAATGTGTTGCTTTTTAACAAATTAAAAAATTGTTTTGTCACTGTGAAATAATTATTACAACTAAAATTAATTATATAGAGAGCTATAATTTTACTTAATTTATTATATGAAAGTGAAATTTTGCTATTCTATTGATGCAGTATAAAAGTTTTAGGAAAGTTTCACTTAAGGAGTTTCTATAAAATTTTAAAAATTATTTGACAAGACCATAAGACCAAATAGTATGCTTTTCTATTTACTGGATATGCTTTCAGTTCATTAGTCTAAAATCACACCATTGTATTTGACATATGTGATAACTGAATATAAGACTTTCTAGAAAGATATTTTTAAGGTGAACTTGAGTATCATTTTCAGGATAAAAGTAGACTCCGTTTTACTTATAAGAATTCTCTTTAAGACGTTCTATATAAATATAAAGTTGATTTTTTTCATTGGGTAGATATATCAGAGAATAGAATACATTAGAGTGCTGCAAGCTACAATTAGCCATAGTGTTGAAATATTTCAGAAATTTTTTTTTGTAGACAATGAATGGATCAGCTTGTTCCATAAGTGTACATATTTGTGGTTCACAGATTGTTATATATAATCATAGAAAAACTTATCTCTAGTATTATTATTTTTTTAGTATTTTTTTCTTTTGGAATTCGAATTGTCATATTCATTTGTAAATGTCTTCTGCTGGTAATGAATGTTAATATTAAAAAGTTAATAAATTTTAATTGTATCTGAACTTTTTCTAAATTTAAATAAAGTGATTTATTTATTTTTTAGATTCGACGAGTTGTCATTGTAATATCTATTTGTCATTTACCTGGAGGTGTATTTATGAACTGTCCAATAAGTTATCATATTGAAGACAATGAAGTTAAATTAATGGACTTTGACACATGGAAAAGTAAAATTTTGGCTTCAGTGAAAGATGGTAACATATCATCACTGAATTATTCTCATTAGTAATTTATTGAACACATTTCACAATTAAAAATAATATAAACTCAAGTCAGTCATATAAAAATGTAAATTACATATTTAGTTGAAATGTGGCCAATATTTTTTGACAACTTGTTAAATTATTTAGTATTTATTTATATTTCTATTGCTATATGATTTTTTACATGGGATAGCTTAAGACTTTGTGCAGCTCCAATCAAACAATTTTTGTTTTCTCATTATTTTTAAAAATTAATTTTTTTTTGCTTACACTATTTAGTAATTGTTTTGATAAATTTTTGGGTTTTTTTGCTTGGACTGTTTGCAATAGTTTTATCATTATTTTCTTACTTTGCTTTGCTTTGAATATTTGTATGTTATTTTATAATGTTGAAAATTGTCTAATTTTAACTTTTTTTAATGCTTTTTAATTTTGTCCAATGTTTTGACTGTCTAATAGTTTTTTTAAGACTTTCTTTTTGTTGTTTAGTTATTATATTTTAAATGCTTTCTATTTGTCTTTTTAAATATTCCAAATAGTTACCACTTTTTTTCAGGATTTTCATGTTATTTATCAGTTATATTAATGTAAATATTTGTTTTCACTTTTTTAAATATAAGATATAGTTGTCAAGTAAATGTGAATAACTAATCAAAATATTGGAAGAAAATGAAAAGTGTTGAAGGAAACTATGAAATTGGATATCTTATTACATTACATTTTTATTATTGTTTTGGTTTTTTTTTTTGAAAATTTTTGTAAACATTTTGGTGAATTCATTTTCTCTGCTATTTCTTTTTCAAAAAATGATAGATAAATAAATTTGGGACATTTGCTTTGAAATAATTTTTAGTCAGCTGAATATGAGTTTGTAATATGATAAAGTAAAATTTTGCCCTATTGTTTTTTGAATCTTTCGTTTTTCTGTGTATTTTATTAATTAACTTATTTTATTTATAAAATAAGCACTATACGAATAATGTTATTTTTTTTCTGATCTATCATTTCTCAAACTATCATTTTGTGACATTGATCATTAGCAAATCAAAGTCCTAACACAGCTATTAAATTTGAAACAATATATAAATACTATTATATGCAGTATTTGTGTATTCACATGTACACAGTAGATCAAGAATTTTCAAAGTGGTCGATATGGACCCCCTGGGATTGATTTGAACTATTTAGGAGTCAATAGTTTCAATAAAAAAATTTGGGGGTCAGCAACAGCAAAAATAGACACATTTATAACTTTTATTTGTTTGTTACTTCAAAATATCTATGATTCCAATAAGTACCTAATTAAGAAGTAAAATAATTAAAAAACACCTTAGATACCAAACTTGCGAACAAAAAGTTAAAATGTGTCATTAAAAGAGTCACACATAAGAATGCATGAAAATACATGTAGCATAAACATGCATGTGCATTGTCTATCAAACATATCAAAGCAAGTGCGGACATGAAAAACTGTTACATGTCTGCATGGTGGGACGAGATGATGTTTGATATTAGCAGAATCTATCAGTCTAGTACAGTCAAGCTTTCATAAAACACTATCAATTGATTCATTTGATGTAACATGTACTTAATTGTGATTTGAATTTTGAATATAATTATTTATTGAGGAGCAGTACTGTGAAAAAGAAAATCAGAGGCCACAGTTTATTTATTCGACTTTGAACAAAAATGTCCTGTTTCCAGTAAGTACATTATTGTTTTTGTTATCACAGGGGCTATGAAAATTGTTCGTTAATAAAAGTTTTTGTGATAATAATATGACTGAGCCAAAAAAGAAGTTTGGATTTTTAAATCTGCTTCAGAACAGACATTGATTGAATATCACTGGGCATGGAGATTTGAGAATGCAACTTACTAATTTAAAACTGGACATAGATAAATTATTGACAGATCACTAGGTTCACCCATCTCATTAAATTCAGTTTTCCAAGCTAATTTATTTGATGTTCTTATTTTTATAATTCTGATTAAAATCTTTCATTGTTGTAATTTTGTTGATGTTTAATTCTGTCTGAATATGTTGATTTTTTCACTTCATTTATATGTTTAATAACGTGATTTCAATATTTGTATTTATTTTGAATTTATACATTTATTTCATAAATGTCAAAAATGAAAAAAAAACTGCTTGTATTTTTTGTTTCAGTTTTCGTTAGTGTAGGTTTCAATATTAATGTTGCATAAGATAATATCATATTCTGTGGTTTTTTTATTTTTTTCAATCATTAATTACAAGAGATTAAAATGAAAAGTTTGCTATCTAGTGAAATATTTAATATTGAGTACTGTACAAATTTATTAATATGAGTAAATAAAGTAAATGACTAGGGGATCAACGGTTTTAAAAGTTTTTGGTAAAGGGGTCTGCAGCCGAAAAAAGTTTGGGAACTCCTACAGTAGAAAATAATTAAAATTTGTTCATGATTGAGTTTTAGTAATTAAATTTTTATTAATTATGAAAAATTTGAACCAATTATGAATATGAATAATAAATAAAAAAAATTTATAGAAGTTTTAAAGTAATTTTATAATTTTTAAAAAAAATTTTTATGATTTTATTACTAGTAAATTCTTTTTTTATTTTTTTATTGAATAGAATATTATTTAGTCAAGTAGAAAAAAGATACTTATTCCCAAAAATAATACGTAGAATATTACTTAGATTTATCAATATATATTGTACTGCAAGTGGAGAGCTACATGTAAAATTGGTCATTTGCAATTATTAAAAAATAAAAATTTTCATAAACAACATAAAGTTTAAAATTGATAATAAAAATCACTGTCAGTAAATGATTGAAATAAAACATCTCGTTTAAAGAAATAGTTAAAAGTTTAATAAAAGGAAGTTTAATATAAAAGTTTACAGTTTTTAAAAATAAAAAAGAAGAAAATGCTGTTAGCCCAGGGGAAAATTAAACCCTGCATCATTTGTAAAGTTTTACAAATTAATTTAAAAGTAATTCAGGGGAGAGAATTTAACTATAAAAGTTTAAAAATGAATCTTTTACAAGAAATTAAAATATATCTTTTAAATTAAAGAAGAAAAAAAGTCTTTCCCTGTAATTTAAAGAAATGTAAATATATATGTGCGTTAATAGCGAGATGTAAATATAAGGGAATAGTGAAGTGTGTGCCTGATTAATAAAATAGAACGTGAGAGTTAAAAAAATTTAAAAAACAGATGAAAGTGTGTGATTGGAATTTCCCTCAAGGATTGTATGCAAACAGAAATAGCACTGACTACTGATTAAAAAAATCCACAAACAACAGAATTAGCAATGGCTACCAACTGAAAACAGAATTAAAATATTATCAAAAAAAATATAATCAACAACAGTGGATGAATTTCAACAACAGATATAGCTGACGGATATAAAAACTAATTAACAAAGTGACACCAAGTCATATAAATAGAGTTGAGTTTACAATCAGTCAGTCAATCAGTTTTACAATTAGTCTTCAGAGTCAATGTTTTTTTATGACAATGCAGTATTAACCATCATCAGAAACATACGGCCAGACCCTAGCCTTAGTCCAATGGAAGATTAGCAATTTTGCCCGGTAAAAGTGATGCCTGCCTAATAACTTGAAACTGCCAGAGATATCTAACTGTCTTGATAATAGTATCACAAAATAGTAATCATAGAAACCTCAAATCCAACCAGTTGGAAAATGCACATGAAACATCAAACAGCAAGAAGTCAACATCCAAAATCCTATAGGTAATGAATAACTTTTCTTATTCAATTTTTGATATTAAAATAGCCATTGCAATAATTTGAAGCCTCCAGAATCAATAAAACAAATGAACTCTATAGCATGCATAAATGAACTATTGATGTGTGTGTTTTAAATGTTTTGTGTTTATTTAATACTCTTGTTATATATTATTATATTGTGTGATTTATTAAGAGTGTGTTGTTTAAGATGATTAAGAATTTATAGTAGTAGTTTCTAAATTATAATACTAAACATTGAATGCTTGTAATTATTTTAATGCTGAATTATATTACTATGGTATATCTTATTATAATGTGTGTGCCTGAGGTTATTATAAATCATTGTCTAATTTAATTAAGATTTTATAAACGTAGTTTAAACTTTACAATAATAAATATTTAGTTAAAATAAATTATCTTTAAGCTTAATATTTGTCAGTCAATTTTTTTACCACTAAATAAAGTAACAGTATATTATATTATCCTTTTGATTGAGCTAGTTGGGATATCTTAGGCTCTGAATTAGTTTGCCATCATTCAAAGCACATTATTTACTTCGGTAATTAACTGGTGCCTGGGATTTACTCTGAAACAAAAAAGTGCTTTGAATGATAGGTGCTGAATTCTGCAACTGAGAAGATATCTGTGTCCTGGAAACGTGGTCTTAGTTTTTTATATATATATATAGTTTTGTATATAACTTCGGCTTGGATGCAGGTACTCTTTGGGTATTCTTCTCTGACTAATGTACCATGGCGGAGCAATACTTAAATTGCATTGGTGCAGATCGGATTAATAAATAAGTGTATCATATTTTTTGTATTAAAAAAGTCTTATAATTTTGCTTTCACAAGTTTTTTATTTAAAGAGTTCAAAGTTCATGCTAGAGATTTTGTTGTTCCTATTTTGATCTAAATTTACCCACCTGGTTCAATATATATATAAAGCATTTAAAATAGTCTTATAATTTATTTTTCAGAAATATTTTTATTTATTATTAGTAAATTCCTTTTAGATTTTTTTATGCTTAGGATTTTATTTAGTCAAATAAACAAATAAACTTGTTCTCAAAAAATATGTCTTTGAATTTTATTTATACTTAAAAAAAATAAACTGCAATATTATTTTCACAACTAAAACTGCCAATTTCCAATCTTTCTTTTTTTTTTTTCTTAAAAGTATTTATTGCTTTAATCACCTTAAATTAGCATTTAAGTATTTTTCAATTAAATCAGCCATTGTTAGTATTTGAACCAATGAGGTGGAGAATAAATTTTGGAGAGAAACATGGAGTTTGCACTAAGAAAATATCAGTAAGAGAAATTTCTTCTATTGTAAAAACAAAACAAGATTATTACTATTTTTTAATAAGTATGGTTATTACAAAAAAATAGTATACTATCTTATCACTATAATTAATATTATCCCTGATTTTTTAAACACATATATACACACATAATAGAGTGTAGAATGTTTTGAAATATAAACTAATTTTACTTAAGACAAATGAGTTATACTTTACATATATTTTAAAAGTGAATAATAATCATTTTAAATTATTCTTATCTATTAGTTTTATAGATTTCTGGTATTATTACTTCCCTGTATTTATTTATTTTTTTGTCGTCTTGGAAAGCAATGGATCAAGATTTATCTGTATTTAATTTTCAAAAGTAAATACATGATTATCTTTTAAATTGAAATTTTGTAAAATATATATTGCACCCTTCCTTAACGGAATACTACTAAACAATAATCCAGCTAACTGGGATAACAACAATGTATTATAATTAAGTTGCATAAATATTAACTATTAGAATACTACAGCATAAAGACTAGCTCAAAAAACATAATATCTAATAAAATATCATCTTTCACTTACTAATTTAAAGCAAATATTATATCACTTAGTTTTTAAATAATTAATTAGGGTTCTAAACTATTCTGCTTAATCTACTCATTTACAAATAAATCTAATTTATAACTAACTTACTATTGTAAATATATAAGGTTCTGCCAAAATAATAAGTATAATTATAAAATTCCTAACATGAGATGTTCAGTAAGGTACACTAGGTAAAACATTGAGAATACATCCCAAAAGATATACCCTCAATGGCATAAGAGTATTACTCCCATCAAATTCATCTAATAAATCTATTATGTAACACTCCCCTGTGTTGAAAATACACCTATAAAAATCCTAAACGTAATTTATGAATTACTTACAAAACAATAACAAACTATTTAATATTCCTTTACCAAAATATTAATTAATAACAATCTCCCAGAATAACACTAACAATAATTATAATAAAAGAATTCATAATACTAATAATAATTATAGTAATAGAAATAATAATGATAATCATCTCAGGTTCATCTCTTAACAAATTAATAAAACAAATCAATGTGTTAATACCCTGTAGTTAAATATGATATGGGATTTTATATATTTAACTACTCCTACAAAATAACTATAATAAACAACAAAATATCCTCATGACTCTCAATACAGCAACCTTTCTAATGGTTAAAACTCAGAAATAATAATAAAATATAATAAATTTTAAGTAAATGCATTATATAATTTTCTCATGTTCAATGTGACATTCTTAAACAAAAATATAATATCCTAATATTATTGTGGCAATATCAAGCATTTTCTTGGGTATAGTATCAATTCAAAATAATTAATAATGATTAGATCCTTTAAGATGATAATAAAAAGTATTTGATTACTTAATCAGGTATGACTAAATAATGTTTAAGAAAAATATTTATAATTCATGTGCTGATAAATAACATAGAATGGATTATTAAATCCTGTGGGTCATGCATATAATATGATAAATCAATAATTAACACAAATTACAACTGGACTACGATAATTTTAATAAAAAAAAAACATTTATTAATTAACAATAAATTTTATAATATAACAAAATAAAATATTTACAAAATAAAGTATATTTACATTACTTAGCATAAATTAAAGAAAAATACTTACAATAAAATGCCATAAGAATATAAAATTTTAAATTAGAAATAGCCTTCACTCTGGCTATTTTTCAAAATATAATAAAATGAAAACTTTTATTTTACCTTGGAGTAACCTATTTAAAATATAAATATTCCAATTCACATTTACATTTTAACAAAATCTTTAAAATATAAGTAAAATATTGAAAATTATTTAAAAAATAAAAATTTCTTTCAGTTTCATGAAGTATTATTTCAATATTTAATTTTCAGAAAATACCTAATAGCAACATAAATATCTCCCTTCAAAGAAAATTACTTTATTATGCAAGAAAACTATTTGGGAGTAAGTTTTATAAATCTATGACTTAACTAAAAGTAACTTATCAGTAAAAAATTAAAAAAAAATTAATTATAAATTGGATTGTTTGAAGTTAACTTACTTTCATCTTGATGTTCTTTTACACATCACATCATTTCCAATCTCATTTTCACTTTACCCACATTCATTCATTTGAATGTACATTGACTAACAAGTGATCTCTAATATTTTCATATAGGTTTTTATTATTCTATTCTTGTATTGCACATTACAGAATTCACTAAGCATCTCAACATCATTTGAAGAAAAAAAAATCTTTGCATACTACATCGTGCCCTCTCAAAAATAACTACTACCAAATAATTCAGTCATTATTTTCCAGCTTAAACTATCTTTTACGATAATATTTGTGGAAAAAGAATAACGAATAAGGGTAGGGCATGGAATAACAATCGAGAATATTCCAAAAAGAAAATAATATTACTATGGGCACTGCAAATCAATGAAATAGGTCCATATACATCACCTAAGATTAAGTCAGGGCTCTATCATAGCACTTATGGACATAGAAGAAATGTGACTGTCCATAAAATAAATATAGTCTTACGTTATCTGTATTGAAGCTACACATATATACATATTAAATATATATATGTTTGCTTCACTAGTCTCTGTGGTTTAATTAAAGACCCTAAGTCCAACCACAGTGAATGTAGGCTAAAGTTAAATTAAATAGAAACTTTAAAACATTCCATAAATTTTATGAAATAAAATTAAAATATTTTAGTTTTAGATAAAGTGAAATTGTTGAATCAGAGAACTCATTGGGAAGAGATTGTTAGTTAAATAGGAATAATTAATTAAAAACATTTTTAATTAAAAATAAGATAGCAGAACAATGACATTGGAATGTAAGATGGCCAACAAATTAGGTATAAATTTACCTAGCTCAGCTCTACCGCTTGGACCGAAAAACAGCCACAAAGATTTTTTTTTATTGGAGAAGAAATAAAGAAATATAGTTAACTTTTTGAAAAGATCTATATGCAACCAGTAAAATATCTTAGCTCCATGCTGAATAAATTTGTAAGCCACCAGCCTTCTATAGACAAGAAGAAAAAGAACTTAAAATGGGTGCTGTAGAGAAAAATGGCTGAGTAGACTTTTCTCTCTATCTCTCTATTGTTTTCCTGTCTGCTGGAGCTTGAAAGATGTAACCCAAGAAATGTAAAGTGCTAGAACAATTTTGCCTGACAAATTCCTGTTGCTATAAATGGATAACCGAGGACAGAAATCACTCTAAGCCATCAGTACAGACTGTGGACCAGAATGTCTTCATTGCCATATCTAATAAAGATGTATGCAATCTTAAATGGTTACCAGTAACTTTAATTTCCACTTATATTTTATTTTGGCTGAAATCATAAACTTAAGTCATTTATGTATTATAATTATAATGTGTTCGTATATATAGCCTGATAATTTTTTAACATTTTCATTGTTATTTTTTTTTGTTGTCAAGTATAATGGCGATTCTTAATCTCATTGATGTATACATAAATCTTTCATTTTTTTTATATTAACAGATCGTCAATCTGCATTATTAAAATTGTATACTACTTATATTTTTTAAAGAAAGAAACATGATTTCTTTTTTATGGCTTGGAATAAATATATGTATATAGGAGGAACTGGAAGGGAGAAATAATCTAATTTCCCTTAATTCTAATTGTTTGTCCCACTACTAAATACAGGAATATTTCAGATTATTAGAAAATTCTTTGAGTAAAACTTCTCTTTTCAATTCCCTCCTGCCGCATTTGTTTTACTAATTTATATATATATATATTGGAAAGAGAGAGAAATGCAGAACACACAATTGTTTTTTTTTAGATAAATAATTCAATATTTCTCTTTAATTTATACTTAGCAATAAAAGATATGTGAGTTTATTTATCAAAAGATTAAATTTTCAACTAAATGAACAGGAGAGTGGGCCATTAGACATTAGCACCATCATTCAACTGAAACTTCAATACCGCAATGCTCAAAAGGCCTTGGCTGAGTACATCTCAGTCAAACGCACCCAAAGGTATGTGGGGAATCAGCATTGTTGGACCAGAAGTTGCCTGGGGTGGGCTCTTGGTTCCCACAGGAAGCAAACCACCCCCTCATCCATCACAATCAGCAACAAATCCTACATAGGTCAGGAATTGCTCCTTCATTTGAGAAACCATTACAAGCACATGCTTTTCAAAGCTGACAACCCTCCTTTCACCAATCCATCAACCTTGAATGTTGGTTCTGATCCTGGCATCACCCAGGCCATGCTACTTAACAAACTGAAAAGCTTTCCTGACCATGTCCACCCTGGTCCCCATGCTATCCCCAAGTTTCTTCTTCTACACCTAAGTCAGTTCACCATCCCCATTACTCTCAACATGATCAACAAGCTGGCCTCAGGTTCTTACATCATCAAGGGTCTCTATCCGATAACATTAGTCCCTTTCCTTAAGAAAGATCGGCCACCTACTGAGCTTAAAAATCTTAGGCCCATATCGATGACCCCTCTGCTCATAAAACTGATTGAGTCTACCATTAAAGAGTCACTAGAACAATCCATACTTCCTGCCCTTTCTGCCTCACAGTTTGCTTGTAAAGGGTGCTCCACTCTTGGGGCTGCCACACTCTTTAAAATAACCACTGAGCATGTTAGGTGGTCTCGAAATAGCAGGCCCATTGCTGTCCAACTAGACATCCAGGCAGCCTTTGACTCTGTTAGGGTTGACCTGCTCCTTGGTGTCCTCAGAAACCTGAATATCCCAGAGTCCATTCTGTCCATCCTCCACAATCTCCTGTCCAACAGAGAAATCCTAGTTAGCCTGGATGGGAAAGTTGCCCCTGGCTTTACACCCAACATATCCATCCCTCAGGGCTCTCCACTGAGCACTTTGTTGTTCACTGCATTTCTGAATCCCCTCTTGCTCAGGCTAGAACATGACCTCCCGGGCATCTTCATTCCTGCACTGAGCAAAAGCATCAAATGCCTTGCTTATGTAGATGATGTGGTTGTCTTCCTTCCCTCAACTGATCTCATTCCCAGGCTTCAACAGATCCTCTCTTGGTACTCCAATACATACCGTTTGAAAATTTGCACTGATAAATCAGCAGCCTGGCAACTTTCAACTGGTAAACAAATCCCTTCCACCTTCAATGCCAAGCCACACAACTTCCTCGGATTTCCCCTCATGCTGTCTCCTAGGGACATGAGAGTTCAGGTCCAGACCACACTCTATCAAAGCATATCATCTACCCTCAATGCTATCACAGGAATCTACCTCTCCCTTTATGGGAAAGTCACCCTCCTTAATCTTCTAGTGTTTCCTAAAATAGCATACTACCTCCCCATTGTTCTACCTACACATTCCTTTATATCCAAAATCAATTCCCTTTGCACCCGTTTTCTTTGGGGAAGAAAGGTGGTGGCCATTAGCCTAAAAAGAACTTGTTTTCCTAAAAACCTCAATGGCTTGGGCCTGCACTCCATCAACACTCTTCTGATGCCAGCTCTGTAAAACTGACAATGAAACCATCCAGCACTTCCTACTTAAATGTCCTTTTCTGCTTGGCATAAGAAATGTCATCAATTCCTACCTTTCCTCGCACAGAAATACCATCTTCAACCTCCAAGAATCCATAGAAACGGGTCTTTGCAATCATTAGACTGTCAATTTTTCTCATCTATACTCTCTGGTTGCTCCGATGTGCCATCATCCTTGACCAGAGAGTACTTTCAGTAAATCAAAAGCTCTTGGACTTAATTCACACTCTCATAACCCGAGATACCAAACTAGCTCCATCTCCACTCCTTACAGACACTTGGGCAATCCTCCAACTCTCATCCTCTCAGCCTCTGCCATAGGACTCAATCACAAAGACATGCTCTTCTAGCCAGCCTGAACTACACACCAATTCCCCTCTCCACTTCCCATTCCCTTTTACATGTATCCACCCCTCTTACCATTTTCTTCCTGAAATTTCATTTGTTTCACTGTATCTGTTTTTTTCTTGATGAATAAATATCTCATCACTGAGGAAAAAAGATTAAATTTTCTGTGTTTTAAAAAGAAAGATCCAATCCTGCTTTATGTTTTTTTTATCACTCCTTAAAGTCAAACTGGGTTTTACTAATGTATTTGTATAGAACGTATATAGCTTAAGTATTCATTGTCTTATTAAGTGTAAGAGGGACAATACAGTTATATATATTGTTACGGGGCGCTGTATTTATATTTCGATCTATCCGTATTTTCCTAAAAGAGATCGAGAGCTCCGAAACAAACATGACATAGCGTAAAGCTTTATTTATTTTCTTATATCGGTAATTATTCACTATCAATACAAGGGGGCGCCAGACACGATGATTTAATTATTATTTAACTTCTCGCATCACCTTACGTCATGTCAAAACGATTTCGAAGTCTAATCCCGCCCACCAGCTCCGACTCCTAGCATGGACCAATGGGGTCACTCAGGGCCACGATGTAATTGTTTCAGCAATTACTCCTTACGTAAAAGACGCATTGTACACTAATGGGAAGGAAGTTTTATTTATTAACTGAGTGATCCTAGTACTGGACTTAACTATTGGTTGTTGGCGACCAATACGACTGTTCGTTCATCCCTCCAAAACAATTAAACTTCTAAGATCATCCCCCCTATGAATTACTTTCAATATTCGCATTAAACATTTATTTATATTTTATTATAGGCCCGCCCAATTCTTAACCTATCTTAACTAAGAGTAAATAAATAAACATCGTGACTTACGGCACGATGTTGGCAAAAGACATTTTAAAAAGAAACAAATGGTTAAGTAAACAAATATAAATCTAAATTAGTGTAATTAAATGATAACTTTATTGATGATTAAAAAAAAAGAAATAAATAAGAATTTAATTGTACGAAAAGATTTGAGAAATGCTCGACTTGTTTATATACTGAACAAATTTATTAAATATAAAAAAAACAATATTAATTCAAAATTTATTTGCACACGCACACACACGCATTCACGCACCCGCACAGAAAGAAATATATTATACATTATACAATATGGAATACAAGTTTCATTTTATATCTTGAAAATGATTGTGATGACTTATTGGATAATAATTAAGGTTAAAGTTCATGTTTTGGAAAAGTCCTAAGATTAAATTTGATTTTATGAATGTTGAGGTTACACAAAGATAAGTTACAATAATAGGTTAAATATTACGGAATCTTTTATGATTTAATTTACGCAAGTGTAAGTTAGTTAACTATGAGATTGCCTTTAAGAGTTTATGAATGGAGTGAATGAAACAAAGTAAAATAAATTGTTTACCTAGGATTTGGATTTCGACTTCCGCTGCTTCGAATGAAATGAGGATTTGAACGTGGGATATGGCATCTTCATAATGAAGTTATTTGTTTTATTCAAAGTTGAGCATAGCATGGTCTGGACGATTCTAGTATTTCTCGGAACATTATTATTTATCGGAGCATTAATTTCAAATGGAGATGTTGTTAAATATTCATAGCTTCGGAGATATTTGGTGGCGGAGCGTCGATCAGTCACTGACGGGTTTCCTAGCCCATCATGATAATCGACGCTCTCAGTATTAATTTCACAATGATCATCTTGAATTCGGATACGGCGAAACGAAAGAATATTATTTTATATCAAGCTATATAAAGTAAACACGTTAAGCGAAAAACATATTAAGCAACAATATCAAGAAAAATTAAGTTAAGTCAACAAAAGTTTTATTAAGTTCAGTTTCAGTTTCTTTTTTTTTTTGAATAGATTTTCCGGGATATTTATAAGAGATGGATTTTATCTTAGGATCCAATCTCCCCCCAGAGTTCCATATTTTTAGAGTTGTCGTTAGGGTCCGCGTTCGATGTAAATGTTCACTCAATCCTTGTGCTTAAGGCAATTTTTAGGTCTAGGCAATCTCATGTTGCAATCTCTGTTAACCAACTTCTATTCATTCACACTTTGAGTGCATGCGTGTGTGCGTGTCTTACAAGAACAATGCAATTTACATTAACTTAGAAGTCGAGCATTTAATCTTTTCTCAAATCATTTCTAAAAGTTTTATTTTTACTATAATTCTAATTCTAAAAGAAACCCTTTTTCAAATACCCCGTGGCGTATACAAGTGAAAATTATCTATTAATATTTATAAGAGCATATTATATTTTCTTTTATTATATTTTTTAGAGAATGTGATATTATTAATTTATACGAAAGCCTTAACTATTTAATGAGACAATTATTATCTTTATTTTTACAAATGTATTTTAGAAAATGTGGAAAGAAAACTATTAAAGGTTACAAAATATAACGTTAAGAGTATTTTATACTGCTTGAGTGTGTGTGTGTTTACATATACCGACTTTGTCTCGGTATAATATATATAAATTAAAATCTTAGATCTTCATTAACTCTAAGGGTGAACTAGTTAAATAGTGTCTTAGATCTTCATTAACTCTAAGGGTGAACTAGTTAAATAGTGATTAATTAATACATATATCTTTCTTATATATTAATGTTGGTTAAAAGGGGTAAAGTAATAATTGTTTTTAAGAGTGGATCCTTTCTCGTCTCAGAATATTTTGAAGTTATACATAAATTTACTTAAGTTTTTTAAAGTTCAATGGTTGTTTAGCCGCATTTTCCTCTTATATTGCATTACTCGTTGATTCGTGGAGTCTCGGCACATATCCATAGCTCCCATCATCTTTGATTAATAGATAACACCACTCCGAGATGACCATTGATGATAAAGTGGATCTCGACCCTTTTTGAAATATTTCTACTGGACACAAGCACTTATACTTCGGTCCTGAACTTGGATCACACTGCGCGGAACAAACTCCATTTTTCTAACTGTGTGTTAGATCCGGAATGCTATCCAGACCTCAAGTTAGCCATGTATAAAAAACTTTGTGCCCCAAGACTCACTTCTAAACTCACCTAATTGAATCACCAAGGACCACAATAGTTTTTTAATTTCATTATAGATAAAACCTTACCATATCATATGCTCACAATATTACTGAGTAAATCTGAAAAATGTCCACCGGGGAATTTTACCTTTATTTTGTCGTTTAAATGCAGGCTATATTTGAACATGGCCTTAATCTATTTAACTAGTGTAACAAGTTATCCATTTTTGTAATTTCACCCTAGAGATATTTTTCTGTCTCTCTCCTTAAAGTAAAGCATCCAGTTGTTGGCTAAGTATGGTATTGTTATGTAATTACAATACAATTGTTTAAAATACATTAAATGGATATTATTGATGTATATCTATACCTATCTATGTTTGTAGATGCAAGAAAATAACTTGCAATATTTTTATTATTATTTATACCAAAGGGGAATTTTAACAAAGAAAGATCAGATTTAATCTAAATAATGAAAACATAGACAATTAATATATAATTAGATTAGTGAATGACATTTATATTAGTTGAATTAACAATAGAAATGACAATTATGAAAACATAGACCTCATCTCTCCCTGACGACCAGGCATACATTAAGAATAAATTCTAATGAGGTTTGGGGAATAAGTCACTTAGTAGCAATCTGGAGAAGTAGGTGAGGTTCAAACCCCCTCTACCTGCATCTCTTGGTTAGGTTAAAGCAGCTCTACTTTTCATACTGTCACAGTATACTTCAGTAAAATTCAAAATACATGGAACTACAATTCTCCAATAATAACTTTCAACATAGCCCCAGCACCATGATTTCACAAAATAACATTATTTTCCGGATCACTATCAATATTTGTCCCACTGTATAATTCATTCAACATTGCAAAATAATAAACCAACAACATTCTAAAAATAATTCCTAAAAAACAATACTATAGGAAACAACAATGATCTAAATTCACACAAGATGTTTTTTCTTTAAAAAAGCTTTTATTCTCAAATGATATCAACAATCATTCATAAAATGCTATACATCTTACTCATTTATTAAGGAATAATGTAGAGGACAGTACTATGTTTATATAATATTTATTAAAGTAATATTTCAACAATTACACAATGTCATGAAATTATACATATTCAAAGTGTTCACGTTTTAGCTAAAGAGTAAAGTAAGGAATATATCCTTACAGATTTTACAAAACATTTATATGCATTTATCAGCACTTACACAAATACATACAATAATTTACTAATGGTTCATTCTTCCATCATTAAAATTAAACTCAAGCATTGCATATTATAATTTAGAATAAATTATAATATATATATCTTTTCTCAAATATAAGAAAGGAAATAAATCTTCTAGCAATTATAATTATAACAATAAAATTACCAATGATCTCAGTAAGATCACTCACGGTGTTCCACTTCTTCAGCTCCATTCATCGAAATAAAAGTTATAATAGAAATCACTTTCTGAATATTTTTTTTTAAAAAGAATAATAATAAAAATTATTATATCTTAATCTATTTCCTAATCATAAGTTAATACTAAAATCAATAACAATAAACTTTGAAAGTATTATATTAACTTAATACTAAAATAAATAATAAAGATTAAAGTTACGATAAGTTCTTTTCTTATACATTGAATAGCTTGACATGGCGCTCCCCAGTTGCTTAGTTACAGCTGACAGTATTGTGCACAGTTATTTTTCACTTTCTTGGCGCCTCATAAAAAAAATACAAATATCATCTTTTAAAATCCATTAAAATCTGGAGTAATCCATGGAAAAATACTAAAATCCTTTAAGACAAAATGTTAGTTTAGTCCTTTCTCAAATTTTATCCAAAAAATTTAATCCATATTGAATAATTTAATAATCCATTTTTTAAAGAAAAAATCCTTATGTAAGTTTTTTGTTTTCTCTCGGCCATTGTATAAACAAGTATTTATCACGACGTAGTTTGCATTTTCAATGATAAATTATTTTAGCAGTTTTATTATAAGTATTTTAAATACATATGTCAGTAGACATTATATAATTTAATACATTCATTTTATGTATTCTATAACATATTTAATCAAAAATTTAGGTAATTATCTCATTCTTTTAATAATAATATTTTTTTAATTTTATCTTTTAGGCGTATATCTTTCAGATATAAATAATTGTATCAGCTTGGCATTTTTATGAATATAATTTAAATCCTCTTGAAAAATAAATTCAATTTCATTATTTCCAAATAAATCATACTGTCATTTAATTCATTTATCTCCAATAATTTTTAAAACATAAACAAAGTTCAAAGTATATTTTTTTAAATTTGTCTCTAAATCCATGTTTTTAAAATATCAGTTCATTGGACTTTTCAAAGACAAATCAAATAAAGTCAGTAATATCAATTATATTATAAAACAAAATAGGCATTTGCCACTCCATCAGACATTTAAAGCTTAATTGTAAAGTATAAATGTAGAGTCATAATTTTCTCTTCTTAGACACTTCTAACGTTTAAAATAAAATTCTTAATGAATATCCAATTCCTCTCTTCCATTTTAAATAAATTAACTGCATTATCTATAAAATTATTTTTAATTAAACAGTCAGTCCTTCCAAACACACTATTAATAAAATTTACATAGTTCTTACATAATTTAAATCCAAGTTTGTTGTAATAATCCTCTGAGCAATTGACATTTATGTTCTGAGATATCCAACTAGTTACCATCGTGTTCTGCATATTTTGAAGATCTTGAGATAAGTTGAAGTAAATAAAAACTGACGGGAAAACTTGGTGTTTAGTGATTCATTGTAAACACGCTATTCTAATAATAAGTTTCACTATAATTTTAAAATAAAATAAAAAAAATTATCATTGTAAAATTTGTATATTGTAGAAAAACAAGAAGTGGAGTATAAGTGGTAAGAGTGTCTAGACAGACTTCAATCTTAGTATTTATACATATCTGATCCAACAATTTCATTGGTCAATACTGCTTGAACAAAATTACTAATTTACATATTTACACAAAATGATTTTTTAAAAATTAAGAATTGAAACTATGAGTCATCAATATTAAATAATTTCCAACTTATTTAATACTTCAATTTTTAAATATTTTTATCTAAAAATTTTAATACTTCAATTTTTAAATATTTTTATCTAAAAATTTAATATTCCTATTTAAACAATATTTCCAAAATAAATTATTACAACTAATTAAAAATAATAATTTTAAATATTACTTTTCAAATATTATTTTTAGTCTGATAATTTTGCTACATATTGTATCAAACATTAGTCAGCAAGCTAAATTAAAGTTTTATTTTCCTAACTTCCTGAAAGCACACATAGTCACACACAGACCTAATCATGTGATACTTTCAGCACAATTTTTAAACAAAATTAAATTAATTTGACATTTTAAATAATATTTTAAGCAAAATTAATTATTTAAAACAATATAAATTATTTACTATTAGTTTAAAGTTACCCTATCTCTGTAGTATTTTTAAAACTAGAATAAATAAAATAATAATTTTTTAATATATATCATTTTGTACTAAAATTCACCTAAGAATAAGCCCAAACTAACTTTACAAACTCCTATTTGCTGAGTTTGAACACCTACTTTTTAGAACATAAAAATTATATATAATAAAAGCACTTAAATTTAAATTTTTTCTAAATATAGCTATCTCCTAAACTCTAACTTAGTATCTGTACTAATTGGAAAGGGTACAATATATAATTCTTTTTTTAATTATTTATTTTGAAAAATGTCATCTTGAAAATGTGGATCTTTAAATAGTTTTTGCTTTGCTAATCCTCATAGCTGACTTTGAATATTGCTCAATTAATGATAGTTATTTAATGATTAAGTTAGTGATTTAATATAAAGAATGTAATCCTTAGACATTCCACATAGCACAAGCATGTACTTAGAAAAAATGAGCAATCATTTTTTTAATCCTTATATTTTACTGTTATTTTAAGAACCAAAGGTTATCCACTAATAAAAAAATTTATATATAGTATTTTAAAAGTGCTTTATTTATTATTTTAATGAATACAAATCAATGCCAGAAAGTTTCATGAGTGTTTGTGTTTTTAAATACAGTTAATGCTTTATATAAATTTATCTAAATAATCATTTTTGATGGACATATAATATTACTTTCTGATTAGTAAATAATATGTATTTTGTTTTAATAAAGCCATAAATGTGGTATTTAATTTTTGACTTCTTAGATTATTTATCAACAATAAAGGAATTAGTAGTCAAGGGACAGACTAGTTCTAGACAGAATTGCAAATGAAAATCTGAAAAATATCTTCAAGCTATCATATTTCCTGTGACTCTGAAGAAATAAAAGTTGTTGCTAAAGAATATTAACAAGAAGACTTACTGTTTTTGAATTGTGGTATTGGTGAACATTTTTAGTTTTAACAAACATCTTAAAAATGATAATTAATAATAATGGAATCATACTAATGGTGTGTATCAATATTGTATCTAACCAATAATGACTCTAAGAAAGTTGTTAAAAAGAACATGCATTAGGTCTTAAAGGTTCAGACATTTCTTCATTGATGAAAGCCCTAAGTTTGAAACTAGTCTGGGGATGTTGGAGAGGACAATCCTATATAAGGATTTACTAAGCCCTATGCTCTGGCATATATTAGTAACACAGTAGATTGTTTATCTATACTAAAATAAAAAGAGTATGCTGCTGAAACAGTGATGTGTAAATTGAAGTCAGATGATAAAATGTGATATTTTATTGGTATTTACCAATCCTAGTGCATATGATAGAGATTTATATTGTTGCTAAAAACAAATGACACCATATTATATAGATAGTGAACTGGTTTCAGATCTATGTGAATATATAAGTAAGTTAATGTAGATTGAAGACATATATATATATGTTTATCAATTTGTACTGATAGCTGTGATAGTAAACAGATAAATAATGGCTTTTAGAAGCAATGTGCATTAAATTCTAAAAGTCCAAGTGCACTATTCTAGGATCCAAAGCTTTTCAATAATGAAGACCATAAGCTTGAAATTAATCTAGGAATATTGGCTATGACAGCATTGGATAGGGATTCATTAAACACTAGCTTCTGGAATCTCTTAATTACTAAAGCTTACAGTAGGTATGATGAAATAAACCAATATACCTATATAGAAAATTTTCTTAATAGGAATATCCAACTGAATTGTAGTTAATAATAATGCAAATTTATGCTTTCTAAATAGTCTTAAGATTTAATATTAATTTATTTAAGAACTTTATATTCAGCCAATGTTATGTATATAGTTGAATTTTGTGGCTTATCTCATAAACACTATTGTATGTATCATGATAGCAATGATATCTCTGGATATTTAAGTTTAAACTATTACCATATCAATTTTTATGTTTTTATATTATTTGTTTCTCTTATGTCTCAAATTTTATATTTCTGAGCCAACATTCACTTTTAGTTGTAAATAAATTTAATTTTACATGTAAATATAATTATTGTGCATAATCAACCAGACCAACTTTTTTAAAATGAACTAATTAATATGTTTTTTTTTTTAAAAATATAAGTGAGTTGATTGTAAATGGACTGTGAAACAAAGCTACAAATAATAACTATTGAAGCAGTCGGATATAAGTTTGATCAGAGCTTCATGAGATCTCACCTTTAGCCTACTTCAAACCCTATCACTAACAGTGAATTTCCGAATGTAATGGGGCTTTATACTTTTCAATACATGCTAGCTTTGATTAAAACATTATTATTTAAACATTCATTAAAGCCAATTATTTTATGTTTAAATGTACTAATACTATTAATAACTTCATGATAAAATTATTCATGAAAGCATATACATTGTATTTGCGTGAGTACGTATATATTTACGAATAGTTAAATATATATATTCATTATAAAGTTTCATTACATTGGAATGTTTTAATTTTACTTTTACCAGTTTGTTCAAATTTCTGTGATTAAAAGCTACATTCTTTCCATAAGCTTTCAGATCGCCCTTTTCCAAAGACAATGGGGAATTTTTATTAATTAGTGAAAATAATAATTTAAAATGTAAGGACGGTTCTTAATTAAAATCGTTTATGAATTCAAAGTTAATGGATTTGAAAGTCTTATCAGAGGAATGGATCAGAAATCAATTAATGAAACTTTTAACTTGAAAGATTTAGCCTGAAGGCATCAGAGTCAGAATGGGCAGGAAACCACAGGAAAGGTATAAATAGCCCAGAAAAGTTTCAAGAAAAAAAGCCATATTTTTTATAGAAGAGTTGCTACCCGAAGCTACATCACTTTTAATTATGAATTTTGATAGTCTTTTCAGCATGATGCATGGCTAACTTTGGGGATCTGATTGCTGGACCCTGAAGTTCTCATAAAATCTTCAACATGTAGCTGCTAATTAGAAATTTCCACACCAATCGTGATCTGCCGAAATCTTAAGGAAATCAATCCAAAATGCTATTCATATGAGTTAAATGTGCACCTACATTATCTTTTCAACCCAACCAGACTCTGCCGGGTAAATTAATGAACAAATCATGGAAGGACTGGTAATATTTTTATTTTCTGAACTGCAACCTTCTGGCCTGTTTATGAACTTTACCTTAAATCATATCTTAAATTAATTACTGTTTGAAATTTCTTTTCACGTTATAATGTCGTAAAATTGTATAGTAATTCTTTATTCTTATCTCTAGTCTTAAAATTAATATTTTGTTAACTTTCCTTTTTTTACAATGGCAGTTCATTTTAACTAACTTATTATATATTTATTTGAATGATTATTAATATTATTTATCTTTGATTATATGCCAATAATACTTTTAACTCATAATCTCTTCCATTAAACTTACCTTATGAAAATATTATATTAAAATTTGTAATTTAATTATTGTCCATTAGAACTAAATTAATACGGTTCTATTAATTATCGAGTTGAAGGATTTATAAATGTTTGCTATTTTTTTTATGGCTGATAATTATTATTAGAAACCTATGTTCCCGGCTATTTTATTTAAGTTCACAAATTTATTTATTCATATTGATGATATTCATAAATGTTTTACTAAAGATTGATAAAGGTAATAAAATTGATATATTGTAATTTAACTTTTGTATTTTATATTAGTATTTAGGGGGGCATGATATTTGGGGTATGATTAATATAATTATATAATTGTGTTCAAGCACTTTTATTCCAAGCCAGTTTGATTCTAATCTGACATGATCAGGTCATTACGTAAAGCATTTTTTATATAATTTGGGTTTTATTAATTAAATACGATGATCATTGGATCACCCATTCTGAACATTGATAATGCGAGCCACCTCCTGCTTTATAGGCTTGTCACATTGGTGATCTTATCGTTACGTTAAATATATAGGAAGAAATCACTTCCTTGCTCATTATTATATTGGAACACCAAAGGTTCGCATTTGTGTTCCGACCTGGCTTTTCCTGTGTTCCACGGATTTCTTATAGGGCAGAAAAGACTTGTAAAATACAAGCTGCCCTTCTACTTCTTAAATCACTGACAAGACATTATATTTCATATTTGTTTTAATGCTCGTAAGTCATTAGTATCGTTTGTTTCTCATTTCCAATAAAGCCCCGCTCTTATGATTATAAATCGTAATGAATTGATTTTATTAAAATCAAACAACTTTATATTCATCTATACACCTGGGTCTCTTTTTACGCGGACTTATTAACACGATTTTGAAGTTACGTGATTCCATGTTTCACCGGAAGTCGAACTCTGATAATGCGCTATTACTTTAAATAATAAATTCCATGTATACTGAAAGTAATAGCACATTATTGGAATTCGACTTTCATCTTAGTAATTTCAATATTTTCAGTGCTTTATAATAGTAAGATTTTATGCAATAATGAAATTAAAATCATGATTTCCACATTTTATGTATACACACATTAAATTTTACGAGATTATAATATAAATTTGTTCAAATATTGTGCGTGTTAATTTTGCATTTTAAATCACATTCTGTTTTTACTTTTTAAAAAAGAACATAATCAGTTATTAATCATTTAGTGTCCGCAAGTTTATTTTTAATCAGGAATAGCAGTGAGCACAATTAAAATTGAAAATTAAAGACAAAATAAGAATTTAATTTTTAGTTGTTAGATTAATTACTAATTACATTGTCACCAGAAAACCATTAACAATATGAGAATGACATTGGCGCTAGTTGTATTTTCTCATGTAAAGAATCTGATTTTTTTACGAGTTTGCAAACGAACCTGTTTATCGGCAAATCGCGATAATAATTAAAACGTGTATAAAAAAATGTAAATTACTGTAAATTATGCATAAAAATATATTGTTTTGAATAAAAGTAAATATTATAGTTAAAAAAAGTTTGTCTTATATCAAGTTTTTTCAAATTTGAAATTTTTTATTAGTCATATTTTATTTCCTTTTTTTTTTTTTTGCACGAATTTTAAAGTAATTTTACATTGGTGCTTTGCTTTTATGCGATTTTTGAAAAATCTCAGTCCATATTCCCCCTTTTTCAAGGTAAGTTACGTCTACTTTTGCACGATTTTGTTTGCGCCTGTTTTCTGAGGAACCTATCTATCGCATAAAAAGAGACCCAGGTGTAATTTTAAAAAGTCCTTTGTTAAATATTGAAGTTATGCCCTAAATACTCATCATGCTTTTCATGAATTGATCCATAGATGTGTGAAAATGAATCACATCTTTCTTTTATAAAATTAGAATCATAGTTTCTTTCCAAATGAAATACCTTTATTTACCTTTGTCTACTTGTCAGGGCATAGACATATATATATCTTCCACACTTGCGTATTAATTATTGACATATGAGCATGACTGCCATTATTTATTGTAATTCATACTCTAAAGACTAGAGATAATATATTATGCTATTCATAACCATTTGAACAAATATTTATTATTAAACATCTTATATAACATATTTGGTTTTGAATTTCTTCATTAGTTATTATTTTAAATATTAATGCTCATTGTCTGTATCAGCAACCCAAACATACATATATGAATTGATCTAGATATATCCATAACCATTTTATTGTACGTTAGCTAGAGTCAAATCAGGGGTCTCAGAAATCATCATCTATTGAGCTAGTTCCTTGGCACAGAGTCATGTGCCATCAACATGTGTTATCCATTGATTTGATCTGAGATCGTGAGTTGGGTTCGAATTCAGTTTTGTCTTGGGTTTAATTATTTGATTTAACTGGGTTTGAAACTGACCGCGGGTTTAGGTCATGTTGGGGATGGCATCTGTTAACCAGTACAGTGGTTATGTTTTTGGCCACCCAATCATTGAGGCTTCAATTTATTAAATCCCACACCCTACAGAGTGATATATATTTGAAGAAAAAATAAGATGCATTTTATAATGCTTAAGCGAAATAATTTTAACGTATTAAAGTGTTTCATTTTTTTAGTTTCTTATACTTAAATGTCTCCAAGATTATTTAAATGTTCGTTCATTAATAGATTTTGTTAGTTAAATACCGTAACCGATTATGAGGAAAATAGAATTGGTAGTCAAAATAATTATTAAAAAAAGTAATAAGATGGCTAATATATATGTAAAGTAATTATATGTGTATCTTATACTATCTCAGTGTGTATATATATATAATATGTTTGTTTAATATGCATCTGTGACAGTAAGTAGGGGAGAAAATTGAAGTGTTAGAAAAGTAGTTGGTGTAGATTGAAGCATGGGGTAGAATAGATGAAAGAAATATTTTTTCTTTGTCAAAATTAATTAGTGTATATCTCAGTTTTATATTTAGAAATAGCCAATATCGATATCATGTTAAAGGTCTTAATTTAAAAGTATTGCTTGCTAGCAGATATTTCAAATGTTTGCTTCCTATTATTAGTAGCCTCAAAGCAGGTGAAGACCTTCAAACTGTGAATTGTACATCAAGCGGTCTGTTGCAGTGGAGATTACGCTTTAATGACAGTGATTTCTTGAGTAACCTCAAAGCAGGTGGAGACCCTTTATGTAACACCAAGCAGCCAGATGCAGTTGGCAAAATGCTTCAATGGTTTACATGTTCTTATGCTAGTAAGAGTGAAAATTGATATCGGTAAATAAAAGTTATTGTAAACTATTAATTTTGACATTTTTTTGTTGTGATTGCCTCAAGCTTTTTGGAAATGAAACATCTAATTATGTTAAATTCCTTTATTCAAACTTAGATTAGTCACATGCATTGTCAGGATAAACAGAAACATAGTAAAGAGATCATAGGAAAACCCAAAACCATTTTAACAGACCAAGATACCCCTTTCCTATCCAAAAATGGAAAAGATGGGTGGAAAGATCACAAATAAAGCATGTGCTCACATCCCTTAGGAATCCACAGTCAAACCCTTGCAAACGTGTAATGCGGGAGCTTGGTCGTTTGTTCAGGACTTACCTAAGGGATGAACATAAAGGGTGGGTAAGACAGATAGACCAGGTAGTTTATTATATCAACTGGAGTGTGAATTAATCCACTGGATTTACACCCATTGAACTACATTTTAATCAATCAATTCCCATATTGTTCACTGAATATCAACCTATGACTAGATATAAACAAAGTTGTATGGAGGAAAATGTGCAGAAAGCATATCTTTGGTTAATAAGCAAGGCTAATAAAAGGAACAAAAATAAGACAGGAACTCCACATATTTTCAAAGTAGGAGATAAAGTTTTTATAAAAAACCCTCATGCTAGTAAGCAAATCAATAATAAATACAATAAGTTTTATCATCTATATGAAGGACCTTACACAATAGTTAAACAATCGAGTCTTAATGCATTTTGGTTGGATATGGAAGGACAAGTTAGGGGCACATATAATGCCCGAATTATGAAACCATATTATGGACAGTCTTAGTAATTACAGAATTGTCATACTCAATTGATATGTAGAAAAAAAAGAGAGATGAATGCTGATAAGTAAAAAAAATAGTTATTATGAAGTTAGGTTAAAAATTATGATGAGAGTCTCTAATGGATGCCAAAGCAGATATTAGGATACTTTAGGGCCACTTTATTTAAAAGAGTTAAACCACACCAAGTGATGGTTGCTCCTATCTTCTGTTAGTCTTCAAAGGAAATCCAATAAGACTCAATAGGAGCAGGATAGAGGATAACAAGGAAAAAATATATGCTATCTGAAACAGAAACATATTTATATTAGTGTTCTCATAACATAACCATCAATAGTTTAAAAACAACAACCCATGTTTGAACCCCACCTTGAAAAATATTTCACGAGATTGCATAGAGAAGAATAGAAAGCAATTTGAGTTTAGAAAACAATAGAAAGAGGTTTCACTACCCTTCTTATATGTGTGTAACAAAAAAGCCATCAAACTTCAAATGCAAACCTTGTGATAAGTGTTAAAATTTTCATTACAGATTAAAATTCTAACCCTGTAAGGAGAGGGGGGGTTGTAAAGGGTAGCTTACAACACAAATATTCCTAACAAGATCGGCCTACTTATTGAACTCAATCCATTTGGAACTTGCATTAATAATGGGAAGATTATTTGTTTATTATTATTACATATATACATGTACAACACATATATATTTATTTTAAGTGAATTAGGGAATGCACAATAAATTATTATTTTATAATAAATTTAATACGACCAATACTTTAGAAAGTAATATTGTATATATCTAAACTATTTGATTAATAAACTGTAATGTATATATATTTTATTTAAAATTGAATATTAATTTATAGTCAAATGACTTAGGGATAGCCTGAGGTCAAGTTAGGTGGCTGTGTGTGAAAATAAAACTGATTTTATTATTTTATTTTTTATCTGTAATAAATGAAATGTATTTAAACAATAAGCAATTAAAAATCTCAGCGTTTCAGGAGATATACGCATGAACTGTATAAAACAGAAACTTTTTACAAAGCATTTTTTCTTGTCAGTAATATTCCAGCTATAACAATATATAGCAGTAAAATTAAAATTTCACATGCTAAAATGGAGTTTTGTTTTTTTCTTTTATTTGAATCATAGAAATTTTTAAAGTCAAATACTGTAACTTAAATTTTGCCAAATTCAGAAGAAAGAAAGTGAGAAATTAAAAAGTAAGAATAATTTATAAATTTTGAGATAATTAAATCATGTTTTGAAGTTGTTGGAGTAATCTTTAATATTTTAAATCTTTTCAAAAAGAAAAATGAAAATTAAGTCTGCTGAAAATAGGAAGCAAAAGAAATAATTTTTTTAATACAAATATATATGTAAAGTGCTTCTATATTATCCAATATAAATTTATGATTACAAATAATTATTGAATTGTACTTTAAGATGAATATGGGCTAAAGCAAACATGCTATTGTGCATCATGTTATTTCCTAACAGTTGCATAAAACCTCTATTTTTATTCTACTTTATTATAAAACACACGAGGATGCCTGCAGTCCAAAGTAAACAAGCATTGGAATATTTAACGGTGAATCAGTTAAGGATCAAGGTGTTTACCATACACAACTATAGGAGACACCATTGTACCCATCTATCCTTGCCTAGGGAAATGATTTGATGAGTCAAACTGCTTTTGGAGAACAACATGCCTAACTATCAACTACTACTTCTATTAGGATGATTTTTAATGAACTTTGTTCCAAAAACAATTTTAATCAAGAAGTTAATATTGTACATTTTTGTTTGATTATTTTTATTTTTATTATCTATGTTGTATTTTCACATTCTGATGCTAGAAGCCTCATTTTTCAGAATTAGCAAAGAAGAAATGGGGGGATTATTCACTTAGATATTTTTCTATTTTAAATAAAATCTAGATTAACCCACCTGCTTCACATCAGGTTATCCATGTAAATAGTAAAGTAAGATTCTCTACATTTATTTTTATAGATTAAATTGCAACACTTGATACAGAATACATATTGTATGTTTTATTTTGTTGATTAACCCTGTATATATATTTTTCCAGTATGATTGACTAATCAACTAGTAATAATTTCTATCTCTATCATATATATAAATTGGGGGGAACTTAAATTAAATAGATTGCTAAAATCAGTAAATATATAATTTAGCTAGCCAGCATCTCAATCATCTTAAATTATTAATGTTTATTTTTCTATATAATTATGATTTGTAAAGAATGAATGACATAGCTGGATTTCTACCATGGGATATAACGGATGAATTTGGAGAATTATTAGTTAATAAAATGGTAGAAGTTCACATGTGACATATACATATATTGTAACAGGAGAAAGAGCTTTGAGATTCGCATATACGACCCTGGGGGCGCCACTAGTCCGAAAATAGGAACTAGACATTTATTTTAGGGTGGACAGGATATGCGAATCAAAAGGCACCGAAGTACACTCAGGGAGGAACCAGATATCTTAAATATTATTTAGACAGTTAAGAAATCAAAGCACTAAGACAAAGTCAGCCAAATTAAGTTTAAACAATTTATTAATTTTATTAAAAGTTGGGTAATAGAATGAGGACATCTAGCCACGAATACAAAAGTGGCTTATAGTAACATACGCATACTTACCAGAGAGTGCACAAGAGTATGACAAACATGAAGGCATTAAACATTTTGGCAGCAAAATTATCTCACTTAAAATATAAGAAATGGTTAGGATAATATCTTCTTGCTGGCCAGTTATAAAATTACAAAACAAACAACCACTTTAGCTTCCTGAATCAGGGATAATAAAACAGTTACTGTCC
The DNA here is from genome assembly GCA_028023455.1 of Epiperipatus broadwayi. Taxonomy (NCBI): domain Eukaryota; kingdom Metazoa; phylum Onychophora; class Udeonychophora; order Euonychophora; family Peripatidae; genus Epiperipatus; species Epiperipatus broadwayi. The sequence goes on along the minus strand of JAQFVV010012404.1, from coordinate 1,771,641 downwards.
CGCCAGAAATCAACGATACCAGTGAGGATGTCTGAGCAGTAATATTCTAATTACTGTTGTTAAAATGCCGCAGGACTGCTGCGCGTAATACTACATTCAAAGTAAACATGCTTGATCTCACCTACAAGACAGCAACATATATTTGATTACAATCTTACGTAATCCAGAAAGAAATAGACTATTTTCAGACAACCCGAAGAAATAACTTGACAAATAGCCAGCAAAAAGATTTTGTTGTTTGCACAAATAGCGCAAACGAAACATGTTTAAAGATTCTTTATTGTACAACTAAGGGCAGGTAAATAAATAAAGATTACGAAAACTGCCAATGTGTTTTGTAATAGTTAATGAAATAATCAGGTATATATATTAAACATATAAAATACAATCACCTTATGCACCCCCTGATAAACGAAAATTGCAAACAAACTTGGAATCTTAAAACTAAGATTCCAAGACACACTTTAAATAATCTTAAAACTAAGATTCCAAGACACACTTTAAATACTAGAAAAGAGTACATACAGATAATAATAATAAAAAAAAAACAATTAATACCATTTTAAAACATATTTATCATTAGATTGAGCGAAGATTTAATTAAACACAATTTATTTACCCTGGCTAGAATAGGAAAAAGTTTAGCTTACGGTAAGGCAGAGTCCTAGTGATTTAGTGACGAGTGCGCACTTTTAATAATAGTTCATCTTTCAGGTCTTTTTGACAGCAGCAAGATAGAGGTAGTGTTTAATTTAGAGGTTCATAACATGACTGAAGAAGAGCTGGTAGGCGTGGGTCTGTCCTTTGTTTAAATTAGCCAGACATTCTAATGATGGCAAAACTCACAGCGGTGGATTTTGACATCTTGCACAGCAACGAAGTTTGTCAATAATTCTGTTTTTAGCAGGCAATTCTACATCTGAACGGCTACTCAAAACCATCTGACTTTTAGCAGGCAATAATCCAAGTGTGTGTCTAATAATGAATCCATCTCTCTAAAAATTGGCGGGCTATCCTTGCCTTGCTACATTTCTCGTGCAAAACTTTCATTAGTGTCCATTCTATATTCCAGGCAGGGCAAATATTAATTTCCCGCTCAATCTAATTTAAGACTTCCAACCAGGAATAATTGAAACAAAAACGACAAATACAAAACTAAATCTCCGCTTTTTTTTAGAATTAACTTTAAAAATAATTACAATAAAAGCAACAGGAATATATAATTAGCAAGCTTGTCTGTTTTTAATCAAATTGATTAAAACAGGTGGTGAAAGTAAACTATTTTAAAATCAATTTTATAAACATTAAATGATCTACTTTAAATATAAATGTGTATGTATTTTAAATAATAATACAAATTTTAGCATTAGACATTTAATGAAAATGAAGTTGTTTTTCCTTTATTAATTTTAGTAATAAAACCATTGAATCGGAAATCAATCCGGCTCAATATATATATATATATATTATCATTACTATTGTTATTATACTTTATGTTATTTATCATTGTCAATAAATGTTTAAGAGTTTATATTATTCTGGTCTCTGGTTTATTGAGTTGTCCTGACATTCCACAGTTTAGAAACAATTATGCATGCACACACATTTATTTTTCTTGTCATATAAAAGCTGTAAAGTAATACAAATAATAAATGCTAGTTGTAACCTATATATAGGTGCGGGAGTTGCTGTGTGTATCTGTTTATACCTGTTAAGGGAATCAAAAGCAATATTCTTTCTGGGGTTGAACATTAGGGCATAACGGAATCGGAAAGGAGTGAAAGTGGAGGAACTAACCTAAATTGCATTTGATATTATTAAATAGGGATAGAGCTAGTCAATTAAAGTGCATGCAATCATTGGTTAAGCATTTCATCAGGTTTTCATTAGCATTCTACCTGAAGATCCAAAGTCCGACCGTAGTTAGATGCAATTTTTTCCCCTTCCAAGCCTGGTAGGTCTCTGCAGACTGTCATCAGGGGCAATAAATTAGGGCACATTAAGTCATAGTCTCCAGATTGATACATCTGCATAGTATCACAGTCCGCAAGTTATTTTCCCATCTGTTACATCTGATGTGTGGGCAAGTGTGAATCAAGGTGTAGTAGACCATTCATTACACTAGCAAGAGTGAAAATTGATATCGATAAATAAAAGTTATTGTAAAATATTAATTTTGACATTTTTTTGTTGTGATAGCCTCAATCTTCTTGGAAATGAAACATCTAATTAAGTTAAATTCCTATATTCAAACTTAGATTAATCACGCACATTGTCAGTTTGTAGTAAATAATAAATATTCATGTTTTATTCTAAATTATGTCAATCATATATGGTTTGGGTAGTCAATGGGTTATTTCAGATTTCCTATTGATCTCATTTTGCTAGCTGGCACCCAGATAAATAAATTTTGTCAGCAAATATGATTGTCAATATAGCAGTGAATGAGTTGCCTAAATAAAAACCAAATATATCCAACATAAATAGTGAATTACTTATATTACTCTGCTAATATATTGTAATGGTATGGTCGCATATATCCGGATGTGCTGGTCTGCAAATACACTTGAACACACATATCAACTTCAACAATCAGCTGGTGCATCCACAACATATAATCAACTTACATCAAATCTATAAGTGCTAGTACACTTATCTTTCATATCCTAAAGTTGATAGTGCCAAGTGCACAAGTCCGGTCCATCCACATATATAGGAGAAAGAGCAAGCTCGCATCTAAACTACTGTCAGACCTAGGGTCTTCATGTAGGATGCTAGAGATAACATGAAACACCTGACTCATGATTACATCTATCTTTAATAGACTAGCCTAAGCATTATCCATCAAAGCAACATGGAATTCAAATCAGTTCATCTCACCACTCTTTTCCAAAACCATTGCCTCAGATATTTGAACTCAGGAAGAATTCGACTCTTCTAACAGTTATGTATCTATGCAAACTGTTAATCAACAATTAAAATAATACATCCTATCTATTAGAAAGAAATAACTTTTATTTAATATTCTCTCACATGCTTATCAAACAATAATGTGGATGTGTGCATGTGTAAAATATTGGCTATAAGATGGAATGTAATTGCTGGATTGAATGTAAATACTAAACTGAATGTAAATGCTGGATCAACAAAACTACAGAGACGTTGTTAATTAACAAAACTTCATAATATTTATTTACAAAAAAATTAGATATATTCAAACATAAAATAAATTCCCAATCAATTTAAAATATAAAAATTTCAATAAAGGAAAATATTTACAAATGCCCATAAATTACTTGGATATCTCCCTATGTATTTACCATTCTTATGTCTATGATGAGTATCTATCATTACTTTACTTAAACAATTTAAAACTAACCACCCTTACTTCCCATGATAGACACCCATAATATAGACACATATATATCCAAAATAATAAAAAATTATTAATTAAAAATGAGATTGCTAACTCAATGAAAATTTAAATGCAACCTCAGATATAGTATGCAATATCTAATGTGGAAAAATATAATAATAAAACAACACAGAATATGATAGAAAATGATAAAGAATACTATTATAAAAGTGTTAATCATTTACTCATTATATCTTAAGAATACAATTAGTAACACATATATAATAAATAGTCATGTCATGTTGTGGCAATGATTATTTCAGTGACTAAAAAAAAAAACCTCTTACTGTTAAGTATTCTATTGGAGTGCTTAATTTTATGTGCATATTTAATAACTAAATCTCTTGGCAGAAAATAAATCACCTAGATTTTATTTTAAAAAAAAAAAAAACTTTTCAACCTTCCCTCTCCCCTACTCTCTTGATATTTTCATATATTGGACTGCTCCCTGTGGAATTAGAAATAGCATTTTCCAAATATAAGATGAGATAATAAATAAAAACAAAAATACAGATTTATACAACAGAAAATAAAATATAATTTTACAATCTTTTATGAATCGATATGTTAAAGCATAATTATTTTTCAGAGTCCTCTTTACACAAAGTTCTTAAGTTGATGCCTTTTTTATTATAGATGTTGAAGAACTCCTGATTAATTTTATATAACATCCTGACTATTTAAGTTGGCAGTAGGTAGTTTTGTGTTACTCCTCACATAGATTTTCATCTTGTTTAGATGCAACTTCTCAGGCACTTAAATTGTAGACAGTTAAATATTAATACTCATATGGCCATAGTAGATAAAAGAAAATGCTCCACCCCAATGACAATTAAGCCTTCTAGCTAATGTATCTCATATTGTAATTATATATATATATAGCTTTATATAAATATATATGCAGTTTGCATTTAATACAATATATTTATAGACAGAATAAAGCTCTTTACTGTTTGTAATTTTGTCTATATAAACATTAAATTAAATCAACTATTCTGATTTCTTTTTTTTTAGTTTCTTTTATCAAAAATCACAATACTTTCTTTTTTAAAATATAAATTGATAAATTATTTTGACTTATCTGACTCTTGAATTAAAATAAGAAAGTTCTATTCAGTTCCTCTATTTTTTTCCAAATGACCAATTAAGTAGGAAAACATTGATATTTGTTGAGACGCTGCTTTAAAAAATGTCCATTTTGCAGAAAAAATATTAAAATAATAGTTCTAATAAAACTTGACTTGTCAGATCGAACACCAAGCAAGAATAAAATAGGTTTTTAATTGTTTCTTTTTATATTCATGCTATTCCTATTATTTAAAAAAAACAGCATTCCAGCATTGCATCTTTTAAAATATTTTTTTATATCGATTCATTTAAAAAAAACAAATTATAACATAAATTTGCAATATTATATTATTCTCACTCTTATATTCAGATATTGATTTATTTTCTATTGCTATAATTATTGTTTTTATTTAAGTCATTGTCAGTTTAATCAACAATACAATGATCAACATATATATATATAACTATGTACAATTTTTTCTTACCAAGATTGATATTTTCTTAGTAATAAAATTTTATTACTAATATATATGTTTGTTTTTCATGGTAAATTACCCATCATTCCCAATACTAAAGATGTAGTTATTACACTGTTAACAATATAGAAATATTTATTTTCTCCAAAGGTGTTATAGCAAAAACTTATTTTTATTTAATCTTTAGATCCTACTTAAATAAAAAAAACATTCCATTATTTCAGACGGTTAAGGTTTATTGTGGTAGCGATTTTTAGCTACCTTCACAATATATAAAATATTTGAATGTTTTACTAATCACTTGTATAGTTTTTTTTTTTTTTAGACTTGGGAGAACAGCAGAACAAAGGGAAAGTAAGTAATGTTTTCTCTGTTATATTTAATAGTTTTTAAGAAAATATGTCTCATTCACATAATTAACAGTAGGAGCCAATTAAGACAAATATAGATGAGCTAGAAAGGGCAGATTAGATAGATTGGTAAAATAAAATGTAGCAGCTGATGAAGATGGAGACCAGTAGTCAGAACCCTAACTAAATGTATTAAATTAAGTCAGTATATAAATATTAATATTGATAGTGCCATGCCAGTATTATTTTATTATAATCTGTATTGTTTACATATTATCTTAAAAAATGGAAGGAGAGCAAGTGGACAAAGAGTCGACTGTGGATAGTGATACGCCTTCAACAGAATTTAGTGATCATGAGATTACCTTCAAAGATCCAGTTGAAATAAAAGAGTGCAACCGTCAAAGCAGAAAGAAAACTAAAAATGATCACGATGATCGAGAAATTTTATACACGCTCATCAGGAAGATGAGAGAAGACAGAAAATTAATGCTCATGATGATGAAGAGATTTTTGAAAATTGAGGGAAAATGAGGTATCCAAACTAACCCAAATACAGAGAGGGTAGAGCATTGCAGAGCAACAAACAATTATGAGGCCCCAAGAGGAGGTGGAGAAGATGCTCAGACCACACCATAAAGGATTATGGACTGTGAAGAAGATCATAGTGTAGAAGAAGAATTAAATCAGGAAATAGCTGAAGAAACTAGCAAGGCTGATTTAAATGTAGAAATGGAGAAAGAAGATGATGAGCTCTTAAAATCAAAAGTAGACAAAGATACCACTAGCAAGATTAAACCAGATGAGAGAGAAATGGGATGAATAATGAGTCTTATTGACTTCAAGGTACCTACTCTTGTATCCTCTATCCAGATTCAAATTTTCAAGGGAGACCCAGGGGAGAATTCCTTAGCTCATTTAGATAGTGTGAAGGAATTTTTCAGTTTACATCCAGTTACAGAGAAAGAGAAGACTATTAGCTAGCCATTACCTAAGAGATGCTGCAAAGGCATGGTGGAAGCTATTAAAACACCCACCTACTATGATCCAAGGTTATGAGAATGTAATATTGAAGAAATATTGGAATGATGAACGCCAAGAAGGCATCTCACACAGATTGACTACCCAGAGATATCAAGAAGACTTCAGGTAGGGAAACACATCCTACTTCATGCAACAGGTCACAGCTTTCAAATCCCTCATGATGTTTAAGTATGCTGACCAACACATCATCCAGACAGTAAGACATAATTTACCATTGTGGATTCAGAGAATCATAATTGGGATGCGCACAATGTCTTTAGAAAATGCCTTGGAATTACTGCCATCGACTATGCGAACTTGGCACCAACTAGAGAGGACCCAGATCATTACCGACATCAAAAATCGAAGACATACGTGCCACTGATCCAGGGAAACGATAAAATAAATAATGTTTAGAGACTGGTATACAGATGGACAGACTAACACAACCTTAGACATAATCTTTGAACATAGTAATCTAGAATGAGACATATAGAATTTTGTTTTATTTGTACAGATGATAGTAATCTCACTCATGCTGTTCTCCCAGAGTCTGCCAATTATTAAAGTTAAATAAATTTTTAAAAATGTATCAGATGTAAGTAAAGAAATTTTTTTTTCATTGTTTTTTTTTTTTTTTTGAAGTGGAAAAAAATGAAGTGATCGGATCTAAGTTCGATCCGAGCTTCATGAGATCTCATCTTTAGCCTACTTCAAACCTTATCACTAACAGTGAATTTCTGAATGTAATGGTGCTTTAAACTTTTCAATACACGCTAGTTTTGATTAAAACAGATTATTATTTAAATATTCGTTAAAGCCAATTATTTTATGTTTAAAGGTATTAATATTATTAATAACTTCATGATAAAATTTTTCATGAAAACATATATATTATAATTGCGTGGATTGTATGTATATATTTACGAATAGTTAAATATATATATTCATTATAAAGTTTCATTACATCAGAATGTTTTAATTTTACTTTTACCAGTTTGTTCAAATTTCTGTGATTAAAAGCTACATTCTTTCGATAAGCTTTCAGATCACCCTTTCCCAAAGACAATGGGGAATTTTTATTAATTAGTGAAAATAATAATTTAAAATGTAAGAATGGTTCTTAATTAAAATCATTTATGAATTGGTTCTTAATTAAAATCATTTATGAATTCAAAGTTAATGGATTTGAAAGTCTTATTGGAGGAATGGATCAGAAATCAATTAATGAAAATTTTAACTTGAAATTATTTTAAAAGCTTTAGCCTGAAGGCATCAGAGTCAGAATGGGCGGGAAACCACAGGAAAGGTATAAATAGCCCGGGAAAGTTTCAATAAAAAAAGAAGCCATATTTTTTTTAGAAGAGTTGCTACCTGAAGCTACATCACTTTTAATTATGAATTTTGACAGTCTTTTCAGCATGGTGCGTGGCTAACTTTGGGGATCTGATTGCTGGACCTTGAAGTTCCCATAAAATCTTCAACATGTAGCTGCTAATTAGAAATTTTCATACCAATTGTGATCTGCTGAAATCTTAAGGAAGCAATCCAAAATGCTATTCATATGAGTTAAATGCAGGCCTATGTTATCTTCTCAACCCAACCGGACTCTGCCATGTAAATTAATGAACAAACCATGGAAGGACTGGTAATATCTTTATTTTCTGAATCGCAACTTTTTGGCCTGTTTAACATATCTTAAATTAATTACTATTTGAAATTTCTTCTCACCTTGTAATGTCTTAAAATTGTATAGTAATTCTCTATTCTTATCTCTAGTCTTAAAATTGATATTTTGTTAACTTTCCTCTTCTTACGATGGCGGTTCGTTTTAACTAACTTATATATTTATTTGAATGATTATTAATATCATTTATCTTTTATTATATATATGTCAATAATACTTTCAACTCAATAATCTTTTCCGTTAAACTTACCTTATGAAAATAATATATTAAATTTTGTAGTTTAATTATTGTCCATTAGAACTAAATTAATACTGTTCTATTAATTATCGAGTTGAAGGATTTATAAATGTTTGCTATTTTCTTATGGCTGATAATTATTATTAGAAACCTATGCTCCTGGCTATTTTATTTAAGTTCACAAATTTATTTATTCATATTGATATTTATAAATGTTTTACTAAAGGTTGATAAAGGAAATAAAATCGATATATTGTAATTTAACTTTTGTATTTTATATTAGCATTCAGGGAAGGCATGATATTTGGGGTATGATTAGTATAATTATATAATTGCATTCAAGCACTTTTATTCCAAGCCAGTTTGATTCTAATCTGACATGATCAGGCCATTACGTAAAGCATTTCTTATATAATTTGCGTTTTATTAATTAAATACAATGATAATTGAATCATCCATTCTGAATGTTGCTAACCTGAGCCGCCTCCTACTTCATAGGCTTGTCACATCGGTGATCTTATATTTACTTTAAATATATCGGAAGAAATCACTTCTTCCCTCGCTCACTATTATATTGGAACACCAAAGGTTCACAGTTGTGTCCTCACCTGGCTTTTCCTGTGTTCCACCGATTTTTATAGGGCAGAAAAAACTTGTAAAATACAAGCCACTCTTCTACTTCTTAAATCACCGACAAGCCATTATATGTCATATTTGTTTTAATGCTCATAAGTCGTTAGTAACGTATATTTCTCATTTCCAATAAAGCCTGCTCTTATGCTTACAAATTGTAATGAATTGATTTTATTAAAATGAAACAACTTTATATTCATCTATAATTTTAAATAAGTTCTTTGTTAAATATTGAAGTTATGCCCTAAATACTCATCTTGCTTTTCATGAATTGATCCATAGATGTGTGAAAATGAATCTCACATCTTTCTTTTATAAAATTAGAATCATAGTTTCTTTCCAAATGAAATACTTTTATTTACCTTTGTCTACTTGTCAGGGCTTAGTCACATATATTTCTCCACGCTTGCGTATTAATTATTGGCATATGAGCACGACTGCCATTATTTATTGTAATTCACACTCTAAAGACTAGAGATAATATATTATGCTAATCATAACCATTTGAACAAATATTTATTATCAAACATCTTATTTAACATATTTGGTTTTGAATTTCTTCATTAGTTATTAATTATTTTAAATGTTAATGCTCACTGTCTGTATCGGCAACCCAGACATACATATATGAATTCATCTAGATATATCCATAGCCATTTTCTTGTATGTTAGCTAGAGTCAGATCAGGGGTCTCAGAAATCATCATCCGTTGAGCTAGTTCCTTGGTGCATAGTCATGTGCCGTCAACATGTGTTATCCATTGATTTGATCTGAGCTCATGAGTTTGGTTCGAATTCAGTTTGGTCTTGGATTTAATTATTTTTGTTTAACTGGGTTTGAAACCAACTGCGGGTTTTGGTCATGTTGGGGATGGTATCTGTTGACCGGTACACTATCTGTGAATACAATTTCACTTTATTAGCTTTTATCATTACTCTTAGTTTAGAAGTATCTTTTAGCTTTTGATATTAACATGTTTGTTATTAATCTTATAAACCAAGAATTGGATTAGTAGATTAGTAGAAGAATATTTTACTTTATTTGTTTATGCTATGATCTTTTGCCTGTGTAAAGAGTGGCATATCTTAAAATTAAAACACTACAGTATAATTCGTTGTGACATTTTCTGAGTTGTTGATGTTTTTTTTATTTTATTTTGAAGATTGTGTGTCAGTTCATGATCTGATAGCTCCTTAAAAATGTTTTGAAACTCTTTTGATATAGACGACTTTCTAAAACATTTTTATTATTTTTTGTGATATATTACTTGACAGTATTTGTTTTAATTACAGTGAGATTAGTTTAGTTAATTACAATAATTATTGCTATATGAAGATTATGAGTAGATCTAAAGTATTCACAAACCTGACATTTTTGATTTGTGTAGCTTTGTAATAAATGTCGTTTTTTTTTTCAGTTCAATTATGTTTTCTTTGTTGTTATTATATTGATAGGTAGATAATTATTCAATAATCTACAAATGCTAAAGTTAATTAATTTTATTAATTTTCTATATATTTGTTATGATTTAAAACAAAATGAGTAAATGTAAAATTGTAGCTGATTTTTATAGATATATATTTTAAGGTCCTGAGCAATTTAATGTAGTGTTAAGAAAATGGGCTCACAATCTAAAGATCTCTGGATCAAAACTCATTTCTAGATTTTAAATCTCATATGACCTTTCAAGCAATAGGGCATTCGTTTATTATTATTTTATATAATGTAGTAAGAACAAAAGTTAATAGAAAATTTCAATGATATATTTTAAATAAATGTTCTCTATGGCTTCTAATTTTAAATAGCAACTATTTATTATGTGTGTCTATTAAATATTGCTTTTTTAAAATTAGAACTATCTATATGTGATTTATCACTTTAATATTTATAAATACACTAAAGGCTGTGTATATTTAAATATTGTACTTTAAAAAAATATATTATAAAGAATTCTAAGAAAAAACTGAAAATCAATCGTGTATGTAAATATCAGACAAAATTTTCCATGTGAGCTACTTATTCCGAATTTAAAGATATATAATGACTTTTTTTTTTAAAAAAAAAAAAATACATTACCGTTCATTATCATGTTAATTTTTGTCAATATAATTTCATTTTATTTTTAATTTTTTTTAAAATTGAGTTTCTACTTTTAGACACTATTATTTTATTTTCTGGCAAATTAATTTTAAATATTTTGGAATAATTGTTTGCCATACACATATTTACTGAGAAAATATTTTATTACAATTTTTTTAATAGTAGTAACTTTTGATAAGAAATATTATGAAAATACATAATTATAATAATAGTGATTGAATAGTTTTCTCTCAGTAAATATCGTGTTACGTTTGAGCATAATTTAATCGATTTTTCTTCAATCTAGGAACTTTTAGTTTGAGTTCATCAAGGTGCATGAATTTTACAGAACTTTAAAAATACCTTTTGGAACAATAGTTCTCTTGATTTACTCTATTTCAGAGCCATTTATTAAGAGTTTGACTAATCAATTGTAAAGAAAAAATTAGGGGATAAAAAAATATCATGCAGCACCCCCCCCCGTCTCTTCCAACAACAACAACAAAAAAACATTTTAATAGAATTGATTTCTGCAATAAAAACCATCATGAACTTTAAAACATTTCCCAACAATCTTTTCAATATAAAAATGAAATAAATATTTCTATACTTCTAGAAAAGAATGAGCTTTTATCAGGAAATTTTTCATAAAACTTTATAACTAAATTGGTTAATAGTGACTTAAGGAAGGATACTATTATTAGAAGAAATTCAGGTAATATAAGACAAAGACTTCTCTTAGTAAATACAATATTTTCAAAAATATAGTAAAAATAATACTTCTATTGAAAATTTTTCTGAAGGATAATTAAGAAAACTATTAAAAATACAGTGTCTCACTTTGCTATATGAGCAATGTTTGAGTCTGAATGTGAGCAGTTGCGAAATTTTATGGATAAAGATCTTCAATTTTTCAATGAACTCACCATACAATCAATACTGTAATCACTTTGACTGAAGCTATAGATGAGAATGACAGTCAATTTATACATACAAATGTAAGCTTTTTTTTTTTTTAAATTATAATTGTTCAATACCATTTAATTCGCAATAATATTTTCTTTTAAAACTTTTGTAGTAGTACAATATCTGCTTCAGAAATTGAATTAAATAGTCTCTGATTTATGTAATTGTGGCAAAACAAAATATATATTGAACAGTTATTAATTGTCCAATCTATATATACATTTATTAGACAATTAATAATTGTCACTCTCTGCCAAATAGTGATGGAGCTGAAGTAAGAAAAACTACTAGTGAATCTATCCCTTGCTTGAAATCTCTACAGATTCCATCTTATATATGAAAATAATTAGTAATTTTTAAAAAATCCATGTGCTAAGCAAATAAAATAATTCAAAATTGCAGTTCTTAATGTTGAATCATTTACAAAGATATTAAATAATATATATATAAAATCCATATGAATATTTGCACTTAAAGCTGTCACGTGTTTCCTGTGAATGTTTGTCTGCAAGTCTGTCACATGAGCCATGTGGATGTTTGCCTGTTAAGGTTGTCACATGTTAAATTCATCACCAATTAAAAAAAATCTATTATGTTCATTTATAATGCTGCCAAATTTACAATTGAAAAATAAAAAAAAGCAAAAGTAGTTTTTATAAATAAATAATTATAGCTAACTAAACTATAATTTATATTATGATCATTTTATGCAAAGGAAGTAATTCCATCCTTTACATTTAATAATCCATAATTTTTATTACAAAGCATATTTTATGTGAAGGTCTGCCATTAATAAACCGTCATAACATTGTCAAATTCACATATCAGATAACCACACTTTTCAGGCCAACTACATTACTCACATTGATATAGTAATAAGATTTGAAATACCAGGCACTTATACCTGGTGCCTAATTGTAAATATAGGGGATTTGAACTTAGACTTTCAAGCCCCTTCACTATCCACACTATCTCATACTACTGATACACATGACCACACACATGCAGAACAGATAAATAATCACCAATATACATATTTCATGCAAAACCAGCACTCATCAGTTGGTCCAGACTACCATCTCCCATACATATATATAATCAGTGCTCAGTAAATATTAAGATAGAAAATCATTACATTTTAATGGACAGGCTTCAACCCACTCCAACCTCCAACTCTTCATCCATACTATTAAAAACATGATAGAATTCCCAATCCCATGCTGATGCCAATATTGTTGTCATGTCTATGTTGACTTCAAATCACTGTGACCCCTCATGTATAGGACAGTATACATTTAAATATGTAGATGGATGGGCAGAATGCAGGCTTAATATGTAAGATTTGAAATACCAGGCACTCATACCTGATGCCTAAATATAAATATAGGGATTTGAACTTAGACCTTCAAGGCCTCTTCACTATCCACACTACCTTATACTACTGATACACAAGACCACACACATGCAGAAAAAAAAATCAATATACATATTTCATGATAAAACAGCACTCATCAGTTGGTCCAGATTACCATCTCCCATATATATAATCAGTGCTCAGTAAATATTAAGATAGCAAATCCTTACACTTTAATGGACAGGCTTCAACTCATTCCAACCTCCAACTTTTCAGCCATCCATACTATTGAAAATCTTATGATAGAATTCCCAAATTCCATGCTGATGCCAATATTGTTGTCATGCCCATGTTGATCTCAAGTCACTCTGACCCAGAACATATAGGACAGTATGCATTTAAATACATAGAAGAGGGATAGACAGAATGCAGGCTTAATATGTAAGATTTAAAATACTAGTCACTCTTATACCTGGCGCCTATTACTCAGACTTTTAAGTCCCTTCACTATCCACACTACCATACTACTGATACACCTTCCTCTTCTATGTATTTAAATGGATACTGTCCTATACATGAGAGGTCAGACTGACTTGAGGTTGACCTGACAACGATTTTGGCACCAGCATGGGATTTGGGAATTCTATCATCAGATTTACAATGGTATGAATGGTTGAAGAGTTGGAGGTTGGAGTGAATTGAAGCCTGGACATTAAAGTGTAAGGATTTGCTATATTAATAGTTACTGAGCACTAATTATATATATGTATGGGAAATCGTAGTCTGAACCAACTGATGAGCACTGATTTAGCATGAAATATGTATATTGGTGATTATTTATTTTTTCTGCATGTGTGTGGTCATCTGTATCAGTAGTATGAGATAGTGTGAATAGTGAAGGGCTTGAAAGTCTGAGTTCAAATCCCTATATTTACAATTAAGCACCAGGTATAAGAGTGCCTGGTATTTCAAATCTTACATATTAGGCCTGCATTCTGCCCATCCTTCTTCTATATATTCAAATGAATACTGTTCTATATGTGAGGAGTCAGAGTGATGAGGTCAACATGGGTATGACAATATTTGCATCAGCATGGGATTTGGGAATTCTATCATCAGATTTCCAATTGTATGGATGGCTGAAGAGTTGGAGGTTGGAGTGGGTTGAAGCCCGTCCATTAAAGTTTAAGGATTTACTATCTTAATATTTATTGCACACTGATTATATATATGTGTATGGGAGATGGTAGTCTGGTCCAACTGATGGGTGCTGGTTTAGCATGAAATATGTGAATCGGTGATTATTTATTTTTTCAGCATGTGTGTGATCATGTGTATCAGTAGTTTGAGATAGTGTGGATAGTGAAGGGCTTGAAAGTCTGAGTTCAAATCCCCTATATTTACAATTAAGCACCAGGTATAAGAATGCCTGGTATTTCAAATCTTACATATTAGGCGTGCATTCTGCCCATTCTTCTATATATTCAAATGGATACTGTTCTATATGTGAGGAGTCAGAGTGATGAGGTCAACATGGGTATGACAATATTTGCATCAGCATGGGATTTGGGAATTCTACCATCAGATTTCCAATGGTATGGATGGCTGAAGAGTTGGAGGTTGGAGTGGGTTGAAACCTGTCCATTAAAGTCTAAGGATTTACTATCTTAATATTTACTGCACACTGATTATATATATGTATGGGAGATGGTAGTCTTGTCCAACTGATGGGGTGCTGGTTTAGCATGAAATACGTGAATCGGTGATTATTTATTTTTTCAGTATGTGTGTTATCATGTCTATCAGTAGTATGAGATAGTATTGGTAGTGAAGGGGCTTGTAAGTCTGAGTTCAAATCGCCTATATTGATATAGTAATAAAATCTTTTATTTAACTTACATTAAATCTTTAAAAAAAATGTCAAAGCAACCAATTAAAAAAATATTACAAATATTATATTTAATAATCCATAATTTTTATGTAAATGCAATTTATCCATTTACTCAACACTTTTTAGCAAAAGTCTTTTATTGTAGTTATATGCATACACAATCTTACATTTTGACTGTCCTGCAGTCTTCTTCAGAGCCAATTTTACTTTAATTTTTTAAAAGTAAAAAGAAAATTAAAGTTAAATTGGCTCTGAAGAAAACTGCAGGACAATCAAAACATAAGATTGTGTAAGCATATAGTAGGTACAATAAAAGGTTTTTGCTAAAAAGTGTTCATATTAGTGGATAAATTGCATTTATATAAGATATTACAACAAAATAACAGTAGTGTGAATTTGGTAACATTTCTGAATTTTAATTATGAAGAATTCAATGTGAAGGAAGTAATACACTCAAATTCACTTATCAAAATGATGGTCTTTCAAAAGGCGGGGTGCATCTGGTAAAACTATAATTATGTTTCAAAAGATCCCAACCTATATTATCTTCTTTTCAACAAATAATATTCTATAAAACTGATAAGTATTTCCACTCACTATGAAAGATATATATATATAAAACATGTTCTAGTCCCATTGCTGCCTTTTGATAAATTCATTCATGTTTTTAATCTAATATTTATAATCATTTTATGGACTATAGTATTAATTAGTAAAATAGGATGTTAAAATAAAAGAAATAAGTAATAATGCCTCAGATATCATTGGAGTGCTTAATCATTTACTTGCATGAACATTGAATTTTAGTAATCAAGCAGTTATATTTGAAAAGTGCAATGATTTAATAAATCAATTAGGTTCACATGCCTTAAGCTGGAAAAATGGAAAATAATAAAATGAGCATTTTTTTTTTAAATGAATCATTAGAAAGAATATTTTGAAATAATTCTTGTTGTGCCCTAAGTAGTTCCATGTAAGATATTAAAAAGTAGTTGTATTGCGATCACAGAGTAACAATTGATAATGTGCATAGTATTATTATTGTGCTTAGTAGTATTATAATTTAGAGAAGAGGTGAAAGAGTTATGTATGTCAAATTGCACTAACTGATTCATAGGAAAGTTTAAATTGTGTGTTTTTATAATATTGACCATTGCTATATTATTTGGAATAAAGTAATATTGTGATATTACTTTTACTTTTAAAAATATACATATTGAGAAAAATTATTTTTATGTTAGCTGCAGGATAGCATATTTGTTAAAAAGGAATTTAGTTAAGTTATTGTTGTGTATATATATATATTATATATATATATATATATATATATATATATATATATATATATATATTATATATATATATATATATATATATATATATATTAATAAAGTTGTTTGTGTCTATACAGGCTGGTTAATACAGAAAATGGTAAAGCACTCCAGAAACAATAATATGCAAAAAAGAAAATTAGTTTTTCTGCAAGAAACAACAGGTTAATTTACATGTCAATAAAGTCTAACCTAAACTGATAAAAATACCTGAGATTGCAAATGGTATTATCAGTTCAATTCAGTCAGTGGTGTCTAGAGAAGTAGTAATGTGAAGAGAGGGGGGAAAAAGCAAGAGCTGAAAGCAGACTTAGAAAACTCTAAGTGTACAGTAAACTAGTATTAGCAGTAAAGAAGAGTTCTAGTCGTACTCTTATTAGACTATCTAAAGAGATATATGTGAGCAGTGAGATATTTACAGAACTATAGTTGTAAGAAGATCTTATTATATTAATTATCTACAGAGATTTGAACTGTTTGTGATCTAGATTGATTCTGTGTTCAACTAGCAATGAGCCAGTTGATAT
Source organism: Epiperipatus broadwayi (assembly GCA_028023455.1). Classification (NCBI taxonomy): domain Eukaryota; kingdom Metazoa; phylum Onychophora; class Udeonychophora; order Euonychophora; family Peripatidae; genus Epiperipatus; species Epiperipatus broadwayi. The sequence continues at coordinate 1,754,603 of JAQFVV010012404.1, read as the reverse complement.
AATAATCCTATCTACTAATATTATTATTTAGAGTAAATAAACTCTTGAATATATTGTAAACTTCTTTGTATAATTATCTGGCTGCCAGTATATAGTTGGCCCTGAATATTATATTATGCCACAGTTTACAGTCTTAAAGCTGGATAAAGTAAGCACAGTCAACAGAGAATTTTACATGTGAAGCAGGATATTTTATGTCACACAGTCACTATAGTAATCTGTGAAGCTAAAAGTATATTATGTCATTGGAGTACCTATGGAATATCATATAACAGTAAAACAGATATCTGTAAAATTATTATGCTACAGCTTTATAACCTGAAGGTATATATTAGTGATTAGGATAATTCAAGAAATATGCAGAACAATATAACAATGATGTTTGATGCAAAAAATCTGGGACTGAGGCAGATATATGACAACCATGTGGAGAAATATATGTATGAATGGAATAATTGATTAATTGAAAGTTGCTAGTTTACTATGAATGTCAGGACAAAAATGCCTAAAATTTGGTAAATTGTTTATATAATCTGAAGCCATCTGAAGAAATCCCATATGAGGAATTATTTATAAAACTAAATGCCTACTTTAAACTAATGTTGAAATTCACACCACATATTCATTTTCATGGTAGAGTGCAATCATAAAATAAAACTATGATTTAATACTATGGACTTTGGTGAAAAAGCGTGAATTCAAGATTTATGTTGATGAAATGTTATTGAACCAGTTACTACAGGGCATCAGAGATATAAAGTGTAGACATACTGCACACAAATCTATGCTAACATATAAGGTCCTTATTGAACATGCTATAGCTCATGAAGCTATTTTAGAACAGATGGAAATCTTCAAAAATGTGACAAATTTAGATACCTTGGAAATGTGTGTAAAAGTGGCAAAACCAGCAGTGATATGAAGGAAGTTAAAACAGTCTTCTACTTTGTTATTGCGGTGGAAAAACAGCCCATTTAAAATCTATGTGTAAATTTAAAAATAAAAAATGTTATAGCTGTAGCTTGATAGGTCATTTGTCAAAGTTGTGTAAAAACAAGTGGCAAATGGAAAAACAGGATTTACTGGGAAAAAGTAAATCAAGGAAAGAATGTTTAAGAAGTTTACAACTGTGAAGAAATTGAAAGAAAGTGTTGATATGCATAAAGTGTTAAAAGGAAAGATTTGTAATAACAAACTTTAAATGTCAAATTGATTTGCTATCGAATAGTAAATCAAGGGAAGAAACAGTAAAGAAGGTCAATGTTCAGGAAATAAATATTGGACATGTTAAAACTTCTACAGTAAAAATAGATGTCCAAAATAAATTTGATTGTTATATAAATTGAAGTCCAAAATGGTTAACAGCAAAACTATAGAGTGGATTAGATGGAATAAAGAGTACCATAAAAAATTGGATAAAGTCTGGATGGTCATTTAAATGACCAAATAATTTAATTCCAGAAATTTGGAATGGCCAGGAAAGTTTATACTGGCATGAATGTATTCTTCTGTGTAATGATTCTGCTTCAGAAGAGGATACATGTTCTATAACTGCTTACACAAATGACACATAGGAATTATAGGGATGAAGGAATAGCTTGTTCATACATTTGGTGCAAACATAAACAGTGATATTGAAAAAATTAAGAAGTTGTTAAGCTTGCCAACAGACAGTGAGACTATCAGTTAAAGAATATCAGAACTACATGCCTAGTTCTGTTACAAAGAAACTTCTATGGAATTATTAATAGAATGATGTGTGAGAACACAGTTATCTATTTTAATTCCAGGTAAAGTATAAAAGAAAGATGGACATTTGGAAAACATTAGATTTAAAATTAATCAAACTGTATGGATTAAAGATTTAATAAGAAAATATAGCTACTGGAAATAATTAGTAGAACTGGGTCTACACACATGTGAAACAAAGTTAGAAGACAAGAAAGTTTTAAGACACTATTTTAACCATACAAAAGAATGCAAACTGAAATATTAGAATAGTTACTACTTTGAGTACAGTTAAGAAAAATAAAATTAATGTTTTAATAACATGGAATTAGAAACACCAGGTAACTTCAGTTCAAAAGGAAACTGAAAGTAAAGAGTAAACAAGAAGAGAAGATTACAGAGCCAAAAGTAGATGAATTAATTTCAACAAGGTCTAACCAAGTGTGAAGGAAACTATTAAAGTTACAAGATTATATTGTAAATAAAGCAAAAGTTACAAAAAATTTCTGAGTAAATAAAATTGTTTATTTCTGGAGTGAAAGGAGGAATGTTGTTCGCTGACAGGAAGCATATATATATATATATATTGTGACCTGTGCAATTGCACATTGTTTTTATTATATATTTAAGTAGTTGAGTTTGTGCTATTCTATTCTAAAAAAAAATTATAAAGAAAGAAAGAAGATAATAATATTTATCTTGTAAAGGATGTTATATAACTTTATATAGTAATATTTTAGTGTATTTAATTCACTATGAATATAAAATAGATAATATTTTATAAATTGTATAGCTATTTTAAAGATATTCTTAGATTTAAAAAAAAAAAAAGCTTGAGGTTCAAAAGTTATCATTTAATTTAGGCAGACTTTAAAAAGAAAGGAATCTAGATAGAGTTAATATTATAGTTATGAACATCAAAGTTCAGTTATTTAATTGTTTAATAATGAGTGATAAATCAATTAAGTTTTTTATTTGATAAGTTTTAAGATAATACATCTCTAATTTAAATTAATTGTTTTATTCAAATAAGATTAAATTGTTAAAGAAATTGAATTTGTTAATTATAGAATAAGTTTGCTTTAAATATTTACAACTTCTGGTATACATGTGTGTGTGCATATGTACATTTTGATTTCTTAGTTTTAATTGCCAAGATATTTAAATTTAACCATTAAATAGTTAAAAATTAATATTTTATTAAAAGTGGTTGATAAAGGATTAAACAAATTATTTATTTTGAATTTCTGATAAATTTCAGGTGGAAGAAAAGGCACTAATTATTAAAATAAAATATTATTTTATTGTCTTGTTTTAATTATTTAATTTTATCAGTTATTAAAAGTTAATTAAAATTAATCTTTTCATCAAACTTGGTCATGAATATCAAAGTTATATAATTATATTAATTAGTTCTGTGACTTACTTAAAATATTTTAGGAAAGAGGTCATTAATATTGTTGGGTGTGAACTAATTTTTAATACCTGTCAATCCAGATATATAAGATAAGATTATCAGTGTCAGTGATTCTTGCTTGCCTGCTCATTCTCTGACTGATTCTTCTGATCAACATCATTTGATGGACTACTGCAATCTTTGCATCTTAACAGTAATAACTTTCTTTAATTATTTTATTTTTATTTAAGTGCAAAGTTATCAAATCTTATAGTTTATCAATTTAACGTGCTGCTGAAAAAGTTAATAAGGTATCTTTGTTTTTATGGCTAATTTTAATTTTGAACTCTTTTACTAATAATATTATGCTCTGAGAAAACAGTCAATTCATAATGGTTCAATTTCAACTGTTATATTTTAACTTATATTATAAAGGAAACCGGGTAACCATTATATTAATTTATAGGGCCATATGGGACATTGCACTTTATTGTATCACATTATCATATTTTATCTTTTGGAGGAGGAAATTAAAACTCAAGTCTTAATTAAAGATTTAAAAAACCTGTTAAAATTGAAGTTAATGAAAATAAGTTATTTTAATTGTTTCATGACAATTATTAAGGATTAAATGTCCAACTGCTTGAATTTTCATGAATATTTAACATACTGTTCTTAGTATTAAATTTATAAATAATGAATAACTTGTTATCTCTAGGACAAGATAATCTTTATTTGTGCTTTGCTTTCTCTGTGTTTTCTAAGAAGCAAAAAAAATATTTTTACAAAAATTTAGCCAAATAAAGTTTAAAAATGAAATTTATAGAAAAAATAGTATGCCTTGTGTTAAATTGCAAACTATTAATTCCAAATATAATTTTTTTTTTGTAAAAAAAAAAAAGAAGAAGAAAAAAATTACTGAAATAATATTTCTGCATTTATTGAAAAAATCAACACTTGCTCTTAATATGTGCATTCTTTTAAAAGGAAAATGAGGAATGTGAAAGAATTGTTTATTTTCAAAGTAACTGTGAACCCTACATGGAAATCTCCAGATAAATTATTATTACTATGTGCTATTGATTCAAACTCCAAATAAGCTAGTTTATGTTTCTTATGTTTTATGCCTTTGTCTTTTTTTAAAAATGGATCCAACTTTTCATTCATGTAAAAGTAAAACTTTTGACAATGTTTATTATTTATCATTTAGATTTGAAAGTTATATTTCTTTATTTTCTATGAAAGAAAATTCATTTACTTAGCATGGATGTTTCATTCTATGGGCAAGTTGCCAAGAAAGGACTTTGCATTGCCCATTATGGAAGGAGTTATGTTAAAGAACAAAGGTGTTTTTTTTAAATAAAAATATTAATAACAATTTTTTTTGTTTTCTATATGATATTTGTGTGTGAAGGTATTTACCTTATATTGTTTTTCAAGAGGTGTGTAACAGAGTGTGTATGTATTCTTATTACATGCAGGTAAAATTCATATATCTTATATGAAATTGTTCAAGGTAAAGTTTAAATTTTATACTTTATATTTTATTCAACTAGAGATATTTATATCTTACATATGTTAGTATCTAATATTTATGAGTGTTTAATACATTTTATGGGCAAACAGCCTATATATATATATATATTGTACCAACATTGTGTTGGCACATAATAATTTTATCTAAAAATTATTAAAACAAAAATCTTTCATTAAAAGAGATTAGTATTTAAAAGTTTAGGAGTTTTTTTTATTGTTGTCGAAAACGTAAATTTAAAAGTCAAAGACTTTTTGAAATAAAAGTTACAATTAATTAATTAAAAGAGGGGAGGGGGTTTGCTTTAGAAACGTCAAACTAAAAGTTTTAAGTTTAAAGAGTTTTGCTAGAAACAATTAATTCATAGTTATGTATAATTAAAAGAGTTTATTACTATTAGTTAAAATATATAACTTAGTCTTGCGGTGTTTGGGGGGGGGGGTTGGGCCCCCGGGAAAGGGGGGGGGGGGGGGGGGGGGGGGGGGTGGGGGCGGGGCAGATGATGAATAAAAAAAAAATATAACTTAGAGTTTAAAAATATAAATCTCTTTTTATTTAAGTAAAGAAAAAGGTCATCTTAAAAACTAAATAATGAATGACTGTTAATAAAATATACATGTGCGTAAATGACGAATGCTTATTAATAAAATATATATGTGCGATTATAAACATTGCATAAATACAAGCATGTTAAAATGAAATAAAGGAAAATTATATTTAAAAACAGTGATGGCTACTAATCAAAAATGTAAGAACAACACATTTTCAGGGCTGCTAATTAATATCTCCAACAACAGGATTATCTCAGAAGAATACAAGGAAAAGAACTTCGACAACATAAATAGCTGGATGATATCAAAATAACACGTCTTATGTATAAATAGTCAATTTTTTATCGGACAGTTAGTTGTGTTTGAGAAATAGCTGAGATTAGAAAACAGTGTAAAGGTTTAATTTTGATCAGTCAATCTATGAGTTCAATTTGTCAATCAGTCATGCAGTGTTAATAGCTTCATCGGAACATATGAACTTTAAACCTTGTCCAAATACCAGTACTCTGCCTGAGATGAAGTAACAGCCCCCCAATAAGTGAGAGCTGTCCGAGTATCTATTGTTTTAATAATAATAGTGCCACAAAATAAATAACCATCCTCAACCTTCATAAAAAAAGTAACCAGGATCATCAATCAACAGGAATCCTTCGCAGAAGTATAAAACCAGCCAGCTGGTAATAAAATAATTCAGAAACACACCAGAAACACAGGAAGCAACAACCAAAATCTCCATGCTCCAAAAACCTAGGTATTTAATAACTTTCTTATTTCCATTTATAAATTCAAAGTAGTCATTGCCACCCATAAAGCCTCTAGAGTCAGTAGTAAAGGAATTCTATCAATGCATAAAGAATTATTGATGTGCCTGTTGGTTTCAATGCCTTATATTTAATATTTATTATACTATTTAATACTTTGTCATTTAACATTGTTAGATTATATTTTCATGTGTATTTAAAATGTGTGTGCGTTAATTAAAAAAAATCTAAAGTAGTTTAAAATGTTAATAATTAGTGTTAATTAAAATAAACTGTCTTTTAAACTTAAAGCTTTATTTTGTCGGTCAATTCTTTTTGCCATTAGTTAAGGAATAACTTGTTATTGAATTAAAAAATAGACTGATCTAGTTAAGGGATTTTTTGAGCGCTGGATTATGGGCCTACTGCCAGAACATGTTAGTTTTAGACTAGCTGGCACCTGGGGTTTACTCAGAAACAAATAAAGTGTTTGGATAGTAGGGGTTTGAATCTAGCAGTTGAGGTAGATCACGATCTGGAAATGTGATCAAGTTATGCATTGCATAGCTCGGTCTGATCGTGGGTATTATTGGAAGCTCTGCTATCAATAGTATTCTCCACTCTGCTCAAATGTGCCAGTTCGTTCACATCATATTTATAATATAAGATTATAAATTTATTATAAATAGGGTTGAAACCCAGCTAAACCAAGCTTGCAGAGTAAGTGCGATCATCAACGGATCAAACCTAGTACAATATATTGTAAAGGGTAGCTTACAATGCAAATATTCCTAATAAGATCGGCCTACTTATTGAACTCAATCCATTTGGAATTTGTATTAATAATGGGAAGATTATTTGTTTGTTATTATTACATATATACATATAATGCACAATAAATTATTATTTTATAATAAATTTAATATGATCAATATTTTAGAAAGTAATATTGTATATATATACTATTGGATTAATAAACTGTAATGTATAGATATTTATTTTTTTTAAAAATTTAAAATTGAATATTTATAATCAAATGACTTAGGGATAGCCTGGGGTAAGTTAGGTGGCCATGTGTGAAAATAAAACTGATTTTATTATTTTATTTTTTTATCTGTAATAAGTGAAATGTATTTAAACAATAATAGGCAGTTAAAAGTCTAAATGTATTTAAACAGTAGGCAGTTAAAAATCTCAGCATTTCAGGAGATCTACACATGAACTATATAAAAACAAACTTTTTACAAATTGTTCTTGTCAACAATATAGCAGCTATCACAATAGACAGCAGTTAAGCTAAAATTTAAAACACTGAAATGGAGTTTTGTTTTTTTTCTTTTATTTAAATCAAAAATTTTTAAAAGTCAAATGCTGTAACTAAAATTTTGCCAAATTCAGAAGAAAGAAAGTGAAATGAAAAGTAAGAATAATTGATAAATTTTGAAATAATTAAAACATGTTTTGAAAATTGTTGGAGTAATTTTTAATATTTTAAATCTTTTCAAAAAGAATAACGAAAATTAATCTGCTAAAAATTGGAAAAAGAAAAAAATGAAATAATTTTCTTAATATATATATATATATACATAAAATGCTTCTATATTATCCAGTATAAATTTATGATTACAAATAATTATTGAATTGTACTTTAATATGAATATGGGCTAAAGCAAAACATGCTATTGTGCATCATGTTATTTCCTAACAGCTGCATTAAACCTCTATTTTTTTCTACTTTATTGTAAAACACACAAGAGGATGCCTGCAGTCCAAAGTAAAGGTGAATCAATTAAGGATCAAGGTGTTTACCATACACAACTACAAGAGACACTGTTGTACCTATCTATCCTTGCTATGGAAAATGATTTACTAAGCAAAACTTCTTTTGGAGAACAACATGCCTAATTATCAACTACTACTTCTATTAGGATGATTTTTATGAACTTTGTTCCAATTACAATTAAGAAATTAATATTGTAAATTTTTGTTTTATTTTTTTTTATTCTTGTTATCTATGTTGTATGTTCACACTTTGATGTTGAAGCCTCATTTTTCATAATTAGCAAAGAAGAAAAGGGGAGATTATTCACTTAGATATTTTTCTATTTTTATTGTAAATAAAATTTAGGTTAACCCACCTGCTTCACATCAGGTTATGCACATAAATAGTAAGGTAAGATTCTCTACATTTATTTTGTAGATTAAATTGCAACACTTGATACAGAATACATATTGTATGTTTTATTTTGTTGATTAACCTTGTATATATATTTTTCCAGTAGGATTGACTAATCAACTAGTATTAATTTCTATCTCTATCATATATATAAATTGGGGGAACTTAAATTAAATAGATTGTTAAAATCAGTAAATATATAATTTAGCCAGCCAGAATCTTAATTATCTTAAATTACTAAAGTTTATTTTTCTATATAATTATGATTTGTAAAGAATGAGTGACATAGATGGATTTCTACCATGGGGTATAAGGATTGGATCTGTCATTAGTTAATAAAATGGTAGAGGTTCACATGTGGCACATGTATATATTATTGTTTTTTTTATCATTACTATTGTTATTATACTTTATGTTGTTTATTATTGTTAATAAATGTTTAAGAGTTTATATTATTCTGGTCTCTGGTTTATGGAGTTGTCCTGACATTCCACAGTTTATAAACAATTATGCATGCACACACATCTATTTTCCTTGTCATATAAAAGTTATAAAGTAAAACAAATATAATAAATGCTAGTTGTAACCTATATATAGGTGCAGAAGTTGCTGTGTGTATCCGTTCATACCTGTTAAGGGAGTCAAAAGCAATATTCTCTCTGGGCTTAAATATTAGGGCATAATGGAATTGGAAAGGAGTGAAAGTGGATGAACTAACCTACATTGTATTTGATATTATTAAATAGGGATAAAGCTTGTCAATTAAAGTGCATGCAATCATTGGTTAAGCATTTCATCAGGTTTTCATTAGCATTCTATCTGAAGACCCAAAGTCTGACTAATTAGATGCAACTTTTTCCCCTTCCAAGTCTGGTAGGTCTCTGCAGACTGTATCATCAGGGGAAATAAATTAGAGCACAATAAGTCATAGTCTCCAGATTCCTATATCCGCATATTATCACAGTCCACAAGTTATTTTCCCATCTGTTACATCTGGTGTGTGAGCAAGTGCGAATCCAGGCAGGGTTGACCATCCGTTACAATATATATATATAAGATTATCAGAAGTTCAATATTTTCCACAGTTTTTATGATATAATGAATTACTTTTAAATTTAGTTTCAAAGATGAGATTTTATTTCATTTATAGATGTTCAATAAGTATTGTTTACTTTTCTATCATGTCCACTTTATTTTTATAAGTATTCAGATTATTCATTACATGTATGTGCATTTCTTATTTAATGCAGAATTTTATTATGCTATTTTTAAGTATTTTACAGTCATTTAACTGTCATTAAACTTGTTAGTTTCAGACCTTGCTTAACGTATGTCATTTTAGCATGAACATGAAGCCATTTAGTTATAAGTGATAATTTTGTTATCTTGCCATTGTTTAGCCTTAGATTATGTTTTTGAGCTGTAGACTTTATTAAATGCCATTTTATTTATTGTGCTTTGTAGGATGAATATACTCTTTCCCATTGTTCAGATTGTATTTTCCATGAGAGGATAGTGTTTGATATTCTGAGATTATATTCAATATATTTCTAATGTAACTAGATTCCTGGAGAGGATCATTATCTGGTGCATTTCCTGTTTTCTTATGTGTTGGGACTGTGTCCACATATAATCTTTGCCTTAAATATAGGTTTTGGAAGCCACCATACCTTGTTCATGTTGTTTTGCTCTGTGGAGCCTATGTTTTGCCTATCCATCATGATGTTAATAAAATTATTTTTTACCGTTGAAGGTGAAGTTAATTGTGCTTTTGAGAATGTTATGGCAATAATAGGATAGTCATTGAGGCACTTAGCTCCTCAAAGTGCACTTAGTTGTTTGCAGTGCTTCTGGTTAAGTAAGTCAATTTCTATATGTGCTACTGTGTCTTGCCAGTAGTCCACCGAAAACCAACTGGCTATTAGTAATTTTAATTGTGTATTTTTAAATGCATAGCATAATAGGAAATGCACAGACACAATGTTAATTTATTTTTATTATCATTTGGGATCTAATCATCATTGGATTAATAAGTCATTTTACAGTTAAATATTTTGTTATTATCATGTGGACATAAATTGAATAATTTATATGTGTGTACTTGACTTCTGATGAATGCTTCCTATACTTTACTAGTCTATTTCAAATTAATGTTAGACAATAATTAATTTATTCATTGTCATGATAATGATTATCATTATCATATTAGTGAATGTTTCAAACTCAATTAAATAGCAATTTAGATGAAAGTCATCTTAATTTGTGATACTTCATATAGTAAAAGAAAAAGGTATTATGAGTAGTTGTCTGACAAGAAATACTTTATAAAGAAGATTGTTAACTTATCGTTGAAGCTATGACTATTATTATTGTTTCTTTCATTAAATGTTTGTTTAATGCAAGAATTTAATTAGAACAGATTAGAAAGGAATCAGTTAAATATTCAGCTATTTAATTTAACTTCGTGTTTGTTTTATAGAACTCATTATAATGTATAAAAGGAAGAAAATGTAATTTTAAGTAATGATTTGTTAGTGAAGCAATTCTAGACGTATTTTTAGAACATCCTACTAAATAGTAACAGCACCTGTGTTTGGCATATAACTTTCTAAATATTATTGTAAATAATTTGTTATATTTATTGTTAATAAATGTTCTTGTTAATTATTTAAATCTAGTTTTTGTGTATTTTCCTATATGCAAAATTTTCTTGGGTCCTAAATTCTTAAATGTAACAGAAATCTTGTCAATCAGATAAACGGTCCTCATATAGATCGAAAACCATAATGTTTATGAGAAAACATTTCATAAATGTATCAATTCCGACACTGGAATTGCAATTCAAAGAATAAATATTTATTTAATTTTGCAATGGATTATGTAATCCATCTTTAAGACTGCACATTATCTATTATTTTATTAATAAAAGTATAATAATTAAAATTAATTATTTTATTGTGTTGTTAGAGAGTAGTAGAAAGATATAAAAGGTAACCTTTCTTTCTATTATTTTGAATGACATCCTGGGTGAAGGACTATGATTATTCAAAATTTTATATAATTGTTTATGTCAGTATTACTCAAATTAGATACTTCTTTATGTAATTGTAGTTATTATTATTATAGCATATTAGGATACATTAACTTATAAAAAAAAGTATATGTATCCTATAGTCTATAAGGATGCCAGTCATTGGTTGACAACACAATACAACAGTATAATTATAGTAACAAAAGAATCCTGAGATCATTGTTTATTACTTCATTAATTATCTGCCTATTTATCTAATTATAACTTTAGTGGTAGCAGAAGAAATTCATTATAGTTTATTGTACCATTAAAAAGGTACCTTCCATTTTTCTCTACAAGAGTAGATTAAATCAGGTCATATTAATAAATAATTATGTGCCATGTAGGATATTAGATAAGACTAAGAATTTATCCGATATTAAAGTGCAAATGTTGTAGCTCAGAGAATTTGTCTTAATAGAGGGGGATTTATTTTATTTTTAAAAATTTTCTTGGGAAAAAGTGAAGTTTTTCTCTCTTCCCCATATAGAGTTATTTATTTTATAATAATATATTTTATTACTGCCTTAAAATTTCTTCCTTTATTGGAATGCATATCTCTGTAGCTAGATATAAAGACAACTAACCAACCACTGAACTTGGCCAACTGTTTTAACAGTCCCAATATTATAAGTTCATTCCGTTTATTATATTATATTATTTATTTCCGTGTCTGGCTCATATTTCCTGGTTAGAATTTATATATATATCTTTATTAATAAAGTTGTATATGTGTATAGGCTGGCTAGCGTAGATTATGTTAAAGCATTACAGAAATAATAATATGCAAAAAAAAAAAAATAATTTGCTGCAAGAACAACAAGATAATTTGCATGTAAATAAAGTGTTATCTTAAGCAAATTAGCAAAGTTGATAAAAATTCCTGCAGAATTAAATGGTGTTTTGTCAGTTCAGTTCAATCACTGGTGTCTACAGAAGTAGTAATATGAAGAGAGAAGGAAAAAGCAAGTGATGTAACAGACTTGGATAACTCTTAAGTATAGAATAAACTAGTATTAGCAATACAGAATAGCTCTAATCATATTCTAATTAGACTATCATAATATGATGTGTGTGAGCAGTAAGATACTTCTAGAACTATAGTTGTAAAGAGACTATTGTATTAGTTATCTACAGAGATATTTATAGTTACACGATTTAGATTGATCCTATGTTCAACTAGCAATGAAACAACTGATATACTAATCCTATCTGCTAATATTATTGTAATTCAGAGTAAATAAACTCCTGAATTTATTGTTAAACTTTTTGTGTTTGTTTTCATTAAACCATTTATATAATTATCGAACTGCCAGAATATAGTTTGTTCTGAATATATTGATTATATTTATTAAAATGTTGAAATTCATGAAATGATCATTATATAAATATTTAATTTTTATTGGGTAAAGCTTTAAAAGAAAAGGCATGCTATCAACATTTCCAACCATTATCAATCCATTGTAGGATGAAGGTCTCTTCAATTTCAATCTATCTTCTCTGATATCTAGCCTCTTTTTCACATCATTCTAGCACACTTCCTTATTTCACCTATCCATATCACATGGTCTTTTTCTATGTCTTTTACAATCTCTTAGAATCCAGTTTAAGATTTTAACTGTCCATCTATTAACATCTCTTCTAACAATATGTGCAGCCCAACTTCAATTCTGTCTTTTAATTTTTTCACTGATATCTGAAATGTTTGTTTGTTCTCTTAGTTACATATTTTGTTTTCGATATTTCTTCTCGTTATTCCTAAAATACAGCTCTCCATACTTTGTTGAGTGCTTTGAAGACTGTATTGCTAAACCTTACTTTTTAAACACATAGTAATATTTCATTTTAAAATTAAATTATTTCTACCAAAAGCACTTTGGCCAAGTTTAATTCTATGATTAATTTCGACTATTATGTTTCCATCTGAAGTAATAATTTGGCCAAGATATTTGTAGTTGTTAACTTCTTCTAATTCATCATTATCAATTATTACTATTATTATTATTTTTTTTTTGAGAAAATCATTGAACATTACTTTAGTCTTTAACATTTACCTTTAATCCTACTTTCTTATAACTCCAATATTTCCCTGAACTCTAAAGTATTATTTGCAAAAACAATTTCATTATCTGCAAAATCTAAATGATTTAAATAATCTCCATTTACTTTTATTATCTTAGTTTGCTTCTTACAATATGCTGTAAAACGTTTTGTAGATATGGAGTCATCCTATCATCCACCTTTCTCAATGTTAATCTTTTTAGTATTATTACATAATCTAATTGTTGCTACAAAATTTTTATAAATATTCTTCAGAATATGATAATGCCTTGGGTTTATAACATGATGATCCAACGCATTAATCACTAAAAAATATATATATAGAATAAAATTCCTTTTCATAATCTACAAATCCAATCCATGATTGTAATCCATAATTATTGGTTCTTTTTATAATTTCTCTCAATACTTGGATATGATTCACTATACCAAAACTACCTTTAAATCCAACTGGTTTATTTGTTAGGTTAAAATCCAAAGTTCATTGTAGGTGAGTTATAATTATTCTGGTAAACATTTTGTATAGTACTGATAAAAGACGGATAAGTCTGTATTTTTAATATCTTATTTAATAACTTTTACTGCATTCATTCAATCATCTTGTACATCCTTATCATTTAGATATTTGGTATACTATTTTGTCAAAATATTTTCTCTATTTCTTCTGCTTCTTTTAAGATATCTATTATAATTTCATATTTATGTGGAATATTTTGTTTCTTCATAAATTTAATTGAATGTCTCAGTTCTTCATTTAATATTCTGGGCAATTCAGAAGATATAGTGGGTGTAGGAGATACTTTTCCTTGTTCCTTATTGCTATATAATTCTTAATAGAACTGTTCTACACATTTTATGATGTCATCTTTCTTTTTAGTAATAGTTCCATTGTTTTTCTTACTGCAGAAATGTCTCCTACCAATACCAAGATGTTGTTTTACACTTTTGAGTCCCTCTTCTATAGCTTACCTTGCTAGTTCACAATTATATTTTATATCATTATCAACTTTCTTTCATACCATTTATAAAATCCGAGCTATCCAATCCGTCTTAATGCATCATTTTTATCTTTTTTCATGTTCCTTTGTTTGTTTGTTTTTTATAAATTATATTGTTTCAATCGTAATTTTACTGACATTAATTGCTGCTTTTTTGTACCATCTTTATTTGTTGCAGTTTTTAAAAATGTATCAGTTATCTTCTCATTGATTTCACTGAAATCTGAATCATGTTCAAAATCTGTTATTAATTGAAAGCAAGATTAGGAATATCAACTGTAAATATTGTTTTTCTTAATAATTTTTGTTTTTCTAGTTTTGCAATGACATATATCTTACATCTTACTAATCAATGATCATTTTCTGTGTTGAATTTATTAAGAACATTAAAATCTTGATTTTTCTGTTAGTCAAAATTAATCCAATTCTGCTGTACTTGCATTATTTGATGCTTCCATGTTCATTTCTGTTTAACATTTTTCTAAAAAAACAAAAACAAATTTACAATATAAAGTTTTTCTTTTTCTGGAAACTCCACAAATATATGTCTTCTCTCATTTTTATCACCTTGATCAAATTTACCTACAGCACTTTTATTCTTTAGTTGTTTACCAATTCTAGCATTAAAGTCTCTTAGGTCAATTTTAAAATGGTTTGTCTGATCAAAAGCTTTTGTATATCCATATAAAAATTCTCTACTTGTTCATCAAAATGAGAACTTGTTGGGGCATAAACCTGAATTATCTGCATTTCATATCCGATATTAAGTTGAATAATCTTGCCACCCTGTCTGATACACCACCAATCTCCCCAATGTTCTTTCACTTTTTATTTATAATGAATCCTTCACTTCCAATATTTGTGCCTCTGTAGTACAGTACATATATGTATTTTTTAAATCACTAGTCTTTTCACCTCTTTTTCTAACTTCCCAAAATCCAACAATGTCCAATTTAATATGAATTAATTCTTTTTCCAGCTCTTGCAAACATTTTTTCTTGATATACAGTTGTAAGCACCTAAATAGAATTTGTTCATCAAATGACAGCTTGGGTCCATAACCAGAAGATTCTTAACACTTTTGATTTTCATCTGCCAATTGCTGCCTTGGTATGATTAAGGGCCATGATTTATTTTTGTCTATCATGATGGTAAATATTAAAAAACTTTTTTTATTCACTCACACATTCATTTTGAAATTCAACTGATTACAATTAAAAGCTATCAAGAAACTGACAAGGACCATGGTATTTCTTGATCTTAAACTCAGAGGTAAAAATTAATAAACTCATTATTCTGGCTAATGCATGGTGATGAATAATATATCCATGTTCATCTACTTTATGAACAATCACATAGTAATAATAGCTGCAATGACAAGAACATAGGGAGTGACAGGAATTTGTTCTGCTTGGTTTCTGTAAGGCCTCCAAGATGAATCAAAGAGTCTCTTTTCGGTTAATAGCAAATTCCTTTCTGCAATCTTGTGTACTTTCACTTATATATATATATATATATTTGGGGGGGAAAGGTATTAAGATCTTTATCCCTAAAGAAAATTTGAATTATATGAAAAATTGTATCAGAATATAAATAAATAGAAATAAACTTTTTTACTAAGATAATCTTTCTTGTAAACAGAAAATCAATTGTCCAGTGCTTAATACAGTAATATCTCAAGTAGTCATGTGATTGGATAGAAGATTAATATTGAATGTTTTTGTAAAAAAAAGATATATATTCATATAAATGTTCTTGTCATTTGTACAGAAAAAGTAGTTTATAATTTAAATATAATTTTTATTATTGCTTAGCATGCTTTTGATATATAGCAATCTCATTTCTTTATTGTTCCAAGATTATATTTATACTTGACAAGTATTTTAATATATTTAAATGCATTTATTTAATATTCAAAAATATTTAAATCCCTTCAATGGGCCCATTTTTTTGAGAAAGGGAGATGCTTGTGTCTTTTTTGTTTATCAAATATCAATCCTTTGCTATTGACTGTGCCTCTGTAATTTTTCATTTTCTATCTCCCCTCTCAGTGCATACACTTCCAGCTCTAGACAAATCAAATTTATGGCCAGAATTTTGTTTGTGATTTATAAATATTGACAAATATTCACTACTCTTATATGCTCTATTGCATGGGTATTTATGTTGGGCTAGTATCATTGCGAGATTAGCCCTTAATTTTATATATTACTTGGTTGCATTTAATTTTGTAGATGATTTCATGGGCTAACTCTTTAGGAAGTTTGTTTTTCAAATTGTTGAACAGTTTGTTTAGTGGACCATGAACAAAATTCTCGCCATAAATTTATTTGTCTAGAGCTGAAATTGTATGCACTGAGAAGACAGAAAACGAAAAATTAAAGAGGCTTCAGCAATAGCAAAGGATTAATACTTGATAAATAAAAAAGCCACTAGCATCCTCCTCTCAAAAAATGGGCTCTTTGAAGGGATTTAAATATTTTTGAATATTAAATAAACAAATTTAAATATATTAAAATATTTATCAAGAATACATATAAGCTTGGAACAATAAAGAAGTGAGATATTGCTATGATTATGATATGTTATATATAAAAGCATGTTATGCAATAATAAAAACTAAATTTAAATTATATAGGCTACTTTTTCTGTATGAATCTCCAAAACAATTATGTGGATATTACAATTACCCAGAAAAGAAAAAAAATATTTGGTATTGATTTTAAAAAAAGATATGAAGATAGTTTAGTTCAATATGATTCAGTAATAGTGATGAGTTCAGCAGTCAGAAGCTCAGTTTAGACTGATGTTAAACTAGTCTTACTCTTAATTAAGAAAAACATTTTTGCAAAAGGTATAATAGTATGAAGTTTACAAAAACCATGTGCTAAATTCTTGTTACAAATTGATCATTACTAATCCAATCATATAATCAGTATCACTAAAGAGGATGTAGGAGAAGAAAAATCTCTGAGAGAATTTTAAAATACACCTTATATATTGATATATCCAAAATCATGATTATCTCAGGTTATGTTAACCTGATATGAAAATTATTGATAAATTGAAAATCTGGAGTTACAAAGAAAAGAAAAAGCAACTGGTTAACTACTGAGCAAACTATAAGAAAAAAATCATAAAGTCAAGAGATTGATTAATGTACTATCTGCAAGATTTACAAGAAGGGACATTCAACTAAGAAAATATAAAAAGGACTAAAACAATCCATGATAATAGATGTGTACACATCTACATTTATAAATGTTACTTTATTGGAAAATGAATAATTGGATTTTTTTTCTTACTAAATTTGTTGAAAATATTCTTATACTTGATTTAAATTCTATGGGGACTTCCACATTTTTGAAAAGAAAAGGGGGAAAAAGTTCAAATTAAAATATTCTTTTTTATTGTGAAATAATTTTTTATAGGGATTGATTATTATTATAAGGGAATAACTCATCTAGATTCAATGTTAACGAAGAAGCATCAGAAAGGAATAATAATTATATGTTATATGTATTGCATGGATAGTGTTAATGAATATGTATTAACTTAGAGTTTGTTACATTATAATTTAAGATTTTTTTTTATATCTTTGTTAGTTAACTTCTTTAAATAATTTTCTAAATTATTTGTATTATATCTTGATTCTTCTACTATTTGTTCTATGAATTATCACTGTGTCTGAATAATTTTATATTAGAGTCATGCTTCAATATAAAGTATGTAATGGGAAAAGTTTTGTTATATAGAGCTGTATATGTTTTCTCTTGTTTAAGTCTTTAGAGTATTTGTGATTGCAAAGCCTAGCTCAGATATAATGGTATTTGCAATATATGTGAGTATATGTGTTTAGATATCCATATAATTCTTTTTAAATTAATTTATATGGCACTAAGGTTAGAAATTTCACTTTTAAAGTACTCACTTTAACTTGAAGATTTTATAATTATCACTATTTCATTGATGGCTAGTAGATTCATAGTACAAGATAATCCATAGCATTAAAGATGATCAGAAATTCATATAATGATTCTAGCAATTTTTGATATGTTTATTATTGTAATAATTTTAGTACTTATGGGCACACAAATGAAATATTGATTGCTTTTATAATAAGTTTTAAGTTTGACATTACAAAGAATGATTGTTGGCTCAATGATGATTGCTGATGGTGTCATGTTATTACTTATAATTAATTATAACAGCTTCAGATGTTGATTTTTATTCATTGTCTACACTCATTAAAAATTGATGCTTTTGAGTATGTTAATATTTCTTCAACCATACTGTTACAATTAGATGGCCCAATGATCAAATTCTGGTTGTTAATACTACAAAATGCTACATAACTTGGGCTCAAATATAACTTTACACTTGAGAAACAAAAGATTATTGTTTTGCAAAATTAGTAGAAAAAAGTTAATAATTATAAAATATTTGACAAGATTCATATATGATGATTTGGTTATTTAATAATAAATAATGGATTTATAGAATTTAAAATGATGATGTTAATGTACATGTAATGAGAGTTTATATTTAAAGTAAAACAAAAGAAAAACAAAATTTTTAGAAATTGGATGAAGTTTTTGGCTGTTGTTTGAATAGAGTGTTTTGTCACTGACTTGAGTTTGCAATGGAGTCACATAATACTATGAAATGTTCTACCGCAGGCACTACACCACCCATTTTTATGTTTTTATATTTAGTAATCTCTAAGTCTCAAAAAGGAGAATGGATAACTTTTAAGTTTACATATATATATCTATTAGACTTTAAGATTCAAAGGAGCAAGGCTTAACTTTCAAGTGATCTCCATGATCATATATTTATTAGAATCAGCTTTTATTTCTTAGAAATCCTCAGGTGCAAGCCTTTAGATTGCAAATTTTTTTTATTCAAGGTTTTAGAGAGTTTGTAGTGTTTAAATTGTAGTAGCCCTTTTGGCGTTTATTCTGCATTCATACCTATTATCCAACAGTTGGATTTTAAAACTGTTTTAGAATTACAGGTCATGTGGTTTGATATATTAATTTTATTTATAACGTGTACATATATTGAAGCTATATATATATGTTTTTAAATATATATATTGCTTAAGTTATTTTTCAATGTTAAAAATATTTTTTAACCAGAACTAATTGTATTGTGTGTGTGGATATAGCACATAATGCCACACTCGGAGATGGTTCAGTTTTTAACTTTATTTCAAATAAATAAGTTAAATAGCATTGTTAGCTTTGCTATACAAATACTTAATGAATTGCAGGTAGCAAAAATCACAGTTCATTACAGATAAAATATTTCCAGTTCTTAAAAATAAAAAAATTTTCCAGTAAGAGCAAGCAGATTCAGGGTTTTTCTAGGTAATCAAACATATTGAAAAAAAGATTTCTATATATTTTCACTAAAAATAAGATATTCCTCTGTTTAGTTTCACTAAAATTTATTAATATATTTTGGGCAAAGGTCGATAATTAGGCAAAGAGTGCTAAGTACTACTTAATTATTCTAGAAATGAAAAGTAAGCAAGTGTTCAAAAGTTAATAGACCAATTTAATTATTAAATGGAAATCCAACAAAATCTTAGATGAAAAGATTAAATAAGTTATTGAACAAATTTTTAAAGCAAAATCTGGATACTCTTTGTTTATGAATCATATATAAACTTAATAAAATGTATTGATAGGGTCATCTTCAATCTTGGTACAGCCTAAAGCTATGCTCGAAAAATTAGAAAGAATGGAGGGGTGAAAGGCAGTGTCTTCTTCATTCTACTATCCCATGGGAGTGTGGGCTAGAAGTTTCAGCATGTCCATATACCTACATTTTGTAGAGCAAGGCAAATATCAAAACTGTCACCCAACCTTGCAGAGATCCACTAACAGCTCTGAAAGAATAGAGTGTTAAAATCCACTACAATAAGTCATTTATAACTAGTTGAACGGTGAATGATTTGATGTTTTATAAATCCAAAAATTTGCTCTGCTTAAGAAATGTTAAAAGCCAACAAAAAAAAAACAAAAGCACTCCAGAAATTAAATGCTGGCTCTGCAAAGACTGACGGGAATCAACAATGTAAATCACAAATTAAAGATGTCACCTCACCGAAGCTACTCAAGCTTATGCAAACATAGCTATGTTCAAACTCTTAATCTAGTAAAATTAATTAAAGAGATATTTGAACTTTTTAAAAGATGTCAGTAAATTATTAATGTTTTAATCTTTTGTATATTTTTCTTTTATATCAATTAATATTTTGATACAAATATATTTGAACTGTCATAGTTTATTTTTGATCATCATATTAATTAATGCTTATGTTATATGTTTGTTATAGAGCGATAGAATGACATATGTGCAAATACAGTTTTAATCTACTAAAATTTATTTTAATAGACATAAAATGCTTAAATGTTGCTATACTTCGCTCTTGATGAAAAGTTTTCTTTTTCTTGGAATTTCACATTTTCTTTTTATATATTTGTTAATTTTTAAAAAGGATAATTAAGAAGCTTTCATTAAAAAAGTAGAATCCCATTGTCTGCGACTCTGTAGAGGTGGGCGCAAATCATTTATCAGTCTGCGCACCCTTCAAAAGCCAAGAGACATGAATGGACTGGGACTGCATTCAATAAAGGTATTCGCAATACAGAGAACTTACAATATGATCCATAAACTTTATTCTGATTGCAGGACCTTCCAATGTCCACTTCCCAAAGAGCAAGTGCTTCCCACTGATAGACCGCCCCCTCAGAGGTTCACTCCCATCTGGCTACAAATGCAGATATCATACATTTTTACGCACATAGTACCTTCCGCGACCATGTTCAATTCAAAAATAACCTATTGGGAAGCCTTCAACCTATCCAACTCAAATACCCAGAAGGCACACACTTACCTCCCCATCAACATAAACAAACTGCGCAAACTAGCCCGTAGATTGAAACTAGCACCTAAACACACAGACTTTCTTCTCAAAATTAACCTTGGTAGCCTCTCCACTGCTATATTTCTTAATAGAAGAGGCTTCCGCATAGATCCCATATGTTGTCTCTGTCTTTCCAGCCCAGAAGATATGGACCATATCCTTCGCCTTTGTCCGGTCTGGCAGGGACTAAGACAAAACTTCCAGAAACACATTGATAATAATGGTCCAGATCTAACATCTCTTGAAGGGGTTTTAAATAGAGGCATTTTCGCTGAAATCAGGCTCGCCACCTACATAAACTTTGCCATCTGGTTGACCAGATGCAAGGTGATTTTTCAAAATTACCGCTTAACGAAATCATAACTGCTTTCTCAGCATAATTAAAAATATCCAAGAAACAGACAAGAGAGAGGCCGATCCATACCTGGCCATATTAACATGGGAATTCACAACTGGTCTAAACAGCACCTCTCCAACCAACCCCTAAATAATTTATATGAAAATATTTATTATGACTTAATATCTTATTATGATTTAATAAAACCCTCCAACCATAACTTGCCAAAACAGGGTTTATTAACAAAGGTATTTCGTTATAGACTAGATGATTAATATTCACCTTGCATCCACAGGTTATATTCTACTGACTTTTGAATCATTTCTTCTTTGTATATACCACCCTGTAACCTCGTCTAGATATTTCTTGTTTTTATTTTTTTTTTTTTTTTTTGTAATCACTTATAGGTCGAATAAAATTATCTTGAAAGAGGATAATTAAGATTAAAGCTCAGATTAGTTAGACACTCATGAAATTTCATTAGTATGCAACTGACTCAAATTAAAATTAGAAAATCATAAAAGATTAATTATATATATATGCTAGCCACGAGAGAGTTAGGTTTAAAAGCATATCTTTTTATAGTAACAAATACTAGCCATGGGCGTGTTAGGTTTAAAAGTACATCTTTTTTTTATAGTAACAAATACCGTAGTCACACAATTATTTTATGGCTACATATCAAAGTATATTCCCACAATATCATAATGAGTGCATATGTTTTGTCTTTGGATAGATTTAGATGAAATATCTAAATAATTTCAGCTTCCTGTTATCGTGTAGGAAGTGATTCTAACGTTATTTTTCACATTTGAATATGATGAGTAATTGTTAGTGTGACATAAGAAAGTGACTGTTTGTCAAGCATTGATGATCTAGTGGTTAACATAGCTGCCTTCCAAACAGCTGGCCCGGGTTCGCTTCTCGGTCAACACATTAGACATATGAAAAGAAAAAAGAAAGTGACCGTTCATGCTTAAGAAAGATATCACTTTAAATCCTAGAACACTTACCTTTTTATATTTCATTGCTAGGTTTTATTTACATTTACATACTAATTGTTGAAGCAATTGATTAATTTCTAGTGTATATTGATAACTTAACTGATGTGTTTTTTTTGTATGAAAACACAAAAGCTGACATATCTTATACACAGATGGTGTTTATCGCTCGATAACCTTTGTTATTATAATCTAGCATCACAATGATTTATTTTATATGTTAGTAATATTTGTGAAATATTTTTTTGGCCTGATGTATAGTTCGTAATGTTGTGAATATAATAGTGTCATGATCTGAGGATCATTTATGGTCATATCTCTTTATATATGTAGTCCAATTCTTTATATTGAATTCTATCCAGCTGAACCACACACTTTAATTATGCATTTATTAAAATATACCTGTATTGCATTAAGATATCCATCCAATAATTATGATAATATGTTAATACATTATCACATCCAAGTTTCAGACACAAAGTGCCCCAGAGTTTGTTAGAATAAAGTATAACTCATGTTATAAATTAATAGTAATGTTTAACTCATTTTGTTATTTTTAAAAAAAAATATGTTCATAACCTTTTTTGAAATATGTGATAACTTATGTAATTATCATGTATTTAAATTCATGCCAGGTGCTCCCAGTTACTCTTATAATCAGCAATGTATTTATACATTATTTTTTTCGGGGTTTTTTTTGGTTAATTATTTTTTATTTCATTAATAAACCTAAATATTCATTATTTTTGCATTAGTGTTTATTTACAGCAATCAATATTATCATCATATATAACTTAAGTCTCTTGTATCCCATGACTCTAGTGGGATATAAGAAAAAGATGTATCGTAGCATCAGGTGTAATAGTTATGTGAAGATTACTCTGGGACTCTAAGTAATGATGTTTGACTTTGTATTGTTTGTGGTAATATTTTATATATGTTACACACACACATAAAATTGTTGGTCATTGCTTGGTTCTTAAGATTAGTTTTGCTGGCTATGCGTATCTGACAATTTCAATATATTTATGAAAAAAATAATTGAAAAAGTTAGTTACACATGCATGAACTGAATAGAAATAGAGAATAAATTGGACTAGTCAGGTAAATGCAGGGATTAAGATCATAAGGTTCAAAGAAAGGCATGCCAGTTATAATAAGTAATAGTGAAAGTTTATTTGAAAGGGAAGATGAAGTGAGACTTATTTTATAGAAAATTACATTTTTGTGTAAAGTTAAAAATAAGTGATACAATATTATATCCTGCCAAAGGAAAAAATGGAGAAAGAACATGATCAAGGAAAAGATCCACATGCAAGTAAAGATCCCAGAGAGTAGAAGACATGACCACATCATCTTGAATGTGATGAGATGCTGTAAGGAAAACAATAAAGCAATACATTTAAAAGAGAGTAAAAGAAATGCTAAGAAAAATAGAGGCAATCAAGAAAGTGAAGACAAGCAAATGAAAACAGAAAAAAGAGTTTTGAGGAAAATAGAAAACAATCAGATGTTTGTAAAGATGAAAGAAATTGATCAAAAAAGAAAAATACATTATCAAAAAATAAACTAAGGTAATTAGGAAGCTATCCAGAATTTAATTTGAACAATAGAGGAAGATAAAAAAGAGCAGAACAAGAAAATAGATATTATATATCATATACAGGGTATATCACACAAGGAAGCTGAATGGTTAGATCATATAGCGTAGAGGTTGGAAAACTGGAATATACAAGAAAAGAAAGAATAAGGAATTGATAAGTCATCTGAAGAGTGAAAGAAAAATTATTAGGATAAGTGTAGCATCAACTTTCAAAGATTTTACAGGAAGTTATGGAATGAAGGGTTGAGCCAAGTTTCAAAGATTGTATAGAAAGTAATGGAATGGAGAGTTGAGGCATGTTGACTTGTGAAAAAGTTGAAAATTGGGTAAAAGCATGGCAAAAGTTAGTGAGGCAAAAATTAATGAGTGGAGTTATAAAGAGAGCAAATTTTCATGAAAATGTCATATGAAAGTGGCCAGTCCATTTCTCATGATAAAGTCATTTAAGGGTGATGCAGGAGAAACCCATATGGAACCCCTTAGCAATTTAGAGAACTTTTCCATTAAATAAAATAGAGCACCACATGACAACACTGGCCTGTGCTCATTTCCAGGGATCAGAAAATCACAGATGGATATCATTGTTACAGAAATGAGAATATAAAGATGCCATGTAGCATGAAAACTGGACCAAAGAATGTCAGTAAAATGTATATCATCAATTATTAATAGAGAAATATAGGCAAGTGCAAGAGAATTTGATCCATGTATCTTGGTTGAAAGATTTCATGATTTGCACTTTATCCAATGGAACATAATAAGAATTATTAATCATAACAGCTATATAGAGTAGACCAAATGATTATGTGTGCAGACAGAAGAAATCATTGAATAGATAGGCCATTTACTAAATTCATTAGATATGAATCAATAAATGCAAGCAGGACTATCAAGTGATTTTCGCTCTTCCATTTTTCAAAATAAAGGGTCTGTCAAGATGATGGGTAAGACCAATATAAGTAGTATAGTTGTCAAAAAAATGATAGATATAATCTATGGTGGGGAATATAGAAAAGAAGAAAGAGTAATAATAATTCAGAGAGGAGGAATGATTCAGAGAATTAATAGTATGGATAAGCCTAGAGTTCACCAGCCCATCTCAGCACCACTTAGAGAAAAACAATCAAGCAGAACAATAGTTAGTCATCCACTGAAAAATATTTGCAAGAAGTTCTCACAGTTTTTACAGTATTAAATGGCATCATGTAAAAATGCTTTTACATTGGAAGATAGAAGAGATATTAATAGAACTTATAAGTAATGCTTGGCTTTTGATATTTTTTCCAGTAGACAAGTGCTAGTAATAGATATACATTTCATCTTAAGATGTACATGAAAAGAAAATGGAAGACAAGTAATCAAGAAGATATATTTTTCTCATCTGGATCAATTATTTCCTTTCCATTTAAGTAAGAGTGAAACAAGAAAATTTACTTCTTCTCATGTTAGCTGCAGGATAGCATATTTAATAAATATAATTTAATTAGTTTATACTTCTTAAAATGTTTACACAAATGAAATGATCATGTGACAAAATTGAGGTATTTTAATTTATAATAACAATGTGAATGTTTAATTTTTATTGGATATAGCTGTAAAAGAAAAAAAGGGTTTTTTCTTTCTTATGTAGTTTCATTTTATATATAGATTTTATTTTGAAAAAAAAAAAAGGATTACACTCTGTTCCCTGAAGAAATTTTATGGAATGTTGTTCATCAATTGATGTATAAATAAAATATTAAAAAAACGAGATTAAGATCTTTATCTCTGATGAAATTAAGTGTTACAAGAAAAGTTGTTTAATATTTGGTATATAAATATATTTAAAAAAAATAAAATAATTTTTTTATTAAAAAGAAAATCAATTGGTGTAATTATGAGGTACTTACAATCATGAGGTACTGAAGATTGCTATCAGGATGGTTTTTTTTAAAAGTAGATAAAATATTTTAGTAAAGTTCAGTAGTGATGAATTACAGCCAAATGCTCAGCTTGATAGTTTGATGATAAACTGGTCTCACTCTCAATCAAAAAAACAAAAATAATTTTTTGCAAAGCATAACATGTAATTTTCAAAATCATGTGCTAAATTCTTGCTAGAAACTGATTATTATTCATCCAACTACATAATAAATCTCAGTAAATGTAGCATAGAAGAAGGAAAATATTCCTGAGGAAAACTTTCGACAAGTTTTATGTATTGATCTATCTAAAATCATGGCCATCTCATATTATATTAACCCAAAATGAAAATTTTTGTTAAATTAGAAACTTGGAGATATAAAAAAGAAGATTAAAAAAAGAAAAAGGCAAATAGTTAAAAGTTACTGTTGATTAAAAATTAATGTTCAGAAAGCTATAACAAAAAATGTGGAGACAAGAGATTGATTTAACTATTATTTACAAAATTGATTAAAGTACTATCTGCAAGATTTACAAGAAGGGACACTAAATTAGTCAACTAAAAAAAAGACTAAAAATATCCATGATAATATCAGATTCTAGAGTGTGTACACATCTACATTTATAAATGATACTTTATTGGGAAATAATTGGAATTTTTTTATTAGTTTTATTAAAAATATTTTTTTTTTGCTTGGTTAAAATTATATGAGGACATTCTCATTTTTTGAAGAAATAGAAGGAAACTTCAAATTAAAGTGTTCTTTCTTTATGTAAGGTAGTTTTTTTTATTGGGATTTATTATTAGAAGGAAATAATTCATATAGATTAAATGTTAGCTATATGTGTTATATGAAATTACATGTGTATTGCATGGATAGGGTTGATCATTAAGTATTTAGTTATGTTTTGTCACATTATAATTTAAAAAATTTACTTGTTGGTTAACTTTATTAAATAATTTCTGACTTTTTTATTATCTTGATTCATCTTAATATCTATTCTGTAAATTATCACTGTATATGACTGAATCATGTTTTAATATAAATCTATGTTGGGATATCATGGGAAAAGTTTTATTATGTAGGGCTGTATATATATATATTTGTTTACAGTATCTAGGGTGTTTATGATCTCAAAGATAGGTCAGACAATGCTATTTGCATATATATGTGTGAGTATATGTGTTTGGATATTTTTGTAGAATAATTCAGATGGCACTAAGTTCATAAATTTCACCTTTAAAGTATACTCACGTTATTTTATAGATTTCATGGCTTAAAACATTAAAGAAAATTAGTATTTCAGTATTTTTTGTTATGTTCATTATTGTAATTATTTTAGCACTTAATTATATGCATGCAAATAAAATATTGATTACTTTTGTAATAAGTCCTACATTAGCATCAGCTAGATAATGATTAGTCTAAGATTTTATATTGTATATCTAATGATAAAGGATAACAGTTGACTTTTGATGATGATTGCTGTTGATGCTATATTATTATTTCTAATATAATGGCTTCAGTTTCTAATCTTTGTTTATTTTCTCTACTCAGTAAAAACAGTGATGCTTTTGATGATGTTGATTCCCATTATCCTTGATATATCTCTTTATCCATACCATATCAATATATACCAGCATGGAAAAAAGTTATATATATCATCAGGCACAAGATAAAAATGACCTGGAAATGGTTATTTTTATGAATTCAGTGATGTAAATGTAATTTAAGCCTCTCTGAAAAATTAAATAATTTAATTTGTGCCAGGTTTTGACAAATGAAACTTGAATATTTAATTTTTCCTGTGTGAAGTTCGTTATAGTGATAGAATGGAGGTTTTAAGAATTAAAGATTCCACTTCTCAAATAACTGTTAGGTCACTTTTTTATTATAAATAATGAAGTGAAACTTGAATATTTAATATTACCTGTGTGAAGTTCATTATAGTGATAGAATGGAGGTTTTAAGAATTAAAGGTTCCACTTCTCAAATAACTGGTAGGTCCCTTTTTTTATTATAAATGATGAAGTAATTATTTTTTATCCCATTCTAATATGTTTCACTTCAACTAAAAAATTCTTATTTTTCTTTATGAAGAATTTATACATTTCATGTACAACTTGATCTTGATTCTTACACATATGCAGATTTTCTTCAAATCTTAATTTCTCTCCAAAAAAAAAAAATATCACAAATGAAGATTTTATGCAATTAATGAAAAATATTAGCCAGTTTAGATTGTCTTTATTAATTTATAATGCCTAAAAAATAATATTAATTTATCATAAAATAATTTTTCTAATCATAATCATGCAGTAAATCTCCAGTTTCTACCATAAACACAAAGGTAACACTATAAAAATGCAGTTCTATCATATCTTATTGTTGGAACATCAAAACTGTACCATTTGATATTGTTTGATTTGAGACCATTTAAAATGAAAGTATATATTTTTATTTTTTTTGAATAGATTACTTATCTTTAGGTAAAAAAAATTTAAAGTAGATGAAATCATTGATTTTTTTTTTTTGTTTCCACTGTTATAATTAAATTGTATTTTTTTTTTACTTCCAAAATCTCAGTATATTTTAATATTGCATTAGCTAATATACTTTTTTATATTTAAGATTTTAATAGTAATAATCAGCCATTAAGCTAATGCACAAGTGCTTTGTAGATTTTTAACTATAAATGAATACTATCACTTCCAAACACAAGATAAAGTCTTTGTGAAAAGATAAAATGAATCCATCTATAAATGTTTGGTAGAAAGGATAGATGAATTCATTCTATCAGCTCATACATGAATGTTTGGGTAGCAAGGATAGATGTATTCATTCTATCTTTTCACAAAGACTTTATCTTTGTGGATGGCTTAATGACTATTATTATTACAGTTTATAAAAACATCACACTATATAAAATAAATATCTCATATTTAAGATTTTGTTTTGTATATATATATTTCAGTTTCTCATCAAAAGGTTTAGCTAAAATAAAAATTCTCAACAAGTTGAAGGCAATTAATATTACTAAAAAGCAATTAAAAAAGTTTTTTTTGATAAAAAAAATAAATATTTTGTTTAACTAATTGCATTTTGTGCTTTAAAATTGATATTTACAACATATTTTAAAATATTTGTCATAATAATAAAACACATAAATGTAATAATGATGTAAACTTTATTGATAATTTTTTTTAATATTTATGTACAAATTTTATTTTTTTGCAATTCTTTATAATAAACTTATGTATATATATATATATCAGTAATTATAAATTTTTGGACTAGTTAATGTTGTTTTGACTGCTATTGTAGTAATATTTACTTTTACAAAAAAGTGTTGATTAATCTATTATATTTTTAATTTTTAAAATGTTATACATGTTATTCTTGTCTCATTTTCTTATTAATATTTGTTTAATTATAAATATTGTGGAAATGAGATTTGAATATTTTATCAATGCAACATAAAAAATTTCATTTAAATTGCTTTATAAAATTTTAAAAATACAATAGCAAAATCATATGGCCAATCAATGTTTTTTCAATTTGATAGAAGTGATACTACACAGTTCAATTATAAAATTATCTTTTGTTGAATTGAATAATGAAAAATACAAGATAATTATTTTCATTGGGAGAAATAGATCCCATTTATATTATAAGGATTATCTCAAAGACATTCTAAACAAGTACAATTTTGATTGGTTTTATAGGGAAGATTTGGCAGAGAATAGAATACATTGGAGAGCTACAATTAGACATGGTGTCAGTGTATTCAAAAAAGAATAGTTTTCTGCAGAAATCATTTTAAAATATTAATAAACAGGAAAATGGACTAGCATATTTTATATTAGAAATGTTCATGTTTTGCAGATTGTTTTATATAATCTTCACAATCATCTCTAGTATAGTATTTTTTATGTGTTTCTTGTTTTTATTTTTTTCTCTTGGAATTGAAATGATTATACTTATTTTCTAGTAGCTCTTTACAGGTAATTATTACAAATGTTAAGAAAAGTGTAAAATATTTAATAAAAGTTGAAATAATAATGTTGAAAGCAATTACATAACTATGTAAACTCTATACAAAAAATATAAACGACTACAAATATTTAAATAGTTTTAAACTAAATTTAAAAAAAAAATTCTAAAGTCTATTTTATTTTTATCTTTTATACATGTAGAAGAATATTTTTTAAATATTTTTATTGCTTTTTTAAATTATAGATTTCTCAAGGTTTCGAAAAAAATATATTCGATTATGTTTACCAGCACCTGATTCTCGAGTGGTTTTTACTCTTCGAAAAAATATAGAAGACATTACTTTAAATTTTTTTTCAAGTAAGACTTTATTTACTTAATTAATATTCATTGTTAATTAGAGAAGATATAAATTAGTATTAAAGTTTATCGGCTTAACGTTTTCGAGGATCCATGCCTCATATTCATAGCCTTCATAAAATGTATAATAAAATATATGCAAAAAAAAATTTTTTTTTTTTTGCATACATTTTATGAAGGCTATGAATATGAGGCATGGATTCTCAAAAACGTTAAGCCGATAAACTTTAATACTAATTTATATCTTCTCTAATTAACAATTATATATTTTACATATAGTGAGAAGTAAAGCTATATTAATTAATATTAATAATGTTAAAAACATTGAATTATTTTATTGTAAGAACAATTTCAATTTTGCTTAAAGGAATGATTATTAGAACAATTCCAGAATTTAATTCAAATCTTTATATCCAAAATTTAAATAAATTTATATTTTCATAGTTTTAAAAAAATATAGTTAATATATTTAATGCATGGAAGTCTTATATAAAAACATTTTAAACATTTCATACTGTTTTTTTTTAACTTTTTGCCTTTTTATTATTATTATTATTTTTTTTTTTTTTTTTACAGTTTTAACTATCTAGATCTCCATTTTAAAACAATGATTGGTGAATATATTATATTCACATACACAAATGTATTTATATCAATGTTTTATCCACATCTATACATTTTTTCCAACAACAATGATCATTTCTAACGAATATGGCCATCCCAACAACAAAAGATAAAGAAAAAAAAAGATATAGTTAAATTTTTATTTAAAGTGCAAAAAACAGTTTAATATCAAGTACAGTTTGCATATTAAAATTAGAAACCTAATTATGGTTAAATGATATAATTATAGAGAGAAATAAACATAAAGGTAATAAATACCAGTTAAATACAAAGCTAAAGAAAAATGATAAAAAGAAAGAAATGAGATGTATGTATGAAAGATTACAAATTATATATTAGATCTAAGGCTTTAGGGTATTGAATAAAAGCAAAATTGTCAATATTGTTGCTAATAAAAATCCTTGTTATAATTGTTGATTATACAAAATATAGGACTGAACCTGAGCGAATCTGATTAGCAAGGAATTTGGTTTGAAGGATTGCATGATCCATGTTAGAGATATAATTAGATATATTCAAGAGCAAATCCAAGGTAACTTTATAATTAAAGATGTCTGATATTTTTGTTATATCAAGGAAATGATAAAATAGTTATCGAAATTGTTACAGTTTGAATTTTATGTATATCTTTCTTAGTAAATGAGTTCCAGATAAGTGAATTGAATTCAAGGATGGTGAAGATTAAAGAGAGAAAAGGTTTATATCTTATGGCCTAGATAAATTCTTTATTTTGTCTATGGATGACAATGTTGCAGTCAAAGCCATATTCATTATTATATTCATATGAAGATGAAAAGATGGATATTAAAAAATGTAATAGTATACCCCTACATTAGAGATGAATTTGTGATGGATGTACAAATCAATTCATGAACTACAAATATAATATTATATAGTAGAGCATGCTGATCATTATTCTGTTTATTTGATATTTTGTATTGTTGTTTGTGAATTTGTGCTGCAGTAAAAGTTTTTGAAAGACTTCAATACTTGGTCTAATTGTTATAGTGTTTATTGTATTTTATCCTTATTCATGTCTTCACAATGAAATCAATCAATGTTGCACATTTTCAGGGTGTGTTTAAGATAATCTTTATAATGTAAACAAGGTGTACTTTTTCTATAAAACTATAATGAACGTCACTATAAGAAATCTTTTTAGGAAAACTTTTATCATTCATTCATTATGCCTAATCCAATAAATATATGATTTTATAATAGTAAATTTTATGATATCAAATCTAGTCGATTGAAAGATATATTGATTGGTTTTATGATATTACCAGTATATTTTTAGAAATTTACAGATCACTCTTAAACGAAAATTATAGTACATAGGTAGGATGTCTAATTATTATTTCCATAGAATAATTTAGATAAAATATCAGCTCAATATATAACTAATTTATTTTCAGCTGTTATATTACTGTGATGGAATAGTCTATCGTTTAACTTTTCAAAAGAATCAGTACTTTCAAGCATATCTGAACATAAATCTGTCTTTCTACCTAAAAAGCTACCAGGATATTTAAGTTAACTTACATTCTCCATTTGATAACTGTCCAAGCTAAAAATTGCTAAATATTTTTTTTATCACTGGTTGATAAAGATTTGATTTTTTTAAAAATCATTAATTAGTAAATTAAAATCTTTATATGTTGTATTCAAAAGGTTAAGTATATTCTGTAGGATCATCTTTTGAATTGGTAAGGTTATCACAATCATCATTATACTGTAAAACCAGAATCCAAGAAGATAAAGTTTTATTTTTATTTTTAATCAATTTTCAAATAAAAAAATTCTATAATCATATATTATATTTTAATCTCTGATTTATAAAGTCATTAATTAATAATTCCTAAAACTATTTTCATAAAAATCAAAAACAAGAATAGGGCTTGCACATTTCTTAATGCTAGTTTTTATTTCAAATTTTTTGAATTTTCCATTTATTATAATAATACTTTCCTGTTAATCCATATTATAATATGAATATTATAATATTACAAAAAATAATAAAATGAAACTATCACATATAATAGGTATTATAGAAAATATAAATTATTAATTATACATAAAAAGTTTTTTTAACACAATTTTATATACATATCAAATGTAAAACATCTGTTTTAACTATTAATTTATTATTGCACACAGAAAGCCATCTACTGTTTTATAATAGAAGTTAAAAGAATAATAATAACAATAAATAAAACAAAATATGAATTAAATAAAATTATGAGACAGCAATTCAGGTTATTAGAATTCAATAAAAAGTTTAACAAATTAACTATATAACATTATCATACATAGAATTAATAAAACATAACTTATACATTTTTATATGTACTACTTTATACAACTTTCCATTCATCTTTAATTAATCACTTATATACACTTATTTACGTTATGCTTAATGTAATTTGTTTCATATATTTGCCTTCTTTTTGTGTTTTAATACTATTTAAAGGATTAATATTTTCATAGCAGCTATTTTATGTCCATATGGTAAGTAGTGAATGTATAAAACACATTGAACATTTCTCCTAATAATTGCACTTTTATGTTTCTTGGCTCATTTATCTAGCTGTTTATCTGTATATATATGTAATAAATCATATTACAATTGTCACTTAATTTCATACACAATTTCACTTTTATATTTTAAATCATTTCTTAACTCTGTTCCTGTGCATCCACAGTAAATCATATTTCAATTTTCACAGTTAATTTTATATACTCAGAAATGATATAAAATATAAAAAAGAAATTGTATATAAAATAAATTCTGACAATTGTGATACGATTTACTTCAGTTAAACACAGAGACAGTAAATGATATAAAATATAAAAAATCAATTGTATAAAATTAATTGTGATAATTCTAATATGATTTACTATGGATTTGCAAGAAAATAGTTAGATGAAAGAAGCAAAGAACATAACAGTGTAATTAATAGTAGAGATCAGTGATGCTAAATACAAAGTTAACGAGACCTATCATATTGCCAATAACAAGAAAAAATCCCATGTCTCCCTGTCTAAAAAGTGGCTTATCTAAATAAATTAATTTGTTATTCAATTTTATGAAAATCACTACTTCTTTAAAACACCACTTCTATAAAGCTTGTAATTCTCTTAGATAGTCATTGCTATGATTATAAATACCAGCTAGTCAAAAGCTCAGCATACTATTTAGATGTATCCAGCATATATGTTTTCAAAGCATTAAATAAACTTTGTATGAATTATCATTTATTGAATTACATTTTTTTTAGAAAAGTTAAAATCTCTTTGAATTATAATAATAATAATAATAATACAATATATACAACAATGAAAAAGAATATTTTATTTTTTTCTTTATACATATTGTATTATTGTTTTTTCTCCTGTACATATTATATTATTGTTGTAATAGGCTCTGGTTAATTTTATATAAAAGAGATAGATATTACTATGTATGCAGTGTAGATTGTAATTATAAAATAGTTTCAACACAATGAAAAGAGTAAAAATCATTATTCTTATTTTTATTATTATTATTGTTATTATATATTGTAATCAAATATTTAATCCTATTTGTTGTAATGCTTTAAAAAAATTTTTTTTAGATTATAATAAACAAATTTTGTTATTAGTATTATTATAAATACAATTTATCCAAACCACTTCAAACACTTTTTAGCAAAAGTCTTTATTTGTACATATATATACATCTACGTTGCGACTGACCTGCAGTCTTCTTCAGAGCAAGTTCTTTTTATTTTATTTAGAAGATTAAAATGAACTTGCTCTGAAGAAGACTGCAGGTCAGTCGAAACATAGGTGTATCTATATGTACAAATAAAGACTTTTGCTAAAAAGTGTTTGAAGTGGTTTGGATAAATTGTATTTATAGGATATTATGGCAAAAATAAAGAAAAGTGTGATTTTAGTAATAGTATTATTATAATAAAATCTTGAGCTAAATGTTTTAGTTAGCTTATTTAGCTTTTAGTTATTTAAAAATACTTAGATTATTTAATATTTGCTTAAAAGACTTTAAAATTAGTAGTTGAAACTTAAGAGGAGTTAATTTAAAATCTGCTATGTTTCAAGTAAATACAATGAACAAAGTTATTTTATGCTGTATAAAAATGATTATTTAACTCTGTTAGGATTTTTGTTTGTTATGTTTTTAATAAATAGTTTTAAAGTAATGATTTGTTAAATATTAGTTTCTGTTTAAAATCAGAATTTAGAGATATTATGTATAATTAACTCAGATAAGTGTTAATTTAAATCAATTTTAAATATTAGTCAATAATTTATTTTTGTTATTTTAATATAATGATTATATTTAGTGTACATATGTGTATCAAAATGAGTATACATGTAAATGAATTGGGAAGTCAAAAGATTATTAAAAGTAATAATATTTTTAAAAGAGGTACATCTAATAATTATAATATTAAAAAAAAAACTTTTAAATAGTATACGAAAAAAAGTATATTTTGAATTGAAATATTTGATTGAATAAAATTAACTAACTTTTTACTGTTAAATAAATCATTTATTTAATAATTAAATTGTAATTAACAAAGTTCATTATAAGTCTAGACATCATATAATTGAATAGTCTGGATTGATAAAGTTCAAGGTGAAATTAATCAATTGTGAAAGACATAAATATGCTAATAATTTGCATATGATAAAATACTGGGAGGGGATTGGTTCATCCATATCAAATTATAGGAAGTGTAATGAAAAATATTGATGTGCTTCTGTATATAAAAGAAACACACACTGTTATAAAATTAATGTTAATTTTATTTGTTAATTACTTCACTTCACTTTAGTTTTGAAATAAATTGGTCAGTTTTATTTAATTATTTTTTAAGTCAGTTTAAAAATTTGAAGTTTGATTCTTTATTGTCTTCATGGCTGATTAAAAAGTTATCCACTGCAGTACTACTTCATTATGACATATCTTCATCTGGCTCATCGAACAATAAACCTTATAATGATACTAAAAAGCCTAGTAATTTTCAAAATAAGTCAACTGAAAACAGAGTGCACAGAAGTATGTTATTTTATTCTTATACTAAAACATTAGCCAAATTCAAACTTTTACTTTAATAATTATTTTCATCAATTTAACAACTTTTTTAATTAGTTATTCACACTGATTTCAATTGCTAAGGAAGTTATTATATTTATGCCAAATTAAAATATAAAAATGATGAACTACCATCATAGTATTGAGTTTATTAAAAAGAGAAGTGGCAATTATTCAGACTTGTATTATAAAGTTATAATGAAAGACAAGGTCATAAAAAATCAACCTTTTAAATATCTTGAGAAGACTATTTAGATATTTTCATGTTAAGATGAATAAGCTAACATCAGATTAACATAATTATCCATTCCAAATTCATCTATCTATTCATTAAAATAGCTTTCTAAATATCTTATTTGCTTTAAATATAACATTTTAAAAAAAGTGATTTAAGGTTATGTCATTGTATTTAACATTACTAAAATGTCAACGTATAATATGAAACTGTATAAAGTACTAGTTGTTATTTAATATTCTCTTTCTCCTCATTTCTCCAATTTGTGTTACAATTAGAAATGTGTTATAAAGGAACAGTATATTATTTAAAATATCTACTATCAATTCTTATCATCTTTAATTATTTAAATTTAATTGTAAACATTTTGTCAAAAAAATTTCACTATAAATCTTCTTATATGTGCTTTCTCTACCTTAATGAAAGACTATATATTGCTGTATCATTTTAAGAAGATAACAAAAAGGACTTCAATGAAAAGAGGTAAATTTTTTTTATAAAGGGAAAAGAACTTTTATCATATATATAATTTTGGCATATTTAAAATTATTTGTAGTTATAATTTATGTAATATATTATTATTAATATTATTTATGATATTATAAATATGTTTATAATGGTGGTATCCAAGAAACAGAATTGGATAAGATATATGGTACAAGGTTTATTCTATGAATTAATTTTTACTACTATTCTGGAGTCCTCTGAATTATGAAATAAATGATTGTACCCAAAGGTATAATAGCCTTTTTATATATTTGATATAAGTATTTATAAATGAAAATATTATGAATGTCAGTGTGTGTGAGAATTTTAGATAGCTTATAAATTGAATGTTGTCCTCATTATGCAATGACAGTTTCATTAGTGTTCACATAGTATTAGACCAAATTAATGCATTGCATTCCTTTTGTAAGTGCATGTGAGATGGATAATTATTTATTTATGCAATTTTAGATGGATATTAGTTGCTTTTTATATGCATTTAGCCTCTCCATGAATGAGAGAGTGCAATTTTAGATGGATATTAGTTGCTTTTTATATGCATTTAGCCTCTCCATGAATGAGAGAGTGGCTTGTTTATTTATTAATACTGTCTGCACATAGTTACTGAATACCGAGTCATATTTTATTTGTTCGCATTTTCATTATCCACTTTGCCATAGAATTTTAATGTTAAAGTGTATTTTAGTATATTACAATTATCTAAAGAAATGTTTATCTTATAATTCATTTTTAGCTCCACTATAATTTTAACTATATCAAATTTATTAAGTGCAAGCAAATAATATTATAATAACATGAAAGGCTTAAACCTTCAAAACCTGTGACTTAAACATGCTAATGTACTGCCAATCAGATGTAATAATAACTGCATGTGGACCGCTTAATTCTGAAACACAATTCAGAACTATCAGAAAAAGATGGGACCCACCTTCTTTTATGCCTCAATTTATATATAAATAAGCCAGACTCAAGCATTTCCAACTATGAGTGTGAAACTTAAAATACCTTCACATTTAATTCACTAAATATTATATATAAATAAACAATGAGAAATCTTTCGATTTACTATGCAGCAATTTTTAAATCTAATGAAATGATAGTAACAAATGTAAATATATCAAATTTATTAAGCGCAAGCAAATAATATTATAATAATGTGAAAGGCCTTTCACATAATTTGATATATTTACATTTGTTACTATCATTTCATTAGATTTAAAAATTGCTGCATAGTAAATCGAAAGATTTCACATTGTTTATTTATATATAATATTTAGTGAATTAAATGTGAAGGTATTTTAAGTTTCACACTCGTAGTTCAAAATGCTTGAGTCTGGCTTATTTATATATAAATTGAGGCATAGAAGAAGGTGGGTCCCATCTTTTTCTGATAGTTCTGACTTGTGTTTCAGAATTAAGAGGTCCATGTGCAGTTATTATTACATCTGATTGGCAGTACATTAGCATGTTTAAGGTGCAGGTTTTGAAGATTTAAGCGTTTCACATTATAATTTTAACTGTAAAATATATTATGTGTTAAACATATTTATTTCCTCTCTCCAACATAGATATTATTAATGCTATATAAGTATATTATTTATCTTGCATAATATTTGTCATATATTTTTAAAACCTATAAAGTGTCTCCACACTGATTTTTCTAATCAATTTTGATCATGAAAAGTATATAATATATTACTAGTAGCCTGGATATATGCATATAGTTGTGTTAATGTTACTCAATGTGTATAATGTTTGGAATAAAGACCATATTAGATAAATGGGAGAACTTTTGAATAAAGATAATTATTTATTTTATAAATTTTTAGGAACATTCATGTGTAAAATTTATTAATATTTGTTAGTATATTATACCAGTCAAGTTTATTTAGTTGACTAACAAGACCAGAAGGCCTAGCAGAGCCTACAACCAACAGATGCAGGGTTACCCCTGTCCAGGTTCAAATCCCTATCCAAGCTCCCAAATCTCAATCATCCAACCAATATCACTGATGATACATGGATATCCTTCCAAATACAGCATGGCTTAGCTCAAGGATAAACATGGGTTTTTATTTCAGGGTTTGCATGGCTCTCACTTTCAACACAAAGCAGTTCCCAGTCTTACATTAACTATTGATTGATGTAAGTATATAAATATTGGCTTATATTATGTTATACAAATGACTATTCAAAAATATGAGGAGATGAAGTGTGTATAAAAATGAAGATGAGATAACTAGCACTTACATAGTTTAAAATAAAATTAAAATAAGTTTTCTGCATGAAAATATAATTAGAGTGGGAAATTTATGATGTAATGACAGATTAGAGGTTCATCATTTTGTGCTAATGTTTTACCCAAAGTGATTCATAAATTTTACAGAGAGAATCATTTAAAATTAATACAATTATGATAACTGAGTTTATAGTCAGTTATTAAATAAAAAGTTATATTGTGATTATAAATAAAATTTACAGTAAAGTGAAGAATATTAAGAGTCCATTTAGGAGCATGAATGGATTACCTTCTAGATGATTTGGTGGCCATTTGCTTAAACACATAAGAAATTTAAACATGGAAAGCATGGTCAGCAATACAATGTATAAATAAAGTAATGGTAAGCATCTTTCAAATGTCTTTTAATAGTTCAGATAATACAATTTTATCAGGTGGTGATGGTATGGCAGAGAGGCAGCACAAGGACAATCTAAAGATCAGGAGAGGTGAACTTCTTTCCTCTACTCAGTGGTCACATTGGTACCAGTCAGGTGAAGTGATGTGGGTTCATTTAGCAAGTGACCTGAGGCGATTGGATATGAATTAATTACCTAGCTTGATTTTAGCTGCTATGGTTCAGTTTTTTTACTGTAGAAAGATGTAAACAGATAAGTTCCAGAAACTATTGTTCAAATCTATTTCAGAGTTGGAAATAGATTTAAAAGATATGATTTTGTTAGTTGGAAAATTGTTGAAATAGCTGAATGAGAATGACATTTTTTACATTAGTTAATGTACGTTCTTTTGTCTTATAACATTTAAATCACAATAATTACTTTCCAGAACTTTCTCTAGTATTGCTTTAGCTTTACATTAATTATAAACTAAT
Source organism: Epiperipatus broadwayi (assembly GCA_028023455.1). NCBI lineage: Eukaryota > Metazoa > Onychophora > Udeonychophora > Euonychophora > Peripatidae > Epiperipatus > Epiperipatus broadwayi. The sequence goes on along the minus strand of JAQFVV010012404.1, from coordinate 1,714,637 downwards.
AATACATAGAATTGCCTACATATTTATTACATAAATAATATTAGTTTTTATATCTGTAGTACATATATGCACATACACGATTATCTGTAATGAAGGGAATTTAAGATTTCAGAAATAAAATTTAACTAAACTTAACAAATAATAAAATTGGTTAAATATAACTGTTTTAATAAAACAGGGTGGAAGTCATGCATGTATATATGTGTGCCTAACATTTCTGGATGACCATATAAATATATAAAATGGGTTCAAACCCTAATTTTAAAGTTTCTAATGTTACCAGGCAGTGAAGCAAAATATGTAATACAGATTTTACCGCTTCAGTATATGTGTAAAACTGCAACTGTTTTCATACAGCTAGAGGGACACATCACTTGTTTTACTTTTCTAAATCCCTTATAACCACTATCCCATTGTTTATTCCCTTTTAACATTTTTTTCTTTTATTAAATTCTTTACTACTATTTCAATTTTTCAAATATTTTTAGCAATGAAATATTAAGATCATTTAACCTGATGACTAAATAACCCTTTCTATCCCACAATTGCAAACACACATGCTTATTTCTAATGTGTGTGGGTTTATTTATTAAATAAATCATTTATACACTGGGAGATAGATTTAAACTTAACTAACACAAACAAGCATATTTACTGGTAGATATGCACCGCTTCATATTCATGGCTTGATCTGTAAAAAAAATGCAAAAAAAAAATATTTGACCCTTTTTCTGTGCATGAGTGATCACTTATTAATTGGGATTAGTGTGTTGGTATTACTTATTATTTATATTTCTTATTTCCCTTGTTTACTTAGTTGTCTATACATACAGTTTAATCACTGTTTAAGGTTTCTCCTAATTCTTACTCGGGTTTAACATCCCTAGGTCATCAAACTGGTTTATCTTGCTTATCATCATGGTTCTCCTGCTGGGTCCTGTGGTCTATTGTGATAGGGTAATGGTATCCTTTAACCCCCAAGCATCCTTCCATACAAAATGTATCTCCCCATAATCCTTATCATATAGGGTCCTGTATATAAGGGGCTGAACTTTTTATATTGGTTCTGCATCCGACTACTTATTTGGCTCATGTGTGTCCACACCTGGTCTCCTTCTTTGAACTGGTACCCTCCTGGTGCCCCTCTCTTCTTTCTCCTGTCTGCCATTCACGTTAAACTTTTCCATGCCCTGACAAAGTTTTATTCAGGGTTCATGGGTTCCTGAGTCACTGGGAGGTTAATCTTCAATGGGTTTCTTCTGAAGTATAACCAATTGGGGTGAAGCCCATCATGTCATTGATGAACCCATTGATATATTGTATTATGACATCTATTTTTCCCATACATGGTTGTTGTATTCCATGTATGAAGAGTCAGTTTAACTCCCTGATGACTGTCTCACATGGTTTTGATTGTGGGTTTTTGGTGATTGTGAGGCCATGGTGAATTCATTGCTGCTGCAAATAGGATCTCCACTGGTGGGAAGTGAAAGCTGTCCCATGATCTGACAATATAGTTTTGGGCTTGCCTATGTTAATGAATTGCTTTCACTGACAAAGGTATACAGTGTTCCTGAAATCTGTGTGTTGTATAGGATATGCCACCACTTATTTGGAAAATATGTCATAGGTTACCAAAAGGAACCTCCAGTGGTTGTAAGATGTTAACAGTCCATAGTTGTCTATGGTAAGAAGTTCATTCAGCCTACTAGGTATGATCAGTCTTGTCTTTCCTTCATGTGAGTGGTTAGGTGGCTTGGGAGCTTTTCAATGTGGAGAAAATGGTTGAGTACATTTTCTCCCAATAAAATTAATGCCATATCACAGCCTCTATTTTCCAAGGTCTGTAGTATCAGTGGAGGTTATGGTAGTGCTGGACCAACTGGTCTCTTATACCCTGTGGCACTGCTATCTTCCTTTCCTTTCTTTATACTATCTGCACCATAATCAGTCCTCCCTCTATTTTGTATCTGGAGTCAGTATCCTGGTGACTCTTTGTTTCCTTGCTATGGACTGAGTCAAGTCATCATATAATAGGTCCATATTGTAGCATCCTTAGGTCATGTGCTATGGTTTCATCCACAGTGGTCACTACATATGCTACTTGAGTAGGTCTCTAATGGGTTTTGTTGGGTTATGGTGGTGGGGTGTAGGCTGAGGATATTGGCTACAATATTCTTGCTCAGGTAGAAGACCACCTGGTAGTCAATTTTTTGCATGAATATGCTCTATCCTATCAACCTATCATTTGTAAGATAGTCTTGATTTAGGAACTCCAGGTACCAGTGATCTGTGATAATAACCATTGACCTCAGTAAGAACTGATGGAACTTGTGACAGGCCCATATTATGGCCAGGGTCTCCTGTTCTGTCACCATATATCACCTTTTGGCATCCTTTAGTATCCTTCTGCTAAAATACAGTACCTTATGTTCGCATTGGTTTCATTTCTGAAATAGGATGGTGACTAACTCTTCCTTGTCGCTATCTGTTTGAAGATAAAAGGATAGGGTAAAATCAGGGTGATGGAATATTACTTCTTCCAAGAAGCATTGTTTAATCCTCTGGAAGTCTCTTTCCTGCTCTCCTGACCATTGCCAGTAGTTATAGTTGGATAACATGTTAAACATGATCATGGAGTCTTGGGCAAGATTCTTATAAAAGCAGTGGTAGAAATTGCATAGCTCAAGGAATGACCATATCTGTTTGTGTTTCTTGACCATGGAAATTGTTGGATGGCTTCTATTTTCTCTAGTTGAGGCTGGATCCTGTTGCCATCCATTAAGTATCCCAAAAAGTGATTTCTTCCTTGGTGAAACAGCACTTTGTGATGTTGATGGTCATTTCTTCAGGAATTCTTATACATGCTTTATCTGTTCTTGTCTGTTTCAAGGCAATCACTATGTCATCCATGTAATATACCAAGTGCTTTATCTGCTCTGATAATACCTTCTACAGGCACCTAAGAAGTCCTGCCTCACTATCCTCGGCATCCAATTCTATCTGCCAGTAACTTGAGGTGAGGTCGACAGTGGTGAAAATCCATTTGTTAGCTATCCACATTAATACATTTTTGTATGAGTGGTGGAATATCCCTCTCTGTCATGGTAATGTTGTTCAGTTTGTGGGCATCTGGGAACAGTTGCACTGTCTCATTTTTTTGGATTACTACCAGTGGGTTGTTATAGGACAATGGTCTCTTTTCTATAATGCCCCATTTAAGCATTTTATTTAGCCACTCTCATACTCCCAGTATTGGAATGGGATTGGATAACTTCTTGTTTGAATGTACATTTTTTATTTGACTTCTTATGCACTGGGAAAACCTGTGAATCATCACAGGGATGTTGGAGAAGACATTTGCATTTGTGGTCAGGTTTCTTTCCATGCTTGCTTTATAGGTTTACTCAGTGTCTCCACCCAGTCTTTGCTTTCTTTGATTATTTTGGCAGTATTGTTTTCCTGGATGCAGGTGACTAGAGCTTCCTGATGGATATGTGGTTCTTTGAATGGGATGACTTTCCTTCCAAGATGTACTATCCCTTTCTCACAATATAATACTGCATGACTGGTTAAGATAATCAACTCCTAATACTATCTCCTATACTGGGTTATCTAACAACAGGAATGGGTGTTCTGTTGTCCATTTTCCTACCTTCAGCATCAACAAAAACTATCAGTTGCCAGTTTTGTCTTCTTTTCATTGGCTAGCATCACTACCAATGCATAGGATGACAAACACCTTAAACTTTTTAGGCTACTCAATTTATTGTACATTCTCATGGACATCAATGATGCATGACTCCTGGTATCAAGCAAAGCTATGGATATTGTTCTAAAGTCACTCTGATGGTTAGGAGGTGGCCTCTTGATCTTATGGGTGATGGTGCCTCCCCTCAGATTATTATGGACATTGCCATATGTACAGGCTAGTTACTATTTCTCTTTATTGCCCACTGTGGACTCCATTTACTCCCTTTCTCTTGGTCTTGTTTCTGGCTGCCCATTGGGGTTTTATTTTTTTTCTTCTGAACATTGATGGTGTCAAGGAGCTGTATAATTTCTTGTGTATCTGACTTGCTACTGCCAATCAGCTTCCTCTGTGCATACTATGGTGAGCTGTGTTTAATACTAGTGATTATCTGGGCATCAGATCATGGGTAATGTTTTATTGTCTTCATAATCCTAAACTATTTTAGGAAGAATTGAGTTAAAATCTTTTTATAATATCCTTTTCTTTTCTTGGAAATCTCTATCTGCCTATCTTTGTCAGTATCCAGTCCTGCTTTTCCTCATCCAGAATATCTTGGTCAGTTCTGTAATATATCTTTGGAGTGTGACTATCAGGTGTTAATTAACTTCCCACCAGACTTATGACACTCATTCTAAGTGGCTCCCTGCTATTTTCACCCCTTATGTCTTAGTGCATTTATACCATTTGCAGCACACTCTTAATGTTTCTATGTGCTCACATGGCCCCCTCCTATGTTTCCCCTAAATTTATTATATCATCTCCAGTCTTCCTTTCAACTTCTGTATCCATTTCTTCCTATCTGCTTTGTCATCTAATATATGAAATATTCTAATTTCATGATTGTCTGCTTTCCCTGGGTTATTATTCTCTGCAGCCTGTTCCATTTGTTTTTATGACTTGTGAATGTTACCCCATAATCCATACATTCCTCCTTCATCCTCTGAAAATTTTTTTACCCTATCATTATTATCTATCTCAAAAAAAACTTTATTTTATTTTGCTCATCATTATTTTATTATCATACAAATTAACCCTATTGACTATCTTTAATGTGAAGCACATGTTTGATGTGTTTTCTGTATCTGTTACATGTTTTAACCACTCATCCAATCTGCAACAGAGAAATAAACAAAATATTCTACATCTTAATCATTTACAAAGGTGCTGTGTCTCCCTAAGTCTTGGTCTTAACCTGATATTTGCAAACAGTATTTCAAAAATAATTTTTGGGTTTACTAGACTTATTTTTTATTTTTACATAATCAAAAAAATATACACTGAACACAAACAATACAAAAAACACTTTACATACACTGGAATCACTCCCTTGGTTGCATTCAGATGACTTCTAGAGCTGTCATTTTTTTAGACTATATGCTAAGAAAATTTGATTATACTTATGTATATTTAGCATGTCAATATGAGGCTTGCAGAAAGCTGATCAAAGTGATTGCAAGGCCCCATTTTGGGAGCCAAATGTGGGAAATATATATATATGGTCAAGTTTATACATCTGCATAACATAATCAAGGTCCAAGCAAAGAGATCAAAGCTAACTAGTATGAGATGGTAAGATCCTCCCCAATTTATTCACCCACACTCCAAGGTTCAATACCCTATGGATGACATGCTTGAAAGTACATTTGCATACCGTTTCTTCATGGGCTGGGATAGGTCAGGGAGAGACATGAACTTCCATGGTTTAATGTGCACTTAAATGAACTAAATACATTATATAACTCACTAGGTTTTTATTATGAATGCATAGATTGCTTAAATATATTTGATCAATAACTAGGATTGTATTGAATTGAATGAATAATGAGTAATAAATAACATAAAGTATGACAAAATATAATTAACTTCAGTGTATTGAATGCATGCAGGCATTACTGTGTGTGAGAAGAGGATTAAACTGCTCTCCTCTTACAGCTCAGTTATGACTACATCAATAATCACTACATCATGTCGATATTAGAATCATGACTGCTATTTTATAAGTAATTATACTAGCCCTTGATCAACAATTTATTATACATCATATTATTACAGATATATTCCTACATAAAGGGCAGCATATAAACCAGCTCAGATAATATAGATTGAACTTGGCTTCCAAGAAATAGTTTCAGACTAATGCTGAATATTATATTACAAGCAGAGAGAGTAGGCTGCTCTAGATTGCCAATGTGATATGGCACAGGTAAATAATAATGATAAAGTTGCCCTATGGATAGATTAGTTGAGTCAAGGGTTCTTGCAACAGATGCCAGTACCCTGGGACCAGCTTGTGATGCAAACACTTAGAGTTCAAGATTGGGGTGGCTTGCAAGTTGCCTCATATTAGATTTCAGGTTTTACTTGTGCATGTCCCCAGAATAGGATAAGATGGGATGGCTTTGCCCTAAGTCCCATCTCAACAAGAGGCAGCAGAACATTAAATATCTATTTGGAATTAACACCATCTAATCTGCCGATAATGATATAATGTATTTAGAATTATATTTACATGAACAGTAGCTTTGATCTGCTTAATTGACAGAAGCCAACTCTTTTTTCATAGCTTTACAATATATTCGCTACTAAAAGGAATAATTATATAATCGATCTTTTAACGTATTCAATCTATATACTATTTATTATTTAATCGATCTTTTAACCTATTCAATCTATATACTATTTATTATTTAATCGATCTTTTAACCTGTTAAATCTATATACTATTTATTATTTAAGAAGGGGAAAGTATATTTAAATGGACTTAAGAAATGTATTAACAAGCAAATATATTTGGGACTGTCCTCAAAGCTTGTCTAATATTTATTACAAGATAAATTAATAATTAAGGATTGTATGATTAAAAGCAAGCCACATTAAAATTTAAATCAATAAATAATTAATAATAATAATGAGCACAAAGTGATTCATTATTATTAAAGCATAGGATTTTGAAACAGTGCATGGGGAGGATAACACTATGAAATTAATTACATGAAGATATTGAAATATTATCTTCTTTTAACTTTACTAAAATTAAGTGCTCGTTTCGAAGCATTGGGATATAATATAATAAATATTTAAAAAGATTAAAATAATCAAAAGAAAAAATTTAGACATCAACTACAGTGATAGGCTGTTTAAATCATGAAAGATGTTAAATTTGTTTCTTAACAGAAAAGAATTACAAAGTAAGCAGGTCATTTATAAACTTTACAGATTAACTAAATTAATAGACTTTAAAATATCCTGATTTTAAATGTTATGAATGTGTTTAACATGAATTACATTTAGTGACATTTAGCCAGCTTGAGATTTAAAGTTTTACAAGTTTAATAAAAATTAACATAGAGGTCTATTGGGGATTGGAATTAATTTACTGGTTCTTCATTCAGCTGGACAGGCAGGCACTTGACTTCAGGTGTAGTGGTGGTATTTCATGAGCATATTCCGGTGTTTTCTTCTGGCAGTTGCTGGTTGATTTTGTATGGTGGTGCTCTCCTGTTGATGAGGGCATCATCTAGCAGTAAATCATGCCATTCTTCCCCATAGAGAAACAGCAACACTTCATCTTCTTTAGACAGACCTTTAGGGTTTCAACGGGCATGGAGTATGTTGGCAACTGCTTCTATAAAAATGGAGTCTGTAATCTAAGCATAAAATATGGCCTATTTATATGTTTTACAGCACAAGCACTTAGTCTTGAGAACTTTATTTCACCTCCAAACCCTTTAGCCCTAAAATTTACTTTAAAACTTTAAGATTATACAATTTGATTTTAATTCTATTATTTAGATTTTCGAGGCATCATAAACTTCCCCTAGGCTGTCCAATAGTGCTGGTCCAATGATTTTACTGTAAGACCATTTTATTGTAATAATTTTAAGTATACCAATTAACAAAATTTAAAAGTGATTTTTATTTTTACTTACTGCAGGTGTGGAAGTTTAATGGAAATTCTTGTTTACAACAAAATTGGCTTTAATTATTAAACTAAAACTTTTACTTTTAATTAGTAAAAACAAAACCTTTTAACAAATTTAAATCACACCATCTCTATATTCATTATAACAATATGGGTTGGAATTTATAGTAACAAAATTTAATAAATTGATTTCTAACATTAATTCTATAATAAAACCTTTTTTATTAAGTAATATGTGATAATCATACACTATAATTATTAATCCTGTCTATTTACAAGTTTGTTCATATGTAGATATATAATGCTGTATAATTAGCCATGATTGCTTCCTTTTAAAGAAGGTTTTAACATTTAATAAGGTTTGAACTTAGCACAGATGAGTAGGAAATCAGGTTGATGATGAAATGGTAAGGGATTGGAATGTTATCATTTCAATATATTAAATTATTATAAAGAATAATGTTTATTGTAAATAAAGATTCTATTATATAGAACTTATGTTGTAAGTAAATATTTTTTGCTATTAATTAAATATGTTTCTATTTCATTGCCATTATTGCATTATCACATTTATCACCGAGAACATCTTTAATAAAGTTTTCATTGCTAATTATTTTATAAGAGTATATTTTAATGATCACATAAAATTTATTGATCTGCTTTACTTATTTTTCATTTTACCTGTGTATTAAAATTTATTTATTTTCAAGTTTATTCATTCATTTTGCTTATTGTTCATTTTTACATGCATTATTAGAAGATAAATATTATGTTATTTATTTTATTTCAATGCGCTTATAATGTAGTTGGTAGCCTAAAATATACTATTACTACCTTCTGCAGTATTCCATGTTATTGTTATTAAAAGTTGCATCAGACAATAGAAAACTATGTATTTTATATAGTTGGTAGAAATGAAATAGTTATACTTGAATAACTTTAAAGCATTTAGAAATGTTTCAATTTGCTAGCACTATATTACTTAAGTATTTGAATGCTATATTATAGTAGAGTTTCATTTCTACTTTCTTAAAAATCTAGTGTTAAGAATAAAATTAAGAAAAGAATATAAAATGTTTAATGTATAGCTTGAATAAAGGTTATCACGTTTTAAGAATGTTTAAATATATTATCATTACATTTCTTGTTCTAAGTGCATTTTGAATTTGAATCCTGAAATAAAGACATTTTAGAACCTAAGATGAGATTTTAAAATTGTAAAAGAACCTATATTTTAAATAAAGTAAAAATAAAACCTGAGATAAGATTTAATGTAATATAAAAATGTTGTATTTTAGTAATTAGAATTAATTAATTACTATGTTGTCTATAAGAGGACTCATTTTGGTGTTTCAAATATCCATAGATATTATGGTGCTTGTTTGTGTAACCTTTGATTTCAGCATTTGTGCCAGGGTGGGATACTAGTTTGTGTAAGGTTATAATATATCCAATTATTCATGTTATATATAAAATTATTTTATTTTATATTATATGATATGATTTATTTAAATGTATATAAAAGCAGCAAATGGATTAAGCTTCTTTTCATTTTTGATGATTCATATAAAAGTATAGATTTCATATTATTTTCAAAAATCTGAAAATTTATTTTAATTTTCAATTCTATATATCTTAATAAGTGCTTCAAGAATGCAAACACATTTTTAATTTTATTTTCAATGTCTTTTGCATCCATATTCATTTTGATTCATGAAGTTTTCTGTATAGAACAATCTGATAACTTTGTACATTCTAACTATCAATATTAATGACATGCAAGTATTGTTAAAATACTTATAATGTTTTTTTTCCTTGATATATATATATATCAAAGACAGTTGGTCACAACTCTTCACCTTAATTGCAATTAATGTGCACATTAGTATGCCCTCAAAAGAGTTATCACATACAGGCCATTATTAGACAATTAATGGTTCATTGGATACTCCTTGAGTTTTTCATAGTCAAAACTAATCCAAAAAAAAAAAAAAACAATTTATATTTCAGATATTTTATTTTAATTTTTTTTCTCTCCAGAATGTTAATGAACGATATAAAATAACTTTTTTGTGTGATAATGAAATGCATTTTAGAAATCATGTCAATTATAAGTTATTATAAAATAATATAATAATTTATTCGTTTTTCATATATAAAAAGTGAAATATATATAAGAAATAGATCGATATATTTGAAATGAGTAAATTTGATGAGAAAGATGATATTATGTTGAATGTTAAGAGTAAATTATCTCTCTTTTAGAGATATTTAAAAAAAAAAATACTAATATAAATTTAATAGATTAATAATTTTATAAAAATTTGAACTAGGAATTCACGGAACGGAGGATTAAGATTACTAATACTTACAGAACTAAAAATAGTCAAAATAAGAGTCAGATCACATGACCCAATTCTCTTAAGCTTGTAAGATATAAACAATGAGCATTGGCCAATTGCTCAACAAGCTTTGTTATAAATGCTTAGCCAGAGAAAGCATTTAAAATTTCTCTGTCAGGAAACCCCCCCCAACCTCTGACCATGGTTTTGTGCTTTGGCACTTCTCAGAGAGGCGCTAGGATAGCTTCAGACACTAGATCTAAAAATACCAACCCAAAGCCAGCATTTATCTAAAAGTTATCTATTGAGTGGAAAATCTAGAATCTTCAGACACCTATATGTCTTCAAACCCAGCTATCCAACTCAAATAGCTATATGAGGCTGAGAGATCTTCAGCTATACCATACTAAAAAGTTTGAGAAAAAGTAAATTGGCTACAAAAACATAAGTATTATGTTTAAAACTTGGTTATTATATTTAAATTATTTTTTTTATACTCGCTTATTTATCAAAACTATATTTTCTTGCAGTGTTGAAGTATTTAGGATGCAAAGATTCTGGATTATTGATATCATTTATTGATATCATTATGAAAATATCAGTAAATGTTAGTTTTATAAAGTAATAATAAATAATTATATCAGGAATAACAATGTTGCATTATACTATTATATTAGACAGTTTTTACAAATAATGCTGGCTATTTTTTTAAGAGCATTGATGTTTTTCCATTAATTTATAAAATTTGCAAAGATAAAAAAAACAATAATTAAATGAAGTCATATGATATAATAATTTTTATAACATATAAGCTGAAATAATTGTTAGTTAAATTGTTTGCTGATAAATGAATGAGCAAATCTAAAAAAACTTATCATTGAAAGAAAGCCAGAAACTAACCTGGATATTTGAAAATTATTACATGTATCTAGTGTCTGTTTATTACTTAAGCTTACAATAAGTGATTTTGGAATAAATTAAATAAAATGAATTACTTACTGTTCTAATGCAAAAGTTAAAGTCAGAAGAAAATGTCATATAATACTTTGTTTAATTTAAATTTAAGAACTATTAAAAATATGTTATTGCTTTTTTTATGTCTGTAAATGTAAAAAAATTGAAATAGAGGGAAAAAAAATTCACCAGCTTGAACAATTTTTATGATTTTCAATTCTTCAGAAAATAACAGTTTTATAATAATTAATGCCCTTTATTAATTGGAATTATATATATATGTCCATACTCTTGAAAGTGAAACTATGCAAAACTTATATCTAAATAGTGATTCATTACAAAATTATATAAAAAAAATAGGTATAATCTGAATAAAACATTATTAATAATATTAAATATGTTTCACAAGATACATTTAACAAGGTGTGAAGGGACAAATATTTCCAGCAAATAGTCTTCAGACTATGAAGCCTAACCAACAGAGAATTATAAAAATCATCTAAATAAAGTGAATAAAATGAATTGATGAAATTATTAACATCATATTTATTAATGATGCAATGGACAATAAATTTGGTAATCAAAAACTTATAAACTAAAACTTATCGCACATGAACTGCAATTTAACTGTTATTGTTTTTGTTCTATATTTATGCAGTATACATGAATATCTATCTATGAAAGTATAATAAAATCTGTTTTAGCTCTATTAATATATTAAATCTTAATATGTATTTGTATAATTAATAATGATCTTTAATATATTATCAAAGGAGATGTTTTCAAATCTGTGAGTGGAAGAAATTTCATATTTGTAAATTAAGATATAATAATATTGGTATTTATTATATTTTGATACTTGCAATATTTCATCCAACCATTAAATAATCACTAACTTTTTGGTTTCTGCTGAGAAACAGCTAGTGTATTGTAAACAATTCATTTTTTAAAATGTGCATAAAAACAGATTTTCTTTTCTGTTTGTGTGAACTATCCAATTACACATTAATCATAATAAACACATGTTAAAGTATCATATATATATATATCAAAAAATGGTCAAATTTTAAATTAAAACTTGTTCATAATGTTGTCTTTGCAACTTAATATATTAAAAATAATTCAATAAAAAATTATTTAATAAGACAACTTTTTTAAAAAATATTATGTTTAATAAACCTCACCAACCCGGATTTCGCTTCTATATTGGAGCCTTATCAAGATGTAAATACACAAAGTTATATTATAATTTCTTCTATTTTACAGCAACTCCATCTATAGGCTTCATTTTACATTACAATATTAAAGCTAAAATAATCTATTTTCTATTCATTACATACATAAATAATTATACATAATATTTACTTATAAATTATAATCATGTATTTACATTATATAATCACATATTTATATTTTAATACTATTTATAAATTTCCTAATTTTCTCTTTTTTACATATTATAACTATATTTAATAATTTTGGGATTTATCTATATTTTTTAAATACTGGACATAGAATAAATTGTGATAAAAACATTCAAGTAATTAAATATATAAAGAAGTATAGTGAGAGGATATGTTATGAATCTTTGTATATACAAGAGAATTTTGAAAAATGTATGAATATAGTTAAAGGTCCTGTAAAATTGGCTGGAAAATGGGTGTTATTAGATAGCTGGAAAATTTAATTTAAGTTAAGTATAATTATAGGTAAATTATATGTATATATTTATATAGATAATTATCATTCTAATTATGTTAAGTTAAAATTATTAAATATAGTTATAATATGTAAAAAAGAGAAAATTAGGAAATTTATAAATAGTATTAAAATATAAATATGTGATTATATAATGTAAATACATGATTATAATTTATAAGTAAATATTATGTATAATTATTTATGTATGTAATGAATAGAAAATAGATTATTTTAGCTTTAATATTGTAATGTAAAATGAAGCCTATAGATGGAGTTGCTGTAAAATAGAAGAAATTATAATATAACTTTGTGTATTTACATCTTGATAAGGCTCCAATATAGAAGCGAAATCCGGGTTGGTGAGGTTTATTAAACATAATATTTTTTAAAAAAGTTGTCTTATTAAATAATTTTTTATTGAATTATTTTTAATATATATGTTAACTATTTTCATTTTTGTTATTTTTTTAATAGTTTCATCAAAAAATATCATAAATCCTCCTGATATTTTAAAACAAATCAGTAATGAAAAACTACTGCAAACTATGTTTGATGTCATGTATCTTTTTGTAGAAATTGAGTCTTATATATTACTTTTGAATACTTGGGGTTTACATTTTCCACCATGTCCTATAAATGTAGATGTCATTAGTGTTTTTATTATAAGTAAACAAGGGTTGTTTCTTGTGACTATTTCCAATTCTGAAGGTACTGATGAACTTCTAGAATACTGCTGCTTTATAGGTAGGTTTGTATATTTTATATAAAAAAGTACACATCCACATATATTTTCATTAATAATAATTGTTAATATTAACTTTACATATCATACCATTAACACCTTTTTAGACACTTCATCAATACTTTTATTTGTATTAAACTAACAGTTTCGACTATCTTGCAATCATCATCAGAGTTCTTGATTGCAGGACAGTCGAAACTGTTAATTCAATACAAATAAAAGTATTGATGAAGTGTCTAAAAAGGTGTTAATGGTATGATATGTTATAATAGAAATCAATACATGGGAAAAGAAGAAGTAGAAAATTATATTACTAATATTATCTTTAATATATATATATGTCTGAGTTTTCCATATTTATAGCCATTTGGTTCCATGCCTTCACACAGATGTTTGAAATCATAACAAATATTGAATCCTATATTATAAGTTAGACATGTATAAATATCTAATATATAATTTATTTAATTATATTCATCAAATCATTAACAAACATAATTAAGATGAAAATATGATAATGAAACTATAAAAAAGATAATATAATAATAAATTGGGAGAAAGAGCTTATTCACATATTACTCAGATCTACATCACATGGAGAGTATTTATGTAAATTTATTAGCTTATTCACTCACTCTCTCTTTCAAAAAACAATTGCATTTACTAATTTATGTCTACAAAAAAAAAGAGTTTTCAGTCTTTAGGAAACATCATGCGTTAATGATAGCTTTTACCAGTTTTAAGAGTACAAGCAATTTTTTTAAATATTTCATGAATTCATAATAATTCATTATTATTGCATATTTAAACAATTTTACATATGAATTTTTAATATTATTACTAAATCATTTTCATTTTATCACATAAAGGAAACATTTCATGGCTTTACTTAGATCTTACTATATTGTTGTCATTATTAACTATCCCTTTTAGATCATTTCTAATAAAAGTTTTATTTAATAATTCATAGGAATGATATCATGAATTCAGAATAATTTCACTGTAATAATAATTTCTTGAATGAATGAATATGCAAAATGAGGGGGAAATTATATTATGATGTCACTCATACAAGTGAGTTCATGCAAAATTTATGAATGCAAACTTTTGAATTTCAAATTTTTTGATTTACTAAAACCTCAGGTAGTGATTTTGGAATAAGGGAACAACAACTATATATATATTAAAATAAATATAGCATTAAAATAAATCCCAATGTATATATATATAATAATTAAAACAAGTCATAAATTTCGTAACTTGCTTTTAAGCTTTCATTTTATGATCACTAGATGGAGCTTACCAATAGCTCAAATCAAACTTTATTTTATAAGTGCTGAAAGAGAAAGAATTCAAAATCTCTATTGTAAATCCCTATCTCCAGACCAATTGGTTTTGAGCTTGTGGCTCACCTCAGTGGAGCACTGGGACTCTAGAAACTAGATCTAGTTTCTAGAGTCTCAGATGTAAATGGATGCATGTGTATCATGAAATGCATTAAATTAATGAATTTAAAATTTTTTTTATTAACATTTTTGTTTATTTGTTTTTATATATAAATTTTAATTATGTATAAATAAAATTGTGTAGTTTGCCGCTTTATTGAAAGTCTTATTATATATCTTGATACATTAATATTCAATATATTAATGAAGATAATATAATTGGTATGATTTGTTATTGAAACAAGCGTTAAAAATATACTATAAAAGCCAAATTAAAAATATTTCTTCAATTCTAAAATAATTATTTTTTTTAACAGTGTGTAAATTAGACAGTGTGATAGTCAAAAATTTGTTTTTTTTTTGTGATTTTCCTTACAAGTTCTTATGTAATTGCTGAGCATTATTTTTATTGTGTTGATGTTTTAGCTAGATAGTCCTGCCACAACCAGAGCTTAAAATTGTTATGTGATGTGATTTAATGTAAAAATAGCTTCTGCTTAGACAAAATTGGAAGTTTGTGGCCCTAAAAGTCCAAATGCCTCAAAACTCGATTGCTCAAATTAACCATTTTTACCCCATATTCTTTAAACGCTAATAGAAATCCATTTATTTTTTCCCATCCATTGTTACTTTTGAAGTTTTCATTTTACCATTTTCAAATCATTCTATCAGCAATAACAACTTTCATTAGAATATTTCATAATATCTCTGAAGTCAAACAATATATAATAAATTTTGATTTGGCTAAAATAATTATATAATAACTATGGGTATGAAAAGCTGTTTACTTAAGAACTTTAATATGAATTTAAAAGGGCATATTGAGAAGAGCTAGTAATTTTTTTTTCCAAATATTTGTAAATATCTATATGTTATCAATGCTTTCTTTTTGAAGGAGACATTGACAAAAAGTTACTGGAGAAAACAAATAGAGATCTACTCTGGAGAAGATATGGATTCCTAAAACTAAGCCATATTACTCCAGTCAAGACCATTTATTTTTTATTTAAAGCTTTCTTATGTATTTTCAGAAATAGACATGATATTTAGAATTTCATGATGGTCATAGGAAATACTTCCATTATTAAAATTCTTAAGAAAGATTCACAGACAATTTATTTATTTTGTATTTCTTAAAGAATGAATTGAAATAGTTTGGTAATAAGATAATTAATTTTACTAGGATGTGCTACCACTAAACTATGACACACTAAACTATGATACTCTAAAAAAAAAAATTTAAAGAAAAAGTCTTAAATAGACCACTGCAAAATAAAGGCCTTTTCAGAAACCCCTCAAAAATGAACAAAAGATGATATTACTCATGAAGTCAATCAATTGATATTAAAGATTTTAATTGTTTTTTTTACTTGTTTTATTTTCCAGATAAGAATGTACAAATTGTGAATTGAAGGAGTTATTTGGGTTAGCTATCGTATGATTACATGGGGAAAAAAATCACAAGCTTGAAAATTCGTAACTATTTGAAAAAAGAGTTTCATTCAAACATCTAAATTGTGTGATTAGGAATTATTTGTAATCATTGCACCAAATGTTTCAACAAAATAAATATAAAGAGCATCTTTGTAATTTTTACTTTTTTTCGTTTGATTTTAATTTCATGACTGTGGAAGCAATGTTTTTTATCTCATGACTGTGAGAACAATGTATTAATGTATCTACAAGTAAAGCCCTAGTAAGATTTTTTGTCACCTTCGGCTGACTAAATATTTGGATCTTTCACTCACTATGTTATCAAAAAGCTCTCAATAATTGGCTTCCCAAAACAAATAGATGAATATTGCGTACCCATGATAAAATAAATTCAAAATTGTTGAAATATATTTGCACCAATATATGGCGGCAGCATTATATTTCCTCCCAAGTAATCCAGTCTTAGGCATTTGACTGCCTATCCTATCAGTACGCCTTAGTTTATACGCCTATGTATGTATTTTTGTGCACGATTAGCTTATTTATTTAAAACGTTAGTTTATTGCTAGAAATAAAGTGAGAAAAATTATTTAAAAGTAAAATAGTGATGAGAAAATAATGTTTACTAGATCATAGTTTATATTTATAATTGTTTATAACAAAATCCAGCAATATCATAATATCAATTAGACGATTATTAATTATAAAAATACACTTTATAATTATTGTAAATAGATTTTACTAGAATTTATTAAATTACTCTATATTTCCTTCTATAGGCAAAGAATTAAAATATCGTTTAGTTCATTGGGGAGGTTTCATGGAAAAATTTAGTATTATTTGTTGTCTGATTGAAGCGTCAAATATTTTCAGCATAAGCTCTTTTGAAAAGATAATAAAAGAGCAGTTGTTACCCTCGCAATATGAAGTCAATCTCTTCAAAATTAATAAAGTAAGTTATAGTTTTATTATATTATTTTCCCTACTTATGATTTATTTTTTAGATTGTGTTACAAGCATTTGTGTGTAATAACTTCTATACCATTATTTATTAATGAAAGTATTAAAGGTATTTAAAAGTTTGTTTTAAAGTAATTTATTAATAATATATAAATTTATACTTAGATATTTAAAGTACATCTTAAAATTAATTGTGTTAAAAGAGAGTAGCAAGCATTAACAAAAACTTTTATTAATTATGATTAAATGTTATTTTTTGAATATAGTACACTAATTATTTTAGTTGTTTTTTCAGCAGAAAATATATGAATATATTTATAGAATACTGTCTAAACATAAAAAAAAGTATTTTATTAATTCTGATTGTTTCTTGGTATCCAGTCAGAAAAAATATGTAAAACCTATAAAAATTGTCTTTAATTCAACTATACATAATTTTCTTCTTTTCTGAGATAATGTAATACATGACTATTAGATTTTGCAGATAATGTAGTTGTTATCCTTCCACCTCAAATGTTGCTTTTGCTCTTCAGGAAATGTTTTAAGGGTTATAGAAAACATTCACAGAAAAGTGGTTTTTAAAAAAAATATTCAGCTTTATTACTGCTTAGCATGCTTTCAATTTAACAAGTATATTATAGTATGTAAGAATATGACTATATTACTATAAGCTATGAATATGATATATGTTAGGTAATAATAAAGTTGAATTTTTAAAAAAAAACAAACAAAAAACTACCTTTTCTGTAGATGTTTTCATTAATTAATAGTCA
This sequence comes from Epiperipatus broadwayi, assembly GCA_028023455.1. Taxonomy (NCBI): domain Eukaryota; kingdom Metazoa; phylum Onychophora; class Udeonychophora; order Euonychophora; family Peripatidae; genus Epiperipatus; species Epiperipatus broadwayi. The sequence goes on along the minus strand of JAQFVV010012404.1, from coordinate 1,696,610 downwards.
TGTATTATGTTACAATTTGTATTTTCAAGAGAAGTTGAGTAACTAGGCATTAGAACATTATTATCAAGAAATAATGTTAGATAATTGTGAATAGTTTCCATTGCTTTCTATACAAGAGCAAATAAAAAAGAATCGTTTTAATAGTCAATCACTTAGACTAGGTCTACTAGTTAAAATTACAATTGAATACTCTGACAGTAATAGCAGCAATAATAATAGAAGTAGAATTAAATAACAGCCTATCAATAATAATTAGCTATATATCATTGATTATAATAGTAGCAACAGTAGAGTTAATGATGATTATAAATATTATAAGTAGTAGATACTGTTGAATTACTTGAAAGATTAGTACTAATAAATTTACATTGCATCAGAAATTGTAGTAATGATAATGTTAGTAGTCTAATATTGTAGATGGTAACTTTGTAGAAAGAATATTATTAATAATAATAACATTGGCTGTAGAAATCATTATTGCATTAATAATAATAATAATAATAATAATAATAATAATAATAATAATAATAATAATAATAATAATAATAATAATAATAATAATAATAATAATAATAATAATAATAATAATAATAATAATAATAATAATAATAATAATAATAATAATAATAATAATAATAATAATAATAATAATAATAATAATAATAATAATAATAATAATAATAATAATAATAATAATAATAATAATAATAATAATAATAATAATAATAATAATAATAATAATAATAATAATAATAATAATAATAATAATAATAATAATAATAATAATAAATACATAATTAATAAGATAGATTAATTATAAAGAGATAGATAAACAAATAGATATACTGTCAGAGAGATATAAATGGATAGCTAATTTAACAAACTGATAAACAAATAGAGAGATAGATAAATATTTAGAGAGACACATGTATGAAGACAGATGAATAGTCAAATGGATAGATATGCTGACATTTTGATGAAAAAATAGATAAATAGATGGATGGATAGGCAGAACAGACAGAGAAGCCAGTGGGTGGGAAAACAGGTAAATAAGGGTATAAAATAATGCTTGCCTTTATTATTAATGAATAGAAAAACACATGCCATTTTTTTAAATATAACAAATAACATACTTAAGTATTTATTGATTTTTCATTAAAGCAAAAATATGTTCAAAATTTTAATGGATAAAAATTTCACAAAACTTCTACTAGTACTACATAAAATGAATATATATATATATATATTGTACTGGTTATCTCAATCCCTTTATATGTATCTCTACACTAGTTTGTGAATGCTTACTGTGAATCTCACATAAGAAATATGTTAATTACTATCTATACACACTCATATGGAATCTATAAATTACAGAAAAGAAGACCAAACTAATAATGATTTTTTGGGCAAACATAAGAAATGGTGATGATGTGATGTTTAGTGGTTTAATATTTCCTGGTCACCTTCTACATAACAACCATTATATTAATAATCTGACCAAGGTGTTTGTAGCTGTTAACTTCTTCTAATTCATCATAATCAATTTTTATTTTCATATTTTGAAAAAATCCATTAAACATTACTTTAATCTTTTTAACATTTATCTTTAATCCTACTTTCCTATTTTCATCTGAAAACTCCTGCAACATTTCATGCAGTTCTAAAATATTATTTGCAAAACAACTACATCATCTGCAAAATCTAAATGACTTAAATAATCTCCATTTATTTTCACTCCGTTAGCTTCCCACTTTATTCCACAAAATACTTCTTGCAACACTACTGTAAAAAGTTATGGAGATATGGAATCACCCTGTCTTACACCCTTTTCAATGTTGACTTTCCTAGTATTATTATGTAATCTAATTGTTGCTGTTGCATTTTTATAACTATTCTTTAAAATATGACAATATCCTGAATCTATACCTTGATGATCCAATGCTTTAATGACTGAAGAAATGTTTATAGAATCAAAAATGCCTATTCATAATCTACAAATCCAAAGCATAATGACAAATCATGTTCATTTGTCCTTTCTATAACTTCTCTCAATACCTGGATATGATCTACAACAAACACCTACTTTGCTATATATATTTTAATGTAAATTGAATTAGAAAAGTTAAATTAAAAAAATTTTGTAACCCCCCTCATAATATTATCTGCAAGAAAATGCAAGGAAACCTCAGGAGACTATTTGTGATACCTATGCAAAGAAAATAATATCAAATCTCTTGATGATTATTTTCTAAATTGCAGTTTAACCACATGCGTGCACTTAAAGCATGAATTCAACATAAAAAAGTGTGATATTTATTTTTATTTCTTTATATATCTTAAAATTAATTAATTTTTAATATATATTTTTAATTCTTATGAAAAAGTATGATGTGATATTTATTTGTTATTTGTGCATACATTTTTCTTTTGTATATATTTTATGTATCAGACAATGTACAAATAACTATAATTGATATTATTAAGAACAAAATATTTCAGCAGTAATTTATATAATGTCAATTTAAGAAATGGTACTTATTTATTTCTTTGTTAGTTGAGGTTTAAACTGTTGTTATACTAATAACTTTTATTTTCTTATTTTATTAACTTATTAGTTTTTGTTGAAATTTAATATCCTATATTTCTTCTTTGCTCTATATAGTATTCCAAAATTTATCTAAATATAATATAATATAAGATATGAATTTAAGCATTAATGAAAGCTTAATAATATTAAAAATTGATTTCTGCCTCATTTAATCATGGTTTATCTACAAAACTGTATTCAGAAGATATCAGAAAAGGAAAGCTTTCATTCATTGATCAATATTAATATTGCATCAATGTCCTTAAAACATCCAAACTTTTGCTTGTTAATTTTTAATGACTATTAAATACTAAATTGACAATTTGGATTTTTAAACTTATCATGCTATTAAGACACAGAATTCTCTTAAAGAATTTTTTGAAGATATGATTAAAAAACATCTTGATTTTTTTTTTATCAGCATAATATTAAATTGGAGATTTAGTAATCCTTGCTGAAATTTAAATTTAAAAATTTAATCAGTAACATGAAAACTTAAAATGATTATTGGATTAAAACTGCAAAGAAGATAATTGTTTGCTGATCGTAGTAGTCACTTTAGATTTTTTTAATTACGTGTTGAAAATTACATATGAGTTTAAAAAATGATATCACAATCCATTAATTTCTCAGAACTTACATTGATATGAATAAGTGAAGAGAGTATTTTATTCTTTTAAATAATGATATTTCAATGACTGTATTTACTGATATATCCAATTTATTGACTCATTTAGATTTGGACAGAGATATATAGTTAGATAAAATATAACAGCTCTTCATACTTTTAAAAATGGAAGGGTTGCTAGTAATCATTCTGGAATTTTAAAAATTTATTAAATTGATTATAAGAAAGTATGTTTTTATAAAAACAAGAAGTGCTAGAAACATAATTTTGTTACAGTCAAAATACAATAACATTGTTGTGAATTAAGGTTACAATTTATGGATTGCTTATAATAATTCAGTTAACATATTTAATCATATAAATTTGACTTATATTTGAAATTTATTATTTTTCCTCACCATTTTTTTTTATAGCTGGAGAATAGCCAAGTTTTTGAAATAAAATTTTTTAACTTTGTTTTTCATTTTTATGATAATGGTCTTTGGAATAATATTATTGGCAGTTTGTAGTGGAGTTTTTAATTTCAACAAGTCAAATCCAAAAATAATAACTTTATTTTTTTGGCTTGAAAATATATATCAATTTAAATAACTTAGTAGTTTTGTAGTAAGAAAGCAAATTTGGATGAAGAGGTATAATACAGACATCAATATGTGGCTGCCTTAATTATAAGTTAAAAGATTAATATATTTTTTATTTTAATGAAAAATGTATATCAAATTAAATTTATTACATAAAGGGAAGTGATTTTGACCAATCTATTGTATGTTAAAGAGATATGTCTTCTATATCAGTATAAAATAGAGGCACTAGAAAATGGATCCTCTCTAAAATTTTAAAGATATGATGACAAGATTGTAAGACCAAGCCAGTGTCTTCAGTTTACTGAATGTGATGCTATTGAATATATTATTATAAAGGCATCTCTTCATTGGGTTGGGCATATGAAATGAATAAATAGTAACAGATCTTCTAAAAAGTATTTTATTGATTAATTTTAACATGGTTTTTATGAGAGAAGTAGACTATTTTTGTTATAAAGATTTTCTCAAAAGGCATTCTGAAAAAGTGAAAATATTAATTGCTTTCACTGAAAGGATATGTTATAATGGAAAATTATAATTAAGCATGGTTTTGAAAAAATTCCTAAAGTAAAGTTTACAGCAAAAAAATTTAAAAAATAGCATTGCAAAATATCAAACAGATTAAAGGTTTAGCTTACAGTATAATTGAACATACTTGTGTTTTTCAAATTGGTTTGCAGTCTTACAAATCTCACTTTTAATTTTTATTATTTGTCTATTTTTGTTTTCTTCTGGAATTAAAATAATCATACATATTTATGACAGGCTACTAATCATGATGAAAAATAGATTATTATATTAAATAATTCACTTTTAGAAGAAATTTTTATATATATATATATGTCATATTTACTTTCATATATATATATTTACTAAGGCTATAAACCTCAAGAGTATGTGCATGAAAATGCGAAGATAGGGACCTCTACATGTCTTAATCACAAGCTTACACCTTGGAAGAAAGAGGTTCCCCTCTTTTCTTCCAAAATGTAAGCTGTGGTTAAGACCTGTAGAGTTCCTTACCTTCGCATTTTCACATGCACACTTTTGACGTTTATAGCCTTAGTAAATATTACTTATGTAATCAATGTGCGTTTAAATAAATTTATATATATATATATATCTGCCATATCCTTAGTAAATATTACTTATGTAATCAATGTGCGTTTAAATAAATTTATTTATATATATATATATATCTGCCATAAATTGTTCTCTGCAGAGCAGAGTTTACCACATTTCAAGAATTAAAATATTTGGTGGCAAGTATTTGTTTTAGCCTCTATCTAAGAATATCTGGATGTACACTCAAGCTTTGATGCATCTATCTGAAAGCAAATTTTAAATTTGTTTGGCATTTGAAAAAAAATCATCTAGATTTAAACTCCAGTCATGAACATAAACTGAGATGAATAAACAACTGCACATTTATGAGACACCTTCATAGTGTATGTATATATTATAATGGTAACTAGGTACAAACAATTATTTAATGGTACTAATGAATACTCAGCCAATTACATCAGTACTTATGATGTCATTTCTTTATTGGTGTAAGATATAATGGTATTTATTCGTAAATCCTATGAATAAAATACAATTCAGGAGAATAGTGAGGACTTTAACCATCAGAATTGCTTTATTGTATTTTATTTGTTTTGCATTTTTATTTATTGAAACACTAGTTGACAAACCTTTATGAGAATGTTTCTTAAAGTTATTTATGATAATATCATTATTTATCCATTGTTTGTATAACATAACATTCAGTCACTTCACTCATCAGCATGCATGTTCTTAGAGCTGTGTGGTTCTTTCTTTCTCAGAATAATATGTATGGTCTATATTTTCTTATTAGCATATTTTATACAAAAATGATATAACAATACTTATTTTCAGTATGTATATAAAACAGCAAACAAAGAGATTAATAAATAATAAAATAATTATTTTAGAGTCTTTATAGTAATACTTTCATTTGTATTCATATATGTGAATTAAAGCATAATTCATTCCTTGAATATTTTTAATTTAAATATTTTTATTCTTTAATATTCTGATATTATTTTTTCCCTTTTTTTAAAATATATATATATTGAATTTCCTTTCCTTCAGAATATCTTATTGTATTTAGTCCTTGAACTCTCTCATCTTCTTATAGATATATTTCCTTCTCTTAATGATTTTAGTATTATTCTTAATCAAACAAGTGTTGAACACAGTTATGCTTAGTATTAGTGCATTATCCTTTCATTAAATAATTTTTGCAAGTTATCTGTGTAGTTCAGATTCTTTCTTTCCTAGTAACTTATGACAGTTGGTAAAAAGAACTGGGCAATATGCTTATGGTAGGAATCAATATGCTTTTCTTTCTTTCTAGCCCTCCATATCCAAAAAGTATCCTAATGTAATAAATATTTTCATAACTTCTTTATGAACTAGTAAATCCAAATAATTGTGAATCAACATACCCTTTTTTAGTTTAACCTTTTTAGCTAATTCTCCCTTTTCTTCTTCAACAACAACAAGGAGGAAGCAAGAGAAAAAAAAATCTATCTCATTTGGATACCACCAGCTTCAGTGTGTATAATCTCTTTATTTTATCTAGAATTTTTGGGACTGTCAACTAAATGAATTTCTAAAGTAATCTATTTTAATAAAGGGGTTATTAATTAAGTGAATATATCCATGCATATTTACAAAATAAATAATCTTTATTTACATAACAATTTTATATGCATGAATATTTCACTCTTCCCTTCTTTACTTCCTTCATACATATATATATTGTAACGGGATGGGGGTATCAAAGTGGAAGTAAGTGTTTGAACTGGGTGATGGAAAAACATCACTCGCAGTCTATTTAAAATTAAATATTTGAAAGGTACTCATCTTTTAACTAAAGATGCTGCTCTATGGTGTGGTTTTCGCACCAAAACACATAAAAATGCTGTTTCCGTGGCCGACATGTTCGAACCCATGTTTTCTATAATACAACTTTTTTGTTGTGCTACAGAATGCAGTCTGCTATGTTGCATTGCAGTACAGAATGTATGTCACATAGCAGCAAATACATTTTCCGAATTCGCACAATTTATAAAATATTTACAGCTTGATGAGAGAGTTTGTATTTGAACTGTATTAAATGTTGTTTTCATTGGATTTTTTTTATTTTAAACTATTGAAATGTTCAGATTTTTTAAAACAATAATTATAAGACTTTTTACAACATACTGTATTGAACTTTTATTTGGGAAAATGTTAAATATCTATGTTTTTATGGAGTTGCAATTAGGTAACATGTCAAGTAACGTACTGTTAGTAACATTCCACGAGACAAAGAAGATTCTACCATCTGTATATTTTTGAAGTAAAAAAGAATGGTATTAAAAAAGTATCCAGTAAGAAAAGTCCAAATATACAGCTTTTTTTGTAAATTTAATAAAAAGCAAATATTATAAACATGTTTAATAAGTAAAGAAGACATTTGTATGTGTTTGTTGTTGTTTAAAAAAATTTGAGTTTCTTTCTTCTGTCCAAGTATGGTTACAATTTTGAATTTTTTTATTTTAGCATTACAAACAAACAGAACACTAACCCTAAAACTAACCCTAAACCTAACCTTAAAACTAACCCTAAATCTAACCGTAACAACTTTTACTTTTATTACGATTATTATTTTTTAGTTAAACAACAACAAAAAAAGTCGTATCACAAGTAAAAAAAATATCCGATAGAAAATTGATAAAAAAAAAAGCCGTAACACAAGTAAAAAAATATCCGATAGAAAATTGATAAAAAAAAGTCGTAACACAATTTAAAAAGTATACAATATAAAAAACACGAATCAAATTGTAATTTGTTGATTTTATTTTACATTTATTATTATCATTTAAATTGTATACGTTAATAAAAAATAATATTTAAAAAAGACGATTTTGTTTTGTTTTTATTTTCGCATTACAAAAAAGCACAGAAAAATTATTAAAATCAACGGCCAGTGAATGATTCATATTTTATAGTTTTAGCGTGAAAACGGCGCCATCCAATGGCATTTTTAGCTATAAGACAAGCACCATTTGAAATATTAACAATTTACAAGAAGTATTTTTAAGTACAAAAAAATATTTAAGGGAACATGAGATTATAAAATCTCTGTGAACATTGAGAGATCAGCCAGCCAACTCAAAAGAGCAACTACAAGCATAATTAACCACTAGCATTATCATTTTAAAAAAATAAGTACAAGTAAATACTTGAGAGAAATAATCATCCATCATCATTGATGGGAATAAACAAATTAGTACAATAAATCAGAATAAAATCAACAGACCATTTTGTGGCTGGATTGAAAATGGGTCTTCTTTAGACCAGGCTAACTATTGAGGCTTTGCCAGCTTGGGCAATTATTTAAACATAACTTGGATGCACTATTTAAGTGCCCATTCATTAAAATACACATCTGGAAAAATCTAAACAATAATGCTGGGACATTAAAATATGCTGATCATCATCAATGCTTGGGCCACTTGTACTGGCCAACTATAAACTTAAATTTTTAACAATACTGAATTAAAATAAAATATAGTGCATGGGCTTTAAAGAGTATCCTCTTTTGCACCAACCAGCCCAGAGAACACAAGTTCAATTACTGTATGTGAACAAGAGATGATGGAATACAATTTCAACAATTAAATACAAGTTTATCAACAACAAAAAAAATAAATGATTAAGGTCTTATAAGGGCTCTGATTTTGAATGATACACAATAATACAGTCATCATTCTATAATTTACAAGATTCCTACAAAATTCAAGTTATTACATTAATTGCATTATTTCTCAATTAGATTCTATAAATGCATATATATATATATCCATACACAGATGGGCGTTTTATAATATATGATGAAGACACTTCAATTAAACATAAAATAATTATTACATTTGTAATTTACATAATTACTATTCAAAATTTAAATTGTCAGATTAATTTACAAAATTACAAGTTACAATTCATGTTATTACCATGGTTTACATATATATATATATGCACACTGACTTTTACCTATTTAAACTTGTTACAATAATATATTTTTTTCATAATTCATTTGGAAAACACATATTCGTGTGTATAAACAAAACATAGATATAATTTACAATTTAGTTTCAGTTTATAAGTTCTTTTTTTTTTTATCAAACTAAATAAAGTCAACTTTTGTTTGATAGGTACTTGTTGATTAATTATCAAGGTCTCTAAATATAAAATCGTCTCTTTTTTTTCTTAATAAACGAAAAATAAAATTGTTTATATATCTGTGACTTCAGACCAAAGAAACCATTTAAAATTTCATTATTATATATAACTGCTGTTAGATTTCAACTCAAGCAAAAGTTATTTGTTTGTATTAACTTTAAGTTATTAATTTATAATTTTAAAAGTCATTTTAAAAAATATTAAAACGTCTTTTATAAGAATATCTAAAAAATACAACTCACTGTATACACACGCGATGTATTTATCTGTGGTTTCCTGCTTGCATAGATGAACAGTAGCATCAGCACACCAATTTCATCAAGCTTTCTCTTGGTAAGATTGGTTTCTAGCCCATCAGAAAAAATATAATTCCAGGCTTGTTGTCATCATCAGGTAAAAGAACGTAATTCATGTAATATCTTGGTCTGAAGTTGATTTCTTTCTGTATAGGATTGTTCCAGGCAAGCAGCTGTTTTGATTTAATAAATTTTAGACAAGCAACTATCCTCTCTGTTTAAGGCTATGAATTACAGCACAAAGAAGTGGGTCATTTTCTCCAAGTGAATTCAAACTCCTGAGAAGGAAATATTAGTAGCTTCTAAATCTAATGTTCTGCCTTCAGCTGTATAAATTCATGGTAGCTATTCTGCCAACTCTCTGCTACAGCCAACAATATACTGCTCTCTTCAAAATCATTATCCAAACCTTTGCAGTTGGCCTAGTTGGTCACTGCTTAAAATATTAAAAACTCTTCTGACCAACTCTTACAAAACTGCAAGCAGAACTGTTCTTTTCAAAATCACTATCCAGACAAGCTGATATTTTTTATCAGCTCTTTTTATAAAATCATCTGAGGTGTTATAACAACACCTTGATTAAAAACACAATTTTATTTTTATTTCACTAATCCCTTTGAAAACATATACATGTTTTTACTTAGGGGATTTCTAATAGAAAAAAAATTTGTTTAATTAATTAAAATTTCAAAAATACAATATGGTGTTTTTAAATTTCAAAATCAGAGTAATAATAATAATACAATATTTATATTTATTCAGACCTTTTAAAAGTTTAATTTATAAAACAATTTTTATTTTAAATCAGAGTTATTATTTAATCCTTTACTTATTATTTTATTTTAGGAAATATAAAAAAATATCTACAAAAATTTATTCTGTGTTTATTTCTACTTTTTATTTCAATGAATGTAGAAAATATCTACTATAATTTTCACCTGTGTTTATTTTTAGTTTTCCTTTATTTTATGTATATATGCACATACACTATATTAGTGTATGCTATGTAGGCCAACTGGTTACAATATGTTATTCTCAAAATATCATGTAGCTATTGCATTGCTATGACAAGCATTACAATATATTGAATTATGTTAACTTTTTTTATTTCAGATATTTGAAGCATTAACTATTCTCATGGCTTCTTATGATCCATTTCCAGTTTCATTTCATGGTGAATATTATTTCACATTAACTGTTGATCAGTTTGAATTATTATGGAAACATCAATTCACTAAAGAAATTTGGATTTATGGTCCTCCAGGTTCTGGTAAAACAGTGGTTTTAATTCAAATGATAAGAGAACTTTTAGATAGAGGCTGCCAAAAGAATGAAATAGTCTACGTTTGCGAAAATGAAAAATTTTGCAATTATATCAGGTAAAAATTAATTAATAGATTACAGAATTTAAAAATTGTACTGAAATTTATTGCTAGAGTTTTTATTTATATCAAATATTAACATTTCTGTTAATATTTTATATTGAAAATTTTTAATCCAAAAGTTTGCAATCTCAATTACTATTACTACTATTTAACACTAATCACAATAATTCATAATTTTATTATTATTGGATACAAAGTAATTAAGCTTAAAATGAATCTAAATAAAATTGTTAAATCTTATAATAAATAATAATATTTGTGCTAAATAATAATTATTATAATGCTATCTGTTCAGAACTCTGTACATTCTTTTAATAACTATGTTAAATAGATAGACAAGCGTGTGTGTGTGTGTGTGTATTAGTGAGAATATAAATGATAACCTTATTGATATATATTGTAATGGTAACCATGTGCAGAAGAGCCAACTGGTGCTCAGATAAGCAAAAATGAGAAACAAAGGATAGTATTATAGTAATCAAATAAATAATTAATAATTATATAGTGGTAAAATTGAAGAGTAGTATTTGGGATTTGATATATATAAATTACCTCAATACAGGTATTAACAACCATTTGCTTCTACAACCATACATTCCAAAATTTACACATTGGTGAGCATGTTCTTAGAGAAATGATATCTTCTTTCTGTGAGTCATGTGCAAGACACTAATTCTATATAATTATGAGCATGCATTATATAAAACAAAAGGTATTATGACAGTGCACTAATTAGATATAATTAACTCAGATATCTTTAGACAATGGAAAAGTATTATAAACTATACTTACTTTAGTATATGCATAAAATAACAGTCAGACAAATTAATAAATCGCAAAATAATTTATTAATGAAAAAATGAATCAATAGAATATTATTTGTAGATTTCCTCTTGAATATTTGTTAAGTTGGATATCAGGACAAAAATTCAAATCTTTTATAACTCTAACTGTTCATTATAATTTCTTCCGTATGTGTATATAAAAAAGATTATTATTTATTTCATTAAAATAGTTTATTTCATGAACAAAATATACTGTCCTACTTGATAATCTCAAATTTCAGTTTTTCATTCTATATTCTTTTATAATTCATTATATCTTTTGTTTATTCATCTTGAATATTAAAAAAAAAACATTTCTTTCCTTTAGACTATCTTTCCTCTTTTAATTATTATGACACAAACATGAAATGTAGTTACAGTTAGTGTTTTTTATTTTGCTTGAAAGAAAAAGAAAATTTTTTTTGGTAATTTATCTGTGATATTCTGTTTCTTTTCCTTTCTAGCAATTTTTAATAATTAACTGGAAATAGTCACCAAAAATTAAAGTCATATATCACATGACCTAATATTTTTAACCTTGTAAATAAAAACAATGAGCTGTGCTAATTGCTCTAACAAGCTTTATTGATAAATGCCAGCAAGAGAAAGCATTTTAAAATCTTTATTTAGAAACAACACCCTAACCTCAGACCAATGGTTGGAAAAAAAAGGATAATGTACTGAGGATAAGAGCTGATGTGCTACTTGCTTCAGTCTAGTGCTTTATATTAAAAGAATATCCAAATATAATGAATATTACCATAAGTTTTAATAAATCAAAGTAATTAAAATAAAAATTGACACTCCTTGTATAATTTTTAACTTAATAATTAATTTTTTCTTCTACTTCTTCAAACAAAAGCGAAGGAGTAAGAGAGAGCCATTTGTTTCTTTTGCATATTATTGACACCATCTACAAATGAAATCTTGTACCTTTATATATAAATTTTTGGATTATCTCCTCAACAAGTTCATAAAATAATCTGTTTTTAACCAAGTGGGGGGAAATTAATTAAATGAATATATCAGCCCATATTTATTAAATAAATAAAATTTTTACTCACACAATTACTTTCTGTGGGTGGATATTTTATTCTTTATTTATTTATTTCCATCTTGTGTGTAAGTAAGAACACACATGTTTATATATCTTTTCCCACAAAAAAGATAATGGGACTCTGAAACATTTCATTTCTCTTCTTAATAACACTGCGCAATTAATTTAAGTACAATTTTTTTTGACATTTTTATCAAATTAAATTTTAAAATTAGAGACATTCTTGCTTTTTTTTACAAGCTGGTAAATTGTATACTATTAATTAGTATCCATTTGTCTATTTTGCTTTTCTACAAGCTGGTAAATTCATGAATAATATTTTCAAGTGTCATTTTCTGGATTCAAATCATTTGAGGATTAATCATTTTCAGATTTGACATCTCTTTATTTAATTTTTTTAAGAAAACTATTATATATTTTTACTGTTAACAATCATTAATCCATCCAATGAGTCCCAGAATTGATGGAGCAAGCAAATCTTTGTTTTTATTTAATATCAGCTCTCACTTCTTCCAAAATATTTCTAAAGTGAGATGGAGTTGTCAGTCTCTTATATTTCACTTCTGTTTTTTCTTCATCTTGGACATTGTTAACTGCTTTCTGCTGATGTGGATTTTATTCTTTTTTCTGTCTGGGACTACCTCTTTCTGTTTGCTGTTGCATTCCATATTTGGTAGGTATCTCACTTGAACTCAGAACAGGTAATGAGGGTAGGTATTGTTTCTTAGAAACCTCCCTTAACAGATTAGATTGTGTGCTAGAGTGATGTATCACTCTAGTTCTATTATTATTAGATAAGTTCCTTTTATTCTTTTCCACCATCCATTAGGTCTGATTATAATCAACATTCATACTACCAATAGCTGGATCACCTTTCCTAATTGATGGTTGACCTATTGTAGGAAACTTTCTTCACTGTGATTAACCCTGTAACTTCTTCAGTGGTCTTTCTATCTGTACTGATGATCATCTGTTCTAGTTGTAATAGTAAATTATGCCTTATTATCCAAATTATCTGACTCTCAGTGATGTCATATGTAAGACATTATTTGTAATTTAGCAACCTGGCTTCTGAAAAATTGTGCATATGTTTTGTGCCCTTTTATACAAAATTTCTCTTGCATACTAATATTTTATAGCTTTCTATAGCTCTCTTCTGACCAAAAATTGCTTAAGATTTGTTTATTATACTCTGAATAAGTTGGTTTACTTAATAAATTCCACCTTTCCTTAACTGATCCATTTACATTGTCTTGTTTTTAATTAGTGAATTCAGCTCAAAATAGTTTTTTATAGATGCTCCATTGGCATCTCTCTTGTGTTACCTCTGAACATTTGAATTTTAATAAATTGATTTATACATTTAATATTTTTGCAAAGTTCTTCTGAGCCTTTAATTATTGTATCCTCCTGTTTTTTTAACCATCATATTCATATTATTACTTTTATGTTCTTCCTCATATTCTTTTATAGTCTCTTCAAACCAACTTCTGGTACTCTCCTTTAATTTATTTATAATCTGCTTTAATACCATTCATAGTGACCGTGACTTCTTTTAATGTAGAGTCTTTCATTTGAAATTTCTCTGTCTTTTCTTCATCTTTGTAATTTCTCACCCATGCTTTCTTGAACTTGTCCTTCATAGGTCATAGTGAGTTCCTGTATTATATCTTGAATATCCAATACAACATTTTCTCTATAGACTTCATATTTTCTAAACTTCTACACCTAAAATTTTTCTTTCATTTCTTCTTTGATTTGAACATACTTCTTTTATTTCATTATGCATTTCTTTGATTTCTATCCATTTATTTTTAGTTTTGATTCATGCTTTCTTGATTTTGGTTTATTGTTGCTATAATTTTGTCTTCCCTTTTTTTGTTTTTTTCTCATTTCTGCTTTTATTTTATTTTTTGTCATTGCTTCTAGCAACATTTCTAATGTGACTGCAGCTGGCTTTTGCTCTTATTGTATTTGCATGGTCAACTCTTCCTCTTCAATCATTGACTCAGCCTCCATTGGTTGTACTTCTACAATACTAAGTGAATCCATAATTATTTTCTGTGCAGGCATTTTTCTTCTTCAGACATCTTAACATTAGTACCTTTATACAGATATTTAACCAATTCTCATTTTGTTACATTTTTCTATTTTATGAATTAATAACAACATCATTCTCTATCCCCATCCAACATTATCCAGATCTTTTCTCATTGAAATTTAATAGTGCCTTCTAATTTCTGGTCTCTCATCAAAAAATTCCTTTTATTTTGTGTATATATATATCACACATTCATCTTTCAATCTTCTTTATCAGAATAGGATCTTCAGACCTACATATGGTTGGTGCTAATTTATGTAACAGTAACCATGCACAGAGCAACTAAATGGAACTGCAGATAAGCATAAATGAGAAGCAAATGAGTTTTAGAGTAATCCTGTTTTAATAACAGTTATGAACCAGCTAAGGCCATCTCCAGAACAACAGACTGGTCTCCCATGAAAGTATGACTGTAAATTTAAAAAAAAAAAGTAATTAAGAAGTTTTGTCAAGATTTGACACAAGCTTTTAATAATCAACTAAACCTAATTTTTAAAATGAACTTTAATCTGACTTTTAAGTTTTCAAAATCAATTATCAATGTTTAATTTTAAATATTTGAGTTTTCTAATTTAATCATTTCCATTTTTTTATTAATATTTATTGCCTAAAATATTTAAATGTATTAAATTTAAGTTGGGTGTAGATGGCTGCATAGATTCATTAACATTTAATTATTTTTTATTTTCATATTGATTAAAATATATAGATATCGGTAAATATGACACCTTATGCTGAGTGTCCAAATGTATTTGTATATCTTTTAAGTTATTGGTGTCATTGTGGCATCTTATAATGAATGCCATTGGGTTTATTGTAAATTTCCCTCTGCAATTCCATCAATAACTTTATATTTTAATCGTTTATGTTTATTTTAAAAGGCTTTTATTTCAGGATATTTGTTTCATGGTTAGGTCGATGCTGGTGGAGGGATATATGGATGTTTATATCAATGTAATGTGAAGTATGTTTAGCATACAGGGCAACGTGCCCAAATGAATGCATGCCCCAAAGATGTAGTCATTGCATTGCAATGGACACAGACATATTTCCTGCACCATTGACCCCTTTTTTAGCTCTATGGATAGGGACTATAAGTTGGCAGATAGACCGCTCTCCCCCATATGTAGCATTTCTCTTTAATTATTGTATATACATGATTCCTTTGCCAGACAGATGCACATTCCTATACTGGATGAGGATCATATCCTTCAAATAATATTATGCTGTCAGATGCACATTCCTATCAGGGTGGTTTTATTCTAGCATCTTCATATTGCATTGGTTGTGACTATATATCTGGAAGCAGGCATTGGTTTGGTTACAAACTTTTAGTCTGAGATTGAATGAATGTTTTGAAGTTTTTAGCTGAGAAATCTATGTAGCCAATCTATACTCAACATTATAAAACAAACTTTTATAAAATGTCCATCTGTGAGGACTTTTTTAATAATTTAAATTTAAAAAATAATAATAACCAAATTAAAATTAGTATTAAAATCTAAGCAAGATAAATTTTATTCCTCAATTTTAAATATTTATATATGTGCGTTAATAAATGTTTTTTTGTGTGTGTTATTACTGGCAGTAGCTTATTTATTTATTTTATTGAAATGTCTTTATTAAAATATATTTTAAGAAGTTATATTAAATCTCTGCTTCTCCATGAGCTAGTGGCATGGGCTGATGGTCAGAATAAAATATAAATTATCTCTGCTGCTCCCTGAGCTAGTGTCGACAGTCAGAATAAAATATATATGTAAAATTTGAATCTTAACAGTACATATCTGCCTACTATATAAATTTTCCAGGTTCCAATAGCCTGGTGGCGCCCTGTATGGCAGATACGATAAGACTCCACTTCTTCCCTGACCATTATAATATATATATATATAAAGATCATTTATTATAATAATTTCAGTATGAACAAAATATACTGTTCTGCTTGACAATATCAGATTTCAATTTTTTATTCTATATTCTTTTATAGTTCATTATATCTTTTATTTATTCATCTTGAATATTCAAAAAATATATAAAACATTAATTTTTTTTCTTTAGACTATCTTATCATTGTGTCTTGAAAGTCTTTCTTCCTCCTTTGAATATCTTTCCTCTTTTAATTATTATAACACAATGTTAAATATAGTTACAGTTAGTGTTAGTATTTTATTTTGTTTGAAACAAAAAAAAAGTATTTTAGCAATTTATCATCAAGATTCTGTTTCTTTTCCTTCCTAACAGTGTTTAATAGTTGATTGGGAAAACACTGGACAAAGTACTGAGAATAAGAGCTGATGTGCTACTTGCTTTGGTCTAATGTTCAATATTAAAAGAATATCCAAATATAAGAAATATTTTCCCAAGTTTTAATAAATCAAAATAATTACAATAAAAATTGACACTCCTTGTATAATTTTTAACTTAGAACAAGAGAGAGTGAGAGAGAGAACCACATGTTTCTTTTGCATATGTTGACTTCATTTGCATACAAAACCTTGTAACTTTACTTATGAATTTTTGGGATTGTCTCAATGAATTTAGAAGAAATCTGTTTTTTAATGAATGGGAAATTAATTGAATGAATGTATCATCATGTATTTACTAAATAAATAAAATCTTTATTCACCCAATAGTTTTTTGCATGTGGAGATTTTATTCCTTGTTAATTTATGAACATCTTGTATGTATATATGTGCATAAGTAAGCACACATTATTTTCCAAAATATAATAACAATGTAACTTTGGCATTACTATGACAATAGCTATAATATATATATATATATATATATTGAACTGGATGCTGTATCTGATTCAAAGGACCCATCACAATTTTTATAAAGTTATTTAAAAGTTTATAGGATATAGCACACATATGCAGCTATGTTTTAAAATTCAGTGGTTTTAAATTTCATCTTCAATAGATTTTATTTATTAGTTTAAAATAAATTTCTTCTGACATTTATTTATTTTTATTAAAAATTCAAATAGTAAAAGTATTTCAAGTTAAAAGTTTTAATCTTTGTTTTTTTAAAGAAAGCTTTTAATTTTGAAAAGTTAATTCCATTCTTGTTTTTTTATTATTTTAATTACAATCCATTTTTAGTTTGATTTTAAAAATGGAGATTTAATTTTGTGTTGTTGTTTTTCTATAAGATAATCCCTGGTTAGAATTCTTAAGTAATATTGAATGGGAGATAATGATGTGCCCTAGGCTAAGGCTTGTAATTGAAAAACAAGAAAGTTTACATGGGAGATAGAGAGAGGATATACCAAAAATTTCAGACAATTATTCTTGGCTTGAGAAAGCTAATGCTGCTTGAAAGTGATTGATTTAGCTTCTGATATTTCTGCTATGTGGATTTAAACCTACAACATGCCTTGCTAGCTTACCTAAGGATGAACTTCTGATTCCAAACTGTTCTTCCATCATGCCATGAAAGTCTGAAGTAAAAAGAATCCCAAAATATGCCTCTACACTTGCCACTGTGAAGACACCTGAAAATTAAAACTCAAAATAACTGTGTGCACTTTTTGAAAAACTCTGTTTACCACAAGGTCAAAAAAATATTTCTTATTCTTTCCAGGGCTTATAAATATTTAGTTAAATCTCTGCTCAATCTAAAAAAAAATTAAATCTGTTGTATAAAGTTTTCCTAGTTATTCAATCTCATAATTATTATATATGTTTGCTTTTCTTGGTATTTATAGTGTGTTTTGGAATATTAGATTTAAGATTCCAAGTTTATTTTCAATTTTATATATTTGGGAATGTATGGTGAAATTATATTTTATATGCTTAATATGCTTTTTTATATTCTTAACCCTTACTAAATGCTCTAGCAGTTTTTTGTAATTTCAATATGCTCACCTGTCCCTATTTTATCATCCAATAATTAATTTTAAATATGTTTAGTTTGCATTTCTTGCAAACCACAAATTTTTTGGCTGACGGTTTATCATGTTGTTATTCTAGTTTTCTGTAGTTGGAGATTTTGTGTCTCTCCAGAGTAGATAAGATCGTAATCATATTTTTTTGTCTTGTATGTGAAATCAACCATGAATTGCCTTAAACATGGTGCATCATGAGCTGTCCTGCAACAATATGATATCTCTAGTTCAATGTACTAGGGAATGCTCATCTCATGCTGTTCATTGGTTTCCTACAAGGCTGTATTGTTTTTTATATCTATGAATTAGAAAACTAGAGTTGTTGTTCTTTTATAAATTGCCAGCAAGAAGATACTAATAATTCCCTTATAAGAATGAACTTTGCTGCCAAGGTATTTCATTTATAATATGTACTTTACTCATATACACTCTCTGATGAATATGCTTATTAAAAATCTAGGTCAAACTTTCGTATTCTGTTTGCTAGATTTTCTTTATTTTATTTTTAGAATTTAATAAAAATTTCAAATTAGTGTAAATTATTTTGCTGAGGTTTGTCTAGTGTGTTTATTTCTCAACTGTCTGAACAATATTCACAAGCTCTTGCTATCTCCCTGAGTCTAGTCGGTGCAAACCATCATCATCCACTTTTGTTCATGGTAAACAAATTTTCCAGATATGCAGTGGTGCCCTCCATGATCAAGGATGGATTGAGTGACCATTACAATATATATATATATGTGTGTGTGTGTGTGTGTGTGTGAGTATTTATAAGCATGACTCTCATGTATATGTATAAAGCGAGGGAATATGTGTATATTATGGTTAATTATAAATATGATAATTAATGGAACCGGTATTGAAGATTATATTTACAAATAAATATAAAATAATACTAATATTTAGAATTATATAAATTATATTTAGTACAATATGATATATTCATACAATTGGAAGAAAACAACAAGAATAGCTAAACAATAGAATCAAAGACCCTAAAATATACTGCTTTTGATTTACATATTTAACATTTTATACTAAAGCAAGAGAATGGATATATAAATAAAACTTCGTACATTTATTTTTTTATAGATCTTGTTTTATGGTATGAACTAAAACTGATTGGATTATTTTTGTATTGGAATTAATGACCAATATTGAAAGAGAAAAATAGATATGTATTGATTTATTAAAATATATTAATATATACAACTCTCCCTTTCTCATATCTATTTTCTATCTGTGGTTTCAGTTATTAAAAAATTAGAAAAACAAAAAGATTTTAATTTTTTAAATCTAAAGTTATTATTCTACAGTACAATTGCTGGGAACTTCAAATACATCATAAACAAATATATGAAGTAATATTTTTAAATAAAATTTTAATTATCTAATTTAATACAGCCACACACACTTGTTTATTTTATTAAAAAATTTTTGACAATCTATTATTGTCTTTTTTTTATTTTTAAAAAAAAAAGGAGGAATAGATAAAATTAGATAAGATAACCAGTTCCAACTTTGAATTCTCAATCCTTGAAGGTCAAAACTAGAGAATGATCTTGGAGGCTGGGTAACATTGTACCATTTGATGTTCATTGATTAGTCAAACTTTAAAGAGAATGAAACTATTCTTGGAAATATATGAGTAAACTGTAGAATTTGTGTGTTGTTGTAAAATGGTATTATAGGAGTATACCACCTGCTATTCATGGATTTTTCAAACATTTTAATAAATAATTTTGTTGTAAAGTGAATTGCTCTTGGAAGCATATGAATAAGCTTAGATAACCATGTGTTTTAACAGTTTTGCTGGCCTTGGCACTATACTGAATTTTTAAAAAACTGGCTTGAGAGACAATTTTCACAATAACTTTCTAATAACGTTAGAGCAAAAAGTTTTACATTGATAGAAACTAGAAAAACTAAGGAAAACAATAAGGCTAATATAAATAGTGATAATCATTTAAAAAATAAGGAAAAAAGAAATTTCAACATCTGACATAATTATTATTTTATTGTTTTTTCATAATTTGTAATTTATTATTAACTAAGTTTAAATTATACATCTTCATTGATAATTTTTTTATATTCCTCACAAAATTATCTTTCAAACCATATATAATACTTCTTACCTGAGATAATCCATAGCTTCAGAATCTGCAAAAATATTCGCATAAGAATTCTTCATTTTTATCTTGTACCCCAAAGGTGACAAATCTCAAAGGCATCTATAAGAAAAAGATTCATCCTAATAAAAGATACAAACAAATCATTTCCAGAAGACGAATATGCATGTGTCATCATAGCAATTGGTTTCTTGTTTATCTAAAACTAGAAATTGTAGGTTACTGTCTGTATCACTGATATAAATATCAAAAAATGAGTTTTATCTCTTTATTTTATATTTTTTGTGTACATCAGTGATATTTATATTCTTTATACACACCAGCGGTGCTATATTGTTATATTTATTGTTCCATATAGATATAATTTATTTGCATATATCTCATTTAGTAGCTATAGAATTGAAAATAATATGATGCAAGATATGGCAAAACTACTGGCTCCACATCATGAGTACCAAGGCATAGGCAGAAATCAGAATTTGATTCTTTGCCTGCATACAATTTCATGTGGTATATACATAACTATTGTGGTTACTCCCCCCCCCCCCCACACCATTTGAAATCTATCTCTGTTGGTTTTATGTGTTTATATTTTCACCTGGTACTATGCCCAGTAAATTTTGTGATTGCTTTGTCAACTGCAAAATTTCTGTATATTTGATAATCAGTCCTAAAATTTACATTGTACTGCTCTATAATACCTTAATTTTATATAAACACAAACCTGCAATTGCAAACACAAAGACAGTAATATAAATATAGTAATAAACAGTAATAAATTATTAAACCTTTTGAGAAATATTATGTCTAGAAAATGAGATTGCCTAAACTTAGATCAGAGCCCCCAAATTACATAAACTACTTTTTTGTATTTGAATACAAATGTTGAAATTTATATACATATAATAAAGAGCATAAATGATATATAATTTATAGACTACACAGACATCAATCCAAATGCAAACATACCATTTATCAAATAATTTTTAAAAATTTACTATTCAAATAATTAGAAAATAAAAAATTTTAATACTTACAACCCAATATTTTGATTACATTTTGAAGTTCTTGAAATGTGAATTATTGGGTGCATTTTTAATTCATTTTAGTAGACTCTTTGACCATTTAAAAATTTCTGCTTTTATCTTCTCCATGAAAACTAGTAAACTGAGGGGAAAATAAAAAAAATAAATGAACCTATCCATAAAAATATTCATAAAAAATACAATTTTTTTCGGATTTTAGCATAATGGATGGCATTAGAAAGAAAATTGAAAAATGCAATGAATTGTGGCATTTCTGTTGATGTCATGCTTGTAGTTTTCATGTAATTTTAAAAAGAACACAAAATTTCAAAGAAGTGCCACTGCTGTGCTGCATTGCCACTCATAGTATAAATGTATTTTTACTTATGTAGACACATAAACATTACATTTAAAAAACGATTAAAAACAAATTTAAGAAATGTTAATGCATTTTATTTATGTATTTTATTTAAATATGATTAAATAACATACTATTAAAAGAATTATTCTGTTAAAAGTAAATTATATAAATAATAAAAAATGGAAATTTAAATAGATCCTAACATTTCAATAGTAAATAAACATCATATGATCACCATTTCTTATGCTTGCTTATAACTGTTACTAAAACAGGCAAAACTCTATACGTATTGCCACTCAGAAAAGCCAAAGTAATCAATGGATGCCAGAAGCTTGTGCATAAAATCCCCATCTAGTGTCTACTCATCCAATATCCCCAGACTAGTTTCTGGCTTGTAGCCTTTGTCAGTTAGGAGCCTTGGATCTGAGAGCACTGCACCATGATTTTAGGATCTAATGCAACCCTCCAGCAGCCACCTTTTATCACTATTTAACTACAAAACTATGAGTCTTAAATTGAAAACATTGTAATATTTTTAATCCAAGCTCATTAACTTATATAGTCATATAGGTCTGAACTCAGTTCAGTACCTATACATTTTGGTGCCTTTGGTTCTTTAATAACTATAGCCACCACTATCCTATTAGGCAGGATTGGTTTTAAGCCAACAAACATCACATGATCATCATTTCTTATGCTTGCTTATAACTGTTATTAAAACAGGCAAAACCCTCTATACATATTGCCACTCAGTGCAAGCCAGAGTAATTTGTATAGAGAATTTTGTCTGTTTGTAATAACAGTTATAATCAAGCATAAGAAATGGTGATAATGTGATGTTTATTGGCTTAAAACCAATTCTGCTTAATAGGACAGTGGTGGCTATGGTTATTAAAAAATCAAAAACACCAAAATGTATAGGTACTGAACTGAGTTCAGATGTATATAACTATATAAGCTAATGATCTTGGATTGAAAATATTATAATGTTTTCAATTTAAGACTCATAGTTTTGTAGTTAAGTAGAGATAAAAGGTGTCTGCTGGAGGGTTGCATTAGATCCTAAGATCTAGGTGCAGTGCTCTCAGATCCAAGGCTCCTCACTGACGAAGGCCATAAGCCAGAAACTAGTCTGGGGATATTGGATGAGTAGGCACTAAATGGGGATTTTATGCACAAGCCTTCTGACATCCATTGATTACTCTAGCTTGCATTGAGTGGCAATACATATAGAGAGTTTTGCCTGTTTTAATTTCAATAGTAAGTTATATATTTTTATTATGTTATTAACAAATCATTATAATGAATGCTGTTGCTTTTTCATTGAAGAAAATGTTTTAACTGGAATATGAATTGCGATAATGAGCATTCTGAGATCTACATTTTTCATTCGATTGTAAAAAAAAATTAAAATTGTGATTAAAATAATATTAAAAGTGTATTTTTTACTGAGTGATTAGAACATAAAAGCCATTAAATAAGAACTTGAATGTCACAGGAGGCTTACCAAATTTAATTAATCATAATTGAAATACAGGCTTATTATATACCTGTATCAATATATGTAATATATAGGGTATATTAGCACAGACTTTCACACGATCCACCACTCACCACTCTATCTCATATCACT
Organism: Epiperipatus broadwayi; assembly: GCA_028023455.1. Taxonomy (NCBI): domain Eukaryota; kingdom Metazoa; phylum Onychophora; class Udeonychophora; order Euonychophora; family Peripatidae; genus Epiperipatus; species Epiperipatus broadwayi. The sequence goes on along the minus strand of JAQFVV010012404.1, from coordinate 1,672,852 downwards.
GATACACTTGAACACATATGTTGAAAAGATAAATAATCATCAATATTTGTATTTCATGCTAAACCAGCTATCATCAGTTGGTCTAGATTATCATCTTTACACATATATGCAATAAGTTCTCAGATATATATTAAGATAGTCAACTGTCATACTGTAATGGATAGGCCTCAATCCACTCCACATTCCAACTCTTCAAACATCTATCTAATAGAAAATCTGTTGATGGAATGCTCAAAGACCACTCTGAGACCAAGATTATTGTCACACCCATGTAAAATCAATCTGACCCCTCATGTACAGGACATAATCCATTTAATACATATACAAGGGATGGGCAGTCATCTGTACTATATAATAACTGAAATGCAGGCCTATTATATACATGTATCAATATATGTAATATATAGACTATATGAGCACAGACAAGAACCTCAGGTTGGCCTTTGTGTGTTTCATCATCAGATTTTCTATTGGATGGATGCTTGAAGAGTTGAAGTGTGGAGTGGATTGTGGCCTGTCTATTAAAGTATGATGATTGGCTATTTTAATATATATCTGAGAACTTATTGCATATATGTGTAGAGATGATAATCTGGTCCAACTGATGATTTCTGGTTTAGCATGAAATACTATATTTTATTTATCTTTTCAACATATATGTGTTCAAGTGTATTTGTAATATGAGATAGAGTGGTGAGTTGTGTGAAAGTCTGTGATCATATACCCTTTAATAAATGATTATGCAAATAAAAAGTTTTATTTTCAAAACATGTATACCATTGTATAAAATTAAGTATATCTAAACATTGACTGTTAATTGAGATCAAACAGTTGATATCTTATAAGCTTTTATTTAATTTAGAAATATTAACAATAAAGTGAATCTCTCTCAACCTTTGTAAATTTGTTTAATACAAAAAATAAGCTCAGAATGTACTAATGATCTTCCCTCTAATTTGCAAGGATCTATACTCCACAAATACTTTTGTCATGAATAAATTTGTATGCATAGTGATTATTATTGTTGTGATAGCACTTATTACTACATATTAATAATTAATTCTGTAATATTGTATACTGAATAATTGTATTTTAACATTATCACTAGTATGGTATATGATTCTCACTAGAGCACAAATTTTTTCAGGAAAACCAATTATATCTTGTAGTCTTGGACCAAAAAGTAATTTTATTGCAATTATCCATGTATGATTATTGGTGTCATATTAAACTATTCAATCTATTAATCAAACTGATTGAGTTCTCTATATTTCTTTTCCCTAGTAAAAAAATATATAGATAAATCATAGATTAATTAGGTATTTTGGTACACTTTGGTTTCTTCAATGTTTCTATTGATTATAACTATGGTGCCATTTTTCTTGATGTGTGAAATAACTGATGCTTCTCAATCTTCTAATGCTAATTATTAGCCATAGATTGGGATCTTGACTACTATCTGATGGAAGGGTTGGTTGTTGATCCATTGTGTCTGTTTGGAACAATTGACTACTAAAAGCTTCTATTTGGTAAGAGTCAAAATGGAAGTGCATGAAATAATAACAACAAAAGATAAATGATCCTAGGCTTATTACTTATTTTGAAGAACAAAATGAATGTATCTCATTTTTCACTTATTAATCAAAGATTTATTCAAAGATAGATTATTCCAAGAAGATATATTGAATTTTTTGTTTAATGCTATAAGACAGGCAAATGAATAGCATCAAAATTATTACCAAATTAAATAAGTTAGGATTTTATGTAGATGATTGTCAAAATCAAGCACGTGACAATGAGAATAACATGTCTGAAAAAATAAAAACTCTCCAGGCTTTTATTGAAATACAAACTAAGCTATATAGCCAAATGTTACTCTGAATGTACTTGGGGGAGGGGGGGTAGAGAATGTCTGAATATATTTTTCGGTTCCAAGTATATAAAAAAACCTTATTAGAAGCAGCATTTCTCTTCATGGAATATCATAAATTAGAGTTGCAGAATTAAAGTAGTAAAATCAATTTTACGAAAATTTCTATATATAGCATCTTGGAAGCATTAACTGAAGTGGTGAGCTTGGAAATTGAAAGTCACTCCGAAGAAACTGGATTGAAATGTTATTTGTATTCAAAGCAATTATTTTTCCTTCATTGCAGTTACAAAATATTCAGTGTTGTTGTTGTGAAAAATATTATAACTAGTAGAATTCCAATAGAAGTTGTTGCAACAAATATTGAGGACTTTTAAAAGAAATTTAAAGATTGAGAAATCATTGGTCAGATATTTGATCAAAAACTGCTCTTGGTTGTGAACATGCTCAGCATAGAGTTAGACTCTCATTAAATACTTTTTAAAAAAAGAACAAAGTAGTAAGTCTATTATTATAATAAATATTTTTCTCATTTAAACTTCCATATTACCTCTTTAAAAAATATCTGTAATTTGTTTATAATTATTTTGAATTTTCCAAATCTAGATGAAAAAAGAAATTTCAAATTTATATTATAAAATATTAATAAATAAATATTTCTTTTTCCACATCAAAATTCTTCGCGCAAACTTTTGCATTTGTTTAATTATAGGGCATATTTCCTGAGCTATGTATTTGTAATTAGAAATTTTTGTACTCTTTTTAATCAACATTGGAAGCAAGAGAGCTTTTAGTAAATTTTTACTGGAACAACTCTTTTTATGTCTGATACTTTTCAGAAAGAAATTAAATGGCTTGCAGGAACTAGTAATTATGAAAACAATATTAAATAACTTGCTACCACTAAAATTAGTAAATGGACACTTAATGATTAAATATCAGGTATGGAATGTCAGTTCCAACTCATATTTTTTTATGTCAAATTGTTATTAATTATAGAATATTGTTTCTTTTGTTATTATTCTACAAATTTATTTTTTATACCATAATATGCAATGAAATTTTGTCAGGTTACTTGTGAAAGGCTTTATACTGTTAATTTGTGATGTGCTCATATATTTCTTTTAGAGGATTTGCAATTTGATTGTTATAAATATTAAGATTAAAACAATTTTTAATATTAAAATATATTCAATCAATGATGAAAAACATTACCAATGGAAACTACAATAAAATTATGAAAAGTATAATTAATTTTTATTTCCACTAAAACACAGATTATGTCTGTGAAAAATGAAATTGAAGCCATCAAATGTAATTAGAGTGTATTTGCATATTCTGTTAAACTTATCTCAGTTTGTTAATATCACTATATATCTGACTATTTTTTTGAAGTACATGAATAAAAAATATGTCCTCTTTGCAAAATTTTCTTCCAACCAAAGTAAGTCAAATGGATAATTATGGGGAAATGGCAGTCAAGTATAGTACAGTACTTTTACTGTTGTTGTTATTAACTATATTAAAGTTTGATGCTGTATCACCATGCACAATAGATTTTCTTTACTCTCAATTCATATTTGGTCAACATAGTAATATATATATATATATATATATATATATATATATATATATATATATATATATATTACAATGCACTGAGACAGGTTTTGTATCTCAAAAGAATATCTTAGCAAAGTTATCAAGTTACTATTTATCATCACTAGTGATAGCTTTATCTTCTGTATATTTTCAAAATTTCATCATAAAATAATAGTATTAAAAAATTATGATAACATTGAGCTCTGCACCCATAAGAATATTACAGTTACTGTGAAAGCTTTATTATGGTATGTTATATATTTTTATTTTTATTTAAAAGAAAAATCCTGAGCCTGATGTGATCTTAATAAAAATTTACTTTTCATCTGGATCAGGCTCGAATTAAAGGTCATGGATATGGCAAATAGACATTCTAACTTCTATAGTTTAAGTCTCTTATAACATATTAATATCTAAAATTTCATAATATTTTTCATAATTATTCATATATATTTGCATCAATAGCAAATTTTGGGAAAAATTGATCTTTGTCATTAAAAATCTGTTATGTTGTATCTATAAAATTCTAAAAATATATATCAAAAAATAAATCTGCTAACTTCTTTTTAGATTTTTTTCTTCTTTTATTTGTTTATTATTTTAAAAAATATGTGGCAAGTAATATTGAAGTTTAAAAACAAAACGGCAAACAAACCAACAAATTGCCGTTTTTATTAAAATCGAAATCATATATATATATCAGCAATTCTTTCTAATGTTCAAAGTTTCTCAAATAATTTTGATTTGTACAATTAAAAAAAAAAACAGTTAAATAATTTATAATAAAAGATGCATAAATTAAAAAAATATTTCTGTAGATTATTAAAATGTAAATGTAATATTTAAAAAAAATGTACAAATAATTATTTTTGAAATATTATTGCAATATTGACATAAGTGAAATTATTGGAAATTTTTTTTTATGGTTTATATATATTAAATAAATTATTTTAATAATTTCTTTTTTTTTTTATTTTAGAAAATTTGATATTTGTTTGACTGTGCGCTATAAATCTTTTTTGTTTACTGCTAAAGAACCATTACTTTTTAATAGTCTTTATGGTCAAGTTAAAAATATATTTGTTGATGATATCCAGAATTTTAAATTTAAGCATGGAGATTGGTATTACTTATGTAAAAATATTATTCAGAAACATCAGACATCACATATTGGAGGTTATTTTTGGCTATTTATTTGTTTTGAACACAAATTCAATAATTTTATGACAGGTTTACCTTTTACATCATGCAAAAATAGTTTTGGCCTAAATCGTATAACAAGAAGTCCCCAAGATGTTTTTTCTATTGTTAATAAATATCAACATGATGTTAAGCCATATTTTCCTCAGAGTAAACCTTGTATTGAACATCTTACCACAAATGGAAAAATTACAGTAATTTCTAGTAATCCAGAAGAAATTGGGAAAACAGTGTCTGAAATATTAAGTGATTTGAGTATGAAAGGATATAAAATGAAAAATGTTGCTGTGCTTTTAAGTAAAGAAGAGTATCTAAAAGATTTTAGCAATCATGATGTGACTGTGGATACAGTAAACAATTTTAATTCAGTAAATAAATCTCTTATCATTGGTGTTTGTTCAGAACTGGATAGAGATCCTATTAATTTAGGTAGCTTTATGACAAATATAATTTCTCAAGCAGCAAATGATGTTATAATTGTAACATCAGTTTATAATGATGTTTGTCAAATAATTTATAAAAAAAAATGATTAAACATTTATTTTTAAAAATGCTAATATTTATTGAGAAAGTTTTTGTGGATTAAATTTTGTATGACTAGCATTGTAATAAATGTTTTATGCCTCCTAATAACATTTTTATTTTTATAATATTCATTTAATTTTATAATATTTAAATAAACACTTGTGACTATTTTATGATGTGATTTCCTTTAATTCTGAATTTCTATTTTTATTTATTTATTATTTAACACAGATTTTATTAGCAATTATAATTTATATATTAGAACAAAACAGTAGAATTGACAATTTTCAATACACAACTTATAAATAAATAAATAACAGTTTTAACTAGTTGTTACAATATATAATCTTAGCATTTATACTGAAAATTTTAAAATAAAAAATGTCATTACAATCACACAATTAATATTCCAGTGTAAGCTTTTGATAACAGTATAATCGGATATCTATTTTCGATTTTATGTTTAGATGATGCTTTTAAATATTATGTGGAGCTAATGAAAGTATACGGGGATAACTAATGGATAAATTTAAGTTTCAGCATATTTTATTTAGATATTAATTTTTTTCACAAAATAGAACAGAAAATAAAATTTCTAAATGAAACTTTTTTGCACTTTACATGAAATACTTTTTTTTACAAATTAATCTAAAAATAGTATTTGCATTCTTCATTTGTAATATTACAATTTTCTTTTTTACTTTTTATAAAGAAATCTAAAAATAAATCTTGTGCCTACTGATATTCAAAGATTTTACTGTTTAGTTGATACTTTAAATAGCAATGAACAAAATCACTTTCTAACCTTTTTCAGAATATTCACTCAGTTTTTTTACCAGTATTAAAAAAACAAAAACAAATAATTTTTATGTTAACCTTTTTTTATTTATTGTTACAAAACTGTTCATTATTACTTTAATTTGACTGTTTTATTAATTTTATTATAATTTGCATTGAATAAAGAAACCTAGTTTATTTTATGAAAAATATGTAATCTTACAAAACGAACTGTTCAAGTTAATATGAAAAGTTTAATTTTTCGAGATTTATGAAAAATAACAAAAATTTCTAGCTTATTTTTGTTTTGTTTTTAGTATTGTTTTCATTAAAGTTGACCTTTTTTTTCTTACTTTTTCAAACCCAAATAAATTAAAAATTTTAAAGACAAATAATAATAGCAAAAGTTTGAAACAAATATGTCAATTACTTATAAGAAGAGGTTTGAAATTATACATTTAATATATAAATGAATTTGTAATTAAGTATTAAACACTATTATGAGAAATCACGTTTCCAAATGAAAAGAAACTTCAATTTATTGATGAGTTATCCCAGTGTGCTTTTATTAGCTCCACACAATAGCTAAAAACAAGAAATGAATGTGGATACCCAACTATATTAGAAGTAGCCTTTTTTCCTACATCATATATTTATAAAATATATATCTTCAACTTTTCTTTTTCTCAAATCATTTTCCATATGCAAAAATAATCAAAATAAAAACTTCCACTGCAAATAATTGCAAGTTCTGCAAATATAGATTTAAATCTATTTACAAAATAATGTAGTTTTCATGTAATAGTTCATGTTCATTAATTCACTTTTTAATGCATTTTAACTCACTAATATAACTTGAACCACACTACTTTATATGTACTGTAACATTATATTTGTTGATTATATCAACAATATTCTTTGCATCAGTAATTAACTTAACAACAATATTTGCTGCTAAATTTACTATTTATTATGATAATAAAATCCATTTTTTCTCTTCATTACTTTTCTTTATGTATGCAAACTTATATAATATGTTAAAATGTATTTATTTTTCTCTCCTACATTCAATAATTTTTTAACATATATTTCATTGGGTAATTGATCACTTTGAAATTTACATAACATTTTATTTCTAAATAAAAATTTTAAATCTGTCAATTTGTGCATAATAGGAATTTTTGATAGAGACTATGCAAAACTTCTAGTTGATAAGGTTTTATAAACATCTTATAAGCAATCCTATTATTTTATCTCCTAAATTTAAATGAATCTGTCACAGAAAATGTATAAAAAGCTGTTAATAGTAATAATAATAAGTCAGATGTCACATGACTTATATATAGCTTGCACTTACAAATATGTAAAATTAAGAGCGTGCTAATAGCTCTAAACAAGCTTTTTTTTTTTTATTTATGATAAATGCTACTACAAGAGAAGACATTCAAATCATTTTTATCTTGGATTGTCCCCATCCCCAGACCGGTTTCGACCTATGGGTCTCTTCAGTGAGGAGTTGGGACATTAGATTTAAAAAACCAACTCAAGCAAAGCATTTATCTAAAAGTTAATTGTTAGAAGAAGATCTGAAACTTTTAGACATCTACATGTCTTTAAAGTCAGCTCTCCAACTGAAAAAATCATATGGGCCTGAACTTAATTCAGATACTCCATATATTAGTAGGCTTAGCCATTTAATTTAGCCAAAGCCACAACAGCAAAATAATAATAGTAATAATAATAAGTCAGATGTTACATGACTTATATATAGCTTGCACTTACAAATATGTAAAATTAAGAGCGTGCTAATAGCTCTAAACAAGCTTTTTTATTTATTTATGATAAATGCTACTACAAGAGAAGACATTCAAATCATTTTTATCTTGTAAAAATGATTTGAATGTCTTCTCTTGTAGTAGCATTTATCATAAATTAAAAAAAAAAGCTTGTTTAGAGCTATTAGCACGCTCTTAATTTTACAAAAAGCTGTTAAGCACCTTGGACTTGCAAATAACTCGAGATATAGTTTTACCAACTAAGACTCAAATCATACTTTCTTTTTGGATGTTCAATCAAGAATTTACAATCAAAGAATGACAAAAAATGGTATTCTTAAGTGGTTCCATACAAATTTCTTTTTTCAGATCCAACAATAAAATCAATGCAGTTTAGCATATTTAGATGCAATTGGAGTCTAATCAGAAAACTCAGTACAATCCATAGTCATTGCATTTGCCTGGTAAACAAAAAAACACATCAATAGTAATTTTTGTTTGTTTAAAACCATGTTGAGAATGACTGGAACTTGCCTTTCAATAAAATCCTGGAAAGTATCTTTGCTGAAATGGATAATAATGATGAAATCTTGTGTATTCGTTGTATTTATAAAAAATCAACAAAAGAAATGTTTTTAAGATTAGGCAACACAACTTTATAAGCACATATATTTATTCCCAAAAAATTCCACTGTTTTTAAAGCTAATACATCACTATTATACTTTAAAATTTCATCATCTGCAGTCATTTCATTTTAAGATTATAAAAAGCTGCTTTGACTTCAAATAACTCAAATTTAAAAAAATTTAAATAAAGAGATGAAATTTATAAATCATTAAAAATTATATTCTTGTTTAAAAGAGGATAAAAATATTTCATTTATTGTGATATTGACATCATATAAGAGAATATCATTGATAGGTTTAATAGGATTGTGATATTAATTTTCTGACCTATGTATTATTTATAAGTGAACAAAAAAGTCTCATGTAACCACAGTCAACAAGTTCTTGCAGTTTTAATCCATTAATAATTGAGCTTTCTTGACAGTATATTGAACTTCTATCTTTAGATCTTTTATGCTTATCCAATTTATTATACCACTACTTATAATCAAGACACTAATAATAGGATCATTATTAGAAAAACCGTCATGATTCTTTTTAATGAATCCAAGAATAGATTTACTTATATCCATAATATATTCCTTAGGAGAATTTCATGCCTCAATAACATGGCAATTCTGAAAATCCAAATAATCAGTTTTACTGTTTAATAATTGTTCAATTTAGCATGAATAATAGATATATCAAATTTTAATTTTCTTATATGATAGAAATAAGATTTATTTTTAATGCAAATATTTTAATTTTAAAGCATACTAATCTGTCCAACAATTTACATTTGTAATTGATTATATAATATGAAATCTTTTATTATTTTGAATATGGATGCATACATGTTTCTTTATAAAAAAAAATTCTGCATCAATGAAATGTGTTATGTCAATCCATTTATTACATGATCACCATTTCTTATGCTTGCTCATAACTTTTATTAAAACAGGAAAGCTCTTCATACAGTAGTGCTACTGAGTACAAGCCAGAGTAATCAGATCCAAGATTCCTCACTGATGAAGTCCACAAGCCAGAAACTAGTCTGGGGATATTGGATGAGTAGGCACTAGGTAGGGACTTTATGCACAAGCCTTCTGGAATCCATTGATTACTCTGGCTTGCATTGAGTGGCACTACTGTATGTAAAATTTTGCCTGTTTTAATCCATTCATTGTGCAAAAAACTCAACAACAGCAGACCATTTGAGTTTGTAGCATGAAATACTACTATTTCTAACAACGTTTAGCCAAAACCTATTATTTGTGACAGCAAATGTATTTAGTCTTGAAGAAAAATGATTTAAATTTTTAATGGTAGTGATACAATAATAATATCCAGCAAAATTTTAATTTAAATTTATGGAGAAAATAGAATACTAGATGCTTATAAAACTCACCAATTTGTAGATTTTATACATACCCTAAAATTAGAACAAATCAGTTTACAAATAAAATATGTAAATTTCAAAATAATCAGTTATCCTTAATGAATTATTGAATGCAAGATACAAAAAAAGACATGTTAAAGAATAGTATTGATGAGAAACAAAGGACTTCATTTCTATATATAAATAGTAGAATGTCCAGTATTATTATATTAGTTGTTTCTTTTCATTTGAATATTGCATTTAATGTAATGTTAAATACTAGTAGATTAATTATAAATGAAGATATTATCAATAAAATTAATAAATGTAATGTTATATATAAAATAATGTGCAACTGTAGTTCAGGTTATATTGTTGAATTAAAATATGCATTAAAAGAGAATTTATGAATATGAAATGTTGTTTAAAAAATTACATTATACCTTTACCCCGCTTAGCGATGGCAATTGGTCCTCCAAAACTCATTGTTAAGCAAGAATATCTTTGACAGAATACGTATTTATAATGGGGGTCTATGGGAAAAAATTGGTTGGTTCCTAAAGCTAAAAAATTACACTAACTTGGGAATAAAAAACATATTAAAAAATTATTTATTGAATGCATTGTATAAAAATATGTAAAACCAAAACCCTTAATGTAATATGCTTGTGTAAACTATGCTGTATTATGCAGATATTCACTTGAAATATGTACATACTGTACTATATATGTATGTACAGTATATATGAATATGTAAATAGAAAAAAAACTTAGCTTAATTTTTTGAGTTATCAGTTGCACATTCTAAGAGCTATTGCTGTCTTCTAAATCTTTTTCTGATCTTGTTTTTTTTTGGAGGAGATGCATCATATGTTGATGGCTGAGAATCCCTGGAGAAAAAGTTTAGAATGGATAGTTGACATTGCTTCTTGAATTTTCTTTTCATACAACATGTTATAAGGTCTCATTATTTGACTGAAGGCACTTATTTAAAATTTTGTATTGCAGTACATATTACTGTACACTGTATTTATGTTTATTACTTATTTAAAATTATTAAAATTAAAAAACAATGTTTAATTAGAAATTATTTAATTGAAAATAAAGACTTATTACTGTACACATAAATCAGTCAACTTTAGAAAAAAATTCAACTTATTTAAAAAGAAAAAAAAACCCAATTGTACTAATTTTCTAAAAACATATGCTAGGTTTATTTTTCTTTTATTTTATATTTGCTATAAGTCGATTGTTGGAATCTTAATAAATACAGTATTTTTAGTAATCTAATAGTGCCCCCCCTCCCGTTCATGTAGAAAGAAACTCATTAACATTTATTTTAAATACACAATGTTTTTCTTTTTAAACTTTTCTAAAAATGTTTTTCTTTTGATTTGAAATAACTTGAGTGTAAACAACATGTTTATTAACGAAGTTAGAAAATCAATAACTATTTTTACATAATTATCCAGGTGTTCTAAAAATAATATATCCTAAATAAGAAACATACCCACACAGTTTAATATTCATATTTAGTGTTTTCCTGAAAGTTTGTGATATTTATATATTGGAGTATTTCATCATCTAATATATGTGTTGAATGTCTTTAGAAAAATTAAACTTTATTTAAATAATCCAAGTACTGTACATTATATTTAAATAAAGTTTAATTTTTCTAAAGACATTCAACACTTATATGTATACAGTATTATAAACAAATTAAAAATCTTTTTTCTTTTCAAAAACTTTATTTTCTTATCTCAATACTGACCATATATATATATACAGTATTTATATAATATAAAACTCCAACTGTTTATCTTCATATAGTCATTTTCAAGGATATCTCTCACCCACTGCTATATCTTATTACTCTTTCTTTTACATTATTTAATTACAAATCAACGTTGAAACGTTTGAGTTTTGTATTATATAAATATATATACTGTATATGTTCAGTATTGAGATAAGAAAATGAAGTTTTTGAAAAGAAAAAGGATTTTTAATTTGTTGATATTATTGTAGAACATATATACATATTTTAAAAGAAAAAGTGGATGAACATTTGCTGTGTTATTTATTATATATGATGTATACAGTATTATAGATTCAATAATTATAGATATTTTAAGTGTTTTATGAATAAAATATTGTATGTGTATACAATTGCAGCAAAGTCATTACCTGTATACATATTACAATAATATACATTTGCTTTTGGGTAAAATGAATTTAATATAGCTATCTCTGACGTCATCAGTGACGCAAAATTCAAGATGGCTGCCAAATTTTTTTATTTTTCCCGATCGTTATAGTGAATAATCGATTGTACATCGAAGTAGTGGGTACAAATTGATGATGATCGCTATTGTGAAATATTGCTAAGTAGACAATCGCTAAGTGGGGTAAAGGTGTATTTTATAGATATATTAAAATTTTTATTTTCGAATATACAATTACTTGCATTGGAAGTTTTTGTTTTAATAATGTTTTGTTTTGCTTGCAGAAATTAATAAGAAGAAAAAAAATCAAAGAGGCATGTTTTATGAAAATGAGATATAATTTATTAAATAAGCAATATAATAGTATAAATGTACAATGGTAATTTGACCATCCATGTTGAAATGTTAACACTGTATAATTTTAATGAGATTTTGATTTTTAAAGTTTAATTGTAAATGCCAATGTAATTGATAACTGTAGCTGTTATTTATTTATTTATAAGATGATATATTGAAATTTGTAGAGTTAATTCCAGTATTTTGTTTTATAATATATCATATCTAATATTATATATATTAAACATACTATTACATAGTGTTTTGTAAAATTTATTTATAGATACATGCTTGGTTACTTATGAATGCAATTTTTGGCAACTAGTTAAAACAATTATCTTTGCTGTAGCCTAAAGAAATTTATAAGTTAACAATTATCTTTGCTGTTGTCTAAAGAAATTTATATGGTAACATCATTAGTTACTAAATTTATCACATACATTGTAATAATCATATTAATAAGATTATGTAAAAGTAAAAAAGCTTTCAAACAAGCCACTGCAGAGCAAAAATCTCTCCAAAAGTTTCTAGTAGAAAAAAAACAATGAAGAAATTTGTAATAAGTGAGCTGTTGATTGTATACCATCGTTGTTTTACTCTTTAACTAATAGTAACTAGATTCTCATTTATCAATTAATATTGGGTTATTTGTATCAACTCAGGCTATCCATATGAAAGAAAAATCTTATGCCTAATTGTAATCTGACATTTTTTCCAAGATTAGTAAATCTTCTTTATGTAATAGGTATCTATATATTAATTAATTGCTGTATCTATAAAAAGTTATACAGCATTAATTCTCTCCTCTTAATAAGTTTTGAGTAATTAATACTAAATGAAAATGTCAACAGTTTCTATTTCTGATTAACATTCCTCATAACAACATATATTATTATATTGTATTTATTTAGAGCCAATCTACTCATATTTAGGTGTCAAATCTAATAATGTGAAAGTTTTAAACAATTTTAAGTGTTAAATTCAAAATTCAGATTAACTTTGCTATCTATCTATAAAGGCTTAAAATTAATTTAGTACAGTAATTACATATTTTATTTACTAAACTAAAATAGCTATATATAAATTATTTACAGTATGTAACGATATATAAATATGTCGTTACATTAATTTAAAATAAAAACCTAAAAGTTCGCAAATAAAAGGAAAAAACTAAACGCTAAAATTAAAATATTGTTAAACGTATACATTCGCACAGATGCTAAACTTTAAAAATATTTTTTTTCATAAAAAAAAAAAAAAAAAAGTATTTGAACGTATTTTTTTTAAATAAAAAAATACAAGATTGAAATATAAAAATATTTTAATAAAAAAAAATAACGTAAGTTAAAATAAAAACAGGTATTAATTAATTCCTGTAATCTATAAATGGAAATGATTGTTTATTAATTATCTAAAAGCTGTTTAATTAAAAAGTCAGATGAAACGTTAGATAAGTGAGTACAAAGAAATTAAATGACCAATGCGAACACCAGAAATTCAGCACGGACCGTAACTGAAACACCAGAGGATTAGTGACGTATTGCCGATTGAATCCTATGATCAAATGATAAGAGGCTAAGAAAAATATAAAAGCCAAATGATTATTAAAATTTTTATCTGAGAGCTGACTATGAATAGATCGTTATAACTAGCTATATTGCAGATTTTCACGATGTGGAAGTCTGCAATAAATTTAATTTTCCGGACAACCAGTTGAGGCCTCTGGATGACAGTTCCTGACCAAATGCATGGCAAGTCGCAGTTTCATTTCAAAGGACAAAATCTACGAAAGTGATCACGAAGATGGACTTCTCAATCTATTAAATCCGTAAAGTATGAACTATTGTGTCTATCTAATAAGAACTTTCCTAAAATTGCAAGTAATTAATAACTGAAAATAAGAAATTCTATCTGACTTTTAAGTTTTTTAAAACAAATTAATAATGTTTAAAATTATATGTTTCCCGATTGATAAACATCATTTCTATTTTTTTTTTTTATATTGTAAAGATTATTTAAATGTATGAAATTTAAGTTGTTTATAGACGCTTGCATGGATTCGTTTGCGGTTAATTATATTTTGGTTTTCATATTTGATCAAAATATATAGACATTCGATAAATACTGATACCTTACGGTGAGTATCTAAAATGTATTTATTCGGATGTCTTTTAAGTTATTGGTGACAACGCAAGTATCTTATGGTGAATACTATTGGGTTACTTATAAGTTTCCCTCTGCGATTGTCGGTATCAATAATTTTGTATTTTGATCGTTTATGTTTATTTTGAAATGTTTTTGACCGTGGAATCTATGTAATCGATCTATACCCAACATTTTTAAACAAATCTGTGCGAACGTATCTAAATGTTAAAAATTAAGTCGGGCGTGAATGGCTATATAGTTTTGTAAAGTTGTATTAAGGGAGGGTAATCTTAGGTTATTCATTTCGTAGTTGAATTGGTTCAATGGATTGGATATATTTATGTAATTAGTAGATGTAGTATGAGGTCCGCTACGGGCAGGATTATAGATATACGCCACACACCCTCTGTTTGCCTATGGATGGGTTTGTAAGTCGGCAGAAGACCGCAGTCCATTCCTATGGAGTTTTTAGTTTATTGATCTACTTGCCAACAGATGTCACATTCCTGTTGGTGGAGAGTCAATATCTTCTCTATTTCTACTTATTGTTCAGATGTACATTCCTGACAATATAGTATTTTGTGTTGTCGTATCATGCTACATTGAATACATGAATGTATCAGATGGATTGGCGCCAGTTGATTGCGAAATTTGTTGCCTAAGGTTAAATCAGGGAAGAATATTTTCCTTTCAAATGCAGACCTATGTAATCCATTCATACTCGACCCTCTAAATAAATAGTAAACTCATTATTTGCAATCTACTTAAATTTAGAATTAAAGATCAATATAAAATTATAAACGTTAAATTTATTCCTCAATTTAAATATTATTTTATATGTGCGTAAATAAATGTTTTTATGTGTTAATTTCTGGCAGTGGCTTTTATTCTTTTATATTTAAGATATAAAATTTATATTTTGTTATCTCTGCTACTCCACTGAGCTAGTGACAATGGGCTAACGATCTAAATATGTAAATAAAGTGGAATCCTAACAGCGCGTATCTGCCTACTCTATAAATTTTTCTAGGCTCAAATGCCTAGATGGCGCCCTTTGGTATTGCGGTGCGATGCGATCTCCCACTTCGTTTGGATCGTTATAAGTATTACCATTTAATTTTTTTATATGGTATTTACCTATAAAAGTATTAATGTAACAGGCAATTCACTTTATAAACTATTTATAGTTAACTTTACTAATTGACAAAAAAGGTGTTGTATTTCACTTTATCTCCCACTAATAGACTAATCCTGATTTCATGTTATTGTGATTGAATTGAGTATTCATTGCCACAGACCAATAGACATATAAATAGATAACATATATCTAATAGTAGACATAGGCCAATGGTTGATGATGAACAGTGAATCTGATTATTTTCATTATGGAAGAGGATTTGGCTCTAAATTAGTCAGTTGTAAGTAAAGTCAGACAACAACAAATTGCTGTCAGACCTGAATGGCAATGCACATGTACTTCACTATATGGCTAAAATAGTAAGGCAAGTTCATGTTACGGAAACTGCTAGATCCTAATCAGACATGAGCAAGAAGACACACAAGCAGCCAGACATGTTGCCATATCTACATGATGCAAAATAGCTGTACAACTTAGAAAGGCACCAGAGTCACCTACGTTAATAGTTGTATGGCAACTAGATTCTATACCTTTTTAATGGTATCATGCTAAAGTATAACAGTTATATATATTATAAATACGTATGTATATTTGTTTAATTAATAAATATTTAATTGTATTTTTATGAAGCTGTCTTTATTACAATCACATATAAACATAATGTTTTGATGCAGTCATGACAGTGTCTGTTTAAATTATCATTAGGTATTAAAAATTGACAGCTAACATTATTAGGGCACCAATAGAAATTATTAAAAAATCCAAATATGAATGGTTATTCATTAACTATAAAGAAAATTCAGAAAATTTTCTCTCAAGGCAGAAAAAAGAAATCAAACTGGCTAAAATCAATTCATTAGAAGAATTCAATCCTGCCTATCCTGACATTTGACCATTATATATAAATCAGTACTTTTCTCAGTGCAAGCTAATCAAATCAAAAAACCTGACTTAAAATTAGCCATATTTTTGGACAATTTGTGGATCTCAGATCTATGAGATATTACAATTACATGCAGCTCTGATATTTCCATGGAATTTCATTTTGATAAGGCCATATCTCTGCTGTCAAACTTTTTTTGCCTAAAACTCTTAATGATAATGCAGAAATATCACTTCAATCCCAATACACTAGGGGAAGGAGAAAAAGTGTTAGACCTTGCTGCTAAACTCAGAAAGCTAGCTCTGAACTATAATTTTAAGGAGTTTTTAAATGAAGGTCTGTGAAGTCATTTTATTTGTGGAATAATAGATCACAATCTTAGGATCAAGTTATTGGTGAACCCTAATATCACATTTAATTCAGTTCCCCTCAGGTCATTCTAGATGAGTTGACAATGAATCAAGTAGATCCATTGAAGAAAATGGATTACAGTATTAAATTTGTCAATCAGAAAACTGGGTCAAACAAATATCTAGCTGACATTTAAATAAACCAGCCAGAATTGGCAAAAGTGAATGAAAAATTGGACAAAGCAAAATACACACATACCAAATGTCCATACTAGAATACAGTAGTTACATATTACAAGCTTTTCAGTCACATAAAAACTGCTTGTTTTAAAAGAAAAAACAAGTCATTCAGAAGAGAGTAGAAGAGTTAATTCAAAAAGCCAGAAAGGCAATGTAAAATCAAATAAAATCAATAATGCATGTATAAATAACATGAGAGGCATTAATTCATCTTTACACTAATAACAATGGAACTAAATACCAGGTCTGCAGTGTCCATTGTGTCAAAAAACACTGATAAGAATAGCAATTTATAAGACCATGATGGTTCAATTACATGGGCTTTACAGTGATTAAAGTGCACCAGCAGACAAAAATTAAATTAAAAAGGGTCTGGACTAGAATTCTAGAACAATCCATGTAAATAAAAGTGTTAAAATGTGGATAGGTGCTAAAGTTCTTTGCCATATATTTAAGGAAATCATCAAATAGGTTCCACCAGTTGTAATTAAATTAAAAGGATTACAAACTGGTTGTTCAAATAACTGATGGACAGAAACACCACATGCACATATTTCAGCTAAGGTTGAATATATATGTCACTAATTAACAGTGAAAAGTCAGGAGTCAACAGTGAAAAGTTACTTGTGAACAGTGAAAGATCACCAGACAATAGTGATAAGTTTAAAAAAGTTCAAAATCATCAGATTTACAAGTGAAGATACTGGAACTGTTGATGATGGCACTGAACCTGTTGAAACCAGAATGTAATGAAGTCATTCATTGAAACATCTTGAATGGTTACATTTTCAAAGACTAATTTTAGACAGAGGGAGGGAAATGTTACATCTTACCTTACATTCAAGTAATGGTCTTATACAGATTCCATCTTATCTTTATCAGATTTAGCATTTATTGCCACAGTCTAATAGATATATGAATAGATGGCATATATCCAAAAGCAGGTACAGGCTAATGAAAGATGATGCTCAGTGAATCTGATTGTTTTCATTATGGAAGGGGATCTGGTTATAAATAATCAGGCCAGTTGGAGGTTAAGTCAGATAACAAATTGCTATATCTTGAATGGCAATACACACATTGTATACTATATGGCTAAAGCAGTGAGGTAAGTTCACTTTAGAATTGGAAGCTTCTAGATGATAATTAGAAATGAGGTAAATTATTACAGAAGTGTTAGAAGTATCAATATACTTACACATGAGGCAAATAGTACAGCTGAAAGTGATAAGTTAGAAGGAAACCTGAGTCCCTTACATTAATAGTTACACAGCAACTAGATGCTATACCTTGCCACTGATACCAGGGAAATGTATAACAGTTATATACATTATAAATACATATTTGTGTGTTTGTTTTAATTAATAAATATTTAATTGTACTTTTACGAGTCCGTATTTATTATAATCACACATGAACACATTTTCTTCATAATAATCTGAGGTACCTGCATTTGAAAACTTTATTTTCAAGTATGTTTTATTAATAAATGAAAATCTATGTCACAGGTTTGTGAACATCAAAATGAATTTATTATTGAAGATTTATTAAGATTCTATCATTTTTTGTGGTTATCACTAACTTTAATAGAAAGAGAGATTGCATTTAGTTTTAATTTATAAATGTGGAGTTTTTTTTTTAAATCATATGAAAACTTTCAAAAAAAAATTTAAAAAAAATTTAACCAAAAGGGGGTGGGGGGGAAAAAAAAAAAAAAGAAAAAAAAAAGTATTTTTTGAAAAATTATCAGAAAAAAAATACATTTTTTTTGTTGTTGTTGTTGTTATTTAAACTTTAAAAATATAATTTGACATTTCCATAAAATTATAATTTGGCAATAAAATTTTGTAAATATTTACATTTTACTGACCAACTTTTGATAGCATATACGATACAAAATATTTATCAGCAGGAACAAAAAAAATAATAATTATCAAATTATGGCATAGTTTTCAAACAAAAGTTTTTTGAAAAATTTCCATTATCCTGATTTTACAATTAATACACACCAAACAATAAATTGTTTAAATTCAGTTAATTTAATAATTATTATTAAACCATTTGAACTTATAGTTTTCTGGTAGTTTTTCTATAACTCTCTAGAAATACTTTTTTTTTTAAAAAAAAAAAACAAAACTAAAATGTGCAAAATTCTCCATATAGTAGTACCACTCATGCAAGCCAGAGTAATCAATGGATACCAGAAAGCTAATGCATAAAATCTATATCTAGTGCCTACTCATCCAACATCCTCACACTAGTTTCTAACTTGTGGCTTTGTCAGTGAGGAGCCTTGAATCTGAAAGCACTGTACCTAGATCTTACAATCGAATGCAGTTCCCCAGTAGCCACCTTTTTATCTCTACAAAATTACAAAACTATGAGAATAAAATTGAAAACAATAATACTTTCAATCCAAGATCATTAGCTTATATGTCATATAGTTCTAAACTCAGATCAGTACACATACATTTTGGTATTTTTGGTTCTTTAATAACCATAACCAACACTATCCTATAAGGAAGGATTGGTATTAAACCACTAAACATCACATGATCACCATTTCTTATGTTTGCTCATAACTGTTATTAAAGTAGGCAAAACTTTTCATAGAGTAGTGTCACTCAGTGCAAGCCAGAGTAATCAATGGATTCCAGAAAGCTAATGCATAAAATCCCTACCTAGTGCATACTAGTAGCTTCTGCATCCATTGATTACTCTGGCTTGCACTGAGTGGCAGTACTGTATGAAGAGTTTTGCCTGTTTTAATAACAGTTATGAATAAGCATAAGAAATGGTGATCATGTGATATTTAGTGGTTTAATACCAATCCTGCCTAATAGGATAATGGTGACTATGGTTATTAAAGAACCAAAGATATCAAATGTATGGGTACTGAACTGATTTCAGACCTATATGACTATATAAGCTAATGAGCTTGGATTGAAAATATTATTGTTTTCAATTTTATTTTCATAGTTTTGTAGTTAAGTAGAGATAAAAGGTGGCCGCTGGAGGGTTGCATTAGATTTTAAGATCTAGGTGCATTCCTCTCAGATTCAAGTCTCCTCACTGATGAAAACCACAAGCTAGAAACTAGTCTGGGGATATTGGATAAGTAGGCACTAGATAGGAATTTTATGCATTAACCTTCTGGCATCCATTGATTACTCTGGCTTGTACTGGCTGGCACTACTGTATGGAAAGGTTTGCCTGTTTTAATAACAGTTATGAGTAAGCATAAGAAATGGTGATCATGTGATGTTTAGTGGTAAAATAAATACTACAAAAATACTCTATTGATAGAACTTACAACTAATGTTTATAATTTACTAAGGCTGTAACCTTAGAAATAAGCGTCTGAAAAATACGAAGGTAGGGACCTCTATAGGTCTTAAAACACAAGCTTACGCTATGAAGAAAAGAGAGAATAGCATAAGCTTGTGTTTTAAGACCTATAGAGGTCCCTACCTTCGTATTTTTCAGACGCTTATTTCTAAGGTTACAGCCTTAGTTAATTATTACTTAATATAATAATGGGCGTTTAATAAAATTTATAATTACAACTAATGTTTATATAATTTAATACATTATACAGGCTTACACACACCTGCACATACAATGTACTATATAAGGGATTCACACTGACTTTCACATGATCCTCAACTCTCGAAGCCATTTCATATTGTTGACCCACCTGATAACACACATGTTGAAAAGATAAATAATCACCAATATATGTATTTAATGCTAAACCAGCAATCATCAGCAGGTTCAGACTAATATCTCCTAACATATATACAATCAGTGTTCAGCTTTATATTAAGATAGCCAATCTTCATACTTTAATGAACTGGCTTCAAACTACTCCAACCCACAACTCTTTAGCCATCTATTTCATTGAAAATCTGATGACAGAATGTTCAAATCCCATGTTAGTGCCAAGGGTGTCATCCCACCCATGTTGACTGTTAGTCATTCTGACCCCTCGTACTGGAGAATAATCCATTTACATATGTGAAGGATGGGCACACCTTAAACACACTATGTTTCAATATGTAATTTAATACATTGTACAGTCTTACATATACCTGCACATATAACGTAATATATAAGGGATTCGAACTCAGATTTTCGCATGGCCCTCAACTTTCCAAGCCATCTTATGATGCTGACTCACTTGATCACACACGTGTTGAAAAGATAAATAATCACCAATATAAGTATTTCATGTTAAACCAGCAATCATCAGTTGGTCCAGATTACTATCTCCACACATATATACAATCAGAGTTCAGCTTTATATTAAGATAGCCAATCTTCATACTTTAATGGACAGGCTTCAAACTACTCCAACCCACAACTCTTCAGTCATCCATTTCATCAGATCATTGAAAATCCGATGATGGAATGTTCAAAGCCCATGTTAGTGCCAAGTCTGAGTTCGAATCCCTTATCCTTATATAATAAATAAATCAATAATAATCAATAAAATACAATAAAATATAAATTCAAGTGTAAAGCATAAATCTATGATTTATTACTTAAAATTCATATATTGTAAATTAATTATATTATTGACATAAATGCAGTACCAATGTGACGAACACATATAATCTAATTACATAAATTCTTACTCCCACTTTTTTGACCATACTTTTGTAAATAGATATTTCCAACATATAAAATAAAATATTTAATACAAGGTATAATCAATTTATGTACAACATACATTTATAAACATTACAAATTAAATGTAAATTTTTATCTAAAAACCATCTTCCAATTAAAGGTATAAAACTTTTCCTAATATTAAAACATTTGTGTATATTACTTATATATATAATGATTCATAACAAATTAGATGCTTATTTATTACATTGGATTGTTATTACTTGCAACTGATTACTTTTATTTTATATTGTTATATGTTAGAAATATCTATTTACTAAAATAATGGTTGAAAAATGGGGTGGGGGGTGATATCTATCATTAGTTTATGTATGTTTTTTTTTATATTTTTATTATATTTATATAAATAATATACATTATACGGATTTATAATTTTTTGAATGTTAATATTGGTAAGCATCATATAAAATTATTATACAAATGTATTAACAATCAAATATAATAAAATATAAATCTAATAATATAATAATTATGTTTCACCTAAAAACTATCTTTTATGTAAAGGTATAGAAGTTTTCATAATATTAAAATGTTTTTGTGTATTTGCTTTTATACATAATAATGCTTAATAAATTGGATGCATATTTATTATATTTGATTTTCTTTTTTGTAAAAAGATAATTATATTAAAACATTATATTGTATTTATGATTTTATTTTATATGTTAGAAATATCTATTTAGGTGGGGTAGTGGATGGTTGCTGTATTGTCCATGTCCTATTCTTTAATTCTCACACAAAAAAAGAGTAAACCAAGGGCAGAGTCTTTGATAGTCAGTAGCCACTACAGTTGGCATAGCAGAAGCAGAACTGTGATAAGTTGGTTAGCTGTCAAAATGGCTGAAAGGTAAAGTGGAGGAATATAATGCCTCTTTTCTGGATAGGTCAAATCACATACAGCAGTAAATTACAGCTATTCCATTATCATGATAAAGATATTACCATGGAATTCCAACTAAAAAAAAGATTAAAAATGATTTCTAGAAATAAGTTTTGTAATAATTATACAAATCAAGGTGTGAACAACAAATATGTCCACCATATAGAACATGCTCATTCAATTTTTTGTGTATTTGATACTTTTTTTGCTGTCTTTTAATTTCTTCTGCAGATTATTCTAAAATACTTCAATACTATGTCTAATTTTAGTTCTCCAATGCATTGCATTTTCTATACAATCTTTCCAATGGAAATGTCCTTAGAATGTCTTTAAGGTAATACATGTAATATTAATGGGGTCTATCTTTTCCATGAAAATCATATTCAAGTTTACTGCATAACACTCTATATAGGAAATATTGTATTTTTCATTTGTTTTACATATCCAAGTCAATGAAAGTATGATTTTATAATAATGGAATCTATAGTACTACATATCAAATTGAAGAAAATATTGATTTGTTTTATGATCTTGCCATTGTACTTTTAAAATTTTGCAAAGCATTCTTAAATGAAATTTTTCTAATACTTTTATGTTTTGTTAATAGGTTGTCTAATTCTCACTTCCATGTAATAAATTGAATAAAATAACAGTTTTAAATGCAACTAATCTAATAGCAATAGTTATTTCACTGTGAAGGAATATCCTATGTTTTAGCTTGCAGCAGCCCATTGAAGTCTTTGCTGCACTTCAAAATCTTAATCCATCTGCCTACATATAAATCTGCTAATATATTGAAATTAGTCTCCTTCCTCAAGTTAATAACCATCTAAACTAAAAGTTGCTAAGTAGTTTCCTTCCATTGAGTTTTTTAAACATTAATTACTAAATAAAGTCTTTATATGTTTCAAAATCCAAGAAGATAGAGTTCTTGTTTTCTTTTTTAATGAATTCAAAATATACATTCCCCATCAAACCTATATTGCATCTCAATCCCTATTTCATTAAGTCATCTATAAACAGGTCTAAAGACTACTACCATAAAAATTAAAAACATTGTTAGAGCAACAACAAATGGTTTAATAGTAATTATTGAATTGCATGAATTAAACTATTTATTGTATTGTTTGGTATATATGAATAAATATTTTTTTAAATAGGAAAAGGGAAAATAAGTCTCATTTTTTCTTACATTCAAAAAGAAAACGATTACTTTTAAATTAATTTATACATTGTGAATCATATTTTATTTTGCGTGTGTAAGCTTATTTTTATATAGCTTTTTAATCTGCCAAGATATGATTAATGGAATATGTGAATAAAGGCTTTCTCTTTATACTATGTACATTTAATGTAATTTTAAACAATTATAGATATTTTCTAATTTTTTGGATTATTTTTGTACTATTACTAATTTTACATTAATACAGTTTATGAACTTCTTTATTTTGTCTTTTTTGATTGATTGGTATCTTTGAGCGTCTTGATATTATATAGAATCAATTTCTTTTTTTAATCAAATAAACAAATATCCCTACATTACTGAATATGTATATTAGTATTGTTAAAAATATATTATTTCACATTTTTATATATAATAACTGAAATACAGGCTTATTATATACCTGTATCAATATATGTAATATATAGAGTATATGAGTACAGACTTTCACACGAACTCTATCTCATATCACTGATACACTTGAACACATATATGTCGAGATAAATAATCACCAATATACATATTTCATGCTAAATCAGCAATCATCAGTTGGTCCAGATTATCATCTCTACACATATATGCAATAAGTGCTCAGATATATATTAAGATATCAAATCTTCACACTTTAATGGACAGACTTCAATCCATTTCACACTCCAACTCTTCAACTGTCCATCCAATTGAAAATCTGATGATGGAATGCTCAAAGGCCACCCTGAAGTCGAGATTCTTGTCACATCCATGTTGACCTACAGTCAATCTGACCCCTCACGTACAGGACATAATCCATTTAATACATATACAAGTGATGGGTAGACATCTCTACTATGTAATAACTCAAATACAGGCTTATTATATACCTGTATCAATATATGTACAAATTAGTTTATTCTCATACTGTATTCATATATGTGTAGCGATTCATATCTCATTTGCATTATTACTTCTGGGTAAAAATATAGTTTCAGGTTTTTTTTTGATCATAAAATAATTTTCTTATAATAAAAAATGCATATTAAATGAAATACATACATAATTTATATTTCAAATGCAGTTTAATATATTTTGGCTATTTACAAAAACGTAATAAGCATCTTCAGTTATTAATTTTTTCAGTTATATAAAAAAATACGTGGACCAAAACAAATAATTATATATAGATTATTTTCTGATTACTTTTGTATTTTGAGAAGTAATTTTAATAAAGTCAATCATTATCCGTTTGAGTAAAGATATCTTTTGTGCACACTATGGTCTGGCATTCAACAGATGATGTTTGGATTTTTCCTGAAATATAAAATGAAAAATTCAATATAGTACCATTCTCATAAATATTAAATACAAAATGTGCATGTATTATGTGTATATGTATTTATCCATACAATATTCTTTGTGAAGATTATTGCCATTACAGTTTTGAACTCTGAAAAAGAATATATATACTATCATTAAATATACTTTCTATAGTCACTTTTTATAATGTATTAATTTTATTATTTTTTTCTTAACAGTATTTTCTAACAGTTTTATCTTGCCAGTAGTCTTCATCAGAGCTATAATATCCAAACATATACAACATAAATAGTATATTTTAAAATATATTTAAATAAATACATTATATATAATAATTATACATTTATATATTAGGTTTTTATACATTACACTTATTTTTTAATGAACATAAAAAAAATATATATATATATATTCATATTTTATAAATCAGTTTTACAATTTTTAACCTCTTTTTTATTATTTTAATTTTTTGTATAAGTTATTTGATTATAACTTTTAATGACAATAATTTAATATATATTTAGGGATTGTAATTGACACTGGGGGGATTGCCTTGATGTGCTGACATGGGGGATTTGTTCCCCAAGATAAATTAAAGATTATATATAATTTTGTGAATATCATCTGGAAGCATTTTATTGTGTGGGCATGAAATGAAAATAAGGGAAGAGAGATAGATTTAATTGGATTTGGAAAGATCAGAAATAATATTACTAAAGTTTGGAAAGTGATTCCTTACACCATTTTAATATAAAAGGAAAAAATAATTTGGGTGTGTGTGTGTTTACTGTAAGGAGGCTTTAAAACTACATTGTACATAAGATTAGTTGGTTTTTGGAGTAGGTCTGTTACTAAAGAATTTTTCAATTTAAGAAAGAGAGTGATATATTCCAGAAACAAGATAACATTTGAGGCATAAGGTTAGAGAGTACATGTTTAGTGATCACCAATTTAAAAAAAAAGAAATTTTTTTTTTTTGTATAAAGAGGTTTAAAAAGTAGTAGAGAAAGCATGAATTTAAATTCAGAGTAGGGAACTTAAAAATAAGGAATATGTGTTGCATTTGTATCTCACAATGATATATAATGGTCAGAAGGAAATTAGGCATGCTATGGTAGTGTGTATTGTATATAATAAGAGTTATCATTTGAAATGCTTAAATCAAACTAGGAAGAGTGTAACAGGTGTATGCTTATGTAGAATGTGTAAATGTGATAAAAGAGGGGGAAATGTTTTTTAAGTTTGGATTGTTTATAAAGAAAGTCAGAAGAAATGGAGCAAAATGCAGTTGAGGAAGATACAATTGAGTATGTTTTTAGTGGAGTGACAAGAGATATGGATGAAAAAATAAGTACTGCAATGGAAATGGTTATCCAAAGAAAAAGTAAGATAAAGGAAGTAAAGGATGTAAAAGAAAAATTAAAATTGTTAGAGATGAAGTGTGAGCAGATTAAGGAATTAATGAATAAAAATCATAAGGAAGAACTAGATAAGGAAGTCCAAAAGGTGGAAGAGAATATTACAAATGAATTAGAAGAAGTAAAACATGAGACAGTATTGATAGGAGACTCGCTAATAAGTGGATGTGGAAATGTAATTGCAAGAGAAAATAGAAACAGGTATGTAAGAAAATGTTTGCCTTGAGCTAGAATTAGGGATATTACAGATAAGGTAAAGAAATAAGAGAGTAGAGATGTTTATGTTATAGTAGGCACAAATAATTTGTCAGAGCCATTGGAGAGAGTAATGGACAAGTACATAGAATTGATTATTAATTTGAATAAGATTAAAAGAAGAGTAGGAATAGTTGGATTATTACCAACATTCAATAATATATATATATGTTAAGATAGGGCATGTTCTATAAATGAGATTGAGAAAATTATATGAGAGAAATAATATTATGGTTGTGGATGTGTGGGACTTTTTTTTATTAGTAAGAGGAAATTGTATAGTAAAGATGGATTGCACTTAGCAAAACAAGTAAATGAAGTATTAGCGAGTTTGATTTATAAAAAATATTATTGTTCAGGAAACTTATAAAGGGAGGTAGAGTTTTAAATTGCAGTAGTATCAAAAAGAAGAAGAATGGATGGGATGTAAGAAATAAACAAAGGTTAGCTTATTTAGATATAAATGTATATGTGGTCTGTAAAATTAATGGTAAGCAAGTTACTTACAAATGTAAAGGAGAAGACTGAAAAGAATTTATAAAAGGGTAGTAAGAAAAGAAGAAATTGTTAAAATTGGATATTTGAATATGCAAGGTGGTAGCAGAACAGAAAAGTGGCTGGAATTAAACAAAGCAGTTAAAAATGAAGAGCTTGAGGTATTAGCAATAGTTGAAACATAAATAAGAGAAGAACATACACTGGAAGACTTGTGGCAAAATATGATTAGAAAAGAAAAAAGTGGCTGAGTTATGTCAAAAAATATTTAAATACTGTTAAGTATCAAGAACACTTGTGGTTTGAAATAAGGTTAGGAAGACTAGACTGGATAGTGGCTATAGTGTATATAGCTCCTGGAGATAAACTATAATGGAGTGGAACAATAGCATATATAAATGCCTAGTTAAGGATATATAGAGTTTCAAAAAAAAGGGGAAGCAAATAATGGTTAAAGGGGGTATGAATAGGCATATTGAAGAAATTGATGATGTGGATAACAAGAATGAACACATTTTGAAGAATTTTTGTCAGAGAGAGAATTTGAGCATTGGGAATTTATCAAATATTTATGAGGGACAATACACATGTTACAGAAATAATATACTTCACACAATAGATTATGTACTAGTAGAGAAAGAGGGAATGAATAAAGTATGAACAATTAAAGGGTTTGATCGAGTATGTAAGAGTGATCATAATTTCTTTATAATAGAAATGTTTAATAATGTGATGGAACATAGTAATACAAGTAAAAGGATAGTGAAAGATGTGGCTGGAGAGTGAATAATAAGAATAAGTTTAAAGAATATAAAATAAAAATAGAAGAAACCATGGAAGAGTTTGTTGGGAGTGAATATAAGGGCTGATGTGGTAAAGTAAAAAAAGTGGCAAATAAGATTTTAGGTGAGAATATTTAGAAGAATAAAAGTGATAGAAAAGTGAAAATTAGTAAAAGTGTAAAAGGGATGGAGAAATCATGCAGAGATACTATTATAAACAAAAAAAAAATGAAAAAGATGCTAATATTAAATGGGAAAACTATTTTTTAAAAAAGAAATTGGTTAAAGTTAGATAATTATAGAGAATGAAATTAAATAGTAAATTGTTGTTGGATATTAATAAAAGTGGAAGAGTTACAAGTAAAAAATTTTGGAAATATGTTAAAAGAAGGACTATAGGGGAGAGAGAAATAATATTACTAGATGTTTAGAGAATAGAGTGTAGCTCTAGAAAAGAATTAGAGACAATCTTAAATAAGTATGTAATGGATATAGAAACAATGTTAGATGTAAAGGACAGGGTGATAACAAACATGAAAGCATATAGTGATGGAAATATTAGGATTATAGAAAATGAAATGACAGGCAGGAAAAAAATTGAAAAGTGGAAAGGCAAGAAGTTTAAACGGATGCCCAGCAGAGATGGTGATGAATTTAGGAAATAGGGCAAAATTAAATTATTATCATGTTTTAATAAGATGGCACAGAAGTGAGAATTTCCAGATAGCTGGAATAATACAAGAGTAAAGTTACTATTTAATGAAAATGGCAAGCATCCTAAAAAATTAAACAATTATAGATCAACAGTGGTAACATAAGTGTTATATAAAGTTTTTGCATATATGATGGCTGGAAGGGTTGGAAGATTGATGAAAGACAATAATATAGTGAGAAAAATGCAAGGAGGTTTTCAATCACATAGGTATATAGAAGATAGTTTATTTGTAGTCACACAACTTATAGATATGAATAGGATGCAGATAGACAGTTATATATGGTTTTTATTAATATAGAGAAGGCATATAATAGAGTAGAAATAGATTATGGGTAGGTTTAGTATACTTGGGAATGAATGGAATATTAGTGGATCTTATTAAGAGTTTGTATGAAAATGATTACCATATCTATCAATTAGAAAATATAGAATGAGATAAAGTTAAAAATGGGGTGGGACTAAGTCAAGGATGCCCTATGTCACCTATTTCATTTTTGTTATATTTGAGAGAAATGGAGAGAGCAATAGAAAAACTAGGAAGAGAAATAGAGATACCATTAATAGATGGCAAGGAGGTATATACATTATCAAGTCTTTTATTTGCTGATGATATATTTTTGTGCAAAGAAAGTAGAGAAGATATGGAAGTTATGCTAAAGACAAGCACAAGGGTGGTTAAAAAGATGGGGATTAAATTTAGTGAAGGAAAATCAAAAGTAATAATGATAAATGCTGGGGAAAGAGAAGAAAAACAATTTTTAGTTGGAATATAAAGTTAAATATGGTGAATAAGTTTATCCATTTGGGAATCATTTTAAGTAATCAGAGGAAATTGCTTAGATGAATGGGAGAAAAATTTGAGAAATGAAGCAAAGAAAAGAGAAATTCTGATAAAGAAATTTTCAGTGTTTTTATATAATAAATATGATGTAGCTAGAATTGTATGAAAGGCAGTTGCAGTAGCTAGATTAATTTATGGTAACAATGCATTATATGTTAGTAAAGGGGTGTTAGATTACTTAGAAAAAGTACAAAGAGAAATGGAAAAACATGTATTAGATGCAGTTGTATGGATAGCAAAGAAGGCAATTCAAGGAGAAAATGGGATGGTCAAGTTTTTATATGAGAGATGCAAAAAGCAAAATCAAAATGTTTGGTAGATTGCAAATTATGGATAATAAGAGAATAGTCAAAATAGTTTTTAATTGAGTTATGAGTAAAGGAAAAGCAACAAGATAGATGAGAAAGGTGATATGGTATGCAGAAGATTTGGATAAAGACTTTGTCAGTATATTTATAGAAAGGTGGGATGATTGTTTTGAGAGAATTCTTCAGTGTTATAGTGGTAAGGAATGGGATAGAAAAATAATAGATGCATTAATAAAAAATATGGAGATGAAGAAATAGTATGTAGAGTAAAAAGAGTTTAAATGTAGGTAATAAATAGAATATTGAATGCGAGTTAATTTATGATAAATAGCAAAGAGAGTAGTTTACTGTTTAAGGCTCAAACAGGATCTTTAGCAACAAGCGAATATGCACATAAATGGAAAAATATGGTTGATTTAGTCTGCAGGTTATGTAAGGAAAGTATGTAAAATATTAAATATTTGTTGAACGTAAATGCCTACAAGCAGAAATGGCACAAATAATGAAGTTGTGGGAGGATAAATATAAACAAAGTGATTATCTAAAATGTGGGTTCTTGATTTTTATGCTGGGTTTGGAAAAAGGTAAAGAGGATTTGGATATAAAGGTCATAGAGTTTACAAATATTATGTTGTGGGAATGGGATGAAGCAGAAAAGAGAAGAACATAGAAAAAACGAGGTGGGGAATGGAAAGGGAAGTTAAGGTAGCTAACAGGTTTCTCTGGCCATAGTAACTGAGAGATTCCTGATTCCGATAAAGGAGAAGCTACAGTGCATCACATCACAATATCAAGTAATAGATAAAACAAATAGTCAGAGTGTTGATCTTGTTTCTTGTTTACAAATGAAAATAAATGTAATGTCTATTATGTAACCAAAATTAAATAAAAATAAAATGTTTTATGTGTACTTTTTTCAGAAATAATATAGCTAATAAATTTAGAAATTTAATTAAACAAGAGCAAAAATATGAAATTATTTGTGCAAATTATTTTTTTTAGAAAACAAAGGTTACAAATAAACTAGAAAAAATATATAAATTTGGTTGTATGAAGTATTCAAACAAATAACAAGAAAAAAATATAGAGTAAGATTTAAAATCTCTTGGAATCCAGTTTAAGATTTTAATTGTGTCCAGCCCAACTCCATTTCAGTCTTTTACTTTTTTCAATGAGTGCAGTAACATCTATTTGTTCTCTTACTCATATATTGCATTTTCAATCTCTTCTTGTTACTCCTAACATGCATCTCTCCATATTTCTTTGAGTGGTCTGAAGTCTCTGTATTGCTCTTCTATTAAGTGTCCAAGTCTCAGATCCATAAGTAAGAACTGGTAAAACACATTTATTAAAAAACTTCCTTTTCAAACACATAGGTATATTTCCTTTTACTATCAAATTATTTCTACCAAAAGCACTCCAACCAAGTTTAATTCTATGATTAATTTCATCCATTATGTTTTCATCTGTGTTAATAATCTGACCAAGGTATTTGGAGCTGTTAACTTCTTCTAACTCATCATAATCTTTATTTTCATATTTTGAGAAAATCCACTGAACATTACTTTAGTCTTTTTAACATTTATCTTTAGTCCTACTTTCATCTGATAACTCCAGCAACATTTCCTGCAACTCTAAACCACGTGACATGAATGGGTGAATTAAGAAAGTGTGCAGGAGTGATGTGGAGAAGAGAAGCTAAAGATCA
Source organism: Epiperipatus broadwayi (assembly GCA_028023455.1). Taxonomy (NCBI): domain Eukaryota; kingdom Metazoa; phylum Onychophora; class Udeonychophora; order Euonychophora; family Peripatidae; genus Epiperipatus; species Epiperipatus broadwayi. The sequence goes on along the minus strand of JAQFVV010012404.1, from coordinate 1,641,196 downwards.
GAGAAGATGGATTGAACTTGGAGAGACCTTTATCATGCAGTGGATTGATAATGGTTGTTGACGATGGTGATATTATTTTATATTGACTGGATTATTTTATTTGGCTTTGATTATATTTATTTCAGTTTTATTATGTTTTGTTATATATTTTATGTTTTTTTTTTTTTATTAATTTTATTGTTTACATTTTTTGTGGTATTATTTATATAGTTATACATTTTATTTTATGTTTTTCATTATATCATAGTTCTGAAGAAGACTGCAGAACAATCAAAATGTAAGATTGTTTATGCATATATGTATAATAAAAAGTTTTTACTAGAAAGTGTTCAAAGTAGTGGATAAATTGCATTTAAATTTTTATTTTTGTTTTTCTTTTTGTTTATTTGTTTAATTTTTTATCATCTGTCAATTGTAGTCTCACATTTTTGAAAAACAAACATTATTAAACTAAATTATATTTCCCATCTATTTTGTATCATCTTTGAATTATTTAGATTTAAAATGTAAAATTATAAAGTTATTTTTCTTTATTATTAAACACTAATTTTTAAATTCAGAGAACCATTACAATATAAATAAATAAAGTATTTTTTTGTATGCATAAAATCAATAGAAATGGAGAATGCAGTGATGAATTAAAGAGATCTTTTTTTATAATTAAAAAAGTTTGTTAAGTGTGAAGTAAAATTCTGAAAGTAAATAGGGCTTTTCAAAATAAACAAGTGGTATTTTGGTATTAGAGCTGCGATGTTGACAACGACTCTTGGAACAAATATTGGACCAAATTTAAACAAAAATAAATACAAAATTTAAAAAAAAAGAAATACTGCTTAAACTTAAATTTTTTTTTTAAATGATGCATTTAAAAAAAAAAAAGAAACAGCAAAGGTGATGCCATTAAGCACGATTTGAATATTGCAAATATTTTTAACCGAAAATGTAGAATATATTCAGTACATGATTATTGAGAAATCAAGATAACATTGTAGTGGAATTGCAATGGAATTCAAAAAAATATTGCAAGATTTTAAACAAAAAATGTAGTATATACTGTACAAAATGTAAAAAAAAAAAAAAAGCAATATGAGTAAATCTAAAAATCACTAAGAAAAAAAAAAACAGTCATTATTAGTAAAAAATTGTAATTAAAAATGTAAGAGATAAAATAATCTTAATTTTTAAGTAAATTTATCAAATTCAGACAAATAGTGCGCTAAATGTACATGAAATGCCTAAATATTGTGAAAATTTCAAAGTCATACTGAAAATTTTTAAAAACAATACATTTTGATTTTCAAAAAACAAACGTAATGCCATTGCCATTTTTAATTTGTAATTGAAAAACCTACCAAACAACATCAAATGATCTTAATTTTTAACTACTTTTTATACAAATGGAATAACTACATTTTTGTGATACCTACCACGAAAATTTGAATAAGGAAATCCGGTTATTTGAACATCTTCTACATAGGCCCAAAATGTACACCTGCTAACATTTTTGGTGCGTGGTTAAAAAGAATGCTGGGATTTTGATATTTTACACAATAATTTAGTAATTTTTTTTTTGAAAAATTAAAACAAGTGAAATACATAGTCTACTATAAAATTATTCTGGGAAAAATATTTGCCTCATATCTTTTAATATTGCCAGGAAAATGTCCTCATTTTTATGAATTCTTTGCCACATAAACTCTGCTAAGTATGAGTCAAGGAGTTGTCTTGCCATGCCTCATTGATGCTTGTTCTTCCATTTGGCAGAACCCTACAGTCTCTCAATACTTTGGGTGTGCACTCCAGTGTCCAAATTTACAAAATTATAGGTGTGATTTACTTGGAAGTGATCATAACTGGCTTCACATAATTCTTTTGTTTTATAAGCCTTCCAACAATTAGCCCTCATCAACATTGCTTTGAATGGCTTCCATTAGAGTTTTAGCTGTTATTTTCAATTTGGATAATGAAGCATTGGTCTGTTTCCAACATTCATTCCACTATTTTGTTTGGTCCTTCAATTTTGTGTGTATACAATTTAACATAGCCGTTGTGCAAATCTCTCTCATATAATTGTTCCAATCAATGACTGTTTTGCCTGCCAAACTGAGCTCATGTTTTCCCCATTCGATCGATGTTAATTTCTGTGACCAGCTATAAATAAACCATAATGCAGTTAGAATAGGAATTCGAGAGCCTTCCAGCCACGTCTGCTTCCATATACCAATTTTTTTATCGCATCCTCGGACATTGCAATGCCATTGTTTGTCTGACATATGAATGTACAAGGCCATATTATGTCTATTTGGACAGACTTTAACCGATGGCATTATGCCTTGTTCTTGGAAATACTTGACTGCTTCAGTCTCAGTAGCAAGTAATTTCCATAGATTCATCATTTTAAAAACCTCACAGAAATCTCAATAAAAAGCAAAAACACACACAAATCTCAATCAAAAATCTCTCGGAAAGCACAGAACAATCTGATGTGACATTAACCCAAAAGATAGCACTAATAAGTAAAGACACATTTTGACACCTCTCTCAGATTATACAATCGTGAGCGCCATTGGTCATTCCACCATTGCTTGTTGACATTTTCACACTTCTGTTACAGATTATTTTTTTACACTTTTGTTATGATTACATTCCAAGAATCATTGTGGATGTGACAAGTCTTCGAAATTGATGTTTTGACACAACATCAATCTTTGTTCCAAGAGTTATTATCATCGTCGATTTAAGAGTCACTTTCAAGAGTCATTATCAATGTCGATCATCGATTTAAGAGTCATTATCAATGTCGATCGTCGACTTAAGAGTCACTTCCAAGAGTCATTATCAACGTCGATCATCGATTTAAGAGTCACTTCCAAGAGTTGTTATCAATGTCGATCATCAATTTAAGAGTCACTTCCAAGAGTCATTATCAACATCGATCATCATTCCAAGAGTTGTTGTCAATGTCGCAGCTCTAATACCACAGTACCAAACAAACAAATCAATTTTAATTGAAATTAAAACTGAAAACTGATAAAATTTTATGATATATCTTTAAATATTGAGGTTCTAGAATAAACATCACATGATCACCATCTCATACTAGCACATAATTGTTACTCAGGGTGGCACTACTGTATGGAGAGTTTTGCCTTTGTTCTAGAATAAACTGTGTTAAGTAGTTGATAGATAGTACGTAATGACAAAGTATCACCAATAATCAAATGTTAGCATTTGTTTGTAATATATATATATTTATTGAAAATGAAAACTACAAATAGACTTGTTATACTTCTTTTATGATGTAAAAAGTAATAGGATTGAAGAAATGAAAAAAAAAAAGGAAGAAGTCAATAAATAATTGAAAATTCACTGTGCAATGTGAAATATCAATTAATTGCTCTCTATTATGATATAATCTTTCATCTTGAAGATATATAATGATAATAGCATAGAAATATTTTCTATTATTGTTATTTTGTATTTGAATTTTTTTTTTTACATTTTATATATGTATGAATATATTTTTGTATATATAAACACAATTGTAAAAAAAAAAAAAACGTTAAAAGGGAGAAAAAACAAAACCTAAATTTTAATTGCAGTTTATATATCCTAAAAACATTTTTTAATTATGAATTTTATTTTTAAATATTAGTTCATTCAATTTAATTTTATATTAATTGCAAAATAAAACAAAGCGTTCTCTTACTTTTTTTTTTATGAAGTATTCTGAAGCAAATATAGAGGGTGACGCAACTTCCAACAATATATATTAAAATAAAGCTTACATATTCTCCAAATGACAATGCTTTTCGGGAACCTGTTATCATATATGTGTATAAGTGCGTGTGAGTGTGTATATATATACACACACACATACAGTATTACATATGATACAATACATTTATTATTAAGGTAATTTATTTTACAATTTGAATAATGTAAATTTAATAGAATTTAACTATCTAAAAATTTAATTTAAAGGTATGTAAAATTCTATTGAATTAAAATTTAAAATTTAATTCTATTACAGTACTTTATAAGAAGTCTAGGGGGAAACTATTCCAGTCGTAATACAGATTTTCAGAACTAAGTGCATAAAACAATTATGATTATTTATCTAAAGGCTTTCTTTAGAAGATAAATTTATTATCAGAATATGAAAAGGAAATGGCTTGATATCATTAGATTCTGTAAAATAAGAAGAATCAGTTATAGTAAGGAATAAAACAGATTTAAGGATTTTTTATATTTAAATAAGAATAAATGTAATAATGTAGGTAGTGCTTTAGTTCTACTAACAAAAGAAAGTGTTGTAAATAGCACTTCAGTAGATACTGACATTAGATGATTGGCAGTTAATTTGAAAAATGTGTACAAAAGAACTGATAGTTGTTCAATTAAACATGTGAAAAAATAATCATAAAATAAAAAACATATATTAAAGAATTGAAAGAAACATTGGAAATATAAATGTATAATAATAATGGAGAATTGGAATATTATGATAAGTTAGGAATGATAAAAAAAATTATGGAACATTATGGGCTAGGGCAAAAAGAAATGCAGTATTTAAAAACAGATAAATTTTTGTAAATAAAATAAATGGAAATAATAAACTTATGATTTAAAAATCCCAAGAAGAGGATGTACAAATAAAAATCCCTAAATCATAAGAATGGATTTTAAGTAGATTATAGCTTTAATTCAATACAGATTTTAAAACTATTATGTATATGCACGTATATATAATTAAAGAATAAATAAAGGTGTGTGTTAACAAACTTTGACTGTTGATATGCTAGAATACTCCAGAAATAGTATAGATAATCGGTATCCAGAAAAAGTAAACTAGTGGAAAGATAAACCAGTGAAGTTGAAATTGTTCTGGAAAAGGCTTTAGTCAAAAATCGAATCTATCTAGCTCTGAAATATGTGTATGAGCAATAAGATGCTTACAAAAAATTATAGATTTACAAAACCATAGAATTAAAGAGACTTTATAGATATAAAATTTCTAAGGAGATACGAATTGCTAAGAGATCTTGTTCTCAATGGGTAAATAGGCAGTTGATATTACTAGTCTTTACTAATACATTTATTATTATTCAAAGTAAATAAACTCTTGGAATTTGGTTATTTTCTCTTATTTACAAAATATAATTATCCAGCTGCCAACTGACTGTATAGTTCTGGATACATTATAAATACTATTAAGAGAATATGTTCTCTTCCTGGAGTAGATCTCAAATACAATTAAGATTTTAAAAGAATAAAAAGAATTAATAAAAAAAAGAGGGCAATTAATAAAGTACAGAGAGAATATTAGAAGCAAATTTTGATATTGATTGGTCAAGAAAATAATAGTAGGCTAATTGATAAAGTAAAATTGAATAAAATTTAAGAGTTAAAAGAAATTGTAAAATATGTTTCAGATTATGAAAGAAATATGAGAGAAAAGAAGACATGAATTACTAATGGTAATAATGTTATAAAGAAGTAGAAAAAAGTTTCTTTTTCTGAGTTAAAAAAGAGGATATTAGAGGGACTCAGAATTATAAAGAAAATTATATTTGGTTAATATATAATAGAATAAAATATATTCAATAGAAAAAGCAGATGGACAGTCATAAAGTCTGTCATTGATGTTAGAAATAATAAATTATTTAAAAAAGGATAAGATGAATAAATAGGCTATTTTTATGATAATCATAATAAGTCTTCATTAATAATAACCTATAAAAAAAATCAGCTAAAAATTAAATAATTATGCAACAATGAAAGAAGATGCAAAAGCTTTACTTGAGATAGATATGGTATAGAAAATTTATATTTCAGTTGAAATGATTAAAATTATGAGAAAAAATGATTTGTGATAATAATTTGTAATAATGAGTAGATATTTCCAGTGCAATTTATTGATTCAGAAAAGTATCTGCTAGATTCCTTTTTATAGTTATGATTCTAATAGAGAAAAAAATCTATGAAAGTGTGAGAATTTTAGAATAATTTGCTTAATCTCACATTTAGTTAAGACATTGTTGTGAAATTTTAGTAGATATGTGTTTATGAAAAAAAAAATATTATTTAGTATAGAAGGACAATCTGGAATTTAAAAAGATTTACAAGAGAGAACAAATTATTCTGTATGAAATCATAAGGAATAACTTATTTCTTAAAATACTATTGCATAAATTTAAATCAAATTTTTTTATCAGTTAAATTTGCTTGTTTTCGGTCAGGAAAGACTCACTTTCTTTTAGTTGACTTTTAATTGAGATTTGTCTAGAAAATATCTTTTGAGTTGATTTGAGAATCCAAATTATTGCATACTCAATAGAGTAAATTTTAGAGCCCTAACAAATTGAAATAAAAGATACTTATCCAATAAATGGTAATCATTAAATTGCAAAAGTAAAAAAAAAAATGCATGAATTATAAGAATGTAAAATGTTATAATCTCTAAATCAAGTTAAACCTGAGTAAAAATTTTATGATCTCAGAGATAGGATAACCACAATATATTAAATGATTTTCAGAAATTATAATAATAGTGTAAAATGATCATTAACTCAATCTTAAAAATATACGTATTTGAATCAAGAATTATTTAATGTAAGTAAAAGCATTATAGATAATAAAAATCATAGTTATAATATAATCATTATTTATTAAAACTTTATGAAAAATGATGTGTTAATTGTAGGTATGTGTACGTGAACTTTTATTGAAATTGGGGCTGCTGAGTAATTTAGTACTATATCTAGATGTTTGCCAAAGTTTTATTTTAATTTATAAAATTAAATGTACTCCATGATATTTTTCTTAAGCCATTTAAAACATTCATAAAATTTTCTAATGTTAAAGAGATATGATTTGCTCTATTATCTGAACATTCATATAAATCAAAGTCACAATAAATTTTTAGGATGTGACTATAGGATAAGATCTAACTTATGCTTATAAATATATTAAATGGGATATGATCTTTTTAAGATTTGTTTTATAGATATACACATTTTTGTAAGTAGATATATCAAGTAACTAATTCACAATTAAGTTATTAAAATTTTAGGTACTTATTACTTACCAAATTTTATATATTAGTTATGAAAAATAAATAGAAATTAAAGAACATGGTGGATAATGTTTTTGTCTAATTGTGATAATCTGTGTAAAATGTGGGTCAATAATTGTATTAGAGATCTAGAACTTAGTAAAGTTATATTTCATGATGGAAATAATAGTTCAAATAATGAGTATACATATATTTAGAATGTTTATCAAAGACAAAGAGCCTTGCTTATTCAAGTATACATTTTAAAACATATATTCTGGAGTGAGTGTTTGATTATACTGTCAGATTATATCACTCAGAAATAGTAATTTGAATACCAGTAAACATGATCATTATTCAGTCCAAATCTAAGATAATTGTTTTCATTAGGAACTTAATTTTCTTTGAAATATAGATATTACTATAAGGTAACTTGCATGCATATGTCCACATCAATATTTTATATAATCAAAAATATATATGTCACAAACAAGATATTAGAAATGAGAAATAAAGGATTTGTAGCATGATGATTAATGAAAAATTGATCTAATGGAAAAATCCAATAGGAAGTTGATATTGAAGCACTATATTCATTCCATTCATTGGAAATTATATAGTAGTCTAAGAAGTGTAACCCATTTTCAGCTATTAAAGAAAGAATTTTCCATAATATGTTGAATCATACTATTATACTTAAGTTACCCATATAATCACTTTATATTTTTATAAAAAAAATACTAAATTGCTTGCTACTCAAGTTTCAGAGTATATTGATTGTTCCATGTACAGATACTAGATAACATTCAGACATTGAATGGGATATAAAAGAAAATAGTTAATTACTGAAGCAAGATGAAGACCTGGAAAAAGATGATAAAATATAATTTTACATTTATATTTTAGTACAAAACTTCATGAAATGTATGTTGATTGAACTGATTCATATCATCCATACCTACACTATTATACTGAAATTGAATCCATAATTACTAGTTATTCAAAAATTGAATAATCTCAGAATAATATTAGAAACAATGTCAACCAATTAAATTACAACCTCACCACATTACCAGCATCACTTTACAAGTTTATAGTTCCCTTTGGCTTGTTAATTTAGCAACAACAGAATTTTTATTGGACCATTATAATAATTTATAATTTAGTAAGGATATTGTGTGCAAAGAATACTTATATATATATGATCAATAGATGGCATTTTACCAAAACACCGAACAAGTGTAAATTTGCTTACATAAACGACAAAAGAGTCAGCATTCACTATCTCTTTCATTTGCCTACCCTCAGATCAGCTGATTTCAAGCTTATTTGCTCTCATCAGTGAAGGATAGAGTTAGAAACTAGCTATCTGGCTTGTTAGGCTGAGTTTAAAGACTTTACCGGTCTGAAAAATTCATGCTTGCAAACCATTAGAAACTGTTTGCATAAACACTTGGAGTCAGTGTTTAGATCTAGTTTCTAACTCTATCCTTCACTGATGAGAGCAAATAATCTTGAAATCAGCTGATCTGAGGGTGGGCAAATCAAAGATAATGAATGCTGACTCTTTTGTCACTTATGTAAGCAAATTTACACTTGTTCGGTGTTTTGGTAAAACGCCATCTATTGATCATAAATACAAGTGATAGCAAGTTACGTGAATTTAACTTGTGTTTGTTTTATATATATATATGTTGTTATAGTATGGAGTAAGGGGATATTGGGAGCTAGTCAAACCACATGTTGATTGTGCCATTTGTAACAATATGGAATATCATGGTATACAGGGTGATGAAATCATCAACAAACATAAGAAAAACAGTCACCAACAAAAAGCATCACTGTTTCATTGAGTGAAAAAAGATCATCTGAATCCAATATAAGAAATAATAAGAAACTTAAAAGTGGCATACATAGCACCACCAGCAATAATCATCAATTGTCAACAGTCATACTTTATGACTAAAATTAAAAAAGGTACGTGACAAAAATTAAAAAAGTTCCCCTGTAAAATCTTAAGCTAATCATCTAGCTGATGCTAAATGGTTTATTATAAATGCTGCACACTGCATCAATGAATTAATTATAAAATCAATAAAGGATGTGAACTTTAAAGATGACTTATGACCATAGCACCACCCAATGAAAAAACATCTGGATGCCAACACACAATCATTCATACTTATTGTAAATATTATTATGTTTGAACTAGCTTTGGGATTGAAGAACCCCAGAGGTTGTGAACAAGAGAAAATATATATTCCATTCTATTATTAAATTATTTCACTGGAATATCCTCCAAATCTCTTTAAAATATACTCTATGATGACCTCAGTCATACAAATTTACAGTTCATAGAACAGATAGCTAGAAGAATAAAGATATCAAAAAATAATTTTGGAATTTTATTTAAAAAACAAACAAACAAAAGAGTAAAATCATTTTTGAGAATGTTAATGTATCAAACCCCAAAGTTGACATATAATCCACTCTATCTATATAATATAAAAATAATTTCACATAACACAAATATTATTTCCTTTTTATTCTTCTTAATTAGTTAACATTTAATCTAAATGAGCTATTTGCTTACAATATTCAAATCCTAAAAACTACTTCACAATAAAGAAAAAATAATTTTAAATCTTCCTCATATTTTTTTTAAAAATAAGAACATACCATTAAAAATTTAACCGAGTAAGACTAAAAAATCTTTTCAGCAAAAATAAAACAAGTTCACTATTTTAAATTATTACTTTATAAAATAACATTTAAAAATATATTAGGTATTTTCTACAATATGTTATTTTTATTATGGTTTTTTCAGTCCTTTTCTAGATGCTTAATATCTTACATATTGTTGTTTGTCCACCTTTTTGGCTTCAGGTGTTTTTTTATAGCTATTTCAATTATTTTATCCTTTTAGTATTTTCTTCCTTTCTTTTTATACATCCAGATTTTAGTTTTCAGCCATAATTTTGAATGGATAAATATTTTGAATGGATCAATATGTAAAGCTAGTTGAAAGTTTCTTCTAGAACTATTTTTCTTCTACATTTCTTTTAGTGAAATTTATTACATAATTAAATCAATAATGATCAGATTTTAGAAAAAGTTACGTGGTTTTTATAAACTCCATAATATTATACTATTTCGAAAATATTTCTCTCTTTTTAAATAAGATGATCCATCTGCCAACTGAATTTCTGATTACTGAACCTCACTGTTATTGTATTATTGAATTCTACTCTCACTACCTGTACACTTTTTTGTTTTTTAAAACCTCTGATATCATTCTTCCATTCAATCATATGATTACCTCAGAAATTACTACATTAAGCATTGATTTTTTTAGAAAAAAGATTATCTTTTAAAAAAAGTCTCTTTGTAGAGTAAATAGAAAACAAACTATTTCTTTAGAGATAAACGTCCCAAACTCTTCTTCATTTCTTTAGAGACAAAGGATCCAAATCCTTTTTCTTTTTAATTATTTGATAAATAACATTTGAAGATCTTAATCTCTTATTTTTTTAATTAATTAATAAACAACATTTAAAAATTATAATCTCTTTTTAATTTATTTGTAAACAACATTAAAGATCTTAAACCGTTGTGGTTTTTTTTTTTTTTAAAGTGAAACTACACAAGAAAAAAAAACTTTTTTATTGCTATATCTAATAAAAATTAGTAAATGTCCTTAAAATTATCACATAGTCATTATTTTAAAATACCTCAAAGATCCAAAAAGATGACAAATATACAAAACATATATTAAAAATAATTTAAATAATTGTATGAATATTTACAAGACTTCTATAAATTTGGTTAATAATTGGTTAAATAAAAATGAATGGAAAATTATATAAATTAATACATATATAATTGTATATAAAGAAAATGCTAATTTATTTTATTTATTATATTGTTATGATATAGTCAATTATTTTGTAATTACGGAATTTATATGTAGGTTTTGATTTATTTTAATGATTTACATTGGTATTGGTAGCTTTAATTTCATTATTGAACACTAGATGGTTTTATGTCTGTAATAGTTTGTTAATATAATAGATAATTAACATTTGAAAAGGGCACCAAATCAGATGCTGAAAAAGGCTTTATATATATAAATTTGATATTTATATAGCTGTTATAAGAATTTATTATTTTCTGATTATTATTTTAAATAAAATCTCAATTATTGTGAGAATAGTAAATAAAATAATTATTTATTTTAATATCCATAATATAAATATTTGTTACTTAAAGTAATATTTATTAAGGCTATAACCTTAAGCCTATGTGCCTTAATAAATAGCTTTAATAAATATTACTTTAAGTAACGAGTATGCACTTTATAAATATAATTATTACAACTTTATAAATATTTGTTGTAACATAGTGATTTGTGTATGTAATTTTATTAAAGTATATTTTATTTAAATGTTTTAAAATGTTTATTGGAATTGTCCGTATGAATAATAAAACATATGAAAAATATTCATCATAATAAAATGCATTTAAAAAAATGATATTTAAAGATATTTTTGAAATGTAAAATTATAAGCTATTTTGCTAATGCTAATATATCAAAAGTCATTTAAAGAAAATATTTAAAAAATTGATGCACACATGCCTTTAGAATAATTGTATTAAGACCCTGTTTTAAAAATTAATGGAAATACTCTTTGTAAACAATTTCCTTTAGAAAAAGCTAGCAAATTTTACTTCTCAGGAAATTACTAATTATTCATTCTACACTTATACAAATAAAGAAAAAGGAACTTACTGTGATATTCTTAAAGTTTACCACATAAATGTATGGATTTACAAGATAAAGTTTTGTCATCATTTATTGTTCTATTAGACCCTAATTCTTCTCCATCCTCTGTGATTTTATAATTAAAGCAACGAAGGTTTTCAATCATTTTTTTAAAAAGCATTCTAAAAGGTTTCACCAAGATAAAAATAATTGGAACTCTTAAAAACTTTAAGTGAGATTTAGGTTATAAAGGATATTTGTTTTCACTTATTATTATATATAGTTGCTGTGTTGAAATAAAGTTCTCACAAGAGAAAAGCTCAAGTAAAAAAAGAGGTTCTATAGATAATGTAATTTAAATTATATATATGATAAAAGATTGTTATTTAATATTAATTATTTATACATAATTTAAATATAATAGTTTATATGTTTTATTGATCTCTAAAGTTGTCTATGGTGCTATTATTAGTGATCATAAGATATTTAAAAAGTAAATTTAAATGATTTTATAGTTTAAAATATTTTATAAGAATTACCCTTTTTGTTTGTCAATATAAGTATGTTAAAAACTATATAAAGATTCATATAATTAATTACTTTTGTGGCAATAAAACTGATGTATAAATCTTTTAGAAACATGTGTCATAGTCATTCATTGGTAAATGTTAGCTTAGATAAACATCTTACACAATAAAAATTTATTTGCAAGTAAATTACTTCAATTTAAAAATGCAATTGACATTCTAACTTATATTCATGAAAATGATTTGATCATCTAGTACCCAAATTTGAGCATAGCATATTACTAATCCTTCTGAGAAGTGTAGCTAATGGAGAGAGATCACTTGGAATTAAAAATTATAAAAAGATTGGCTGGTAAATTTGTCTGTTATAGCTATAGAGAATGATATATGCAACATACTTAATTGTTGATGATATTGTATCTAAATTTAGTTCTGTAAAAGTTCAAAAACTAAATTTATAATTATTGTAATAGTAATTCTTTTCATTGTTATCTTTAATAAAACGTTAAAATGTATATAAAATCATATAGAATTTGTTTTATTTTGGGGGGAGGCATTGATTAATGTTTTGCATAAAGACACTGATGATCTTTCCACCAGCCCAGGTTAGAAGTACTTTCTTCCTGTATGTCTCTTAGTAAAATTGATTACATACTTGAATAAATTAATGATCAGCTTTTAGCAAGCGCTCAGCACATTGTTTTTGAAAACTCTATAATTCATACTGCTTTGCAAACATCATTTCTCTTTTTTAACTAAGAGTGATAATAGTCTAGCAACAGATTTCCAAGTTTAGTTTTTCACTGCTAAATCATGATGTCAATCTTCTATCCACTCACATGATTATTTCAGAAATTACTGCATTAAGTCTTGATCAATTGATTTTTTTTTTTGCAAAAAAAGTTTATCTTTTTTTTTTTTTTTAAAAAAAAAAAAAAACTATTTATACACTATATTGTTTTTTAAAAAATAAATGAAGCTACACAAGAAAAAAAATGGCCCTTTTTTATAGCTATACTAAATAAAAATTAAACATTTATATTATTATTAAAATGTCTTAAATTGTAACTTGTAAATCTTATACTAAATTTAACCATACTAAATTCCTATTTTGTGAATAGGTTATTCTGCAGCTAATATGAGAATAAATAATTCTTTTCAATCTATATATATATGGTGTACATGACAATTTTTTATAGTACCACAACAATAATTCAAAAAAATCCAAGAAAAAGCTGTATATAGAATTGAACCTGATTGAAATCCGGTTCAATGGTGTTGTTATTAAACAAAAAAAAAAAGAAATTTATTAAGCTTTTAATTTTAATTAAATGTAGAGTTTAAATTTGCAATATTATTTAAAAAGAATGCGTGTATCCAAGTATACATGCGTTTATATGTAAAACGGATTTTTTAAAAATATTTATCGTTTTATTTTAAAATAGTTTTCATATACTGCCTGTTTTTAAATCCATTTGATTTAAAAACAAGCTGGCTAGCTAATTGCATTCCTGTTGCTTTTATTTTAATTAGTGTTAACAATTTTTATAGTGGAGATTTGATTTTTATGTTGTTGTTTTCATTTCAATAAACCCTGGGTGGAATTCTTAGATAGATTGAGCAGGAGATTAATATTTGCCCTGCCTAAGGTGAAGAAATTGAACAACAAGGAAAGTGTTTCGCGGGAAATGGAGCAATGTATAAATAGCACTGAAAATTTGGAGTGTCAGTTAATTCATTGTTTGTTGATAGACAAGCTGTTTATCAAGTGAGAATTTATATCAGCGCAGACATTTAATTTCTTAAAGGACATCAGCTGTGATTGAATACTTTTGCCCACAACAAAATGAAAAATTCTATACTTGTTACCACCACCAGAATGGCTTGCTAACTCCACATAAGACGGATCCCTGACTTCCAAGTTTGCTCCAGTAATGCCTTGAACACCTAAAAGAAGCTGGAACCTCTCTACATCTACCTTGCTGCCTAAAGAACCTGAAAATGAACTTAAGTAAAAGTGCGCACTCTACGTGAACATTGCTTTTACCGAAAGGTAACTATTTTCATTTTTATTCTTCCCAGGGTAAATTAATTCTCATTAAATCTCCGCTCAATCTAATCATAAATATGTATTCCTAAACAATATAGCCTCATATTTAATATTTGCTGTGTTTTCTAAGATTTTGTAAAGTGTCTTGGAATCTTAGTTTTAAGATTACAAGTTGCTTTCACTTTTGTTTATTGGAGAGTGATGAGTGAGTTTCCTATTTTTATGTAAGACTTTTATACATGCTTTAGCGGTCGTGCATTTTAAATGCTTACCTGTAATTATTTAGCATTCAATAATTAATTTTTATACTCTACGTTTGCGCTTTCGCAAACCTCCAAAAATCTTTTGGCTGGCGACTTTATCGTCTAATTTGCTGCAGGTGGAGATTTCGTTTCTAAGATCTCTAAAAGCGGAAATTAGAATTGTGTTTTTCTTTGTAATTTTATAAGTCATCAGCAGGAAGATAAAATTTATCCTTTCTTAAATTACAGGTGAGCGATACTTTCGTTCTGCTAAAGTGTTTGCAACTTTTATGATTTTCGTACTCCATGCACTCTCCAATAGATTCATTTGTGTATTTATTAGGTGTGCTTTAAATTTATCAGAGCGTGTACTCAGAATTTGTTTGTAAGTTTCTTTTCTTTTCGTTATTTGCTGGGACAGACGTAACTGTTTTTCTAATCATTTTTTCGCCAATCGTTTGGCTGGGATTCACCAGTTTAATTGTTTCTTCATTTCAATGATATTTTTCGATTGTTTTTGGGGTGGATCAATCACCGTTATTTTAAACGTAGTAATTGGTGCAGTTCATACCGATATAAGGACATTCAAGATCTGACCAGGTTTAGATCTTGAACAGCTCATCGGCACTGGTTCTTTGATCTATTTCAGGGGCATATGGTTTAAGTATCTGAAAGGAAAAACCAGTGTTTAAGTGAATCTTCTGCTGAATGAAATTTGCTTCCTCCCTTTTAACTTTGTTTATTAGAAGATCAGTCAGTCTGTCATAGTGTTGCCTTTAGTATTTCTGGTACACGCCTGAGTTAACTCACATTTATTATGTCATAAACTTATATTTAATAATTTATTTTCTCATAATAAAATTTATGAAATATGTTTAACTTAATTTGGCTGACGTTTGTCTTTGTGCTTTTGTCTCAATTGTGTATGCCTCAAAACGTGATCAAAAAAAAAAGTCTGTCGGAGTAATTTTATTTGAAGAGTTAAATATAGTTCGTCTTTGTTATGAAATAATTTATAGAAAACAGTAAATAGCATTTTATTGGCTTTTAGAGTTTAGATTTTTTGTTTTTTTTTAAAAAAAGTTAGTATTGCGAATTTAATCTTTGTGTAAAAATGGAAGTCAACGAAGAAAGCGACAGGGCGGCATGTGTAGAAGAAAGCCCTGTCTTATTTAAAAACCCTCAAATTGTAGAAAAAGAAGAAAGTGAGTCACAGATGATGATGAAGATGTTGATGAAGTTGGTAATAGAAATAAAGGAGGAAATTAAGCAGGTCCAATAGGCAATGAAGGAAGAAATTAGTGAAGTTAAGCAGGGCCAGCAAGCTATAAAGGAAGAAATGATTAGGGAAATGAAAGAAATGAGACGAGAAATGATGGGAGAAGTAGAGAAGAATCAAGAAGCTATAAAAATTATGGAAAATGAATTGAGAAATGATAGACAGGAAATGAAAAGTGTAAAGGAAGAGATAAAAGAAATAGAAGAAAGTTATAAGGTAAAAACAGAAAAGCAGGTAGAAGAGTCTCCGCATGAAACTAAAAATAATTTGGTTTCAATAACTGTTTGTGTTGAATATGAATGTGAAAAGAAGAAAAGAGTTAAAAAAAGATTAAGAAATATGATTTTAAAGCGGAAATAGAATGCATCTATAGAACAATCTTATTTAAAACGTTCAAAAAATGGGTAGAAGATAAAATTTTTCCCTTTACTAAGGTTGATATGCTCAAAAATAAAGTAGGAAAGGTCGAAGAATTGGGAAGTTTCATTAAGAAAAAGATTCCGTTTTATAAGCTAGAAAATAGAGCAGAACGAGAAAGAGACAATAGAAAATTGTATAAGCTAAGAAAATATAAGAGTGGGAAAGGAACTTATTTTAGTAAGTTAGTAAAAGGAGTAAAAGAACCGCCGGACAAAAGTTAAGGGTTCAGCATTTAGCAATCGGACGGATTGTTTTTAATAGAAATAAAAAAAATTTTTTTTGTTAATGAATTATGAGAATGGAAAAAGGTTGATTCAAATGAAATATTGTTTTGTTTTTCTGAGTGCGAGGCAAACGTTCGGTTGAATTTCTAAGAATATTTTTAAAGTGTTTATAGTTTTAAAAAAAAAAGTTGCAGGAATGTTTTTTTTTATCATGTTTTGAGGCAGTTGAACCTGATTGAAATCCGGTTCAATGGTGTTGTTATTAAACAAAAAAAAAAAAAAAAGAAATTTATTAAGCTTTTAATTTTAATTAAACGTAGAAAAAGCTGTATATAGAATTATTAGTGTACTATCTTTAATTTTTGATAAATTATATATATATTTAATGGTCAGAATGAGCCAACAACAGCAAAATCATCACTAGAGTGATTTAAACCATTACAACTCATTCAAACTCACATACTACTTCATTTTAATTAGGCTCAGTGATCAGGGAGAGACTCTTAAAATTAAATTACAAATATATGAATTCCCTGTGGTAAACAAGACATCCAATGAGATATATATATATATATATATTGTAGATATATGACTCATTTCACACATATATAGATTCTTCAATTAAAAAAAATATTTTTCTTTTATATATATGGATTTATATATGCATTTATTATATAGTCTATAAATAGTTCATAAATAAGCAGTTGTAAAGAGAGAAGGTAATGAGAAACAGTATTTAATATAGGGATTTATTATATTTCATTAAATAATGTGTTGAAATTATTTAATTATATTCTTATTAAATAAAGCAGATCAGAAAGAAAGTGTAAAATAAAGTGATCAAGATTAGTAGATTAGGATCTGAAAATGTACATGTGTGAGTATGAATATTTTAAATCTTTTAATGACTAAGATTGCAGGGTTTGTTGTTTTTGTATTATCTAAATTGTAGATATCTAGAGAAAGAAGTGATGCTTGGATGTAATAAAAGTAACAATTAATCCTAAGTTTTTATTAATTGCAACAGACTGTCAAACTTGTGAAGCTTTGATCTTTATATCAAGATAAGATTTCCAGGTGGTCCTTTTCTTTGATCAAAGATTCGCAATATAAATAAATGAAACAATATTTAGTGGTCAGTTTTTCTCAATGTTATTGAAAAAAAGATGTAGCTATCAGTTTTTTTTTATGTTATTAGGAAGAGATGTAATGATCAGTTTTCTTTGAGCATTATTATTAGACAGAGATGTAGTGATTGAGTTCGTGAACACTAAGGGAAATGGACAGTTTACATATTTTTTCAAAAGAGAGTGAGCGATTGATTTTTTTTCTCTCTGTAAAAATTGAGGAAGGAGAAAAATGACTCTTGTTTTAAAGTCAGTATAGATGAAGATGTGCATATATATAAGTAATTCCCAGCAAGATTAAGATAAAAAAATGGAACAAAATTGAATTTATTGGAAGAAGTTATTGACAATTCTATAAAATGATATTAATATATTTTGCTGTGTATCATACAATGAATTTGCATTGCTAAAGCCACTTTTTCTGCTTCCTGAAATCTGACAGAATGGGTTAAATCAATATTCTACAGTGGACTCATATACCAGTCCATAGTAACCAAAAGAATAGACAAATTTAAAACCAGCCAAAGATGTCATCTCATTATCATCTTTGACAAGAGCCAAGAATGAAAGATGAATAAAAGCCATATATAGCCAGGTTTGAAGCTATGAATCAAATTTTTGTTAAAGTTTTTCTCATAGTCATCTAAAGTGTCTACAATGATTTTTTTTTAAAATGGTAGAGACAAGCAAATCCAACAGTTCATACTTATCTAAAAGTATTTGTAATAACGCTTTTTTTAAAAAAAAAAAAAATGGAAATAAATCAGTTAACGAATTCAGCGTTATCAAAAGTATCAACAATAAATAATTTTAAAATTGTGGAAATAAGAAAGTCAATTAATTCATGTTTATCTTAAAAGTATCTGCAAGAACTTTTCTTTTTTTAAATGGAGCAAATCAACTTATTGAAGCTATACATGTCTGAAAATTCAAACTTGAGACATTTATAAGAAATGAAAATAATCGAGTAACTATGAACTTTCATTAACAAATCTTTTATTCTTACTTATTAAAAGTAAACTTTAATTTATAGAATCAAAGCATTTTTTCTTTTGATACTGAAACATTAAAGGTTTGTTTATCAATAGTTATTCTCAATATCACATAACATAACACAAACACAGTTTACATCTTTAAACTTAAATTTCCATTATTTTTAAAAATTTTTTTTATTATATACACCTGGATCTCTTTTTAAGCGGACTTATTTAACATGATTTTGAAGTTATGCAATTTGTGTTTCACCAGAAGTCGACCTCCGATAATGCGCTATTACTTTAAACAATAAATTTTGTGCACTTACGTTATATTGAAAGTAATAGCACATTATTGGAATTCTACTTTCATATTAGTAAATTCAATATTTTCAGTGCTTTATAATAGTAAGATTTTATGCAATAATGAAATTAAAATCATGATTTCCACATTTTAAGTATACACACATTAAATTTTATAAGATTATAATGTAAATTTGTTCAAACATTGTGCATGTTAATTTTGCATTTTAAATCACATTCTGTTTTTGCTTTTTTAAAAAAAACTTAATCAATTATTAATCATTTAGTGTCCGCAAGTTTATTTTTAAAAGGTGAGTAATAGCAGTGGCACAATTAAAATTGAAAATTAAAGACAAAAATAAGAATTTAATGTTTAGTTGTTAGATTAATTACTAATTACATTGTCACCAGAAAAGCATTAACACAACATGATATAAAGGCTGTAGAGTTGACAAAGATTATGTTGTGGAAATGGGATGGAGCAGAATATGAGAAAAATTAGACTGGGGAATGTAAAATTAAGTAGCTAACAAGTTTTTCTTGGTATAATTGCTGAGAGATTCTTGACTTCATTTAAGGAGTAGCTATCATCACATCACATCAGAAGAATCTGTTTTTTTATCAGTTTGCAAATGAACCTGTTTAACGGTAAATAGCGATAATAATTAAAATGTGTATAAAAAATGTAAATTACTGTAAATTATGCATAAAAATATATTGTTTTGAATAAAATTACATATTATAGTTAAAAAAAGTTTGTCTTGTATCAATTTTTTTCAAATTTGAACTTTTTTATTAGTCATATTTTATTTCCTTATTTTTTTTTTTGCGCGAATTTTAAAGTAATTTTACGTTGGTGCTTTGCTTTTATGCGAATTTTGAAAAATCACAGACCACATCCCCCCTTTTCAATGTAAGTTACGTCTATTTTTGCGCAATTTTGTTTGTGCGTGTTTTCTGAGGAACCTATATATTGCGTAAAACAAGACCCAGGTGTATTGTAATATTGAAATGTTTTTTTTAATTGTTTTTCATTTATTGTGATAATGAGCAACCTATAAATATATGCAGTTATAATGTTTTTTGTTTTATCTTGTTGCGTATTAAATTGATATAATGTATTTTATTTTCTTTTGCTCAAGGTTGCAAGAATATTTTTTATATATGTGATTTATGTATTAATTTCTAATATAAGGGAACACATTTTAAAAATATATGTTGACATATCACAGGGTGTGTGTGCATATGTAACTGCTTATACAAACACGTCAAAAGAATAGGTTATGCATGATTAGTTTAAATATGGTAAATTTAAAAGCAGGGCTTCACATTTGAATGGAAGTGAAATAAAACACACAAGTTACATATGAAATTTATTTTTATGATATAATAAGTTAGGAAAGTCTTAAGTAGGCATTCAATGAAATATTTTTTAAAATGTCATTTTAAGCCAGCTTATTTTAAAATATCCAAAATGACAAACTTGTATATAAAATTTTGTATTAATTCTATATTTAATCAATGTAATAATAAGCCATTTATCCAATTAGTAAATTTGATTTAAAAAATAAAAAAGAAAGAAGAATAGTATTAATAAAATATAATTATATATATCTTAATTGGTTTCCGAGTTACTATTAAAAATATTATGTTTTTCTTGTCTTGATTTTATCATTTTAAATGATCATCATCATTGCTTGCAGATATTAAGAATCATCAGCCCTCACAAATATTAAGCAAACGCTCGCAAAATGTTAAGTAAGCTAGAATATTGATTTACCTTTAATAATTTAAGGATTATGCTTGATAATGACCAAGTTTTAATAATTATAGTTCAATAATAGAAAACTAAAATTATGTTGTGTCCATGAGTTTTGATCATCCTCATCACAGATGGATATCATATTATTGATTAAAACACCATTTAAATATAGTACTGTACATGATTTATGATCACCATCATCATTAAATAAATTATAAGCATTAAATCTAATGTTTAACATAATTAATATATTTAGTAAATAGGGGTTTATAGAAAGTTGAATATCATGTGGAGAGAAGCGTGATGATCAGTCATCATCACTAGTATTATTAAATCCTAGTTTTAACTATAAAAGTATTTTAGTAAATAAGCATAAACTTATATAAATGCTAGTGAATGTAATATTTAAATCCCATTTTGACAAAGGATGATTTTAAAAAGTGCTTATGAGTTTATAAAGATAAATTTATTGTTGCAAGTTCATTATAAAGCTAGGGCTGACATCATCACCATCATCATTATTATCATCATCATTATTACCTTTATATTGTGATAAATAATTAAGTTAAATGGCCATCCATATCAGTAATGGTCTTCACGATGCTTGTTTGGAAGCCATTAATAAGATTATACTTGTCTGTTCATCAATATACGTAAAACTGAGCTAGTAATATCTATAAGAGTCTTTGATAAAAAAAATCTTGTGATATGGGGATCTTATGATTCTATTGACATGAGTAAAATATAAGTGTCATTTTTTTTCATTAGTCATCCAAGCCATGTGTGATAAAAATGTACCAAATGAGTTTGAACTCAGTACATTCTAAACAGATATTTATCTAGATTTAAAACCATCTAGTGGCACTCATGGGAAAACACATGTACTTAGCTAAACTGAATAAAGAGTGATTTAATCCCTTTCCAACTTCATAATATTAACTTTTTATGATATTTTTTAATAAGTTGTTATAAACAGTACCAGCGTGTGCGTGTGACCATGAATGGTTGTAGATACATGGAAGGAGAAGAATTCTCAGTTAAGAGAACCTATTATTGGAGTTAAGCATAAGGCACTCCAGGGATCTCACAGTGGGTAATTTTATTCAGTTGATATATTTAACATTATTTTATTTGATGACAATGGACAGTATGTTTTATTGTTCAAATGACTTCCCCAATATCTAAATATTTTAAATCTTTAATGATGACAGTTTTAGTTTTCATTTGGTTATTTTATATGGAAAAATGAGATAATTTATTTATTTCATTATTAGCGTGACAGAATTAATGTTTAGGATAGTTGCAATTGGGCTATAATGTTATATTTAATTAATTAGAAATAGACCCAGACACCCAGATAGAGCATGATATGCATATGTTCTTATTTATATGTTAGCATCATCCTTATTTAATTATAAATTGTATTTTAGCTAACACAGTGAATTCATTTCTCATTTAATTTACTCGGTTACAAATGATGAACCACTAGAGCATATCATAAATCCTGTTTAGTGTTTAGTTATTGAATTATAGCAACTATCATTTTATCACTCATCTATATATTAAACGGTTACAAAATAACAGCCTTTTTTTCATCATTACATTAATTTGTATGCTGTTATAAATTTTTCTTACTGTTCAAATGACAGATTATAAACATATTTAATAATTAATAAATTTCTATCTATTTTTATTGTCTGTTATCTATTCTATTTATATCTGTTACAATATATATATATATATATTGTAACGGGCACGGGACGATCGAAAAGCTCCAACTTCCCTTTCACTTATATATGTAATGGGAAATTCTTATTATTCAAAATCGTCCACCTTCCGCTACCTCAAGCAGAGAGAAATACGGAAACAGACAAGCCGATTTCCGTACTTGACCGAATCTGTATGCTATACGGATATAACCTCCAGATTATTTTTCCCGATCAACTTTCCCCCGACTGCTGTAAGATATTACAGTTACAGCGCTTGGCTAATTTATAAATTTTACAGGATAAAACCCTGTGCCATCAACGTTTCACATGTTAATTTCATAACTAAAAGAATGCCAAAAAAAATGAAATAATATTTCTACCCTCCTAGTATTAGACTATTTTGTGGAGTGGCGAAGAACGAGACAAGGCAGATTTAAATAAATTAATATATTTTTAATACTAACAAATAATTTGATAATAAAAGATATAAGAAACATTAACATAAAAATTAAACATATTATATTCTATAGTGCTATAAGGAAATAAATACTTGAAATTCTTATAAATAAATACTTGAAATCATTATAAATGCTGTCACATTTATAAATCGTTAGCCTAGCTGTCTATCAAAAGAATGTCATTACCATTCATGAAAGGCATTTGGCCATTGTCTATGGAATTTATGTGCACATTTGACGATATATAAAATAATATTTAAGTTACCTATGGTTTAGTCTTTGAGTTCATTCCGACGTGTTGTCAACCATCATGTGGATTATCCACTTCTTTAGGAGGGACGGTCATAGATTATATTTGGCGGGATGTAGCTTCTTGGTTAATAAGGCATGGAGGACGAGGCATCACAGGTCAGGCCACTACAGGAGTCCATAGGCAGGCGTTACTACCGTAGCTGTTACATTATTGCAGAACCATTGGTACAGAAGTACAGATTGACCGCGAGCCGGTCATACTATGTGAGATATTGACGGTAAAAGTCATGTTGGTTAGCTATATCAGCTGATTCTTGGAGGCGCGATTTTTTCACCTTGCCGACTCGAAGTCTCAAGCTCTAATCTCTCCTTTTATCTCCTTAGCTCTCCACCTAATTTTTTCTTTTTTTTTCTTTTTTTAATTAAAACATTCCAATGGTCTTTGTCCTTTAGATTCTTTGTTTCCACTTGTTGTTGACGCCTCCCATGCTATGCCTTCGGCCATATGTAACTTTATTTTATATGATTTTATAGCACAACGTACATTTTATTTATTTCCTTATTTTTCTTTGATTACTTACACAAATTTTAATGCATGTTTTTCTTTATTTCTTATTTAAATTTTAATAATCATTTATTTTTTATCTAATTCTTGCTTTAACTCTACTCCATAAAACCCGCATTTCGTTTATCGTCAAATGTGTACATTGAAGCCCAGATTCTTATCTTTTCGATCATATTAATTTTCTAGGTTTTTCTTTCAGCACTATCGAAGTTTTTTCTTTTTTCCTTTTTTTTTAAACTTTACTTTTCCTAAATCATATTTTACTACATGTTTTATTTATATTTCTTTACTGCTTTAACTTTTCTACCATATGCTGGTAGTATTATAATTTAATATTTACTTTTATCAAAATTCGGACTTTGACTAGCAAAAGATAATGATCTTGTTAACTCTAGTTCCCTCTCTTTCTCTTTGTTTTGCTAATTTTCAACATTTCTTGGTTTTGTTAATTTCCAAGCTCATTTTTTCTTTCTTATTTATTTCTTTCTTTCCAACCCTAACATTTCTAATTTGTGGATGTTTTGTAGGTACATGTGTGACCACAGTATGTGCGCTCATCACATTACACCGTTCCCTCCTTTAAAATTTTTTTTCTGCATAAAAAAATTTTAACCTTATGCCTGGAAAGCTAAGTGCTCCCAACTATTGTTCGAACTCCTTTTTTTTTTTATCTATAGAGAGGCGACCAGGTAAATTATATCTCTTTCTTTGCTGAACCAAGCAGTATAGCTAAACCAATTTAATGCTAACATACCATGCATGCATTTAATTTCTGCCGCTACTCGTATCTACAGGTTCGAATCCACAGGATATCTCTGTGACCCGATTAAACCTGTTCATACATCGCATTTCTGCAATAAGGCACCTCTAAGTGCCAACTCCGGACACTATTATTGAGGTGGCTTGGAAGACTGGCATCTTTCCGTCCAGCTCATTCATGAGCCAAGTGTATTTCTGAAAGCTCTATATTCATACCAAAAGGGGTTTTTTCCCCATAGATTGTTCTCTGTACCATTGACTCACGATATATGTGCTTACTATCTAACTGGAAATATTAATCCAGTGAGTCATTGTGATACTGGGATCTCTGTCCCTGTGATCTCTGTGTGATAATACTTGATGCACCGCAGAACACACAAGCATGGCAAAGAAGAAGGCAAAACCAAGTACTGCTAATAAGATCAAGCTACAAATATCTAAGCCTACTTTCCCTCAACCTCAATCTACAATCCCATCCTGCCAATTCATTTATCCTTTATCATTTTATCCTAAAGTCCCTCATACTGTTTGGCCATCTATTGGCTCGTCATTTCTTTATATCTTTAGTTTCCGTATGCCCATCCGTTCTCCATGATTCGAGGTCCATGTCCATTTCTGAATTTGTCATCATCTAGTCCTCCCCCTTTTTTTATTTTGGGACCGCTCTTACGTTTTATCTGGTGGTTGTCTTCCTCTGTTGATATCACCTCTTCCTCCTCTGGGATGCGGATGTTGCTCTCGAGGTCCATGACTCACTGTCATGTCATATGGACGCTTATATTCTGTCTCCTCTCTCTGTCATCCGTTTCCTTGCCTCCTCGGGTTCCATTCCCTAGAATATCCTTGTTCTTCTTGCCAACGTCTTTCCCTAGGATCCCAGACATTTCTTATTCTAGGTGCTTCTTTTACACGTGGTTCCGACGGCGATTCATCATTCTATTGGTTGTCCCTAGTGGTGTCCAGCGCACTCAGCATCTCCGCCACCTGATCCACCGTTTTCCTCTCTGTACTGATGAGAGTACGTTCAATGTCCTTCGGAAACCCGGACCTAATTATACGGAGTATTTGCTTCTCCGATAACGGGTTTGCTGTTATTAGTTGTAATCTAGCCACCTGTCGACGGAAGAATGTTAAGAATGATTCCTACGGTCCCCATTTGTGCTGTTTTATTTGATGTAACATATGCTCCTGGAGCTCCTCACTCCAATAACTGCTCTTCAACATTCTCTGGTATGCTGCAAATGTAATGGGCTTCTGGAATAGCGAATTCCACCAGACGTGAGACTCGCCCTGCAGATGGCTGCAAGCGACTGCTATCTTGGCTTCTTCACTTACTCTACTGAATTGGAATTACCGGGCTTTCTCCAGGGTTACCATTGAAAACTTGTACCTTCAGGAAGTGGTGGAAGCCCATAGGATAGTCCATGTAATTTCCAGATTCTCTGATTCCGTCTTCTCCATTAATTCTTGGTTCTCGGCCCTCTATATTGGCATTAATGCTGCTATTGGCTGTACTCTTTACACATTCTTCCACTCTTGTGTTTAAGCTGGCTATTACTTTTGCCACTTGACCTAAACTCTCCTGCATGCTCATCATCACTCTTTGACTCTTATCTCTAACTACATCCATCTCTTCATCTAACAGTCTTATCTCCCTTTCTGGATGTCCTATATCCTTTTCCCAATCACCCTCTCCTAATTCTCTAACTCTCTCCTCAACCATCTCCGATTTCGCATATCCACCTGGCCTTATACTCCTTTGTTCCTCCATCCCCATCTCTGGGTGAAATCCAGCCTATGTATCATTAGACTTTGATTGCTGGATGATCTCATTTTTTACTTCTTCCTTGAATGCAGCCATTCTTTTCTGGCTATCGATTTCGACCTTGATCATCCATTCTTCTATTCTTCTCTCCTGTCTGTTCATGTATTCTTCCACAAATTGCTGTTGATCAATCCTCATTTGCCTTAGCATATCCATGATATCATTATTACTTATTTTACCCGGTGCTTTCATCTCTTTATCTTCATTCCCTTCTCTCACTTCCTTTCCTTGAATGTCCATTTTATCTTGGGATCTCGTAAGCATAAATATAATGTTCTTTAACCCTTAATCTACGTTTTTAATATTGTTTTACTAAACTCTTCTGGCTATATTTATATAACAAAATTTTTTTTTCTATTGATTCTCTGCTTTCCTTTTACTTTGATTAACAATTTAATATTTGTGATTTATCAATTAGCGTTTAGATTGCTAGCCAATCCAAACATTTGTACTCCGGTTCCTCTTCTTGTCCGCCTAACCTAGATTTGCCCAACTGCCCGTCCACCTTGATGATTGTCCTCATTTTTCCCTACTCATCTACCTCTGACTCACTTTAATTAATTCAATGCTGCATGTTTATATATATATATATTTTTAAAATTTTAACTCACTACTATATCGATATATCTAAAGAAATTCATTTTGACTGTGTTTCCAGACGCATGAACTTATGACATATATATTTCTAATATTTCGTTATAAACTCCACTTATTTTACGGTCGTTTTAGAATAAAATCATACACATATATTTCTTCACTGGGATAATATCACTCGTTACACATAAAACGTTTTTTGTAAATTATATTCCTTTCACTATCTTAAAATCATATGTATATCTTTTTTTTTTTTCAACACGACTTATATTACATGGTGGTAATCATTTGTCATTATGATTTCTTTGTTTGTTATAACTTGACTAATTATTATCTGAGATTATCCTTCACTATTCATTTCAATAACTTTCATAATACTAAAAAAAAAATTCTCCCTCGCTACTCTTTGTACACATTTGAAGTGAAACGCTCATATGGAGTATTATAAAAAAAACTTATCCCCTTCGCCTTTGCTTTTCGCCACTTTAACTTGCAACTCTACATTTATATGTTTGAAAACACATATATTAACCAATTTTTATTTTAGAAAATATTTATTATATTATATAATTATTCAACACGTGATTGTTAATTGGGCAGAAGTTTCAGATCCTGGACTGGCCCCCAAAATATGTAACGGCCACGGGACGATTGAAAAGCTCCAACTTCCCTTTCACTTATATATGTAATGCGGAATTCTTATTATTCAAAATCGTCCACCTTCCGCTACCTCAAGCAGAGAGAAATACGGAAACAGACGAGCCGATTTCCGTACTTGACCGAATCTGTACGCTATACGGATATAACCTCCAGATTATTTTTCCCGATCAACTTTCTCCCAACTGCTGTAAGATATTACAGTTACAGCGCTTGGCTAATTTATAAATTTTACAGGATAAAACCCTGCGCCATCAATGTTTCACGTGTTAATTTCATAACTAAAAGAATGCCAAAAAAATGAAATAATATTTCTACCCTCCTAGTATTAGACTATTTTGTGGAGTGGCGAAGAACGAGACAAGGCAGATTTAAATAAATTAATATATTTTTAATACTAACAAATAATTTGATAATAAAAGATATAAGAAACATTAACATAAAAATTAAGCATATTATATTCTATAGTGCTATAAGGAAATAAATACTTGAAATTCTTATAAATAAATACTTGAAATCATTATAAATGCTGTCACATTTATAAATCGTTAGCCTAGCTGTCTATCAAATGAATGTCATTACCATTCATGAAAGGCATTTGGCCATTGTCTATGGAATTTATGTGCACATTTGACGATATATAAAATAATATTTAAGTTACCTAGGGTTTAGTCTTTGAGTTCATTCCGACGTGTTGTCGACCGTCACGTGGATTATCCACTTCTTTAGGAGGGACGGTCGTAGATTATATTTGGCGGGATGTAGCTTCTTGGTTAATAAGGCATGGAGGATGAGGCATCACAGGTCAGGCCACTACAGGAGTCCATAGGCAGGCGTTACTATCGTAGCTGTTACATTATTGCAGAACCATTGGTACAGAAGTCCAGATTGACCGCGATCATGATGGCCTTAGCCGGTCATACTATGTGAGATATCGACGGTAAAAGTCATGTTGGTTAGCTATATCAGCTGATTCTTGGAGCCGCGATTTTTTCACCTTGCTGACTCGAAGTCTCAAGCTCTAATCTCTCCTTTTATCTCCTTAGCTCTCCACCTAATTTTTTCTTTTTTTTTTCTTTTTTTAATTAAAACATTCCAATGGTCTTTGTCCTTTAGATTCTTTGTTTCCACTTGTTGTTGACACCTCCCATGCTATGCCTTCGGCCATATGTAACTTTATTTTATATGATTTTATAGCACTACGTACATTTTATTTATTTCCTTATTTTTCTTTGATTACTTACACAAATTTTAATGCATGTTTTTTTATTTCTTATTTAAATTTTAATAATCATTTATTTTTTATCTAATTCTTGCTTTAACTCTACTCCATAAAACCCGCATTTCGTTTATCGTCAAATGTGTACTTTGAAGCCCAGATTCTTATCTTTTCGACCATATTAATTTTCTAGGTTTTTCTTTCAGCGCTATCAAAGTTTTTTCTTTTTTCCTTTTTTTTTAAACTTTACTTTTCCTAAATCATATTTTACTACATGTTTTATTTATGTTTCTTTACTGCTTTAACTTTCCTACCGTATGCTGGTAGTATTATAATTTAATATTTACTTTTATCAAAATTCGGACTTTGACTAGCAAAAGATAACGATCTTGTTAACTCTAGTTCCCTCTCTTTCTCTTTGTTTTGCTAATTTTCAACATTTCTTGGTTTTGTTAATTTCCAAGCTCGTTTTTTCTTTCTTATTTCTTTCTTTCTTTCCAACCCTAACATTTCTAATTTGTGGATGTTTTGTAGGTACATGTGTGACCACAGTATGTGCGCTCATCACAATATATATATATATATGTTAAAACGAAGATTTGCACGGGTTAAATATATAAAATACATATTTTGCGGGTTCATCCTTGTTAAAAACTTTTAATACCAATACACTGACGTTTCGACTTGGTCACACAAGCCATCCACAGAGTTATAAAAAGGTAGAAAGACGGTTGTAGAGGCGCTACAATCACTGGTTTGAATAAAACATTAAAATCCACCAATAGCAAAAATGTTAAATTTAAGAATGTTTTTTAAAAAATCTTTCCAAATAGGAGGAAGTTTGCCGTATCATCTCGCTTATTGATACAATCTGGCCTTTTAAGTATCTCAATGGCTTCTCTGATTTTGCATTGGTAGAGATTATCACATCTGGATATGATCCTGGTACTAGAAAAATCTATTTTATGACCTGAATCTATAGTATGGAGTGAGAGTGCTGATGATGATGAGTGTTGTTTAACTGCATTAGCATGCTCATCTCTCCTAACACTGATGCGACGATTACTCATACCTATGTAAGAAGCTTTACAATTTTTACATGAGATTTGATAGACACCATGAGATTCAAGAGGGATTGAATCCTTAGGCTTGGTTATTATATTGCTGATCTTTTGATGAGCAGAAAATGCTGTATCTATATTATAGCGTTTTAATATACGTCCGATACTGTCTGTAGTTCCTTTTACATATGGAACACACATCCTAATAGCTGACTTATCATGTCAACAAAAAGATGATAAGTCAGCTATTAGGATGTGTGTTCCATATGTAAAAGAACTACAGACAGATCGGACGTATATAAAACGCTATAATATAGATACAGCATTTCTGCTCATCAAAAGATCAACAATATAATAACCAAGCCTAAGGATTCAATCCTCTTGAATCTCAAGTGTCTATCAAATCTCATGTAAAAATGTAAACTCTTACATAGGTATGAGTATCGTCGCATCAGTTAGGAGATGAGATGTAATGCAGTTCACCATCATCATCGCTCCTCCATACTATAGATTCAGGTCATAAAATAGATTTTCAGTACCAGGATCATATCAGATGTGATAACTCTAATGCAAAATCAGAGAAGATTGAGACTAAAGGAGATTATATCAATAAGCAGATGTGTGAAACTTCTCTATTTGGAAAGATTTCTTTAAAAAACATTCTTAAATTTAAATTTTTGTATTGGTGGGATTTTAATGTTTTATTAAACCAGTGTTGTAGTCTACACTCTTTTCTGTGGATTGTGTGACAAGTGAGGTCAGTTTTGGTATTAAAAGTTTGGATGAAAAAATGTATTTTATATATATAATACAAACTCTTTATTAGTAATAAAATTACAAATAAAGAAACAAAAGAAATGACTATCACTTAATTTGGTTGCTAGACTTATAAAACAGTGGAAATTATATTAATTAATGATGATAGGTGTCAAGAATTTTAAAATATATATATATATATAAGGGACTGCAGATAATTTAATTTGTGATTGCATGGGTACAAAGTTTTTCAATAGACAAATATTTATTTTGGATGGTAGATTTGATGATTTCTAGGGTAGATATTCCTTAAGCAGGTATGTGATTCTTAGTAAAACAGCTTTAAATGAGAGTTAATTCACTAGTAAATATGACTATTTTTAAATGGTTGCCTAATTCTCATGATCATGTCCCACCAATGCCTAAATACCAGGTTTTAACATACACAAAGAAGGAAGGCAGTACTGGGTTATTACAATAATAAACAGTCCAATGATGAGGTAGACTGGAATATGCTCATCTCTGTGAGGCCATTAAGAAATAAATGGATCAGTGTAAAAAGGAATGAGCATCTTCTCATGATCATTAATAAATTTCACCAACAGGCAGGAATGATCCATTGTCCAATTGGTGATACAAAATGAAGGTCCACTGGGTCTGAAATAGAAAGGAATATTGCCACATTTGTGTGAATCATATTCTAAAAGGGGGACCCAGTTATTCTACTTTCTGAAGCAGGGATATACACCTACTAAAGAAACACACTACATACTCATAAAGTTAGACAATCCAGCAATACCATTTTAAATAAAATAAAGATTGATTATATATATTCCAACCTTACACTATGTGTAGCTCCACTACACATCATGCCAACCACGTTGGGGGCCATAATCTAACCTGTAATCATGCATCTTCACTTCCAGATAATATATGATATAAAATAAAAATGGGTTCTATCTCAGTTAATAATTAATAACTAAAATATTCAGCATTAAAATTAAAATATTTCACTAGCTCAAATTTAAAATACGAATAAGGTTCAGTTTATAAAAATAAATTAAATAAATATTTAATATTTTCATGAGACTTGAAGTGAAAATACAGGTGACAGGATAGATTACATTGAGCCAATATCCCACAGGATACAACCTCAATGGCATAAGAACACTATCCCCCCTTATTACTATTTCAAATAACAAATTCATAGTATTCTTACGACCTTAATAACTTCTACTCACTAAGATTAAACTAATAATTAAATCTTAATCTTCTATTTAATAATAATCTAGCTCAAATAAAATAATCTCAGGTTCATAAAGTTTAGTCTAAGTTAATTTAAAAATACGGTAGTAAAATATGAGAAGGGATTTTATGTCATAATCTACTACACTGAAACTAATAATAATAAATAACAGTAATAATATTCTTCATTGTTTAACTAATTCTGTATATCTTTTCTTTCTACTATAATTTTATTACCATAATAAAATAATGAAATAATATAATATGATCTTATATCTTCATATAATGATATAATAAATATGTGTAGCATTTTAATAATCTGACAAACAAAATATGTGTGGCAACTGATAGCATATAATTTAATATAATATTGTGATAACTGATTTATGATCAATAAAATAATGTAAGATTATGATTATTTAATTATAATGAATACCAATAAAATATTTAAAATTCTTAAAATAATTCTCTATTTATCTTTTGTGCAAAATTATATATTTGTTTCAATTATTATGCATATATCGTGTTTTCATGCAGCGATGTGGAGAAATAAATAACTCTGACACAAAATTTTTGAAATAACAAAATTTAACAAAGTTTATTACTAACAACAAATAAATAAACAATTTATTTACACTATTTACGGTGGATATCCTTAACTTTTTTATTTTACAGTTTGATCTACCAGGTTATAAAAAAAATAATTTATATTTCAATTATATCTTTATTTAGATTTAGGACAAAATTTTAAAAAAAATGTTACTATTTGGTTTCTCATTATGGTTAACTTATTACAAATATATTTATCTACTTTATTAGCAACAGCATTTTATCCTTAATATTATTAAACTATCTTATTTTAAAATTCATACTTAGAAAAACATTCTATAGAAAACAAAATTTTATAATGAGTATGGATTTCTCAAGATATTTTAAAAATTTCATCTTGCAAAGTCAAAGCTGTTACACAAAATATTATCCAAAATTCAGTATTAGATTTTAGTATTTATTACACAATGTTTACTAATCATAATATAGTCTTCTTTAAGCCTTACTTTAGTATGATATAAGTGTAATCATCAATATATTTCTGTTAATAAACAAAAAATATACTATGCATATTGTTTACATAATTTACTTTGTACTATTGTATTTTAAAAATATGCAATACTTATTTTCTCTTAAAAAAAATAATACTAAAGCATTTAAAATTATTATCACTTTAAAGAAAATATCTTTGTTTAGATACTTTATTTTTAAAAAGTTTATATTTCATTTCCGAAATAAAATTCAAAATATATTCTATGATTTTCTTTCCTTAGGATACTTTGGATCTTCAATTTTAAGTTATAATGTCCTATTCCTTCTAAGCAAATAAACCAATCTTATACAAAACGATCTCATAACCTAAGTTCTAAATTATTTATCATTTCTCTTAAACATATCTTACTGAATGATGCAGTTACATGAAATAAAGATAGCGAAAACAGATGCATAGGATTAAGGAAGAAAGCTAGAGTATTACTCCTAACATATCTCAAAATCATGGCACAGTGCGAAGAGGTATGACATTTACCTGCCTAATATCCTCTAGTACAGGGACGATGTTAAAGCTATTTCTTCAGCTTTATTAGAACATCAAATATTTAAAGAAATATAAACACTGTCCAATAAAATGTGTATCAGTCATAGGGCTGTTAACTATGCTGATAACCACATAAAAACTAAATATTATTTCCATTCCTTATAACATCCTATTTCTTAAAACATCATCTTGGTTTCCTGTTCACTAAGTACTTCCAAGCCATTATCTCAACATTATTTCTCAAGATTTTCCACATCTTACATCGATAAATAACTATCTGCATTTACAAAACAATAAATAAAATTCATTAATAGTTAAACAATCTAGCTGTTCCACAAGAAAAGTCTGCTTACTTCATTATTCTATATGTCTAATCATATACAATCTACTTAGACAATATTTGAATATCCTAACATGAAAATTTTAAAAGAATCACATAATTATTTGTTATGTTGGATTATATCACTAATAAAAAAAAAAAATTGTCGTATGCATATTTTCAAATCAATCCTATCTCATAATGTTTTTTAAAATGTTGTATGAAATGCGGTACATATAAGTAAAAAACTTTTACACTTCATTCTTCCAATTTATGGATGATCTAAAGAAAACAAAAAAAATATACATTATAAATTATCAATAGTTATTATTATTACCAATAACCTTTATCTAGTCATCGTGTTCAGTAGGCTTCCTTTATCCACTTGAGCATTGCAGATATAAAAAAAATTCACACCCATACACTTTATATTAAAATATTTTTAGCTAAATTATTAGATTGTTATATTATAAAATTTTAATATTAATAAATTAATGTTTTTATGTTTTCCTAATCTTATAAAAAATTTAGATTTAAACTAGGTTAACAAAATAAAAGGAATCAAAACTATAATTACATATTTTCTTGACGATAGTTCCTGATAAGTCCAAAATGTTTATTATTTTCTCTAGAGTTTTTTAAAAATGTTCTCCTCCAAGCGTGTTAAAGTTTAAAATAAAAATAATTATTAATCCATTTAGTAAAATTTATAGAAAATAATCCTTGGTTTTAGTATTTAGAACGATAATTATTAAATCATAATATTAATTAATCCCATGAAGCTTCTTAATCTTCTCTACCAATATTCTCTGGGTATCCGATGCATCAATCCATCTAATTTAACTTTAAAAATATTCGATAAACTTTTAAGTACTATTTGTATTTCCATGGATCCATCTTTTTATTCAACTATATGTTCACTTTTTTTATATAAGTTTCCTTCTTAATACATTTAAACTTTCGTTTGGTATTTTATATATCACTGTAAAAATAAAAAATAAAATGTTACCTTCAGAAAGGATATAACATTTTACTCCTTTTGATATAATATTATATAAAATAATTCATGCAATATACAATTGTCTTATTACTATTTAAAAAATAAATCTTGGATAAGCTTATAAATAATAATGCGTCTCCAATTTTTTCATTAGACTCCGTATGATGTCCGAGCTGTGGTTTTTTATGTACCAAAACAGTTCTTCGGTGAAGTATTAATAAAGCTGTATCAATAAATATTCCAAACATTTTTTCAGCATTACAACTTATATCCATTTTATTTCGTAGTATATCCATTTTTATTGCAAAGTTTAGGTTAAACTTTTAGATAAAATACGACTGGTAAGTACTTTAAAAATTAAAAAATCATTCCCACAAAGTTTCTAAATTATTATCTTTTAAAACTCTCTTTTGCAAAAAATACTTTTAAAAATTATCAATTAGTTTTTTGCAAATAAATGATAAGAAAGTTCTAAAAAAAAAATTGACTAAAATAAAATTTTAAAAAAATACTATCTTTTTGATAGTTATAATTTACCTTTCTCTGGTTTCAATACATTATTAATCTCCCCTGATAACTTAGTTACGATGATATTTATAGTCTGTAAGAATACCTATTCCTATTGGTTAATTCTTACTTTAGCTTGAGAACAAATTTACATATTTTTAGTTTATAGTAGAATTAAATTTCAAAATTAGAAATCGTGACGTAATGAACTTAAAATATTATTTAAAATACCACTTTTAATTCAATTATTATTTTATTTAAATTATTTAATCTTTTAAAATAACTATTAAAATAACCTTAATAACTTATTCCATTTATCTATTTTTATTTAAACAAAATATTTAATTTTTATTATATCTGTATTCGTCTTTATTACATTACTTAAAACATTACATACGATAGTTAACTTAATATTTATTATTATTTGCTTTTATGATAGGCAATAATTCTATCCAATTCTATAATATAACTTTTAAAATATTTTAAACTTCGTTACTTTAAATACAAACAAGCATGTGTGAAAGTATTAGTATACAAGTCACATGATTAATAACTTTGACAGACGATTTTTAATCTATTTCTCTGCCTAGACTAATAAAATTGATACACTTATTATATTATATAATATAATTATAAAATTTGGAAGAACAATTTAGAAAATATAGAATTAAATACAATTCTCACCATCATAAAGTTTATTTTTAAAATATATTATATTAATTTTGACTATTAAATATTATTATAAATTTAAACACTGTATTTATTAAATTATATGTTTTAAACTATTAAAATCGAATTTTTAAATATACTTTTAATTTTTATAGCTGTGTTATTTAATATGGCCAGCTTTTACAACCATATGCAACAATATTTAAAGCTTTACATAACTATTTTTTAAATAATTCGCTATAATTTTATATACCACGTATTTTCTTTAGCTTTAAATTGTACTTTAAAGATATAATCGACAAACTATAATTAATGTATTAAAAGAACATATTCTAAAATTTAAAATTTTTAGTAATTGACTGTTATGAACTATTACCGACCTATAGAAAAGGGCACAATATATATATAATGAAACATGAACGGTCATGTCATAAGATTACAATACGCGAATATCTATTATATGAGGCTAAATCAGGGCCT
This sequence comes from Epiperipatus broadwayi, assembly GCA_028023455.1. Lineage (NCBI taxonomy): Eukaryota > Metazoa > Onychophora > Udeonychophora > Euonychophora > Peripatidae > Epiperipatus > Epiperipatus broadwayi. Next base: position 1,604,809 of record JAQFVV010012404.1, on the reverse strand, counting down.
ATGCAGTTATTATATATTTAAAAAAAATTTATAAAGAGATTACTCCCTGCTTAATTAGAGATCTACCCCCATAGAGCTTACATATATAAGGAAATATTGATATGATATAATAGTTGATAATATATTAAATTGAATTAAAAGTTTTGGAGAGATAAACTATCCTATCGTACAGTATACATATATATATATTTGTCAAAAGAAAAACATTAAATTTTATTTTAAAACTGCAGATTGTTTATAAAGCATCTGTACACTTTCTACATATATGCCTGTTCCTTCTAAAAGAAAATAAAGTTTGCTTTTAATCATTTTAACACTTGATCTTAATTTTTAAATTTGAAAGTTTTATATAAATCATTGCAATTGCGTTAATGGGTAAATGACATTTTGAAAGAATCAATTTTAAATAGACAACTTTAAAATCACAAATAATAAAAAATATTAGAATTAATGAGGAGGGATTTAAATGTCTTGGTTTGACCGAATTATTAATTTCTTTTAAAGGACATGAAATATTTAGTCATTGAAATATTTTAGTAAATTTAACTCCTTGATTCTTAAACAATACGTCTAGCAAATTTAAGAAAGATAATCTTCCTTAATGTCTATAATTAATTAAGCATGCATTATACTACAGTAAGAAAATATTTTAATAATACAATATGAATATTTATATAGTATTAGAAGAAAACACACTTTAAAAAACAGTTAGTAAATAAATTGTGGAATCAAAGAAAGTAGCAAATTAAAGAGGCTTTAATCATTTACCAGCATAGTTCATAGGTTTATGAAGTAGTTTTCTTGGCTTTTGGATGGCTGGTTACTAGGTGAAATTGTATACTGGGCATTTTCTATTTACAGTGATTTGGATGTCAATTGTAGGCAGGGATTTTAACAGCATCGCATGTTATAGTACCAGGGAAATCTATACTCAGCTTCTTAGAGATGGCCAGAGAAATTGTAGCCATAAAATGATATAATTTAACAGCTTAAAAAAACTTTACAAGAAGTTTACAGTAACTAATATTCTTTTTTTCCTGTCCCTATATATTCCTCTCAAAAACAAAGGTAGCCAGATGTTTCAAATTGATTAATTAATTTTAAATGAGAAAATTATTTTCATTACAATCTAAAAAAATCTTGCTGATCACAATCTCAATCTAGTTTGATTTTAAATTTTTTTACTAATCGCATTTCTTAATTAAATTCCTAATGTTCTTTGATTTTATCTAATTCTTACATGTAATTACATGTTTTGCCACCTTTTTCTTAAATAATTACAAAATTAGAATTTATACATTCTTTTATCATCAGTTGATTTAATTAATTATTTACATTTATTTGTTGATTTGAATACCCCCCTCCTTACTATAACATAACAATATAATAAAATTAAATTTTATAGTAAAATTAAATTTCTTTATAATTATTTTAAAAATGCCTTAGAATTACAATTTAAATCAACAATATATATACATGAAGCACACACACACACATATATATACAATGTATACACATGCCCACTTCAATATACAATTTAATTTTTTAAATCAATTATTTTATATAGCATGAAGTTTTATAAACTGTAATAGCTAAACAGCATTAAGCTGTTGCACATGTGCTTTGCAGATTTTAACTATAAATGACTAAATACAAACACTTTAAACACATGATAAAGTCTTTGTGAAAAGAAGTGTTTGTATTCAGTCATTTATAGTTAAAATCTGCAAAGCGTATGTGTAACAGCTTAATGCTGTTTAGCTATTACAGTTTATAAAACTTCGCGCTATATAAAATAATTGATTTATTTACATATATTTAATTTCAAATAAGAATGATGTATCGTAAATTCTAGTAATTTTCACCAGCGTCATTCATTCAAGCATGTAAAAGTAATTTAAAGTGATTATTTAATATCTTCACACTTTCACTTTCAGACACTTAAGATTTGCCCATACAAAAGAGTTTGGGTTCGAAAAGATAGATGGCCATTAGCCATTCTATCTTTTCCCAAAGACTTTATCATGTGTTTGAAGTGTTTGTATTCAGTCATTTATAGTTAAAATCTGCAAAGCGCATGTGCAACAGCTTAATGCTGTTTAGCTATTACAATTTAATTTTTTGTATAAAGTTAAATTAATAATAATAAATGGATTAAAACTTGTAAAATCTTTACCTGCATATGTAAGAAACTTCCTAAATTTTGTTTTGTTGAACCCTATAAGAAGTATTACTTCAATTAAAATTTTTAAAAGAATAATATGAAATATTTTCTGTAAAATATTACTAGAAATCTGAAAGAAATAAAAAAGATTAATTATTTAATAAAATAATGATCAGATATATATAATATAGAAAGCATACCTCTTAATTGGATAAGTGCAGTAAGAAGAAATATATTTAAAATCTCTATCCAGAACATTCCCATCCCCAGAGCAATTAGTTTCAAACTTTGGCTCACCTCAGTGAGGAGCTAGAATATTCAGACACTAGATCTAAAATATCAACTCAAAGCCTAGCACTTATTTAATGCATAACATTTAAGTAGAAACTCTGAGATTTTCAGAAATGAAAATGTCTTTAACTCCAGCTATTTAATTTAAATAGCTACAGGGGACTGAACCAAATTCAGATCTACCATATATTATTAGTCTTAGCATTGCCAAGGCATTAAAGGTAAAATTATAATAAACAATAAGGCAAAGTCATATACAGTGTAACATTGCTTTTATGAACTTGTTTTTACAAATATGTAATATAAGGAGCATATCAGTAGCTCAAACAAGCTCTTAATTGATAAGTGCAGTAAGTGAAAATATTTAAAATCTCTAACTGAACATTTCCATCCCCAGACCAATTGGTTTCAAGCTTTTGGCTTGTATTTACATATTTGTAAATACAAGCTCATAAAAGCAATGTCACACTATATATGGCTTGCTTTATTGATTATATAATTTTATCTTTAAGGTCTTGGCAATGCTAAGACTATTAATATATGGTAGATCTGAATTTGGTTCAGTCCTCTATAGCTATTTAAGTTAGATCACTGGAGTTAAAGACATTTTCATGTCCAGATAATTCAGAGTTTCTACTTAAATGTTATGTATTAAATAAATGCTGGACTTTGAGTTGATATTTTAGATCTAGTGTCTGAATATTTTAGTTCCTCACTGAGGTGACCAAAAGCTCAAAACCAATTGGTCTGGGAATGGGAATGTTCCAGAAAGAGATTTTAAATATTTTCTCATACTGCACTTATCAATTTAGAGCTTGTTTGAGCTATTGGTATGCTCCCTATATTACATATTTGTAAATACAAGCTCATAAAAGTAATGCCACATTATATATGACTTGATTTATTGTGTGTGTGTGTATATATATATAATATAATATAAAATATTTTTAATACTTAATATATATGTATGATAATGCTTCAAGATTATGATTCATACAATTGTTATAATAGATAATTGAAATGCTATCTAGCCATATCATAAGATAACAATTTTTATGAGAGAACAGTGATCTATGTTCTCTCATTAATTGTTGTCTTATGCTATGGCTAGAGAACATTTCAATTAGCTATTGTAACAATTGCAAGAGTTCTAATCACAAAATATTATATATATATATACTAGTGGTGTTTAAATTGATGTGGACAAAGTTTACATTGAGAAAAGTAAAACATACCAATTGGTAATATCATTAAATTAAAAATATCTTTGAAATAAAATTTGTCATTGATTAAGTAAGTATTCATTATTTCTAGCCAAAGTATTTTAGACATTCCTTCATACAAGTAAATAAATTAATGAGAGAATACAGGCTCCTCTATTCTTGTAAAAGTTGTTGTCTTGGGCTATGGCTAAAGAACATTTCAAATATCCATTGCATCAACTATATACACGAGTCTTGATCTTAAAGCATTATACATTCAGATGTTTATGGTCATTTTACAATTTTACCATTATTCTTGAGATCAAATATTTAATTTGTATGATTCACAGTGATTATATCTTGTTTTGTGTTATATATTATATGCAAATACATTATTAAATTTTAAAGCTTTATTTAATTCAATAATATTAAATTAATATGAATTTATATACAGCAGTTTGCCATTATCATTTGTATTGTACCATCTTGGGGTATTCCGACCATATCTGATCTCATATATAGATATGGGTATTTGAAATTCTTTTTATCTGAATATTAATTTATTATTGGATATGAGGATTACTAATGGTTGGAATGTCTGAATGATATCATATTTAATTTCAATATATGATGCGTTCTTTTGATAAAACTCTACATAATGTTTTGTTTATTTCCCAATTTATTACAAATGTTTCTTAGAAGAGACAGCAATTTGTGATTTGCTCTCCTCTGTATCCTTGGGAAACTAGTGAGATATTAAATTCATCAAAAGTGGGAAGGTATTTATAATTTTTAAAAAGAGAAATGCACATATGTTTACTTTTGATATAATTAGTGACAAAGATGTAGTTCACAAATCTTGAATTCTAAAAGACAAATGGCAGAAGTCATGTTGAAATTGAAATTATTTCTTTTTATTATATCTTTGAGAATAAGCTTGCGATTCATTTTTATTTAAAAAATAATAATAGTAATATTTAAAAAAAATATGAAGTATATTAGAATTAGTATTTTTTTAAGTACCAATAAAAAAAATTTAAACATCTGGAATTTTGAAAACAGTATTTTATTAAATAACATTGCTTATCTATACAACTTAATAAGTAATTGGCATGGTATATTTTCACAGGTATAAATTTATATGTATGTATAATTGAAGTTATTTTTTTAAAAAGAATAATTTATTATAACAATAACTACCCAACAAAGTTTTGAAAATGTAGACCTCAAGCATGGCAACCATAAGAAAACTCGACATGAAAAAAAAGTTTTTTTTTTTCATTTGTATTCATATATATGCTTATTTCATCACTTCCAAAAGGAAATCTATATGATTAACCAATATTTTTATTATAAAATAAAAGGCAATGTACGTATTCATGAAATTGTTAATTAAGGAATTACATAGAATGAATTATTCAAAAACAAAGTTGACATCTGTCTTTAAAGACCACATAATATTATTAAACAACAACTGAAATATGGCTCCCATCACATTCAAATAATTCATCCTATTTCCCTCAAGATCTGTAAAGGGTTAATTAAAATTTAAAGCAAGTAGAATACACATTTACCTTCAATACAATGCCAATATTTTATAAATGAAATCAATACTGATATTGAGGATACCAAAACATAATATTGATATACTACTGAAAGAATTATTTAATGGAACTGTAAATTGTTGATCTTGTATATTTAGTCCTTATATTCACAGCTTATCTGTCAGAAGCAATATTTTTCACTCATATTGAGGAAAACATTTATTAATTTTGCATTGTGGTTTTGGTTTACAGATATTATAAGAATTATTAGTCACAGTACTCAAATAAATATAGTAATGGTTAAAATTAAAGAAGACTATAACAATGATGTTAAATGAATCCTGAAGAAATTAATCTGTGATGATGTCCAATATTCCAAGTACTCATATGTCAGTAGAATTTAAATTAAATGATCTTTTAGGAATAAGCTAATGTATCCAGATGTGCTCATGGTGAAATCATAATGGATAACTCAAAGGCATAAGTCTAAAATACCATTTTATTATTATATTATGTTCCATAGTTATGGTGCATTCAAGTAATTGGACATGGATTTGTTGCCAGTTCAAGTGTTTTGAAACTTTGAATATTGAGTGGTTTATTAATGTTGTAAAGTGTTTAGGTTTATTTTATTTTTTCTTATATATATATATTGAAACAGTAAGGACTGCTTTGCAGATCTTAGTTTCACCTTTTCTCACCTATTTCCTACCCTCATACCTTAGTTTGAACCCCAATCTATCGTAGTGTGTCTGCAACGCACTTATATACAGAAAATCCCACCCAATTTTAAACCACAAGTACAACGCTCTTGTTATATATAAGTATAACTCATTCCCAAATAAATAAAATATTATGGATTATGTATATGTTCACATAATTTAATTTATTTAAAAGTAATTATATAAGTCGTAATTGCGCACACACTATGATATGTATTTCAAAACTTATGATAAAATTATAAATTGTTAGTTAAAATTGTTTTGTTTGAATCTGTTTACAAAAATATATTACAGTCGTAATATATTTTTAATTTAAAATAAAATTCATATTCGTTTAGTAGATAGATTCAAATATTGCAATTTAAAAAGTGAAATAATTTTCTTTTGAATTTAATAAAAGTCATACCGTATATTTCTGTTAAAATAAATGAGGGTTGGTAGGAATAATAGTTTTAATTATTATCTAAAAATACAGCAGATGTCCACTTAAAGTTTTCTTTTAATTAGTAAAAGTAATTTTAAATTAAATCAAGTTTGTAATTCGAATGTCCACAAGAAAATTAACAATAGAAATTAATTAAAATTTTGTTGAATTCCTTTAGACATTCGGATAGGATTGATTACAGCTGATAAGTAAGCAAAGTCCGATATATTTTTGTAATGCTCCAGGGCAGTCGTATTGTTCAATTTCACTATAAAAAGAAGGGTTTTCTTTTGTTCTCCATTCTAGTGATTTGCTAATGAAATGTTTTAACTGAAATTATTCTAGTGATATTTCAGCAAATGTGTCTAGTGAAAATATTCTAGTAAAATATTCTTCGAGCAAGATTTCAAAATATATTTTCCTGAGATTTTAGCTAAGTGCCTGCGAATTTAAATTTGAAGCCGAGTTTTCATCTTCAAATTAATTTACTGTGAGTACAGTTTCACCTATGAACCACCCAACTTTCAAAATTGCTAACCTTGACATGATGGAGTAGAATTGGCAAGAAGGCTATTTCCCCTCAGGAATGGCCAGCTGCTGCTCTAGACCATCGAAAGCTATCACATGAGGAACCCTGAAACTGCTGCTGCCACCAAAAATATGAACAATTCCAGATTTTGCTGCTGAATTGCATAAAACCTGCCGACCATCAATCTACCTGCAAATGCTTCTCCAGAGGCAATCCCAAATTAACCCAAGAACTCTTGTGATTCCTAGCTAACATGCTAAAGCTATTTTAAATTGTTTCTCTTTTATTTCACTTGACTTATTATGTATTTCTTTAACGTGTTCTAATATAATCAACAGTTTTGCTCTCTATCCTTGGGTTAACATTTTCTATTTATTAATCTTTTATTTTATTATGATAATGTGTCAGAATAGTCTTTGACCGAGTGAATTATTCCCTTTTGTTGAAAGTAAGACACCAATATTAAGGCATATTTTAAATTTATAAATAATTCCCAATTTTATTATCTCGCAAATCACTCATTCGAGGGCTATTCTAATCTTCTTTAATATATGTAATAATCAAATAGTTTAAAATCTACATTTTATTGATTTTAACCTACTATGAGAGTATGTGTGAGGTCAATGATTAAATGTGTCACAAATGCATGATTGCGTAAATAAATCTCTGCTTTCTTTCCAAATCCGCAAGCATGCATTTTCCTAATTTTAAATACTGTATTCTATTTTAATTTCAAAGTTTGTCTTTGACGTCGAGAATGTGCGGACCCTTTTAAATGAATTTCTGGGAATTTGATTGGGCATTTCTCTCAATCCAAGTAAACCCATTTTGTATGTTTTATATACATTAGTCTAGTATTGCTGGTAAATGAATTGGTTGTTGAGACCACTTTGTTTCTCTTTCCAAGGATTTTAAATGGTCAAGTCCATTCTGTTTTCACTTCCTGCGGTTCCCAGGCAGAGTGTGTACTCAAATGTCACACCTGGGAATTAGATGCAGTCGTCACCCAGTCACTAAGTTTCGGCTGTTCATGACAACACTTTCCTACGGGTCAGTGGCAAGATGCCCTCCATAGTCATTTCTAATATTCACTATTATTTTATTTATATATTTATTTTTACAAAGCATATGTGATTTAAATGTATCACAACCTCCATCCTTTAATAAATTCATTATTAGCAATACCGACCTCCCATCTGCTTTAATTATTATTATAAAATAAATGCCTTGATCACATTCCCACTTTATTGTATAGTAAGCTTTTGTCCGTGCTTTTCTCGAAATCAATAAATATTATATAACCCGTAATATCAAATATTTTATTAAACTTTTATAATTACTCAAAGCACCTCGCACATGTTCCCATCTCTTTAAGCATATTATCGTAATACTATTAGCCCGAGGGATAGAATATATAATTTTGCTTTAAAACATTTTTGTAATGTAATGTAATGGAATGCCAACAATTATTTAATGTGTCCCTGTCTCATATAAGCAGACAGTGGCATTATATATATAATTTCTATATAAATAAATCTTTGAAATCATTTAAAACTAATTTTGATCTTTTATTTTATTGATTCCTATCACTGTCTCGGTCTGGTCTATATATCTATTTTCAACATTTCTTTTGTACATCCATAGATGTTAATTTGCAACCCAAACTTATCTTAGTATAGAGTCTTTTGTTTCTCCCTGACCACCAGGCACCGGTAAAAGGTTATATTAGTAGTAGCATCAGATGCATTACCACATAGGTGGCACTGTGAAATTTGGACTTTAGATTCGAACTTAGTATATCAAGAAGGCAACCCCTCCTAGAATGTTCAGTTTAGTGTTTGAATTCTGCAGTGTGTTAGCGAGATAGACAATTCTGACTGTTACAATATATATATATAACAACATCATGTATATCTGTCAATATAAAGAACAATTGCTTTAAAACAATCAATTAATTAGAGGAAATTGCTGTAGTTGATTGAGATTGAATAATCATTGAGTATATTTTTATTAGGATAACTTATTTAGATTGATATTCTTAATAACAAGCTATAATAAACTAAACTCTCTTTACCAATTAAATTTGAAAATTTTTAATTCAAAAATATATTTCCCTCTAATTGTACAATATTGATCTTGTCTTGTATCATACATGATATATTTGAATTTCTATGATATATGTTACTTTTACTTGTTCATTATTTATTCAATGTAAATAAGCTATCATCATTGTTTAATAACTAGAAGTCATGACTCATACTTATTTTAATTCTTAACCATAATAATTATAAGCTATAGACAGAAAAGACAGGGAAAGATGAATATTAACTAGCAAATAATTTATTAAAACAGACAAAACTCTCTACACTTATTACCACTCAATGTAAGCCAGAGTTATCAATGGATGTCAGAAGGCTTGTGCATAAAATCTCCATCTAGTGCATACTCATCCAATATCCCCAGACTAGATTCTGGCTTGTGGCCTTCATCAGTGAGGATCCTTGGATCTGAGAGCACTGCACCCAGATCTTAGGATCTAATGCAACCTCCAGAAGCCACCTTTTATCTCTACTTAATACAAAACTATGAATCTTAAATTGAAAACACTATAATATTTTCAATTCAAGCTCATTAGCTTATATAGTCATATAGGTCTGAACTCAGTTCAGTGCCTATACATTTTGGTGACTTTGGTTCTTTAATAACCATAGCCACTACTATCCTATTAGGCAGGATTGGTCTTAAGCCAATAACCATCACATGATCACCATTTCTTATGCTTGCTTATAACTGTTATTAAAACAGGCAAAACTCTCTATACATATTGCCACTAATAGGATAGTGGTGGCTATGGTTATTAAAGAATCAAAGTCACCAAAATGTATAGGTAGTAAACTGAGTTCAGACCTATATGATTATATAAGCCTAATGAGCTTGGATTGAAAATATTGTAATGTTTTCAAATTAAGACTCATAGTTTTGTGGTTAAGTAGAGATAAAAAGTGGCTGCTGGAGAGTTGCATTAGATCCTAAGATCTAAGTGCAGTGCTCTCAGATCCAAGGCTCCTCACTGATGAAGGTTACAAGCCAGAAACTAGTCTGGGAATATTGGATGAGTAGGCACTAAATGGGGATTTTATGCACAAGCCTTCTGGCATCCATTGATTGCTCTGGCTTGCATTGAGTGGCAATATGTAAAGAGAGTTTTGCCTGTTTTAATAACAGTTATAAGCAAGTATAAGAAATAGTTGATAATGTGATGTTTATTGGCTCAAATAATTTAGTATGAATTTATATGTGTTTCATTAGTTAACATTGGTTAGTATTTACGTTTTGAAGCCTGATATCTAATTAAGAGTTAGTACTCTTTATTATTCGATTCTATATTAGGTTGTATTGGTATGAGTGAGAGAATAATCAACACACACATATAAAACTCTTTATTTTAATATTTAAACATATTGCATTTTATGAAATATTAAGTCTGAGTTATTATAATAGAGTCTTTATTCGAGGGTATAAAGTCTATCAATTTTCTTGCATCCATTTAATTGGTCACATGATTCCTTTTTGTCAATCCATTTAATTCCATTCATATGATAAATATATGTCTTAGTTTGAGCATATGATCATGATTAGTTAGCCATCTCATTCATACTATTACAGTATATTATACTAATTTATCATCTCATATTTAATTGTTGTATGACTTACAAGTTAATACACTGAGCATGAAATATATTGCAAACAAAAAGCAAATTTCTGTGTGGTATGAATTGCAGAAAAACTTTTATTCTACTTAGTACCTTTTGTTATGCAATTAGCATTTTTTTATTATTGGTTGTCATAATAAATAATAAACTAATAAAATGGAAGCATGGCAATTAAGTAATTTTCTGAATATATGACTGAATTACATATTCATAATAAAAATATTCAAAGATCTTACATATATGCTAGAAAAAACTTACATTACTAGATCTATTATTTTCGATTTCTAGCTCTATTAGAATCAGATTAAAATTTATTAAAATGTAAAAAATAATAAAAAACATTTACATTTTTAAGCATAATTGTGCCCTATGCAGACTAGGAAGTTTGAGAAAATAGCGATAGTGCTGTGGCTACACCAGAAGGCAAATTCTTGCAGGTATAATGAAAACAAAGCTCTGCTAGTACTAAATGGTATTTCAGCTTATGTTTTTCTCTCATCCACATATTTTTGATGTTCTAGGGATGTATGTCTTGGTCTTTGGGATACATGAAGTTGTCATGATGGATGAAAACCAAATGCATAAATACACCATTGTTGAGACTGCTGATGTTATTGTATGCAGCCCAGCTATCTGAAATGATGTGCATACTTGGTAAAATGTACTGCTGTATCAGGGACTCTAGTGTAGCCACCACCCTATCTGGAACTTCTGTCAAGAAGCACTTCCTTGATCTCCTTTCAATACCACCAAAGACCCAATGACTTCTTCATAAGTCCCCCTGAAGTATTTGCAGTGGAAATAATATATCTCATCAATTTTGATAACTAATGGCTCCCCATTGTTATCAAATCCGCCGACAACCTATCAGATTTGCATCAAAATATCTGGCACATTCCTCAGCAAAAACGAACCCAGTCAATTATTATTTTTTTGCTGACACTGGTCTCATGGGCAATGTATTCTTGCAGCAAATTATGTGCCCCAAAATAGACTATATTCATAATTGTTCCCAGACGCAGATGACTTTAGGAGAAAAAAGACCTGTTTCTGATTGAGATGCGATGGTGACATATTCTGCATTGCCATCTACCCTCATCTAAGCCTGTAGAATACATCACCAGCGAATAATTAACACCGCATTGTTAAGCATAGGCCGTAATTCTTCAGAAGGTGTCTTCTTGCAAGCCAGTTGATGACCAATTCTAGAGTTTGAAGGATATTCTACAACTGATATATATTCTAGTCTTCTGCCAGAATAGCAGCAACATTTAAGATTTGATCAGATGGAACTAAAGGTGTAATAGGTCTACCTACCATTTTTTGCAACTATAAAGCTGTACATGTGTGCACGTAGTTCGAACTTTTTAACCCAGAGGGTGTATTTTTTTTGTAACAAGTGTTATAAATGTAAATAGTTTAAATTCTTAACTTTCAAATAAATAAATAATTATTTTAATTAATGTAGGTATTAATCCAACATTTAATTTATTGATACAAATGTTTTAAGTAATAAATTCTTAACTTTCAAATAAATAAATAATTATTTTAATTAATGTAGGTATTAATCCAACATTTAATTTATTGATACAAATGTTTTAAGTAATATTCATCTAAGAAATGGTCAAAACTAAGTAATGTACAAAATGAAAGTAAAAATGTTTACTTTCCTAATCAAAAATAGTTTCAATTTAGAAAAATAGATTGGCGAACATGGTGGGCGTGGCTGTGACGCTAAAGTAAACCTTTACCGAAAGTTGATATTTTTTAATCCAATAGCAGTTTATATTTTCAGTAAATAAACAAAATTAAGAGAAAAAAATTCATGCACAAGTGATGAAATAATAATCGCTAATTATTGAAAAATTAATAATAAAACACTAAAATCTTTATGGATTTAAAGAAATTTTTTCAGCAGTCATATTTTCTCACTATCATCACTCATAATTCAAAAAACAAAATCAGAATTGGGTTTTATTGTTTACTTTTAATGAACTAATAATTATGTAGTGTCTAAAAGAATCTTGATTTCATTTGCAGCTGAAGAATGTACTGATATTTCATATCATATATTCATAAGTTTAAGTAATAACCTGTAGACTTATACTTTACGTTTGTCTTCAATATGATAATATTAAATCGTACTATCACACTTCCCAGGTAAAGCTGTAACAACAAATAGAAAACTAAATTAAATGGCTGAGGGCTTTCAAGATGTACTTCTCATATTCATAGCCAGTTATGATTTTTTCATTGAAATCATTATATAAATAAATACCATATGCAAATTCTATGCAAATGAGTCACTAAGACCATCTTTTAGATATAGCAAAACATGCATCCTTACAATTAATGGTGAAGGAGTCCTCTGCTATAAAGTAAGCCTCCTTTACCTTTCATTTAATATCATGCCTCTCAGTACAAACTAATTTCATACACCCATCTCAACTAATAGGCTTATTAACAAAACATTAAAAACACTATAGCTTCTGATCAGACCCCATAAGCTGTGTACAAAGTGGCATGCCATCATAATTGATGCAAAGCATCATACTATGGTGAAACAAGAGCCAGCATAGCTACTAGGATATCACAACACAAGTATAGATACAATAAGGCACATACAGATCCAGAATGCACTTCAATTTTTGCACAACATCAAAAAATGTCAGGACATGTGTTCGAACCCGCATCTGCAAAATTAGTTTGTACTGAGAGGCATGATATTAAGTGAAAGGTAAAAAGAAAGAATGATAACTGGCTATGAATATGAGAAGTACATCTTCTTGAAAGCGCTCAGCCATTTAATTTAGTTTCTATTTGTTGTTACAGCTTTACATTGGAAGTGTGATAGCACAATTTAATATTATCATATTCATAAGTTTAATAGCTATTTGTTAAATTATTGTAACTAAATTACTGTATATTAGATAAAATAGTTTTTTTTTTTTTTTTAAATAAGAAAAGTCTCTTATGAGAAGTACATAATGACTCATATTTTCTTTAATAACTTTAGATAAATATATTTTTATTTGGAAAAGAGATAAAAGAATAACATCAGATGCATAAAAATAATTGGAAACTATCAATTCTACATTTTTTGAAACCATTAATAGTTAGGACATGACTAAACTCTTTAGAGTTTACAAAATATTATTATTATTATTCACAAGAGAACACATAGTATGAGAAAAAATTAAATATATGATAAATTTGCATAATTTAATTAGAGCAATTTTAATGTTTTACTTTGAATAAACAAAACATATAAAAAAACTGTTCAATTAAGTTAAATAGTGATATATATCTTCCAACAGTCTGTGTAAAATAAGTCAATGAATACTAGATGGTAACACGTGCAATATGTTCACATTCTCTTAACTATGGCTTTGCTTTCAGGCAAGAGGAACTGGCAGACAAAAACATGACTACATCTAATAGCCTTTCTGTTTCTAGTGCTATCTAAGTTAATGACTATAAAAATTCACTCTTTCTGACTAAACCTAAGTAAGTTGCAAGAATAGTTTTTTTCATTCTAATTTAGAGCCATTTATTATACTTGTGTAATCAATGGACCCAAATAATGTAATTCTACATACCACAATATCCCCAGGCTTACTTCTAGATTTTGTCTAGTACTATCTGATCTAATGTTTATTGATTACTCAAATTTGCAGAAGTTGATTCAAACCTAGAATTAAGAAAACTTCTCTTGGAAGTATATAAATAAGCATATAAGAAAGTCATGTGATGCAGTGTTATTGATATTAAGCAGGATATAATAAAAACAAATGTATAACAAAATGCATTAAAGAATTAGATTTTTTTATGTTAAAGCCATTTGATGCAAATTGTACAGAATAGATTTAAGAAAGTTGAATAAAAAATATAAACATTTTTAAATTGTGATAATAATTACAATATTTTTATGGTAAAAGAAAGTTATTTAGTTCTATAATATAAGTAAAATAATAATTTTAAATACCATTGAACAATAAAGAGCTTTCAGCATCTCTTCACACTGGGATATTTACATTTATTTAATTACAATCTGGGGTCAAAATATTCCATTTAAACCTCCATTAAATCAAGTGTTAATTGAAGACTTATGAGATAGAAGTGGTAGCAAAAATGATTGGAGTTAAGAATGGTTATCCATTTTAAAGTGGTGAAAAAATTCAAGCACAAAAATTCAGAAAACTTTTCTGTATTTCACACTACATTAAGTATGACTGTTACAATACATGCCATATTAAATTATGAAGATTCATATAAGACACAACCACATCCATCTGTTATCAAGGGTGTACATGGTAAACATTTTCCAGATTATATGTAATAGCTTTGCTTGGGTATTTTTTTTTTTTTAAATTTTATAGTAAAAACATTGATTTAAATTAAATTTTAATTATTAAAATCTCTTCCATTATTTAAACTCTTCTAAGAGGAAACAAAAAAAATTATTTAAGAAGCAAAAGTGATTTTTTATTAATCTTGAATATTTAAAAGTTACCACAGAAACTTTAAAACTAAGTCTAAATCTAAATATTAAATATAAATAAAATAAGTACCTAAAATTACATAAATGAAATTATAAATTGTCCAATATATTGGTTTGTGGCAGGTAAAATGTTAAAAGTTTGTTAAATCATTCATAAAGTCAATAAATTGGTTATCTTAAGTCTAAGATTCAGCTGAGAGGAAATTGTTTCTTTATGAACATAGAATTGTTTGTTAAAAATGTTCAATGAGAAAATACATAAATACCATTTATAATTTATATTAACATTTATTTAAAGCATTAAAGTCAATACTATTATTTATTTATACATTCATTACTTTATAATACAATACATACATCATGTGCTTCAACAAATAAAAAGAAATCCGTTAATCTGACAACAATCTTAGCTAAGACCTTAAATTTAAAATAGGACATATATTATTAGCATCTTGAAAAATTATGCTAGGGTTTATTTTCTGATTAGGTTTTATTTTGGGAGAAACATAATAACTTTTTAAACACTAGAAAATAATAAATTATAACTTTGGGTTATTTTATCTAGCAGATTTTTTTTTCACTTTTGAATGAGTAGTGAAATAACTTTTATTTCAAATACTGGAAATATGGAGATATGTGCAATTAACATTGTTTCCAGTCTCAGTTTTTAAATTTAAATATGAAGAATTATAAAAAGACTGCTGCAAAATTTCCAAAAATGAAAGAATATAAAAAAAAAAATACATATAAATCATTTTGACATTGAATTAAGTAATTCATAGATGCCTTCTATTTTTAATTCAAGTTAATTATATGAGTCAAAATTGTGATGAAGAAAAATATTTTTTTTTTGGTTTTTAGTGCATTAATTTTCAAATTAAATAAAAACATTTTTTTTAAAAATATTTTTTATATAGAGTTTTACTAATAATAGTCACAAGAAATAGAAATAATATAACAATTCTCATATCAGAGTTTTTATTTTTATAATTATTATTATTTAAATGTTAACTTACAGAAAAAATAATTAAACTATTAGCATAAGAATAAAACTTTTTAAATTTTATACCATAAACTTTTACCTATAGTGCTTTATTTATTACAATTATTTTTTTAAAAAATTTACTAAATAATTTAAATATTTTTTAATAATTTTAAATTGTTATAGACGTTTTGGATCTAAAAATAGAGCAAGGTGATATTTTTAATTTTTTTAAAAAAAGATTATAATATTAAAATAATATAGCATATCAATATATAATAAACAACAAAATCAAATATTAAAATAAGCATTTCTACAAAATAAACCAAAATGTTAACTACTTAAGTATAACCCACATCACAATTACATTATATATATATATAGCAAAAATAAACTTACTGGTTTTTATAGTGCTAAACATTATTAATATATAAAATATTACTAATTATTATTGTATCATAAAATAAATGGATTAAGTCCTAATAATGTCAGTTATTATAGATCTCAAAATATCAATTCTATTCGATGGTTTGCAAGAGTTTAAAATATTTATTTTATGGCACAATAATGATTAATAATGTTAAGATATATTTAATGCTTGCTCTTATAAATATAATTTTATTATTTGAAATATTCTTATATGCTTCTAAAAAATTAAGGTTATATATATAAATTAAATTATAAAATGATTAGCATAATATAAAAAAATTATTTTCCTAACTTACATTCTTCTTTAATAAGTTTTAACAAACTTGTTGCTATTTTGCCATTATTAGGAGTGTCATCTTCCAAGCATATTAATTTTGATTCTTTTTGAACAATTATATCAGGTTTGCTATTTGAGGGATTGGTATCTGAATAT
Source organism: Epiperipatus broadwayi (assembly GCA_028023455.1). Lineage (NCBI taxonomy): Eukaryota > Metazoa > Onychophora > Udeonychophora > Euonychophora > Peripatidae > Epiperipatus > Epiperipatus broadwayi. The sequence goes on along the minus strand of JAQFVV010012404.1, from coordinate 1,587,875 downwards.
GATGAAGTATCTTGTTCTAATGTAACTCTGTAATATATATATATAATCATTAAAAACCAGTCAACACTTAGACATTCCCAATATCAATAACAATCAACAATTTCCAAACTATTGTCAAAGCAACCTCTTTTTAAAAATAATGATATATGTACATATTACCCAAAGGTACTTTCTGGATTTTAATGAAATAAGCATATGAAGTAGATTTAAATTTGAGATGCTGGAATAAATTATGTTAAAAGATGAACAAATAAATTACCACTTATTATAATGAACTTTATTATTTAATTAGCCTGTGTATCTTCATGCAGAAAACTTAATGTATTTAAATTATATGTTGAAATATATGTATAAATATTGATAATTTTTACAAAATATAATTAGAGTGCTGTCATTTATCATTAAATTTAATTAAGTTCATTGAGTGTCTGACCGGTATTCAAATACTCTTAAGACATATGAATCTAGATTTTAACTTTAAATCGATTTATTTATAATTTTTATTCATCATTTTTATTTCTGTACTTTAATTTTAACTGAGCTTATAGTTAATTAATAAGCAAACAAAATAGAGATACTCAAAAATTTCACTAAAATTCTTTCTAAGTTTAATCCATGCTTCTTTTATTCACTACTTTGTTTATACTAGTTTAATATAATTTTAAAATCTTTATTATTCAAGTAATTTTTTCCAAAGTTAATTAAATTATTTTGACTGCAGCATGTTGTTTCATACAGCTAATAATATTTTGTGTACTCCTCCTCCCCCCATTTAAATGTTTTAGTTTTATTAGTGGAAATTTATTAAAAGATTAAAATGTGAACAATCTGGAACAATATGGCACACTTTTAACATTCTTTAAATGATAAAAATATTTTATCTTTAAAAAAACCCTGTTTGCTACAATAATTAAAAAGGTAGGCTATCCTGTATGTATATTTCAATTGACATATATATATATATATTCTAAAGACCAAGCACTATATACATTTCTGTTTTCAGCCATACCATGAAATGAATATTTGAAAGCGGATGCCAGAAAAGATAAAAAACAGCAGCTTGAAGACGAACTCAAAACATTGCAAAAACTTGACAGATATTTCACGTCAGGAATGTAAGATGATCCACAAACTCAAGGAGATCAGCAAAATCCAAAATAACAACAGCCTATTGACTCAAATATTGGGATCATAGAGTCTGAAATCTCAGTTGATGGAAATATTGAAACTAATTCCAGTATTAGCATGGGTGCTGTTGCAAAATCGACATCTTCAGATGAACCAATAAAATTTACAAAACTCAGTGATATTGGTCAATGGAGTATCCTCAAAGAAGATGAATTCTCAAATTGGATCTTGAAAGATCCATCAGGATATCAGCACTGGAATGGTCCATTTAAAAACTCTAAGCATTCATTCAAACATCAGGTTAGATATTGTTCAAAAGGTCTTTCTCAGAATGGAAAAGTTAATAGTGAAGCATATGAGCGGGAATGGCTTGTGTACTCTCATTTATTTCTTTGCCTGCAAATGGTTTTTAACATTGTTAGCACTAGCTTCTGATGGAGTTTCTGACTGGAAAAATTCCACAATCATTCAAAGTCATGAAAACTGAAGATGGATAGAAAAGATTTTCTTAAGTACTTGACAAGAAAGCGTGATTTGATCTTAGACTCAGGACTAGCAAAACAAATAAAAAAAGTACAACTTTACTGGAAAAATATGCTTGAGTGTGTTATTGCAGTGACATGCACATTAGCAGAAGAATGTGGTCTGGTTTTTAGAGGATACAATGAAACTTTAAAATCACCAAATAATGGCAATTACTTTGGTTTGTTAGAATTGCTCACTAAATTTGATCCATTTCCTTCCAACCACATAAAACACTATGGAAACAAAGAATATGAGTCACTTTTATATTTATTAAAGACAGTATGTAATGAACTTGTGCAACTTATGGCTAATAAATTTAAGAGAATCAATTTTTGATGATCTGAGAAAAGTAGGTTACTTCAGTTTGTCTGTGGACTCTACACTACATTTTTTCCCATATGGATCAACTAACTGTTATAGTAAGGTGTATCACCTGGTGATGGTTTGCCTGTTAAATGCTTTCTAACATTTCAAGAGTTGGAAAATCATAGTGATGAAGGTATGGAGGATATGGTGATGGAATATATAAGTAAGAACTGCAAAATTGTTTTCAATAAATGATGTGAAAAATCATATGATAGGGCAGCAATGTGACTGCTAAATACAATGGAATGCAATAAAAAATCCTTGAGTTGAACAAGCATGCTATATATATTCTATGTGCCAGACATTCACTAAACCTTGTTGGCCATTCTACTGTAGATTGCTGTTTAGATGCAGTAAATTTTTTTTGCTGTTGTTTAAGAGCTACACCCTTTCTTTTCATCTACTACAAAGAGGTGGTGTGTGATGTTATCTTTCTTGAAAACAGACTCAGATACCAGAGTATTAAGAGACAGTCTGACATTAGGTAGGAAGCACATGTCAAAGCAGTGTTTGCCGTATATGTAAATTATAAGCCAATCATAGATGCTTTAAGGCACATTTATGTTGATGAGAAAGCAAAAGGAGCTACAAGACTACAAGCTAATAGTCTTTTGGAAAAAATGGAGGAACTAGAATTTGTTTTTATGCTACATTTATGGAATCATTTGCTGGAAGAATTTCATAAAACCACTCTGGCTCTCCAGGATTTAAAGATTGCACTTACCACATATGCAAATCTGTACACATCACTTTCTCATTATGTTAAAAATATTTGAGAAAATTTTGATGATATTGAAGAAGCTAATTCTTGTTTGTCTAAAAGAGGGTGAGGAAAAAAAAGCCAATGATGGAGCTGCACATGATGCAGATGAGAAGCATTTTTCAAAAGACAAATTTTGAGTGAAATTCTTCAATCATATCATAGCCATCCTTGAGACAAATTTAACATGAAGAGCAACAGTATAATTATGTTGCAAATAAATTTTCATTTTTAATTGATTTAGAAGCTTCAGAGATATAGCTATGTACAATAGTAAATACCTTAATGAAAGAGTATTTACACAATGTTAATATTAACCTCATGAGTGAACTGAGGCACTTCCATGATTATGCCAAATAGAATTATTCTAAAAAAAAAAACAAATTCAACACAAAGATCTGTATCAAATCATCTTTCAAGACAAGATTCAATTAGCTTTTCCTAATGTTGAAGCAATATTATTACTATTCTTGTGTCTAATGGCAACAAATTATTCAGGAGAAAGATCATTTTCATAGCTAAAAGGAATAAAAATGAACTGAGAGCAAGTATATCTAAAAAAAAAAAATGTCTACACTTAGCATCATGAGTATAATAATAATGTAGCTTACACAACAGCACATGCACATTATAGATGGAATGCTATTTATAATAAATCTATCCTTTCCAAACACAAGATAAAGTCTTTTTAAAAGATAAAATGGATCTACTCTATATTTTTCACCCAAGCTATATGTATGGGACAATCTGAAGTGTTTGGAACTGAGAGCATGAAGATTTAATTAATCACGTTAAATTACTTATCATATGATTTTTGTTAATGATGCTTGCAAAATTTTTACAATTTATGATACGTCATTATTAGATGAAAACTTAAACATATGTAAATATTTTTATTTATATAGCACAATGTTTTTATAAATTATAATATTAACTTAGCTTACACCATGGCATATGCGCTTTACAGATGGAATGCTATTTATAATGAATACTCTCCTTTCCAAACACAAGATAAAGTAGAAAATGGCACATTATGTAGCATATCTTTTGATGAGATAATCAATGATTTTGCATTTGGGAGATAAAAGAAAATGTTTTAAGCTAGAACACAAGTCTTTTAGAGGATTATATAATATAATTTCTGTGATTTTGCAAACACATTCTTTATTATTTCTTTTAATAAAATTAAATGACAATATATTTCCCTTATCCATATAGTTAAAATATGTATATATTTTAAAGATTTCCCGACCTTAGCTGGTATAATTGAAAACGATAGGGATCTCAGGGCTTTATATAGCGTAGGCCTTATTAAGTCTAAATCCAACACTGCATCCAACATGTAATCTACTATTATAGTTAGCATAGCGTTTTGATCTACTTTTACATTCAATTTGGTGGCTCAATGTGCGGCCTGGCTTAGTATTTGACTTTCTACAATTACAATATATATATATTTCTACTTCTTCTCTCAACATAAATATTTTTTCGTACTTCTTGATGTCACTGGCAATCTTTGAATCATTTTTAAAACTGAAAGCACACGTTTTACAATTCTAAATGAAAATAGGCATAATGATGGAAAACATTTTTATAAAACAAAATACATATTCTTTAAATATAATATTAAAATAGCCTTTAACCATTTCGCTGCGAAGCAGCTATATTGAATATTTAAAAAATTATGTTAAGTAGTTTTTTTTTTTTACCAGTGATTATTAAATAGATAAGTAACAAAAAATTTGAGACATTGATACCAAATTATTATCTTATGTATTTTGTTTAAAACCCATTAATTATATATTGCATGATATATTATACCCATATGTTTTAATGTCTTTTGTTTCAAATAAAATTAAAATATTTTAAAACTATTCTATAATAGATGAGGGCTTCTATTTTTTAAAAAATAATAACTTTACTTGCATAAATACGTGCTTCAAAAGTTTCGTTTGATAAAAATTGGAAAGATAAATCCGATAAAAATTTCAATGTTATACAGATCTGCCATCTAGTGAAATTCTTTTCACGTATAATTTAAAAATATAAAAAGTAAACATTATTTAATATACACTATATACATTTTGATTATTGATTAATATAGATTCTATATATTATTCTATAAATAATAATAAAAAAACAAATTCATATTAGTTATAGATAGACTTTTATAATATTCCAAGCAATTATTTAAAATTATTTTTATTGCGTAAAAAAGTATAATTCGTAAGGATAAAAAAATCTTTTTATTTTTAAATTAATTTGTTACTAATTTTCTTCTTTTCTTAATCAACGTAGTAGCTGTAAAATGAAAATACACACAGAAAAGCTAAATATTATTTTAAAAAAACTGCCTTTTCTGTGCGATTTTTATTTTATCAGATATTTTTTAATTATATCAATAGATTTTAAAATTATATTTGTCAATAATTACAGGGTCTATCTTTGTCTAATAATTTATGTTATAATGGTAAAATGCGTGCTGGGCCGACTCCCAAAACCATTTTATGTATCAATAATCCTACTGAATCTTTATATATTATGCCAATTATGTAATGGTCATTTATAAGTAATCAAATGTTTTTCTGCTCAAAGAATTCGTATAAAATTCAAACAACATATGTGATTGAATTGAGCTGTAATCCATCGATCTTAAGCTCTGGGCTACATCACACAGAAGATAGACAATTAATACTTTTAAATGTCTATAAAATGACCAAATGTTGGATAATCATTTTTATGTAGTCAATTTTATTAAAATCTAGTTCTGCAATCAAACAACCAGTTGTTTGATAATTGAAATATCTACATAGGCCTCCAAATAAAATAATGACAATAATTTATAATTTAAACACATATTCTTTTTTATTATTATTACCATAGATGGATGATGGCTGATGATTTAATCAACCTCGTATGTACATCTGTCTCTTAATATTTCTTAGAATTTCAAATTCAGAACACATGAAATACTCGGTGATTAATGGAATCTTAAAAATTTGCTACAATAGGAAGGGCCGAATTTAGATGAAAAGAGCCCTAGGCTATTCCACTTATGAGGCCCTTTCACCTCCCATTTTTAAGTTTGTAAATTACATGAGAGATAATAAAATACATCATTACTGTGATATATGTTAAATGAAACATGTTATTATTGGTACTAACCTTTATAAAAAATGTGACACGGATAATAAATAAAAAAAGAGTCGAAAACACTTATTTGGACAGTTATTCTCAGCACCATATATAGTACTTGTAACAATAACTAATCAAACATAACACACAACATTTACAAAGAAACAAAATTCAAATAATGAAAATATTTGACTACGAAAATAAAATACGCAATAAAAATGATATTTTCTATCAAATTAAATAAAATATATTCAATACATTGAAGATTAAACCAAATTCAATTCAGATAAATTTATTTCATAATAATTCGCATTTAAAGTTTAAGTATGAATTATTATGAATTTTAAGTCTTAAACTAAACCAAAAATGGAACTTTATTCAAACAAAATCCAGATCACAAAAAAGAAAATATCAAATTGTATATCATATTAAATTTTATGTTAATAGTTATTTTATTTAAGAACTGATTCAATTCAAGTATACATTTAAAACGAAATAGTAGATTAGAAGAATTTCTTTCTAAACCTTTTCACACAGAATTCTTCTATAAGTTCATCAAAATCTATTTTACTGAAGATCTCATTTTCGATGAACAAAATACTCAATGAAGACAACCTCGTCTGGGTCAGTGTGCTTCTTAATTGATTTTTGATATTTTTAAGTCTTGAAAATGATCTTTATCCAGTACAATTAGTGACTATTAAACTGAGAAACAGCTATAAGATTGATTCCACATTAGGGAATACCACTTGAATATTTTCTTTGAATATTATTTGATACAAGTCTGTATGCTACAATGTGGAATTTTTTGAAGGTTTATGTATTTGTCTCACATATGTGTGAAAATGAAATAGTTCTTCAGTAAGATTTTGGTTGACATCTTCTGGGTATTCTTGCATTAACAGCTCAACACCTCTTTGAAGTTTTACCTTTGATAATGTAAGATCGGCAAGAAAGGAAAATATTTTCATTACATCATCATAATCAAAAGCTCTTCTTCCTAAATTTGATTCTAGTGCATCTAATATAGGAATAAATGATTTAATCCTAAATTTATCTCTTGAAGAGAGTTCATCTAAGGCATCAGGGTCAGATGAATTTTCATAATTCCCTTGCCTTTTACTTCTTATTATTCTTCTGACAGTTCTATATTCAGTATTTGGCAACGTGCTTTTTGCTTGTTGCTCAAGTACATCAAAATCTTCCCTAATTCCACATAAAATATCCAAAAGTGACCTGTACCAATCTGCACAACTACTAAGTAAAATATTAGGGCTTTGAAGAATTTTATTTACTTTTGAAAAATGTCTCTGTATTCGATTCCAAAAATGAAGCATAAACACGAATTCAAATTCTTCCATCTTCTCTAAAAAATTGTTGGCCCTCAATCTAGTATCACCCTTTGTATTATTATCTGATTGTAAATAATTGAGTACATCGGTGATATCATTGTAATTTTCTAAAATAGCTTCTGTAGCTTTTGTGTGTGCCTCCCACCTAGTGTCAGATAAATATTTAGGCACTTTAGAATGAGGTTTCAAATGTGATTTCAGAATTGCCCATCTTTTTGTGGAAGATGAAAAAAGATATAAACTTCATTCACAACACCAAAAAAATTAACAGCATCAAGGCAACAATCAACAGCTGAATGACCTACTAAATTTAAAGAGTGACCAGTGCATGGAACAAATCTTGCAAACTTTTTTTTGATAATTTTTTGCTGCATACCATTGTATCTATCAGCCATATTGGCTGCATTATCATAAGACTGTCCTTGGCTTTTCTGAAATCAATTTCAAATTCAGTAGTGATATAGTTAAATACTAAATCAGCTATGCTTTCCCCTGAGTGATCTTTTAGCTCAAGGAAAGTTAAACATCTCTCAGTTGGCAAACCGTCTTCAAGTGACACATATCTAATAATTAAGGTCAACTGACCAGTATAAGATATGTCAGGAGTGGAATCTACTGAAAAGCTAAAATAGCTAACCTTTTTCACTTCTGCCACAATTGTGTCTTTCCACTTTATTTGCCATAAGTTGAATAATTTCCTCACATATAGTTTTAGGCAGATATGAAGGTTTTTCTGAGCCAGTATTTCTATATTGATCGATATAATCTCTTAAAAATGGATCAAAATTTGCTACTAGTTCTAGAAGACCAAAGTAATTGCCATTATTTGGAGTTCCAAACTTTTCATTGTCTCCTCTAAATGGTAAGCCTTGCTCTGCAAGAGTGCAAATTACAGCGAAAACTTTTTCTATAACGTAACACCAGTATTGCTGCTCTTTTCTTATTTCTTCCTCTAGCTTTGAGGTTAAAGTTTTCTCTTTTGCTCTTGTTAAGTACATTAACATAGCATTTCTATGATTTTCCAAATTTTTATGAGTTTAAATGATAGCAGGGTTTTTCCAATCATTAAACCCTTCAGGAGTTAATGCTGTTGCAGAAGATGCAATATTTGGAAAGAATTTACAAACAAAGCAAAAAACGCGGCCTTTTGAGGGAGAGTACACAAGCCATTATAGGGTATATTTTTCTCCATTGGCTTTTGTTGAATAAAAAATTGCTTTTGTACAAAATCTGGACTGATTCTTATATTCTTGCTAAGAATTTAAAAATGGTCCACAGTGATACTGAACTTGAGAAGGGCCCTTCTCTACCCAATATGATACATCATTTTGTGATAAATTTGTCCACAAGCCAAAATCTGTTACAGTAGACATATATTTGACATCATTATCTAAATTTGCAATATCTTGAACATGGTGTTTCTCATTAGTTGTCTGAAAAAAATTCTGAATATTCGTATTATTTTCTTGTGGCTCATTTGTATATTTGTGTTCAGTAAGTTGCTCTTGAATTAGTTCCATATTTTCATTTTGAGTTGGTGCAATGGCCATGTACTCACATACAAGGTGCTGCATTGCTTCCAATTGAGTAGTACTAGTTGGCACATGCATGTAAGCAGTAATCGGTGTTAGCTTCTTTGCCTCATACTCTTGTAGCTTCTTTTTCTTGCATTTGCAAGCGCCACTTTCAAATCTTTTACTCATTCTTAGATTAGAATCTAGAAGAAAATATTTGAGTTAAGTTAATTATTTATTATTAATACAAAAAATAACATTTTACATATTTGAACTGTGGTAAGTTTTCTTTTGTTTATCGAAATTTTCGATAAACAATTCATTTTCGAATAATAAATTGAAATAAAACAAAAACTCATTTCTGTGAATAGTGCATCTCTTATAATAGTCATTGTTTATAAAATAATAAATGTTTATTTCATAATTTCTGAATTTCAAACACTAATCAATTTAAAAAATATTTCCAAAATATCTTTAATTCAATAATGAAACTAAATTATCATTTTTCAATCAAGATTGTATGGAACTGTTATTTTGTCTCATTGGAAAAAATAGCAATTATGAATAATGAATTATATATATATTGTACTGGGTTAGAATATGTGACTTCAAAACACCGGCCTCTTAGGCAGAGAAGAACATACTCGGAGAGTATGTATGACCAAACGATAGCTATAAAATATATATAACTAATGTTACATTTCCAGGACATAACTTCTTCTCAGCTGTTGAGTTCAACACCACATTCAAAGCACTTTTTTTTGTTTGTGTATAAACACGGGTGCCAGCTATCTATTCAAGAATGAATAAATAACGCACTTTGAGCAATGGCCACTAACTCAATGCCTAAATATCCATGACTAGCTCAGCTATTTGTAATCACTAACAGATTATACATAATTAATGGTGAAAGAATTAATAAAAGAATTGGTAGAAGGAATTGATAAAAAGAATTGACCGACAAATAAAGTTTAATTTTAAAGACAATTTATTAACTAACATTTACTAATTTTAAACATTTTATAATTCTAATAAAACACACGCATATTTTAAATTAACATTTCTAAACTAGTTTAAATATTCTTGTAGATTTTAATAATAGAACACTGGTATTTATCTAATTTAACTAATACCACTGATATAATGATCATGCACATATTAACTCATACACTCACATATATAATAATAAAGTATTACATAGCATTTGAAACTTAAACACACATATCAATAGTTCATTTTATGTATGATTATATAGTTCAAATTACTTGTCTCTGTAGGATTTACGAATTACAGTGGTGGCTACTATATATAAATGAGAACAATAAAATGTTTTACCTAGGATTTTTGGAGTGTGGATATTGCTTGTTGTTGGCTGCTTCTGACGGAGTATATCTAACTGGTTAGATTTGACATTTCTTGAAGAGATTTGATGCTAATCCGTTGGTTTTATTCCTGGAGACAGTTGAACATTGGCAGAGGATTTCTGAACTGCTATGCAGACATTATTTCATGGGCAGGTTTTGATGATCTTGTTGGACTAAAGGGCTGAAGTAAAGCGTATATTCCCAAAAGCTGCTCAACACCACATTTCTGTTTCTGGATACATAATATAAACTGCACTGTTATCTGAACTGAAACAAGACTGTCACTGGAAACTAGGCTGAACTGACATCCAATAAAAATCTGGCTATTTATATATGGGAAGTGTTTTTGTTTTAATATCCTCTGGCAATATGTGTTGTCAAAATTCCTAATCCTTTGACAATGTGTTTTTGAAGATTGTTTAATTAGTAGTAGCTTTCATAAACGTGTTGTTTTTATATCTTTAATTAGTAGCCCACCACTGGTGTGGTTTTTTTAAATCTTTATTTAACTTAATAGCCATTGCTGTGTTTTCCAAATATAATTTCTTTCTAACTTTCATTTATATTTTTTTAATATTATTCTAACACGCATACATTTATTTACACTTGCACGCACATATATAATTTATTATAATAAGCTCGAATGAAAAGAGATTTATATTTTTTTAAACTTTAAATTATTTATTTTTACGAATACTAATTAAGGAAAACTTTACTTCCTTTTATAAAACTTTTAGTTTAACTTTCTAAAGAAAACCCCTTCCCACTTTTAATCAATTATTTTCCAACTTTTATTTCAAACTCTTTTACGAAAGATTTTTATTTTAATAATTTTTTTAGATAAAATTATATGTGCCAATATCAATATTGGTACATTACACTGCCCCCCCCCCCTTTGAGAATAAAATGTATCTATTTTTGACCATTTTATCTCTGACAACTTTAATTCTTAATTTATTTATTTGTTTCTAAGTTTGCTTTTTGATATCTGTTACTTTCCACACTAAGGGCAATCTCCAATGATACTTTTCTTTTTTCTATGCTGGCAACATTGTTTACAATGTTCTGAGTCCTGGATAGTGACCACGAGAACAAACTAATTTTGTGGCACAGGGATCTTTTATAAATGAAGCTTCGGCTGCTGATTCTCTTGAATGGACTTTGACTAATAAGAGGTCGCTGTGAATGGCAGGAATTTTCAACTGTCCATTTCTGACTTACACTTTGGAAAACGATTGCCGATTCTCTTGATCAGAGTTTGACTTAGAAGAGGTTGCTGCGAATGGCAGGAATTTTCAACTGTCCATTTCCGACTTACGCTTTGGAAAACAAGGTACAAGATATGGGGATTCTCCCCTGAAAAAGATACTTATGACTTATTCTGGTTGTCAACAGTGCACATTTTAAAATAGGAATGATCCCGGCCAATCTGTTGCAGTACTAAAATTTATCCAGTCGACAGCTTTAAAATTATCCTTAACTAAAACATTTCTATACTACCCTCATTCCCTTAATTTTGAACCCTATACATTCCCAATATAACTTAGACTGACTTTATATTTATCTATTTTAATCCTTACAATATATTTTTAAATACATATGAACATTATTTTAACATATTTATTTATATTACATTATTATTTATAACCCTACGAACATTATTTAAATATTTATTTACCTTACAATACTATTCTAAACTATTGCAGACATTAGTTGCCATATTTATTTATATTAATCTAATCTCGAATATTATTTTCAAACCCTTACGAACATTTTAAATATTAGTTTTACGATACTATTTTTAAACCATTACTTTAACTTCTTTATCTATGTGCGTGTATTCAGAAAAACTATTTTTATTATATTATGATCCATTATTTATTCAACTTTTATTAACTTGCGTATATTCAAAACTATTTTATTTTAACGTGCGTGTACTCAGAAAAAAACTGTTTTACTTTATTGCGATTCATTATTATACAAATATCTATTTGATTAACTTAATTACTTTAAACCATTTATTTACTTTCTTTTAATAACGTGCGTATATTAAAAAAAACCTATTAGTTTATTATGAGTCATTCCTTATTATTTACTAGAGGTATATTACGCTTATTTATGTAACTTGATTTTTTTTCTGCTTATTTCCATTACCTTATTTATTTATTTAATCCTACAAACTTTACTTTTTAACCATTAATTTGACCTATTTATTTATGAACATTTTTCTTAATTAATATGTGCGTGGGGAAAAAAAATCTTTTATTTTACAAAGCCTCCGTTATTATTATTACTTTAAACCATTTCATTTATCATTATTCATTTATTTTTAAATTTATCATCTTAAGTTTTAAATATAAGTTTCAGATTTAATTCATTAGATTTATTTACTTTAGAATAATCATATTCGTGCTCATTATCCATTTTCGGTCCTTTTTTGTTTATTTTCTTTACTATTCCGCCCGTTTACTAACTTTTAAATTATGTCAGGCGGTTCCTTCTTTCTTTCTACTAACTCACTAACATAAATTATACTCCATATTCTCACATCTCTCCCTCGATTAAAATTTATTGCTTTATCTCTTTCCCTTTCCATTTTATTTTCTGCCTTGTAAATTAGAAAACCTTTAAGCTTCACAGACCTCTGTATTTTTCCTAACTGTGAATATTTTTTTCTATGCTTTCTTTTTATTTTAAATCTACATTTAAAACAAACACGAACTTTTACTTTAACCTCTTTAACTTTTTGTAAAAACTTTTCAACGCTATCTTCTACCTTGAACTTATATCTCTTCTATTTCTTGGTCTATGTTTGTTTCTACCTTATCAGTCACAACACTATCTGATTCTAATTCAATTTCTATCTCTTTGATCACCTCAACTTCCTTTTCATCTTCCTGACTTTCTTTAACTAAATCTATCTTTATAATTTCTTAGTTCTTCTCTACCTTTCCTGTAATTTCACATCTTATTTCCTTCATTTCTGTAATCATTTCTATTTTGACCTGATTAATTTCTTTCATCAATTCTACTTTGAGTTCTAACTGGCTTTGTTTGATTTCTCATATTTCTGCTTTGAATTCTTGCTGACTTTGTTCAAATTTCTGCATCATATTCATCATCATTTTCATCATCATTCGCATCTCAGATACTTCTTTCTCTTTTTCCACTAACTGTGGATTTTTAAAATATATTGGGCTTTCTACCAGCTCCATTTCTTTATTCATAGTTATGCTATTACTTTTTATTTTTTTTTAAATTATCCTTTGCATTAACAAATCAAAAATTATTATTGTTTATTTATTTTTCTTACTAAAATGGAAATATGTGCTGACTCCACCCCTTTTGTCCATTTTTCTACCCAATCTTAATGCTTCAGCTCCACCCATAATACCCAATTGTCTCTGATTTAACATAATGACTTATTTTAGATAATGTAAATAGCATAAATCTCTTTTCATTAAAAAAAAAGTTTTTGGTCAATTCTTTTTTTAAAATGAAACAACTTTAACAAACGTAATTTAGCTTTTGTATAAAAAAAATTTTTAAACAAGAAACAAAGTATTTAATTACTATTGTTTCTTAGGTCCAGCCCCAAGTTGGGTATAGCCATTTGTACCGGGTTTGAATATGTGATTTCGAAACACTGACCTCTTAGGCAGAGAAGAACATATTCGGAGAGTATGTATGCCAAACAATAGCTATAAAATATATATAACTAGCATTACATTTCCAGGATATAACTTCTCAGCTGTTGAGTTCAACACCATGTTCAAAGCACTTTTTTTTGTTTGTGTATAAACACGGGTGCCAGCTATCTATTCAAGAATGAATAAATAATGCACTTTGAGCAATGGCCACTAACTCAACCCCTAAATATCCATGAATAGCTCAGTTATTTGTAATCACTAACAGATTATACATAATTAATGGTGAAAGAATGAATAAAAGAATTGGTAGAAGGAATTGATAAAAGTAATTGACCAACAAATAAAATTTAATTTTAAAGACAATTTATTAACTAACATTTACTAATTTTAAATTAACATTTCTAAACTAGTTTAAATATTCTTGTAGATTTTAATAATAGAACACTGGTATTTATCTAATTTAACTAATAACACTGATATAATGATCATGCACATATTAACTCATACACTCACATATATAATAATAAAGTATTACATAGCATTTGAAACTTAAACACACATTTAAATAGTGCATTTTATGTATGATTATATAGTTCAAATTACTTGTCTCTATAGGATTTATGAATTACAGTGGTGGCTACTATGTATAAATGAGAATAATAAAATGTTTTACCTAGAATTTTTGGAATGTGGATATTGCTTGTTGTTGGCTGCTTCTGACAGAGTATATCTAACCGATTAGATTTGACATTTTTTGAAGAGATTTGATGCTAATCCGTTGGTTTTATTCCTGGAGACAGTTGAACATTTCTGAACTGTTATGCAGACATTATTTCATGGGTAGGTTTTGATGATCTTGTTGGACTAAAGGGCTGAAGTAAAGCATATATTCCCAAAAGCTGCTCAACACTGCATTTCTGTTTCTGGATACATAATATAAACTGCACTGTTATCTGAACTGAAACAAGACTGTCACTGGAAACTAGGCTGAACTGACATCCGATAAAAATCTGGCTATTTATATATGTGAAGTGTTTTTGTTTTAATATCCTCCGGCAATATGTGTTGTTGAAATTCCTAATCCTTTGACGTGTTTTGAAGATTGTTTAATTAGTAGTAGCTTTCATAAACATGTTGTTTTTATATCTTTAATTAGTAGCCCACCACTGGTGTGGTTTTTTAAAATCATTATTTAACTTAATAGCCCTCGCTGTGTTTTTCAAATATAATTTCTTTCTAACTTTCATTTATATTTTTTTAATATTATTCTAACACGTATACATTTATTTACACCCGCATGCACATATATAATTTATTATAATAAGTTCGAATGAAAAGAGATTTATATTTTTTTAAACTCTAAATTATTTATTTTTACGAATACTAATTAAGGAAAACTTTACTTCCTTTTATAAAACTTTTAGTTTAACTTTCTAAAGAAAACCCCTTCCCACTTTTAATCAATTATTTTCCAACTTTTATTTCAAACTCTTTTACAAAAGATTTTTATTTTAATAATTTTTTTAGATAAAATTATATGTGCCAATATCAATATTGGTACAATATATAATCATGAAAATATAAAATAAAGCATGTAATATACATTTTAAAATATGCAAATTAAAACATATGTTAAGAACTTACTTAGAATTCCGCGAAATAAAGATATTGTCATAAAAAAAATTTTCAATAGTCTATAAACACTTCACTAAAGTACTGAACCTACTGAACTCAAAAGGTGAGAATTAAATGATCATGTACACAATCCTAAAATAAGAATCTTTTCTAATAACATTAACCCATGTTTCATATTATTGAAGTAACACGAATGTAACCGAACATCAGGATATCAATGGGTCTGTTCGTTTGTCTGTTCCAATCTACACCAATTATGCAAGAACAAACCAGAGCTTAGTAGCATAAGGCACATCAATATTTACCATAGCAATCAGTGAATGTATGAACTATACTTTGGTGCAATCTAGTATATACAAATGAACAGATCCAATGAGCTGAATGCGTTGATCATAACCAATACATTTTTATGTTTGTTTATTAATCATATGTGTAGAATTTCTTCTTATTTTTGGTTCAGTGTTTTAGTGTTCACTGTTTTTAGAATAGTGCAATTTTAATTTTGCTAACAGTTTGAAGGTAGGCCCCTCTTGATCTTGAGGCCCTAGGTTGAAGCCTAGTTAGCCTATACAAAAATCCGGCCCTGGCAATAGGAAAGAAAGTATCAAAGTGTTCTAATAACAACAAAATAAATCCATTAAATAATTATTAATGTTATAAATTATATCTATGGGAAACTGAGATCAAAACATCAATGTAAAATGTATGATATTGCAGTTATTCTTTTGATTACATTATGATAATTACTAATAATATTAATAATTCTGTGCTAACACACTCGTTAGACAAGTTTAATTTTGTTTATATGTTTATATATGCTAAGTGCTTTCAAAGTTCTTAGACTTCATATTCATAGCTGAGTGCAGTCAATGGCAATGAGAAGGAGTATTGTAATTTATGCAAATTAGTTTGCTGTTCATTAGTCATAGGTTGTGGCATTTTCTTTTATTTTGATTATTTGTCAATCTTTTTGAAATGGTAAAACAGATGTCCTTCCTATTTTTAGAATTAGTATCATTATTTATAAAGTAGGCCTCTTTAATTTTATGCCTATGGTCGTTTCTTCCTTTACATACTATACTGGGGTTGGTGAGTTTAAATCTGTGTCCAGTGGTTTTTCATGTTTTAAAAATGCCCATGTGGTCTTTTTATTGTTGAGTGGTCTTCTATACATATACACGTGTTACAATGTTCTATTTGTGAGGGTTGTTTTTCTTTCTCCATAATATGAGGCCTTGCAACTGGCCTGAGGGCACAGGATTTGATATATGATCTGAGGTGTTGTTTTTGAGTCTAAATTGTCTTTTGAATTATTTATGAGTCTATTAATAAAAATAATAAATAAAATCTTTACTTTTAGAATGAGTACTTACAAATTAACTCTTAATTTCAAAATCAATTTAAAAATATTATTGTTCTGATCAAAGAACAAAGACAAATATTTTAAAGCAGATCTGTTCTTATCAGCTTAATATCTGATACACTCCCTAATGGAGGCCAGAACATTAAACTGATTTTTGGAAGTAGGTGGAGGGTTAGGGGCTTGCTCCACTTCTGCCATGGGTTGACCTGGTATTGCAGTACTTCCAGGAATGGCCAATTTCTCTTCCCAGAGGAAAAAAAAGAAAGAAGTAAATATGCATGAAAATCAAAACATTTATACAAATATTTATTGTGACTTAATTAAAATAGATCAAATATTGTTTTTTTTATTATATCAGTATAATATTTTGAAAGCTGACATATTTAAAAGTAAGCAGATAATGATAAAAGGTTATATTTTTAGTTTTCTTTCTTTGGATAATTATTGCAAATTATTTCTATCTACATATTAAACTTTATGATTTACTAGGTGGAATATTGTGTTAAAATAAATTCTATTTTAATATTAAAATAGGTTTAGCATTCCAAGATAACTTTAAAATATAAAGATTTAGCTTGAGAAATATAAATAAAATAAATTCATGCGAATATAGATATTTAATATAGAATTAAAGTAATTTATTCATAGTGAGATAATAGTCTTTGTTTTTCTGCTAGTATATATATTTTAATTATTAAATGATTACTAGGAAAAATATTCTATCCATAACAATAAAATTTAAAATAACATAATAAATAAAAATGATACAAATGAAAATATGATTTTGCATTGACATTTATAAATAAAACCAATTATGTAATTAATTCATTACAGAATAATTTATTATAATTTATTATGAATGAGAATAATAATTAAATAACCTTTATTAGTTTATTATTTAACTAAGATATAAAATATTATATAATATTTAATTTTTAATTGTGAACTAGGATGACAATATAAGGCTTGAAGAGCTGATTTCGGGATAACCCCCTTCTTCAGCTACAAAGTATTTTTTTTATAAACTTTACTACTAATGATATTGAGATTTAACAAAGTTGATGATGGTAGTTCCCAAAACTACCCATATGAGACTTAAGTTGTCAATATAATTCACAATTTAGAATTTACTTGTTATATATTTTCTAACTTAGTTAAATCACAAGATAATGAAGTGTTATTAAATGCTCTCATTTATAATAGAATATTTGTAAATATATAATACTGAAATGGGCACAGATGTCATTACATTGTTGTTGTTTTTTAGTAAACATGAAAAAAAAAAAAATTCGCAAATAAACCTTTTTTTTTAAGAATTAAAAATTGAAAATTAAAATTCTATACTAAACTCGTATCTATATAATCGCACAGATGAAAAAAAATATTAAAATAAACCTTTATTAAAAAAAAGAAAAAGTATTTTAAAACTAAATTGTCAGTAAAGATTTAAAGATAAAAATATATCTAAGTTTGTACAAAACAAATTAATTAATGTTATTGAAAAAATGGAAATGACTAATTTAATTAGTCAAATATAAACTAGCCTTGGGCATTTAAATGTATAAGCATTGGTCAGATAAGAAAACAATAGAAACTAATAGCCAATGAATGAAAAACAATGGAATCAGACCTCAGCGAAAGGACCATCACATCGTCGTGACGTAATGTCCACTGGATCTGAAAGGCTACTATAAAAAGTGAGTGGAATAATAGATTATGACGAGATGTGACTATGTGTTAGGGCAGAGTTGAAGGAGGAGGGATTGAAAAGACGCACTCTTCAATCCCTTCAGTTGTTATAAAAAAAATGAAATGAAACATCACTTTTTTTATAATGAAGACAACAGGATCATCGGGGGATTTAACGTGGATTCCAAACGGCATGCAATGGATAAAGAGGAATGTTTTAAAAATCGTAAGAACTTTAAAAACATTTTGAAACACTAAGAACTTTAAAATATAAACTTTCTCAGTATTTAATCTATAAGAAATAGAATCCTATCTGACCAACGTTATTTATTAATTAGTTATAATTTTATTTGATGTATTTCTTTTTTGTAAAATCATTTCCATTTTTTTTTTTGTTCTTTAAGTTTTATTTATGATTTTTGTTTTGCGATAAATTAAATTATATAAATGTTAAACTTAAGTCGGGCATGAATGGCTATATAGATTTGTAAAGTTATATTAGGGGAGGGTAATCTTAGGTTATTTGTTTTGTAGTTAAATTGGGTCAATGGATTGGATATATTGGTGTAATTAGTAGATGTAGTACGAGATTCGCTACGGTCAGAATCGTTTTATATGCCGCACACACTCATTTTGCCTATGGGAGGAATTATAAGACGGAGACCACAGTTCCTTCCTATGGAGTTTTTTTTTATTGCTCTTATCGTTAGATGGATGTAGTATTCCTATTTGACGAAAGGCAATTTCTTCTTTTAACCTAATTGTGCTGTTGTAGTTGTATTATATTGAATACATCGATATATCAGATGGATTGAAGTTGATTTGAATGCGAACTTTTGGCCTAAGGTTAAACAAGGATAGAATATTTTCTTTTCAAATGCAAATCTATGTAGTCTATTCATACTCGACACTCTAAATAAAAATGCATTAAATTTAGGTTGGGTATAGATGCTTGCATGGGTTCGTTACCAGTTAATTATGTTTTTGGTTTTCATATTTGATCAAAATATATAGACATTCGGTAAATACTGATACCTTATGGTGAGTATCTAAGATGTATTTATGTTGGATGTCTTTTAAGTTATTGGTGTCTTGCGGCATCTTATGATGAATGCTATTGGGTTCTTATAAATTTCTCTCTACAATTGACGTTATCAATGACTTTGTATTTTGATCGGTTATGTTTATTTTGAAATGTTTTTAACTGTGTAATCTATGTAACTGATCTATACTCAACATTATAAAACAAACTTTCATAAATCCATCTGTGCGAACTTAATTAAAACGTAAACTTATAATATTATAAAAATTAAAATGTAAATTTAAATTCTAAAATCAAATTAAAATCTAAAATAAACATACTAAAATAAAAATGTTAAATTTTATATATATATGTGTAAATAAATGTTTGTATGTTAATTACTGGCAGTGGCTTATTTTATTCTTTTTTTAAAATATTCTTAGATAAGAATTTATTATAAATATAAATCTCTGCTACTCCCTGAGCTAGTGACAATGGGCTAACGACTGGATATCTTTAAAATAAAATAAAAAAAAATTTTTTTTTGACTTACGTATCTGCCTACTTTATAAATTTTTCTAGGTTCAAATGCCTAGATGGCGCCCTGTAGTGCAGTTGACATTAAGCTACCATTCTCCGGATCGTTATAATACATATATTTGTTTTTAACTTTTGATATCTTTTTGCATATCATTTTTAGTGAGGCTACTTGACAAAATTTATAATTTCATGGATCATCATAATCTGATGAGACATTATCATCTTATATGCCCCCCCCCCTTAAAAGAAAAAATAATATTAAATTAATTTGTTAAAAGTTGCTCATTTATTCACCATTTTCTACATTAATTTATAATAATCATGAGTATTCTTTATAGCAACAAATTACTTCTGATCATTTATTAGGATTTTTAAAACATTAGGCTCATTCAAACTCTAATTTATAATAATTAATTTAAAATGTTGTATTGGAATAAATGGTTAATTTCATATTACATCATATTTTAACACAAGCCTTAGCAGATATCCTTGATCTATATTTGTTAGTTTACCTTATTATATTTCACATTGTTATCTGTAATTTTATCATCCATTTAAATTCCAGATCAGCAGTTCTTACTATGAAGTTCACATTTTTTATAGTTATATTTGCAGTCTTAATATTTTCAATTGTATCAAGGTGATTTTTTAAATTTAACATTTTAATAGCTATAACTCTATAATGAATTAATTACATAATTGGTTTTATTTATAAATGCTTTCTGATCATATTAATGTGTCATTTTGGATGAACAACTATTTTTCAAATTTATTCTTTGTCTTCATTACTAATAAACTCACTTTATAATGAGTCTAATGTTTGATCAACACAATTCTTTTTTGAAAAATCTTGTGAGATACTGCTGCAGTGCAATTGGTAAATAATCTTTAATTCATTTGGAAATATATACTTTTTATAAAGAAGCTGGATTGATGAGAGAAATAATTTGTAAAAATTTTAAAAGATCAGCAGACTTGATAATTAAGTTAGTATGTGACCAGGAATAAAAACTCTAATACTTTATAATTGAATCTCAATATCTTTTTCAAGGTAGTATACATTCTTTTATCTTATAGCAGCAATACTTTAAATAGTATATTGTAATGGTCAAAAATATATAATCAATCAACAAGACCAAAAGACCAAGCAGGGATCCTCAACCAACAGACAGAGGGTTACCCCCCTCCATGCTCCTACTTTAAACCCTTATCTAGACTTCCTAGTCTTGACCACTTAATTAACATCCTTGATGTCACACAGCTTCCCTTTTTCATACAGTGTGACATAGCTCAGGGTTCGAACACAGACTCTCCACCTCAGGGTTCCTCATAACTTGTGACATTACAATACACTAGCACTTTTAAGCTAATATATTAATCTATTTATATTACCATTGTTGATATGATTTGGGAGTTAATCAGTTCTATAAAGCTACAAAGCTAATATTATATCTATAAGATACAAAACCATGAATGTGTTAGTTTTGCAATGAACTGACTTACATTCAAATATCAGCCTTTCACGCTAATTGTGCATACGCTTTGCGAGTGTTAATAATAAATGAATACTTTCTCACCAATACAAGATATAGTATTTATGCAGGAATAAAAGGAATCCTCTTATTCCTACGACTCAAATGCTTATATATGAGCAAATCTGAAGTACTGGCAATGAAAGTGTGAGGATGGAACAGTCACTTTAAATTACTATATATGATGTCTGAATGAATGACGTCGGTGAAATTATCTAGAATTTACTAAAACGTCATTCCAACTGAAACTTAATAATATGTAAATAAGCATTTATTTTATATAGCATATGTAAACAATTGTATTACTTCAAATATCAGCCTTTCACGCTAATTGTGCATACGCTTTGCGAGTGTTAATAATAAATGAATACTTTCTCACCAATACAAAATATAGTATTTATGCAGGAATAAAAGGAATCCTCTTATTCCTACGACTCAAACGCTTATATATGAGCAAATCTGAAGAACTGACTTACTAAATGATATATAATGATTAATTAATAGTTCTGATTCGCAATAAGGATGTACGCTTAATTAACAAAAATAATATGTTTTATTATAAAATTAAAATAATAGAGTAGCTTATAAAATATTGGATTGGGATGATCTACTGGCTTTACATGAATACGTATATATGCACAATTGTAAAAACAACAACAAAAAAACTATTGTTGACAAAAAGAAGTTCAGTAGGAGACATATAAATTGTATATATATATTATGTAAAATTTTAATTCGAGCATTAAGAAAACACAAGAAGAAAAATCCATTTGCTTACTTGTCCAAGAAAAAATTTTATTTTCTGAAAAGAATGTTTGACTTATATAAAATTATTTGAAAAGAAAAATTCAGTTGAATATTTGTTAAAGAAATTTTAAAAGAAAAATAATTATCATTTGTTCAACCAGGGAAATAATTCTAAATAAAGTAATTGTTAATTTAAAAAATGAGACACTAGTTGATTAATGTTAATT
This sequence comes from Epiperipatus broadwayi, assembly GCA_028023455.1. Lineage (NCBI taxonomy): Eukaryota > Metazoa > Onychophora > Udeonychophora > Euonychophora > Peripatidae > Epiperipatus > Epiperipatus broadwayi. The sequence continues at coordinate 1,565,327 of JAQFVV010012404.1, read as the reverse complement.
CATTTATGGATTTGCTGATGAAAACAAAATTGCAAGTACCAACAAAGAGCTTCAAATTCATAAAATATTAGTGTCATTCAGTCTTTTATAACTTGTAGCCCAAAGGTATTTCTAGTCCAGTTTTCAAAAAAGATCCATGAAGAAAAAAGAAATTATGCAGACTTAAATACAATAAAAATATTTGTTTATTATACAAAATTTTATTCAAGTTTATAAATAGTTAATTAATTTATATTTTCAAAAATGTTATTAGATAAAGAATTAAAATTAAATATTCTTTATGCAAGATTTTTATTAATGTATTTATTAGCAAATTATTTATATTAGATAAATGCAAATTTAACCTATTCCTACATTATCTCTTTCTCTCTCTCTCTATATATATATATATAGATATATAATATTTAAATACAAGTATATTATTTATACTGAATTTAATGTAGGGTTTGAATCCAGACTTCCAAACTCCCTACATCTATTCACTCTACCTTATAAAACCAAAATGATGTGGATGGCTGAAGAATTGGAGAGTGGAGAAAATTGAAACATGCATATTCATTAATGTTTAAAGATTTGCTATCTTAATATAAACTGACCACTGATTATATACATATGCGGGAGATAATTATCTGGACCAATTGATGAGTGCTGATTCAGCATAAAATACGTATATTGGAGATTATTTATCTTTTTCATATATATGTAGCCATGTGTATTGGTTATATAAGATGGAGTGGACAGACGTAGGGAGCTTGAAAGTGTGAATTTAAATATATAACCATTAGAAACCATTCAACACTTAGACAATCCCAATATAGATAACAATCAAGAATTTCAACTGTTGTCAAGGCAACCTCTTTTTAGCAATAGAGATGGAATCCCACCTCCATTAATAGTCTCATATATTTATAAAGACACTAAAGATTGCAATATACATATTTAATAATTTGAGTTATACTTTAAAGTCAAAATTATAACTAAAAGTATAGATATTTTTTATCAACACAAATGTGACTGTGCATACGAGTATGTTCATATCTAGATCAACTTAATACTTATATATGTCAACCTGACAAACATACAATTAAACCTTATTATATTTTTTGTTTTTCCTATTTCTAAGTTTAAATCAGATTTTATTATTATTATTATTATTATTATTATTATTATTATTATTATTATTATTATTATTATTATTATTATTATTATTATTATTATTATTATTATTATTATTATTATTATTATTATTATTATTATTATTATTATTATTATTTTTGTACTAAGCCAATAAACATCAGATGATCATCATTTCTTATGCTTGCTTATAGCTAAACTCTCTATATGTATTGCCACTCAGTGCAAGCCAGAGTAATCTTGAGCATAAAATTTCCATCTAGTGCATCAAGGCTTCTCAATGACGAAGGCCTCAAGCCAGAAACTAATCTGGGGATATTAGATGAGTAGGCACTAGATGGAGATTTTATGCACAAACCTTCTGGCATCCATTGATTACTCTGACTTGCACTGAGTGGCAATAAGTATAGAGAGCTTTACCTGTTTTAATTTTTGTACTAAAATAAATTTGTTTAAATATTTATTACATTATACTTTTATACATACATTCAGTAGGTTCGTTGCTATTCATGAAGATTTAGGCAAAAATGAATTATTGATGTATGTGTGATTCTATATAATTCTCTTTAACGTTATATGGATGGTGACTAAAGAGTTAGAATTATATAATAAAGGTTTTCTAGCATTGCTAAACCTTTAAAATTCAGATACATATGGAAGTTATAATGTTACTATTTATTTATGGGCAATACAGACAATCATGGTACTAAAATGGGACTGAGCATTATCTTCACAATGATTACAGCTAAATAAATATTTTGACTGTATTTTGATTCATTATATATATATATATTGTAACGAGCATAGACGTTCGTTACATTGTTGTTGTTTTTTAAATTTATTAAACATGAAAGTAAATTAAAAAGTTCGCATTTAAAAATTTTCTTTAAGAATTAAAAATTGAAATTAAATATCATCTTAAACTCTTATATATTAATTAAATCGCACAGATAATGAAAAATTATTAAAATAAAACTTTATTAAAGAAAAAGTATTTTAAAACTAAATTTTAAAAAGATTTGGAGATGAAATTATATCTTTAAATTTATCTTTAAATATATTTTTGATTTGGAAAACAGGTTAATTAATCAGAAATGGAAATGATTGTTAATTAGTTAAATGTAAACCAGCCTTCGGCATTTAAATGTAAAAACACCGGTCAGATAAGAAAACAATAGAAACTGTTAGCAAATAAGAAGAAATCCCTATGGAATCGGACCTCAACGAAAAGGATCATCTCATCGATGACGTAATGTTAAGTCAATCCTTCGAATACGTATAAAAGGAAAATTTGGAAATTATTAATTAGTGAGGAGTTATTGATGATTATTACGATGTAACAGCTAGGTGTTAGTACTGAGGGGATTGAAAAAGACGCACAGCTTCAATCCCTTCAGTTCTGCTAAGAAAGGAAGAAAAATGAACCATCGTTTCTACATTGAGGACCAACTACACTAAAAAAATCTCCGGATGGATAAATAAATCGGCCACAGGATACCAATCTTCGGACGACGTGGGAATTCACGTTCAAACGGCAAGGAATATATGAAGATGAACTATTTAAATAACCGTAAGAACTTTAAAATTTATGAACAGTAAATTAAAAACTTTCCAGATTTAAATAATTGCAATATTATTCTATCTGACCGATATTATTTATTAATTAGTTATAATTTTGTTTAATGTATTTATTTTGTAAAATCATTTCCATTTATTTATTTTTTGTTCTTTAAGTTTTATTATGATTTTTGTTTTCCGTTAAATTAATTATAAAAATGTTAAACTTAAGTCGGGCGTGAATGGCTGTATAGATTTGTAAAGTTATATTAGGGGAGGGTAATCTTAGGTTATTTATGTCGTTGTTAGATTGGGTCAATGGATTGGATATATTGATGTAGTTAGTAGATGTAATCGGAGATTCGCTACTGGCAGAATCGTTTATATATATACGCCGCACTCACCCGTTTGCCTATGGAAGGAATTATAAGACGGAGAACGCAGTTCCTTTCTATGGAGTTTTTTTTTTGATTGTTCTTCTCGTTAGATAGATGTAATATTCCTATCTGATTGAGAGTCAATGTCTTTTCTTAATTCTTTTGGTGCTGCCGTATTTCGTATTACATTGAATACATCGATGTATCAGATGGATTGATGCCAGTTTGACTGCGAATTTTAGCCTAAGGTTAAATAGGGATAGAATATTTTAATTTCAATGCAAATCTATGTAGTATTCAGACTCGATTCTAAATAAAAATGCATTAAATTTAAGTTGTTTATAGACGCTTGCACGGATTGTTTATCGGTTAACTATGTTTTGCGTTTTCATATTTGGTCAGAATATATAGACATTCGATAAATAATGATACCTTACGGTGAGTATCTAAAATGTATTTATTCGGATGTCTTTTAAGTTATTGGTGACAATGCAAGTATCTTATGGTGAATACTATTGGGTTACATATAAATTTCCCTCCGCAATTGTCAGTAATCAATAATTTTATATTTTGATCGCTTATGTTTACTTTGGAATGTTTTTAACCGTGTAATCCATGTAACCGATCTATAGCAACTTATTATAACAAGCTTTTATAATCCCATCTGTGCGAACTTAATTAAAATGTAAAATTAGAATGTAATAGTAATTAAAGGTAAATTAAAGTCAAAAATCAAAGTTAAAAAATAATGTTAAATGTTAAAATGTAAAACTAATAATAAAATAATTTTAAATCTTATATATATGTGCATAAATAAATGTTTGTATGCTAATTACTGGCAGTGGCTTATTTTATTTATTTTTTAATGTTGAAATCTAATTAGATAAGATATGATATTATTAAATCTCTGCTACTCCCTGAGCTAGTGACATGGGCTAACGACCGGAACCAAAATATTTAAAAAAAAATTTTTTTTTTTTTTGACTTACGTATCTGCCTACTTTATAAATTTTTCTAGGTTCAAATGCCTAGATGGCGCCCTGTAGTGCAGTTTACGTTAAGTCGTCTTTCTCCGGATCGTTACAATATATATATATATAAGGATTTGAACACAGACTTTCAAGCTCCTTGCAGCTATCCACTCTATGCTACACAACTGAAATACATGATCACTTACATGTGAAAAAGATAAATGATCTCCAATATATATACCTCTTGTTGAACCAGCACTCATCAGTTGATCCACATCATAATCTCCCACACACATGTATAATCAGGGCTCAGTTTATATTAAGATAAAAAATCTTCAAACTTTACAATCTTCTCCATCCTCCAAATCTTCAGCCATCCATTACATTAAAAATCTGATGATTTTTTTAATAAAATAGATGGATAAAGAGTTGGAGGATGGCAAAGATTTAAGCCTGTTCATTAAAGTTTGAAGATTTGCTATCTTAATATAAACTGAGCACTGATTTTATATATATATGTGTGTGTGTGTGATTACATATATTGGAGATCATTTGTCTTTTTCACATATGGTTATCTGTATCAGTTGTATAGGATGGAGTAGATAGCTGTAGGGAGATTGAATGTCTAAATTTTCCTTGTAATTACATTAATTTCCGCATAGACAATATACTTGTATATATATATATTATGATTATGTAACTTTTTCTTTTGCTCCATATAATTATGTTTTGCCATCATAATTGTGAATATTTTCCTTCATTGTTTAATACAATTTTATTCTTTTTTAGTAAGATGAATGGATTTTTATTCTATGTGATTTGGTACAATGACAAGCTCTGAAACTCAAGGTCCATGGATCATGATCCAACTCTGTCACTTTTGGTGTTCAAACTGCTTATGAACTCTTGAACAACAAATTATTTGATTATAATGTTATAACTTGGAACCTAAAGAATGCAGCAAGACCATTTATGAGAAGGAGCAATTTTTGTATGCTTTCTTAGTGAATGTACTCACATAAATATTATTATTTACATTTTCATAAATGTTTATAGAAATATCCGACTATTATAATATGTTTTTGACAATTATATACGTTAAAATCTCCAGGATTTAATCAATTATTCAAGTGAATTTAGATAGTTGTTGTATTGATACTGAATAATGGGTAATGTAATCCAAATAACAGTAACAATATTTAATAATTTTGTCACTGTTGGCTAAAACTCCCTGCTTTTTAATGAATTGTATTATATCTAGATTTTGCCCAATTATTTAGCAGAAAAAACTAAAAACAACTTTAAAAAACTGAATTAAAATAAATTGAGTTAGTAGCAATAGAACAAGAGTAGCAAAAGAACAAGAGCTAACATTTATCATCTTTAGTGATAATTTGCCATTGTTTGTTATCTTAACATAATCTAGGCTATAACTATGTTATAAAACTTTAATGATATATGTGTATATGTGTATTTTTAATTTAATGGTTAAGAGAACAAGCAGATAAACATTTCTATTTGAAAGAATTAAGAGATGGATAAAGCTAAGATGGACTTATTAAATAGGAAAGGTAAATAGACAACTGAAATCTTAAAGTGAACGCTAAAAAATTGTAACATCCATAAAAAGGTCATACATAAGATGGATGAAAAAAATAAATTTTTCTGTAGAAACTATGGATTGGAGAAACTAGATTAAATTCAGAAAGACTTTATTTCATAATAAATTGCTGATGGTTGAAAATAATAATGACAATTGTACATGAGAAGTACAACATCTATTATTTTATTGTTTTTATTATTTCAATTTTGATTGCTCACATCATTATTATAAATAAACTAGATTATTATTCCTATTTATGTAGTCAATAAAAATTACTTATTTCATGATAAATTTAAATAATTGATTATTTTTTTTAGTATTTTTATTTTTTTATTGTAGATGATGTCATTCTTCACTTTTATATTAATATATATACACATATATCAACTGTATTTTTATATTGGACTATTTCCATCAACTAAAAAATTTACCTTTATTTAAATATTACAAATACATTCAACTGTTAATAATAGTACATCAATCATGTTAGTATATGCACAACATTTGTTAGAGCATTACCTTAAAATTCAATACTCAAGAATTTAAGGGTACAGGTTTGAATCCCATGCTAGTACTATTACTGGTCAGACCAGCAACGCATGAAGAAAAGGGAAGAATAATACCTCTTAAAATGTTGTGCATATACTAACCTGCTTGATGTTCTATTATTAACAGTTGAATGTATTTGGAATATTCAAATAAAGTTAAATTTTTCTAAAGACATTTAATACATATATTAGATGATGGAAGTAGTCTAATATAAAAATACAACTAGAACACTATCATCACAAACCTTCAGGAAAACATATATCAACTGTTTTAACCATGAAAAATAAAATTTGAAAATAAAAAGTAGCACATAAGGATAAAACATTTTTTTTACTGTTGCTATAAACTATATGCATATTAAGTTCTTTGCTTGAAGGCAGTTAGGGTGGAAAAAGAAATAGGCAATAAATACACCATGAAGAAGCACTAACACTTCAAGATCATCAGTTGTAATTTATATACTTTTTTTAACAAACTAATAATGAGCTTTTGCTATAATTTTTTTAGAATTTTAAGGACTAATTTGGTTGAATTGTTTTTTTTTTTTTTATGATTTTATTTTTATTACAAAATGATTTTTATATTTAATGTACATTTATTACTATATAGCTATAAGGAAGAAACATTTTTGTAATAGACCAATATAAAGCAAAAGTCTTTCATAAACTTCTTCATAATATAACTAGAAATAGGAATTACTTATCAAGTTTTCCAATTGCTAAATGGTGAAAATTTTAACATTTTTTATTCAGTCCTCTAGCTTTAATATTAAATTTGTAAATCAATGATTATTGAATGATTTTCGGATAAGTTATGGACTGACTACTTGAAAGAAATTTCTTTAGCTTGATCGGAATATGAAAATTTTCATGCGTCACTGTCTAATTTAAACTTTAAAAACATAGGCATGTGCTATCATTATCCATAAAGTCCTTATTATTTTGGTATATGTAGTAAATATTTTTAAAATTGTATTGTACTTTTCCATTTTTGTACTTTCACTGAATCTTTTAATATTATCTCTATAAATGGATAATGAAGCCCAGGGTAGCTAAATATGTTGCATTGGAATCTTGTAAAGTAAATATTGCAAAACATACCATGTAGTGTAAATTTAAATGGAAAAATATTAAAATATATGTACTTAAAAATGAGAATAATGAATATTAAAACATTTTGAAAATAATTAAAATAAAGTTGCAGTTTCTAGAAACATTGCTTCCAAGTATGTAAAATTTTATGAATATGATTAAATTTTATTAGTTACTATAAAATACATATGTTATTTTAATTATAATCACATATTATTACAACTTTTTATGTATTAGAAAGACTTTCTGACAAATAATTATTGGCCAAGACATCCATTTCTTGTAAAATTCCATACAATTTTCGGAGATAGATTAAATTTTAATAAAACAACAGTATATGTATACTATCTAAAAACTTGAAAGAAAATAAAAACATGATTAAATGATGAGACCAAGCTGGAATATAATGATTATACAAAATATTCAGATGCGTAACTTTGTACACTTATTCAAATAGAAGAAAAGTCTATATTAGAGATCATATTATTTAAAAACTTTGTAGAAAGCATGACTTAATGTACATAATGACATTATTGCTACCATTATTTTTCAAATGCCAGAAATGTAAAAGTAGGAAATAACAATTTATAAAATTATATGCTTTCTGAAATTGTATTAAAAAATAATTATGAAATAAGTGATATAGATCCACCAGATGTTTAAAAACACTAATATATTGAAACAGTAGGGTCTGCTTTGCAGATCTTCGTTTCACCTTTTCTTACCTATTTCCTACCCTCATACCTTAGTTTGAACCCCAATCTATCGTAGTTATCTGCAATACGCTTATATACCGAAAATCCCGCCTAATTTTAAATGAGTACAATGCTCGTATTATATATATATAAGTCATTCCCAAATAAATAAAAGATTATAGATTATGCATATGTTTACATAATTTTGATTTATTAAAAAGTAGGTTATATAAGTCGTAATTGCACACACACTATGATATGCATTTTAAAACATATCAAAATTATAAATTGTTAAAGTTATTTTGTTTGAATCTATTTACAAATATATTACCATCGTAATATATTTTGATTTAAAATAAAATTCATTTAGTAAATATTCGTTTAGTAAATAGATTCAAATATTGCAATTTAAAAAGTAAAATCATTTTCTTTAATTTAATAAAAGTTATTCCAAATATTTCTGTTAAAATAAATGAGGGACAATAGTTTAATTATTTCAAGTTGTAATTAGTTAATGTTATATAAGTTTATCTAAAAACAGCAGATGTCCACTTAAGGTTTTCTTTAATTAATAAAAGTAATTTTTAATTAAATCTAGTTTGTAATTCGAATGTCGACAGGGAAAGTAACAAAAGAAATTAATTAATGTTGAATTCCTTTAGACATTCGGATGATTACAGCTGATAAGTCCGATATATTTTTGTAATGCTCCAGGGCAGTTCTATTGTTAAATTCTACTATAAAAAGGAGGTTTTTCTTTTGTTCTCCATTTCTCTAATGCTTCTAAGAGAAATCATTCTGAGGTCTAATGTTTCTAACCAAAATTATAGTAGTAATTTGTAAATCTTGACATGACAGAGTAGAGTGCAAGATGGCTATTTCTCTCCGAAATGGTCATATGCTCCCATAGACCATCGGAAGTTATCACACAAGGAACCCCGGAACTGCTGCTGCTGCCAAAAATATGAACATTTCCAGATTTTGCTGTTAAATTATATAAAAACCTGCCGACCATCAATCTACCTAAAATGCTTCTCCAGAGGTAACCCTAAATTAACACAAGAGCTCTTGTGATAACTAACATGCTATAGCTATTTTAAATTGTTTTCTGATATTTCACATAACTTCATTATGTATTTCTTTAACGTGTTTAAATATACTCAACATTTTGCTCTCTATCCTTGGGTTAATATTTTCTATTTATTAAGCTTTCTGTTATTTTATTATGATAATGTGTCAGAATCGTCTTTGACGAGTGAATTATTCCTTTTGTTGAAACTAAGATGCCGCTATAAAGGCATATTTTAAATTTATAAATAATTTCCAATTTTTATTATCTTGCAAATCACTCGTTCGAGGGCGATTTTTTTCTTTAATATATAATATAATCACATAGTTTAAAATCTACATGTTATTGATTTTAATCTACTATGAGAGTATGTGTGAGGTCAATGATTTAAATGTGTCCCCAAATGCATGATTGCGTATATAAATCTATACTTACTTTTCAAACCCGCAAGCATGCATTTTCTTATTTTAATTACCGTGTTCTACTTTAATTACAAAGTTCATCATTGACGTCAAGAATGTGCAGACCCTTTTAAATGAATTTTTGGGAATTTGATTGGGCATTTCTCTTAATCCAAGTAAAACCCATTTAGATGTTTTATATATACTAGTCTCGTATTGCTGATACATGAATTGGTTGTTGAGACCGCTTTGTTTTACTTTTCCAAGGATTCTTTACATGGCCAAAGTCCGTTCATTTGCGGTTTCCAGGCAGAGTGTGTTCCCAAGTGACACACCTGGGAATTAAATGCAATCGTCACCCAGTCGCTAAGTTTCAGCTGTTCATCAAAATACTTTTCTACGGGTTAGCGGCAAGACACCCTCCATAATCATTCTGGATATTCGATATTGTTTTATTTTATATTTATTTTACAAAGCATCCGTGCCTTAAACGTGTCACACCCTCCAACTTTAATAAATTCATTATCAGCAATACTGATCTCCCAATGCAACTCTATTATTATTATTCTCAAAAAAATGCTTTGATCACATTCCCACTTTGTTGCTTAGTAAGCTTTAGTCCGTGCTATTCTCGAAATCAATAAATATTTTAGAACACTTAATTTTCAAATATTTTCTTAAACTTGTATAATTACTCAAAGCACCTCGCACATGTTCCTATCTCGTCAAGCACATTATCGTAATGCTATTAGCCCAAGGAATAGAATATATCACTTTGTTTTAAAGTCTTTTTGTCAGTTGTGGGAATATAATGCCAACAATTATTTAATATGCGTCCCTGTCTCATATAAGCAGACGATGGCGTTATATATATAATTTACATAAGTAAATTAGGTCCCTAGTGACGATTTTTTCAGACGCTCATTGCTAAGGTTTACAGCCTTGTTAAAACTATTACTGAAATAATAGTGAGCGTTTAATAAAATTTATAATTACAACTATAAATAAATTTTGTGAAATTATTTAAAACTAAATTTGATATCTTATTTTATTGATTCCTATCACTGTCTCGGTCTATATATATATTTTCTGCATTTTTTTTGTAAATCCATAGATGTTAATTAGCCACCCAAGCTTCTTTTAGTATAGAGTCTTTTGTTTCTCCCTGACCACCAGGCACCGGTCAAAGGTTATACTAGTAGTGGCATCAGATGCGTTATCACGTAGACGGCGCTGTGAAATTTGGATGTTAGATTCGAACTTAGTATATCTAGAAGGCAACCCCTCCTAAAATGTTCAGTTTCATGTCTGGGGTTTGAATTCTGCAGTGTGTTAGCGAGATAGACGATTCTGACTGTTACATAGTATTTTTTTTTTCCGGTATATATATTCTGATGATAAGACTAGGAATGTTTCAATGATTTAAATTGTAATTCAAACATAAATTGAAAACTTTGCATAATTTGCATATAATTACTTCACTCAGAGCTATGAAGATGAGAGCAAGTCTCTTGAAAGCGCTTGCAGAGTAATATAATTTTGCTTTGTTTTTAAATAAAAAGTAGCTTTGCGGCAAGTGCAATAGCGTCTATATTATTTTACAAATTATTTAAATTAAAAAAAAATTATATGGGTGCTACCTGACTTTAAACATCAGAAAATATACCAGAACATATGTTTTTATTCTTCTCCTTTACTTTCTTTGCATTTCTTTATATATTCATATATTTTGCTTATAATAACTTCTCTCATATACACTTTAATGCAAAAACAAAAATTAATAAAACTTTCTTATTTTCCTGACAGTTTTAACTGTCCAGCAGTTTTCATCATAGCTTCTCCAATTTTCTCTACTAAAAACATATGTTCATATATATTGCTTATAGTAACTTATCTCATATACATTTTAATGCAAAAAAAAAATAATAATAATAAAACTTCTTTATTTTCCCGACAGTTTTGATTGTCCAGCAGTCTTCATCAGAGCTTCTCAAATTTTCTACTTTTTAATTTGAGAAGCCCTGATGAAGACTGCTGGACAATCAAAACTGTCAGAAAAATAAAGAAGTTTTACTAAAAAAATTTTTTTTGCATTAAAGTGTATATGAGAGAAGTAATAATATTTTATTTAATAAAATAATGATGACCACTACACAAAGCCCCTATTTGCAATATCTGGCTAGATCATGAAGAATACAATTTACTCCTGATGAATGAATGTAGACTATACAATATTACATTTAAAGAGGCTAATTATAAAACATAATTATCAGTTGATATATAAATTACTTTTCTTTTAATAAAACCTTTTCTCCAACCTCTTACATATTATTGACTTATTTCATATGCATGCTAGAAGACAAAAATTACTTATAAAATTTTCAAGATTTTCTTGCTATGTTTAATTTTAATCTTCAATTGCATCATAATATTAATACAGTTATAGATAATTGACTACATTTACCATACAGTGAACTCAGACTTCAATAAATTTACAATAGAACTCTATATTTAGATAAACTTATAAATATAAGACATTTATCTGACTCATAAGTTTCCTAGTGTAAACATATACATATAGTAATGATAAGGAATGGCCAATTTTAGGTCCTAAGCTCAGTGTAATAAAACTATGATTTCTACAGTGATGGATTTTTCAAATCTAATCTCTAATTTATTAAAACAAAATAAGAATAAATCCTGCTATATGTATTCGGATATATATTTAAACTATTTTACAATAAACAACTGAATATTTTCTTTTTACTTCAGCTGCATTAAACTTTTTTTCTCTTTGTTTTAAAAAAAAAAATTGCTTTCTACTTTAAACAATTCATAAAATAGGCTATACTATATCAGTATTAAATACAATTTGAAACAGGATAAAGTAAACATAAGACTTACAATGTGAGATAACAATGGTTGGTTTCTTCTCGATGGCAAATATTAAACAGTTCATATGTGTCCATAATATACTTTAGCAATCTCCAGCTCTTCAATTTGAAATAAGTATTGTTTCTTCATTTTTAATTGGAGTTGTTAGAAGTAGTGTTAAGTTTTTAGAAATCTGGGTTAGATTAGCAGATGGTAGTTTTTCCTTCCTTTTACTCACTAAGCATACTGAAGACCTGATGTCATTCTAATAAAGTAAGTTTCCAGAATTAATGCAATAAAAAAAATTGATTTTTAAAATAAAGTTTTACTTCTTTCTGTTTCAACAGCTTGTTCTAGTTTTTTTTAAAATTTAAATTAATTTGCATAACACTTTAATAGCCTGATTTTTAAAAAAATCTCTTATCTAATTGTTTTATTTGCAATATATTCTTTAACAAGAAAGCTTTATATATATATATCACCCATGTGGAAAACCATATGGCTGACACTGAAATGAATAATACATTGTGCATTTCAAATTCACTAACTTGAAACAAACAAAAAGATTGTACTTATTATAACTTCTTTTTATGTTCATCTAACATTTAGTCACCTTCTTACCCATCAATTGATCATTAATATAAGATTGTTCAGTTGTATTTTTATACTGACCTTTATCTGGAGACTTTTTTTTTTGTGATGATGAGAAAGCAGGTCTATCTTTTATCAAAGGGATTTTCCTCATTTTTTCTAGGTGGTGCATAATATGTATGTCCAGGTATATGACCAAATCTCTGCTGGTTAGGTTTATTAAGATTTTCAGTACATTTGTATAATGATGTTCATGATTCTTTTCACCTGGATAAGACATTCCATGGTTTATGGTTCCTAGTAGATCTGCCATCCTTTCATTAATCAAACAGTTGTTAGACTACTTGTTATTGTATATTAGTCACTATGCCTTATAAGATAAATAAAATGGTTTTTTGACAGAGAAAAATCTATAGTGCTTTCTTAATTTTACCATCTACCTTAAAAAATTATGATAAGCTTTCTTTAGAGGTTGGCTTGTATCATTCTTGAGCTAGCTGCTAAAGCACATTAACCTGACACTCCTCATTTCAAAAGCTTTGTACTATTGCCTCTTGATATCACTATAGGTATATAGACAGTGATACCACCAATTCCTAGCTTTACCATTCAACCAACTTGGGGCAATGACATTTTTTTCTTTATCTGTTAAGCTATGAAATACAAAGAGTTCAGAAAATAGTCAAGTGTATTTTCATGTGGCAACCCTTTGACGGTCTTAACTTTTAATTGCTCATATTAATTGGTGTATTATTTATTATTTGATTATCATCTGCTTTATTGACATCTATTGGCTGTTTAGTTTATAATACTGTTTCACTTTTTTATGTCTATTCACAGAAATATTGTTATTAGGATGGTATTTTATCTCCACATTCTACATTGGTCTCTTTCTTTTATGAACTATAGATAGTGCATGCATCTGCTAATCCTTTGTATGAGATCTCTCATCATGTCAACTTTGAATTTTATAATTATGTGTCCATATCTTGTATAACTTGATTATAAAATTTTAATGTAACTTCCATTTTTGTCTTCTGTTGATCTATTTAATATGGCATCATTTGTTCAGCTTGTTTACTTCTGATTTCTACATTTCACCCTCAAACTGTTGTAGTTTTGTTGCCAAGGTGTGTTGCATTTCACTGACTCATGTTTATTATTAGAATTTTATTCTATATCTCTTCTATTTCTTCTTTTATATGAACATGTTTTTTTTTCAATAGTTGCTTTACTTTCTCCATCTGTGTATCCATGTTACATAAATTTTCTTTTAGTATTTGATCTAGTTTTTCTAAGTTTTTGGTGAAAATGGTTTTTCATCATAAGTTTTATCTGTTTTTTATTATCTTTAATCTGTTTTTGCATCTCAAAATCCCTATATTTTTGATTATGGTCCATCTGCTTGAATAATGTGCTATTCAACTGCATCATATTTAATTGTGATATTACAGTACTCTCAAATTTTTACCTCTCCATTAATTTTCTTATGATCTATCTGAATGAACATTATTTATATCAAAAATCACCAAACTTTTCTTCACAGCTTATTTCTGAGCTATCTGCTTCAAACATTTCCAAGCTTCTCATTTTTCTATTTTTATTCAGCATTTTATTAATCTTCAAAATTTTTATATGCAATAAAGTTATTATTGTCAATATAATACTAATAAATTCACCATCATCAGCAATACATTTTTTCCTGGAACATCTTTGAACTTGACACTTATTTGAATGCTCTCTTTCCAGCACAATATGCCTTGTATATTTTTTATTTTATAATTGCAACTGGTAGACCAAAAAAAAATGGTAATAGTATGAATACTGAACTGTACCGCTTGATGGTATCGTATTGTTTTTCACACAATGCCCATCAATATACCAATTTAGCAGACTAACTTATGGCTAACATTATAACAGTGTTGTTTAGAGCCATAACAGGCCACCTAGAGGGTGATGTATCCTACGATTATGTAATGAAATACTATGCCCATTGACTTGCGACAGTATTCCTCAAGTGAGTGCAATTCAACTCTCGCTATGGTCTGATTTGATGGTGGCCATGCAAAACTATCAAAAAGTTTATTGTGGAAAAATTTTGAGAAAGCGTAATGGATTTGGTATTACATATTAAGAATTGTCAGGCCATCACACATGCTTCCCAACAATTTTGAACTGCACACAACCTAAAAAGGTTAGAATTTTCAGCAGAGTTCTGCCGAGTTTACATGCAAATGCACATTTACACGTGAACGCATGTGAGAACAGTAAAATGTTGGCATGGCAAGTATTCTAAATTGGTTGAAGAAGAGTGAATAGCCAGCCACAGAAGTTGACACTGTTGTGTTTTTTCAGAAAGAGAACAAACATCCTGCCAGATGCGAAGCTATGTGTTTGTGGGAGGAGCATGGTTTTAGTCACCTACAGCATCTGGGGAATTCTGTTGCCATTTCTGCAAGCATAGCTGGGTATCAGCATAAGGGAAGTTGGTTGGATGGCTCCAAAATCCCATTACTTACAGCTTTGAGGCTTATCTCCTATTGGAGTCAAACAAACTGTAACTCCCCATCCCCTTTCTAAAAAAAATGTTTTTTTTAAAAAACGAACTGTTTAATTGAGGCTTTTTGAAAAAGACAAAAAATAAAGGAAAAACTTTTCACTATCATATAAAGGTTTCGGTAGAGTAAATATTAAAAAAAAAAAACCCTCATAATAAGAAAATAAAAGATAATTAAAAATCAAACCAACCTCCCTCCACCCTCTAAAAACCAACTGTTAGTTTATTAAAAATGAATTGATTAATAAGACTTTCCAACAAAAAAAGAGCTCAAAATCAATAAAAAGTTGATAAGGAAAAAAGTCAATAATTTAAAAGCAAACCAACCCCCTTCCAATAATTCATATATTTTATTAATCTATATCTTTATATGTATTCTATATTCGAACACATTTAAAATTAATATGCGAAGTTTCCAGTACATCGGCAAAAGAAACTAAAAGATGAGAATTAAAATTCAAACCAACCTCCCTCCACCCTCTGAAAATCAACTGTTGGTTTATTAATTAAACCTCAATTGTTTAAGGCTTTACAAATGAAGCGCAAAATCCAAACAAAGGCGATAATTTAAAAGCAAACCAATCCCCCTCTATCATCTAAAAACAAAGTGGTGTTTGTTTATTAAAAAGGCAAAAAAAAAAAACCATACAAGTTTTATAAATAAGCATTTATTTTTATAGCGTCTGTATACAATATTCGAATACAAGTTTTATGTATAGAAAGGGGTAAAAAAAATTCTTTTTACCATAGTATTATGTAAAGAAACTGATAATTCAAAATCAAAAAAAAAGTCAATAATTTAAAAGCACCCCCACCCCCTACACAGTATAAAAACAAAGTGTTTGCTTATTAAAAATGCAAAAAAAATATATATATGAGTTTTATGTATAGAAAGTAAAAAAATATATTTTTTTATAAAGAAACCAACAACCCGTGAATCGGTATATTGATATGCATTGAGCAAAAAGAACATCATCAAACGATAGGGTTCAGTATTCATACTATTACCAAAAAAATAATATATGATCAAGCATGCCATTCATCCAACTCATGTAAATGGAAGTTTACAACAACTGAAAAAAAAATGCAGCCTTCACCATCAACAAGCAAAAATCTATGCATAGCTCTCTTCATGGGTGAGCAAAAATTTACAAATAGACACATCACAATGTAATGGTCAGACTGAGAATGTTTCAATGTTTAGTTTTTTAAAAAAGTTATATAATTTACACAGTTGCCATCTGACTTTAATAGACCACCATATATGTTTTTAACAATATTTTATTTGATAGAAGATCACCACTACATACAGACAGATGATGAAAAACACAAGTTACCCCTGATGAACGAATGTAGACATACAATAATATATTTAAAAAAGCTAGAACATTATACAACAATAGTTTAATTACAAAACATAATTATCAATTGGCATACAATTTACTTTTTTTAAGCGAAGCCTTTTCTCTAATCTCTTACATTTACTGAAAAACAAAAATTACTTATAAAATGTTCAAGATTTCTTTACCTCATTTAATTTTAATCATCAATTACATTATAATATTAATATAGATATAGATAATTGAGTACATTTGTTGTACAGTGAACCCAAACTTAAATAAACTTACACTATAACACTAGATATGGATACACTTATAAATATAAAATATTTATCTGACTGGTAAGTTTCCTAGTATAGACATATGAATATACTGAATAT
This sequence comes from Epiperipatus broadwayi, assembly GCA_028023455.1. Lineage (NCBI taxonomy): Eukaryota > Metazoa > Onychophora > Udeonychophora > Euonychophora > Peripatidae > Epiperipatus > Epiperipatus broadwayi. Next base: position 1,548,138 of record JAQFVV010012404.1, on the reverse strand, counting down.
GGGATGTGTAATCACTACACTTTCTAGAACAGTAACTATAAGGAATGACCATTTATAAGTTCTAATCTTAATTTAATAAAACTACAACTTCTAAGGGGATGGCTCATCTTGAGTCCAATCTCTATTTTATTAAAACAAAATAGAAATGAATCCTCCCATATGAATATGGATATGTTTAAACTATTTGATAGTGAACAAACATGCATATGCTATAAGTTTACTGATACAAAATATAATTTTCAGCAATAAAACACAGGTTAGGTTATGGACAAATGAACTTAATGGGTACAATTAAATCATTAACTTAAAGCTATTAATAATTATTTACTCTAATTATTTAATACTTAGATGATTTATGTATAGATACATTACATTTAAAATGAGTATTATATCTTCCATTAGTGTCATTATTTATTTATTTTTACAATTGACAATTTCTGTAAAACAACATTTGGTTAACATGAATTTAAAAAAAAGTTCTTTATAAAGTTAATATAACATACATATAAAATACAGAGTAAATCTTTTATTTCTTTTTATTTCAGTTGCATTAAATTGCAACTAGCTTTAATTAAACTTTTTTCATTCTTTCACTTTTTTTAAAAACTTTACTTTCTACTTTAATCAATTGGTAAAATAGGATATAGTGTATCAGTATTAAATATACCTTAAAACAAGATAAAGAATAAATAGTCCCTTTTAAATGTAAGACATACAAAATGAAATAACTAGAGTTTGTTTCTTCCTGATGCCAAATATTAAACAGTTCATCTATGGCCATAACATAATTTAGCAATTCCCAGCTCTGTAATTTGAAGTAAGAATTGTTTCCCCATTTTTAACCTCATTTATTAAAGTAACATATAAAGTTTTCAGATGTCCATGTTAGAATAGCAGAAGGTGATTTTTTCTTCTTTTACTCATTAAGCATACTGGAAGTTTGATATCTTTCTAATAAAGTAAAAATTCAGAATGAATGCAATGATAAAAATTGCTATCATTAAGTTTTACTTCTTACTGGTTTAATAGCTTGTTCCAGTTTTTAAAATTCAAATTGAATAATTTGCACAACATTTTAATTACCTGAATTTTTTAAATTCTCATTTAATGGCTTATTTGCAATACATTCTTTGTCAAGAGTTTACATATTTTATATTTTTTAAAAAAATACCACATGGCTGACACAAACATGAATAATACATTATTCATTTTAAAATATATATATATATGAAAAACAAAAACAAGTTTTAATCAGGTAAACTTGCTATTGCTTGTATTTATGATCAATAGATGGTGCTTTACCAAAAACACCGTCCAAGCATATATTTGTTTACATAAATGTCAAAAGAGTCAGAATTCACTATCTTTTTCGTTTGTTCCACCTTCAGATCAGCTGATTTCAAGCTAATTTGCTATCATCAGTGAAGAACAGGGATATATATATATATATATATATTGTGACCTATCTCTTTGGATCATCAACTAATCTAGAATCATGTTTGGTGCTATAATCCACCTTTGTGTCCTTCTCTTTGAACTCTGGCATCATATATACGAATCTGGCCGCACATTTCATGGCACCAAATTCATCCTTTGTAACCTTCACTACCCGAATAATCAAAAATATAAGCATAAAGAAACAAAGTTGTTAAACTAATGAGATGATTCCTTTATTGAACAAAACTAGCATGAAACTATAGATCTAAAGAAGATCACAAGGTGATTAATAAAGATAATAACTTCTGGTCAAACCAGCTTTAAAATCCACACAAACAAAATGTGATGAGCTAAATTTGATATTCAGAAAACCAATAAATAACAAATAATTATATTTTTAGAATGATTATGAAATTAGAATTATAAATGAAATAATAAGTAAATTATGATATAGATGACTAAATGGATGATGGAAAAAAGTAATAATTAAATAATAGAATGAAATGAGTCTAAGAATGAAGAGAAAAGAACAAAGATGTATGAGAATAATGAATGATTAAGACAATGATAGAAAAAGAGTTAATGAATAGTTAAGTTGCTAAAAGAATAAAAGTTAATGTATGATTAATCAATTATGATAATGAATTAATGTCAAATGAGAATGAATAAATAAAAGAACAATCAAGATGAAATTGAAGAACAATGTTAATGATGGAGACTGAAATCTTAAACTATAAACTAATATTGTATTAAATGGTACGAAAATAAGCTAACTAAAAATAGGGATTCCAAGCTTGACACAACCAGAATATTTATCATAAAGTTAAAACAAGCTATACATTTTTATGACAAAAGAAGTAATTTATACCTTAAAGTTTGGTTGACTTTCATAAAACAGTGAAAGTAATCTAATTTAAGTCCAACTATCATAAATAACTAGCTATAAAATTTACTACAAATTCAAATTCTACCTTGAAACTTAACAAGTAATCCTTCTCAGGGTTCAAACAATTCAAAGATCATTATACAAAATATACTTGGGTCAGTGAGAGGGATTTTACCAGTACCCGAATATAATGCACAAAACAGCTCTTGATATAAACTCAAATTAACAACTAGATTTAGCAGTTCCACAAAAAATTTTTTTATAAACTCAATAAATATTATAAACTTTAAAATTTAAGAAATAGGAATAACTTTTAATAATGAACACAATAACTTACCAAATTCCTTTTCTCCAATAAATATAAACCATATGATCAAGATCAATGAATGACAGTTCTGTGGGTTCAACTAAACTGATTAAACCAATATTGTTTATCTTTTAGTATATCACCTAAAATAATATGTACTTTAGGTTAATCATATTTTGATTGTTAAGTGATGATGCCTTAGATGTATTCATAAATTATGGGCTTAACAAAATTATTGTGATATACCAACATATTGTAACGGAAATGGTTACTTGGATGGTTTATTTTAGTTTCAGTGGTTATTTATTTCATTTTTATTATTTTATTCTTATTTTTTATACATTTATTTTTTCACAACTTCTATTTTTTTACAACTTTGATTTGTCCTTTCATTTATTAATTCTTATTTGTTTACTATCAGTTTTGCTAACCGAAATATCCCGGCTTAGCCTCCAACTGTAATTGATATTGTATATTTATTTATGTAACCAACGCCGTTACAATACAAGCAGAGAGCTAATACAGATACAAATTTCACTTTATATCTATACCCTTGACCGAACCCCAAGGCAATACGTACATATTATCTTGGCATTATTTTTCTTGATCAAGAACTCTCGGCTGCTGAACAAAGCAAACTATTTCAAGAAATTTAACGAATGTCCAGTGCTTGCTATTTATTATTTATAATTGGGAAATTCGCACAAACAAGCAGCACATGAATACCTTTAAAAATTAGCCTTACCCTTTAATCACTAAATTACAGTTTCCCCCCTGTTGTAGCTTGGTGATAGGAGAATAAAGCAAGTATATGCAATTTATGAATAAATATGTTTAATAACACTCACTTTTATATAAAAAAATACATGATAACAATAATAAAAAAAAACCCACACACTTATATAAATACGTGGCTATAATAAAACATAGTAAAACAGATCAAATATAAAAGTTATTTTGAAGTCCTATTGGGTAGAGTTCTAAATCTATCAAGATTGTTCCTTGTTTATTTATTTACGAACATTAAAAATTAAAATGCATGCATGCTTTTTACCCAGGTTTTCCTTATAGTTGTTGCCATGGGTATTTCTTTCGAGAGCTCTTTACCGTCCAGTGGGAGATCATCCCTTTTTTTGTAAAGATGGTATGTCCTTCACTGACAGCTGGATTGATTTTCTCTCTCAGTTTGTGGGGTTATTTCTCGTTCCAGTTTTTTACTTCTTGTTGATTCTTTAGGTAGATTTTTAAGTTGTCAGTCACAGAAGTGGCAGTCTCTCTAGCAGGTCAGACATAGATCTTACATTGCGAGTCAGTGATGAGACGGATTGAATACGAACCCATGTCCCTTTAACACCACTAACCGCACACTTTTTTCATTTTCTTTTAGCTGTTGCTTCCTCAAAATCTCTCCTCATACTGATCAGATAATAATTGTAACTCTGGTCTTACTATCTTTCTTTTGTTCATTGTTTTTGTAAATTTTTAATTAATGTTTTTAGATTTCCGATGAACTCTTATCAACCTATTTGTTTAATTAGTGGCTGGAATGTAGGTTTTAATTAATTTAGCTGTAATTATAAGCTTTTCCTTGTTATACATTTTTTTTTGTCCGAGGAATTTAATTAGTCCAACAGACTTTAACACCTCTAATTTATATGGCAATATTGTTTTTATATTTCATATTACATTTAATTTTTACTTAAAAGTTTACAATTCATTTTCAAATTTATGTTTATAATTTATTTTAACTTGTTACAACGTAGTTTTTAACAAGAGAGAAAAAGACGCATTTCTTTATGCAACCTCTTCCCCTCTTCCACAATAAATAGAAATAACTTTCAAGCATTTGACTTACTCGTTTTTTTTTAAAAGAGAGAAAGAGACGCATTTCTTTATGCACCCCCCTCCACTTCTCTTACTATTACAAAAATCCAAAGTAATTTCGACATTTGAATTTCAACTTTTTTCTTTTCCTTCTTTTTTTTAAAATTTAGTAGCTAATCCATTTACCTTTATTACTTTCTAATAGCTAATTTATCTAATTTTATTAATAAATATATACATGTGATGATGACTTTACATGGCCATCACAATATAGTTAATTTTACTACATTTGTTGATGATGATTTCAATATATAATCCTCTGATATGTCGATAGCAATAACAATAATAATTTATATGGTAATTAGAAATAAGACTACAGGCAACTAAATAAATTTTTAAACACAACAAGCTTTATTTACAATATTTACAAAATTTATTTCAGACACATTGTCTGAAATAAAACCAATACATTAAATTAAACTCAGGGATGGAAAATACTTGGTATCCCATTATTTATACACATAGTAAATAAAACAAACTAATACAGTGATATTCATAGTATCACTATTATGATTGACTAAGTTTTTATAATTATTCTATCTTCTAGAACAAAAGATTTAAACTTTATTGAAGCTAAATTAGCATTTAAATTATAAACAAAATGTACTTAGGTCTTTGGGATATACACAACTTTTGAAATCTAAAAACTTGAAGTTATGATTTAGTGTATTGAGCTGCAACTATTCAATTTGTCAGAATATGATAAGAGCAATTCTCATATGCAGAACAATTAATAATTTATTATATTTTAATATGAAAAGATTCATTATATTGATGTGGGGACAGACATCACAATTCAAATATCTATATGACACTAAAACATTACCTATGTCCACAACCTAATCATTGAATATTTAACTGATCTTACCAATCCATTGGTGAATCACTACTTGATAAAGATAAATCCACACTGCCCACATGCACTTCTTGCTCTTTCACCTAGAAGTTCTATAATCACTAGTAGGTTTTAGTTTGGTCTGTCTATAAACTGATGAAGATCCTACATTATAAAACACTAGTCCAATTAGGCAAACCCTATAGATAGATGAGTGTTCCTTAATCTAGAATCATTATATCCTTGCTATATGATTTTAAAATACTATACTTCATCATACATGGTGAAAAACTAACTATAACCTCATGAGGGATTAAACAATAAAAGGGAGGATCTATAAAACAACATGACAGTTGTATAATAATATGTCTAATTCTAATACCTCTTTATAGGTATGCACGTGTGGGCTTGGCATCATCATGAAAAAAAATAGAATTCAGACCATAGATATTCTCTTTTGGGATTAATTATGCTAACTACGCATTAATTATTACTCAGCCTCGACTTACCATCCTGTCATTAAATCAATAATGGGTGATTCTCCATCAGCCCATGCTCAATATTAATATTAATATTATTCTATTTTATGCCATTATAAGTAGCACATACTTATCAGTTAAAAGCTGTCACAAATTATTCTCAATATTATAGCAAGGTAAAATAGCACTAACAATAAAAGTGGAAACATAAATATTCCATTTCACAATGCAGAAACTATTAATGTATTAATAGACAACCAAAATAGATGTCAAATGATCATTAATTATTTTAACCTAACAATTATATTTTTGTTATAGCAAGCACTGCACATGTAAACACCGAAGATCAACCTTCATTTATATTCAAGTTGACAAGTTCATTCCTATGCAAAATTAGGAAATAAAAAAAAGGCTTATATCAATTTTTTTTCCATATAAGAAAACAATTCGGTCATTATAGTATATCTTTGACAAAATGTCTGTTTGTTCACCTTTTCAATAATACACTAAAATCTGTTTTAAAATATGAGAAGTAAATATCTCTCTCACTCTCTTTAGATAAATGACATTTAATATTATGTTTTCCCTTAATTGGGAAGATATATTTTATATCATATATTTTATACTACAATAAATATATATAAAAAAATTCCCAAATGACACATGAAGTAAGTATTATAAACTAACATAGCAATAATAAAAATAATAATAAGCGAACATTTTCTCCCATTAGATTTTATCCTATCAATTAAAATCCATTTCATCCTTGTGACTAAAATGATAAGGACAGATATTATGATGAGTAAACATTTCCCAATAATGCATATATATACTCAACACTTCTCCAAAGGCAATAAAAATCATTTATTGGTTTATGTACTGATGTCAACATAGTGAGACAAGATTTAACGTTTTCAAGAGTAGCATAATCAAAATCAGGTTATCCACATTTTAATCTAGATAAGTTTCCTTAAAAATGACTTTAGAGCAGTTTCATTACAATTAACATATTCAACTTTTTTTAAAAATTATTTATTGATTCTGTTCTTTCCTCCATGGTAAATGTCTGTAACAACTTTAAGTAATATGGACATTTTTCAAACATTTCCTTTTAAAATTCTATTTATATGCATTGCACAGTAAAATTTCAAAAATAAATATGTATTTTATTACATTTCCATTGGCAAAGTAATCACTGTTTAGCAATACTAAGAAGAATTTATCCAATTATAAATACGATATCCTTAGCATTTTAATTAATCTGTAATTTTCCATTTCTATCATTACACAAATTGGCGCTAAAGAAAATTAGCAGATGAGTTTTTATTTCTTAAGAAAGAATAGAGAATAAAATCACTAGCAATTATCTTTTAACTTTATTAAAATTATATGATATAAAAATGACTTTTGAGTTTGTTTATAATACCTTCTGAAACCTTTCTTCAAAATTATTTAGAATTATTTTCTTGAAACTACCATTTACAAACAAATGTATTTTCTGGTTTATGCTTAAGAGTGGTGTGAAAAGCAAACCATTATCAGCTCTTTCTTTTAAATGTAAAAAATTTGTGCATCATTTTTAAATCTGAGAATTTAAAATTATAAATGAAATAAAAGCAAAGGCTTACTTTCTTTTGAATTGTTCCGGGTTTGAAGTAATGTTTATTGAAGTAAATTTTGATCCACATCGTTCCCATTTCTTCTTTTGCAGTATGACTTTCACGAACTATCAATCAATGGGAAAATAGTGTTAAAATTATAACAAGGCTTTTAGATTTTTATTCCATGTTTTTTTAAATAACAATAGATTATAATCCCATTCAAATAGATTCCAAATTTTTCTGATTTTTCAGCTTTTTCTTCCTTATTTTATAAAATTAGAGTTGAAGTCTGTTGATTCTAATTCTTTTTTTCTTAATCACCCCCCCCTACAACTTTGTTATGTCATATATTGCTTGTATTACAAAGCATTGTGGTAACAAATGGACCAATAACCTTAGTGTGAATATATTAATATTACCCCATCTGCCTTCATTTTTAATAACTACTTATAATATCAAGACTATTTTCAATTCACTACAAAAAAAAAACATGCTTAAGAATTAACTGTAATGATTCATTTTACAAGATTTGCAAATTTAATTTATTTATTTATTTCAATTGCTATTCAACAATAATAAAATAGCAATATATTTATCTCACAATTAATAACAATACTTTAAAATTGTTATTTTATCCCTAGTTTCAAACCTACACTGGGTTTGAAATCTCATCTCCACTCAAGCAGATTTCCTAGTGCATCCAGAACAGTCTTTATTGAAAGTCACTTGTTAAGATTTTAATGCTAAATATATTATTATGATTTAAAATTTTGGATTATTTAATACAGGGACCTGAATAAAAGGTCACAATATATATATAAAATTAACTTATTTATTCAGTATACATAGTAAATAGAAGGATTTGAACTTAGGATTTTCAGTCTATATTCATCCTTCACATTACCTCAAACAACTGATACATATGACAATTCACATGTGAAAAAATAAATGATCCCCAATATATGTATTTTGTTCAGAACCAGCACTTATCAGTTAGGCTAGATCACAATCTCTCATACATATATGAAATCAGTGCTCAAACTTATATTGAGATAGAAATTCCCTAAACTTTAATAAATAGGCTTCAATCTTCTCACTCTTCCAACAACTCAACCATCCATTTTATTAGAAAAACAATGATAGAATGCACCAAACCCTTGGTGGACTTAATATTGTAGTCCATCAAATTATTGGACCATTACTTATCCATTTAAATTAATAGAAGGATAGGCTGGACTTATAAATATGACTCCAATATTAAATCTACCAAGGGCTTTAAACATTCAAACATTGGTTTTTCAATGAAATGGATTGTTGAAATTGTTGGAAGAGTGAGAAGATTGAAGCTTGTCCATTAGAGCTTTAAGGAATTCCTATCACAATATAAGCTGAGCACTGATTGTATAAATGTGTGGGAGATTGTGATCTTGTTCAAATGATGAGTTTTAGTTCTTCATGAAATACATATATTGGGAATTATTTATCTTTTTCACAAGTGTGTGTTCATGTGTATTGGTTGTTTGAAATGGAGTGGAGGCTGAATACAGACTGAAAATCCTAAGTTCAAATCTATCTATTTAATGTATTATAATGGTTGGGGAAAAGGTAGTCTTACCATACCTGTCATACAAGTGCACCACCAGGCCATTCGAACCTGGAAAATTTATATAGTAGGTAGATGCATACTGTTAAGATCCAACTTTTAATTATATATTATATATTGACCATTAGCCCTTGCCACTAGCTCAAGGAGTAGCAGAGATTTAAAATACATTTATTAAAATATATTTTTACTACAAATAACAAAAAAAAAAAAAACTAAATCGCTGCCAGTACTAATAACACAATAAGATTTTATTCACACACACACACACACACACACATATATATATATGATGACAAACAAATTTGAAAAATAATTACTATAAAAAATATGCTTTATGTTTCATTATTATTATTATTATTATTATTATTTTTACTTTTTAATATTAGTATGTTGAGCATAGATAGACTATCTAGGCTACATCTTAAAAGATTTTCAAAAACATTTGATTTCAGGCTAAAAGTTCGAGATCAAACCAATGCTATTTTCCTGATATATAGATGCAATCAATGCAATATGAAGATGTTAGCATAAAACCATGCTGACAGAAGCAGTGTGATGTTATTTAAAGAATGTGATCCTCATCCAGTACAGGAATGTGCATCTGTCTGGCGAAGGAATCATGTATATAAAATATCAAAGACAAGTTACATATGAAGGAAGAGCGGAACTTTTGATGACTTATCATTCCTGTCCATAGACCTAAAGGACATCAATGTCACAGGAAATACATCTGCGTACATTGCAACGCAATGACTACACTTTTGTGTCATGCATTCTGTTGGTATATTTCCCTGTCTGCTAAACATGCTTCACATTCCATTGATATAAACATCTATATATCCCTCAACCAGCATCAACACAAACCCAAAAAATAGTCTGAAATCAAAACCCAAGCCTAAGAATCCATCTACACCCAACTTACACCCAACTTATATTTAAGTCAATTTTTATAATTTAATTTATTCTTTAAAAAAAAAATATTTAGTTTAAGGTATTTAACTTATTTTAAAATCACACATTGTATTTAACCCATTTTTGTATCAAACAATATATTTGACCTATTTTAAAATCTAATAATGCACAAATAATTATGTGTTTGATTTTATCTTTAAATTTATGTTTGCAATCACAAACTTCTGCCCTATTACAAAAAGATCTTATACTAAGCATAAATAAAAAATATAATACATATTTTGAAAAGATTACATTTTTAACTTTAGATAAGACTTTTAAATTTGCAAAGTTTATAAAAGAAAGTTCAGATTTACTCATTTGAAAAAGTCTATACTTCATATTTGAAGGAAAATAAAGTTTGGAGATTCTAAATTAATTAAAGAGAGGTTTTAGTTCAATTTTATCATCAGTGATTTATACTTTCCTTTCTTTCTCTGGGATCATTCCTTCAGGATGAAGATTTGAGTTTATGCAAGAGCCATATCTTGTGGATGATGATGATTTATGAAGAGGGTTTTAATGGTTCGATCCTGGGATACACGAAAATGAAAGCTGCCTTCGGCCGGCCGAACCGAGGGAAGCGTGATTAAACAGATTACATTTTTGGTAATGGCGACAATAACTCTTTAATTTTCTTTTCTTTTCAGCAATGACAAACAAATTCAGAAATTCTAATCTTCTAATTAATTATTTCTTTTGAATTTTTCTTTTTACAGTCCTGTTATCTAGGAATGCTCGGATCCATCTGACGTATTTCATATATGTATTTAATTGGTTCATTGGCTCTGTGGTTAAGTAGATTTTTTCCTCTGTGGTTTGTGTATATATCTTGGGCAGGAAAAGCAAGTCTTTTGTTTCTATCTCTTGACTCTTATCTATTTCATAGTAATCTTTTTAATGATCAGTGTGCCCTACAAACCTGTTTGTAATTTTATTTTTGTTAAAAACTCTTCATTATTTTTAATATTAAAAGGTTTTTATTATTGTTTTATTTTAAAATTAGAATCTTTGCTTCAATTCTATAAATTCTTTAAGCTTATTTTATTTTCAATATTTAAATGATACTTATTAATAAATTAATAACTCATTATTTGTGCATTTTGAATGTCTGTGCTTTTAACACGTTATTAGATATCTACAAAAAAAAATTAAGTACCAAAATTTAAATGTAACATATTTATATCCCGTTACAATATATATATATATATTGTAACGTTTATTTATATATGTTGCAAATATATTGGCATTTGGTAAAAGCTAAAAAAATAAAAGTAAATTTCAATTTTTTTTTTTGACTAATTTTTTTTAAAAAAAATAACGTACAATGAAAGTTAAATTATTCTTTCGTTTTTTTTTTATGTAAGTAGAAATAAAAATAGAATTGGAGAGAACAAAAGAATTCCAAAAGTAAAATAAAAAAAGATAAGAGAAAGTAAAAATATTTTGGCTAATTAAAGATGGCTGAAAAACTTGATAAGAAAAGAGAACTTTATAATGTAAATTTTATAAAGAATCTACAAGATGATGAACCAAAAAACGCCATGATAATAGCATGCGCAGAAGTCTGAAAACTGGACCTCTGGTATAAAAAGGAGGGATTTGGTTGGAAGAACATCTTGTTCCATTAGTCTCTCTAGTCGGTCCTGGATAACAATAATACATCCAGGATCGCCTTACACTGAAATAATTCGGCATGTTGGAGTGAACCGGAGCTTCTGCGAACATCATGCCTGAAGATGTACACTAGGAAAAGCCTTCATGACTGACTAGGAGGATGGACCACAAGATCAAATAATAACCAAAAGGCCGAGCTCATTCTACCCAAAAAATTATGCATAGTTATCTATTACTGAATTCACAAAACTTACCAGTAAGTTATGCTTCATTACTCCTGATTGTGACCAAATTAAACATTTTCAAACAATTTCTAAAAGTATGTTTAAACAATCACGATAGAGACATTAATTTTCTTGTACAAGAGACATTCATTTTTAAGTAACTTTCTAGAAGAAATTTGGAAGTGAACAGTAATTGTAAAACTGTTTTTTTTTATTAATTGATTCACGTCTAAATTAAGTGTGTTTTCTCCAATTTATTTGATAAATAATTTACTTCAAACATTTTTTTTTATCTATTAGAATAAAAATATTTCTAATACCAATTTTCATTTGTGCATTATTAATAATAGTTATTATTTTTTATTATTAAATATTATTATTAGTTTAATAAGATTTAAAACATAATTTACCTTTGCCAATATGTTTGAATAAGCCCAGGAATAATAATCTTAAAAAAATAATTCTCGTTACGGTATGATGTAATACCGATTAGTTTAAAAGTATTTTTTTTATTTGTGAGATGTTATATGATGATTTCAGTGAATTCTTAGGAATTCTGGTGCCCAGATTAAATAAATTAAAAGCTGATTTCGTCAATAGCACAATTCTCAACAATTAATAGGCCAAGTTGATCAGGAAATATAGCTATGTTTTTAGAATAGAAATATAACTTTCTTCTTTTTGACATAACTTGATCAACTCACGCGCAGTTTTTATTAGCGTGTAGAGGCCTAGAAATACAGAAAACGTTATAATATATATATATATAATCAACTCATTAATATAAAATGTCAAAAAGCAGTTCACGATTACAATTTTTAATAAACATTATGAAACTATGGTGAAACATTTAGAACAAATAGCTAATTTTTTTTTTTAATTAAAGATGGTCATATTTTTAATATTTTATATAAACAATTACTCAATATAGTGAGAAATGGCATGGAAGAAAAAAAAATGAAAAGAGAAAACGATTGTTTATAATTTCCAACTCTATCAAATGCACATCGCATGATCACCATTTTTTATGCTTGCTTATAACTGTTATTAAAACACGCAAAACTCTCCATCAAATACTGCCACAGTGCAAGCCAGAGTAATCAATGGATACCAGAAGTCCTGCACATAAAATCCCCATCGAGTAACTACTCATCCAATATTCCCAGACTAGTTTTTGGTTTGTGACCTTTGTCAGTGAGGAGCCTTGGATCTGAGAGCACTGCACCTAGATCTTAGGATCTAATGCAACATTCCTACAATCATCTTTTGTCTCTACTTATCTAGAAAACTGAGTCTTAAATTGAAAACACTATAATATTTTCAATCCAAGCTCATTAGCTTATATAGTCATATAGGTCTGAACTCAGTTCAGTACCTATACATTTTGGTGTCTTTGGTTTTTTAATAACCATAACCACCACTATTCTATTAGGCAGAATTGGTTTTAACCAAATAAATATCACATGATCACCATTTCGTATGCTTGATTATAACTGTTATTAAATCAGGCAAAACTTTCCATACGTATTGCCACTCAGTGCAAGCCAGAATAATCAATAGATGCCAGAAAGCTAGTGCATAAAATCCCCATCTAGTGCCTATTCATCCAATATCCCCAGACTACTTTTTGGCTTGTGGCCTTTGTCAGTGAGGAACCTTATATCTGAGAGTACTGTACCTAGATATTAGGATCTAATGCAACCCTCTCACAGCCACCTTTTACCTCTATGTAATTACAAAACTATGAGTCTTAAGTTGAAAACACTATAATATTTTCAATCCAATCTCATTAGCTTATATGAACTCAGTTCAGTACCTGTACATTTTGGTGTCTTTGGCTTTTTAATAACCATAACTACCACTATCCTATTAGGCAGAATTGATTTTAAGCCAATAAATATCACATTATCACCATTTCCTATGCTTGCTTACAACTGTTATTAAAAAGGCAAAACTCTCCAGATGTGTTGCCACTCAGTGCAAGCCAGATAATCAATGGATGCCAGAAAGCTTGTGCATAAAATCCCCATCTAGTGCCTACTCATCCAGTATCCCCAGACTAGTTTGTGGCTTTTGTCAGTGAGGAGCTTTGGATCTGAGAGCAATGCACCTAGATCTTAGGATCTAATGCAGTCCCACCACAGCCACCTTTTATCTCTACTTAATTACAAAACTATGAATCTTAAATTGAAAACACTATAATATTTTCAATCCAAGATCATTAGCTTATATAGTCACATAGATCTGAACTCAGTTCAGTACCTATACATTTTTGTGTCTTTATTTCTTTAATAACCATAGCCACCACTATCCTATTAGCATTTTCAATTTGAAGACTCATAGTTTTGTAGTTAAATAGAAATAAAAGGTGGCTGTTGGAGAGTTGCATTAGATCCTAAGATCTAGGTACAGTGCTCTCGGATCCAAGGCTCCTCATTGACAAAGGCCACAAGCCAGAAACTTGTTTGGGGATATTTGATGAATAGGCACTAGATAGGGATTTTATGCACAAGTGTTCTGAAATCTACTGATAACTCTGGCTGCATTGAGTGACAATACATATGGAGAGTTTTGCCTGTTGTAATAACAGTTATAAGCAAGTATAAGAAATGGTGATCATGTGATCTTTATTGGCTTAAAACTAATCCTGCCTAAGAGTATAGTGGCGGCTATGATTATTAAAGAACCAAAGACACAAAATATATAGGTACTTAGTTGTTTAACCTATAAGCTAATGAGCTTGGATAGAAAATATTATAGTGTTTTTAATTTAAGATTCATAGTTTTGTAGTTAAGTAGAGATCAAAGAGGACAGCTGAAGGTTTGCAATATATCTTAAGATTTAGGTGCAGTGCTCTTAGATTCAAGGCTCCTCACTGATGAAGGCCACAAATCAAAAACTAATCTGGGGATATTGGATGAGTAGGCACTAGATGGGGATTTTATGCACAAGCTTTCTGTCATCCATTGATTACTCTGGCTTGCACTGAGTGGCAATACATATGGAGAGTTTTGCCTCTTTTAATAAGTTATAAGCAAGCATAAAAATTGTGATCATGTGATATTTATTGCCTTAAAACCAATCCTGCCTAATAGGATAGTGGTGTCTATGGTTATTATAGAACCAAAGACACCAAAATGTATAGGTACTGAACTGAGTTAGACCTATATGACTATATAAACTAATGAGCTTGGATTGAAAATATTATAGTGTTTTTAATTTAAGAGTCATAGTTTTATAATTAAGTAGAGATAAATGATGACTACTGGTGGATTGCATTAGATCATAAAGATCTAAGTGCAGTGCTCTCAGATCCAAGGTTTCTCACTAACAAAGGCCACAAGCCAGAAACTACTCTGGGGCTTTTGAATGGGTAGATGGGGATTTTATGCACAAGCCTTCTGGCATTTATTGATTACTCTGGCTTGCACTGAATGGCAATATGTATGGAGAGATTTGCCTGTTTTAATATGCTTAGAAGATTGGCACAGAAGAGTTTTACTTAGAATTTTAAAAAGGGGGCAAATGTGAAAGAAATATCCAATTAGTAGTAAATTACTTAAAATATAAACAGTAGTTTTTACTTGATGATCTAAAAATAAGTTGAAAAATTCTTCTAATGGTTGATTGTGCATATCAACCTGGACTACTTTTATCACCTCTGTTAATTTCTTGTTTTACTTTTCAAATAATTAATAAAACTTTACAGTTGTCTATAATCTTTGTTCTTTTTTTATCTTCACCTTTCTTTCCTATATACTTTTTAACATTATTTTTTAGAGAATGTCCAATTCTAATTTTAATTTTTTACATGAATATTCTCTTTTTATTATTCAGCTTAACTTTTTTTTATTTTTTTTTTTATACTTAAATTTCCATTTCTATGGGCATTAACGTAAATCTACTCAAAATCTTTTTATGATATTTTTTTAATAGTTAAACTGTCTAAATCAAATACATATTTTATACAAATAAATAAAAATTCAAGTAAATAAACTATACAAAGTCATGCTTTAATCATAATACTTAACAAGTTTCTTTTCTGGTTCATAACAACATTTTTTAACTTTATAATAGACCAGCACCACCATATGTGCACCTTTGTGCCAGGTAAATTTACCCCCCCCCCATTGTATGAAATAAAATTTGTAAATTAAAAGACATTTTTCCTCAGTGATTTCGCAAGAAAAACTTTGAAAATATGGCTTTGTTTGGGAAACACTTTGTATTTTATTCATTTATTTCTATAAAATGAACCCATAGATTAAAACTTATTAAAATAAAATAAATTAATTTTTAAAAAATAATTTTTGAAACAATAATTAAATAATACCTTAAAATAAAAATATTTATTTAGCAAATTTTTTTTTCAAAAGTTTTCATATTATTTTTTGAACACGCCTGCGAAATTGCTAGTAGAGATACAAAATATCTGCAAATAAGATAATTTTTTAAAAAATGTCTAAGTGTTTTTATCATTTAAAAAAGCACCCTGACACACAGCCATGAAAACATTGCATTGCTCCCTTCCATTTCCCAAGCCAGCTCTGATATTAATTCTACTTTTAATTTACTTACCTTAAAAATATCTGCAGCCCAAGTATGATTTTTTGGATAAGCAAGGAAAAAAGACAGTCTGGTTACTCTGTTTCTGAACAACAATAGTTATAAAAGCTGATGTAACTCTTAGACTCCTTTACCAATATTTAGATCAACTTTAACCAGTATATCAATAATTTATTAAAAATAGTTAAAGTTATAATCATTCATTAATAAAATATTTAAATTATTGTTTAATTTTGTATGTGCATGTTATTTCACTATTAATATAATGATGTAACTTTTATATTCCATTAAGATCACTAAACTAGGTATTAATACAACTCTTTTATTTCATTAGCACCCACATGTTAAAATAGTTTTTTTGTTTTAAAAATCCATTAATTACTTTTAATTCAAAACTTCTCACAAATAACGTTTTCATTTTCTATTAACAAAATAGTATTTGTTCAATAATAAAATATTTACATTATTTTATTATTTAATGCTTATTAGTAACTAAGTTATATATATTATATCTTATTATGTAACTAAACAATTATGGATTTAGTTTAGATTTATTTAAGGGATAAAATGTAAAATTTTCTTACTTAGATTGTTTATTTAATAATTTTTTAAAAGACATTAAATGCCTAGCTCTCTATTTGTTTATTTATAGGTATGTTGGATAATTACATAAAAAATAAAATACTTGGTTTGTTCCACTAGATACTTTTTTAGACATTGTCAATAGTGAAATCTGCATTAAATAATATCTTTATCATGAAATTTGTTAAGAGTTAAATATTTTGATGTGCAATAATATATTTTAAAACATTTTTTTAACTCATCCTGTTTTCCTTAGATTTGGACTGTAGCATGGATTATGGATCAATTATAAGATTTCACTAGAGAACAAATCATATGGTATTAAAATATCATTATTAAAAATAAAAAAAGCTATTTAGTAAAATGTGTAAAAAGAGAATTCAACATAAGAAAAAGAAGAAAGATATATATATATATTTTGCATAAGTCAGTAGCAGAATCGATTCTAGGACCTCCCATTCCAATGTCGGTCACCTACTACTATTCTAAACTGTAAAAGATATATGATCTCTGTAAATTATTACTGATAAACATAATTTCATTAAATGCACTATTACCGTATTCATGACACAATATTTTTAAAGCAAATTTTACTTTTAAATACATTATTAATGGTCATCTCTTATTTTTTACATAAATTAGAATATTTGAATAAAAATGGTTGGAAAATCAAAACATTTTCATTTACGTATATATTTTATTAATTATAGTGACTAAAGAGCATTGATGTGTTTGGTTTAATGCAATAATAGACTATATATGTAATCTATTTCAAGGTTCAAGCAATTATCATAACAAGACTAGGCCAAGAAGCATTCCTCTTATTTTTAAATAAAAAATGTTTACACAATCAGAATGCATTTCTAACAATAAAGCCATTTGGAAATCTTAACATTTACATTTAAGTTTTATTATTCAGTTTAGCACAATAATAAAAGTATATATGTAGTACATTTTGAGTTTGAGCCTCGAATTTCAAGTTTTTGTCAATTGTCACAACAATTTTAAGTGAGGAAGTATTCTTTCATATTTAAATAAAAGCGTAGTTCTACTCAGAACATATTTTTAACAATGATTTGATTAAAAAATGTAAACATTTTGATTTGCACGTAAATTTAATAATTATCTTATAATTCAAATTTAACTTGAAAACTTTTGCGTGCGAAAATATACTTGTAAAATAATATAGGCGCTATTGCACCTGAACGCAAAGCTACAAATAATTATCTTAGTACCTTGACATTCTAGTGATGAAGCATTTTTGTGTCCCACATAACTGCACACCTACACACAGCAGCCCTGCTCTGACATTGCTGTATTTAAAATATGTTAATTAAACAATAAGTATTTTTTTCAAATGTTTTTTGTTCTATTTTTATTCAAGAATTGTTTTCCGTTAAACTTATCATTATAATTTTACTTCTACTTGTATTTATTTTCATAATGGAATCCTGCTAAATAAAATTGAAAATGTTGATTGAACTCCATAAAAAATTTTGAGATGATGGTCATCTGCATTACTTAATTAATGTAAGAAATTGCTTGACAGAATGAAAATTAATTATTCTTTTTAAAGTACTACTTTAATATCTGCAGGCATTATAGAATCTTCTACAATTTTGTTACGATATACCTTTTTATCACGAGAAGTATGTAATATACTTATCAAAATAATAATTATTCTTACTCATAATTCCCACAGTGAGACATCACAGTAAGTTCATTTTGAAGTCAATTGATATTTATATCATAAATAATTGTGTTTAGAAGATAGACTAACAATCAAAACACTTGACTATTCAATTATAATATTCATTATTGTGATAAGAAATAATAAAAAAATTCTTTTTCACCAGATTGATTTTATAGTATGCTTGCATAATATATTTGTTAGTTTTAGGATTTATAAATATTGTATGAAAAGAAATTCAATTAGTCTATTTGTCTCAAGGTTTGTATAAATGAAATAAAGCCCAATAATTTATTACTATATGTCTAATATTTTATGTGGTCTACTGCAGTGATAAGAGTGATGGATTCAAAAGCATAGCTTATTAATAAAGATTAACTTATCACTTCTTGGGCTGTATGATCTGCAAGACTTATTAAATCATTCATTACTATATAAACTTTCATCAGCTAAATTTATGTATGATACAAGTTTGTTGTATTCCTCCAAAATTATAGTCTTTATGCTATAACTGAAAATTGTATAAAAACAAATTTAAATATCATTAAGTAAAAAACATAAAAAGCTCTTTAAATTTATGAATGGGGTAAAATAAATTGTGTTAAAAATAATAAATCAATAGCAAACAAGCATTGTTAGCCGAGAGGTCAATGCAATCGCCTTGCAAGCAAGCAGCTGGTTGCAAATGGTTGTTGCGGGTTCGCCTCCCAGCTGATGCTCTGACATATGAAAAAAAAAATTATTTATAAACAATTACCAAGAATTTAGTATTACCTTATTATTGTACTGTCTGATTACATCTATCTACCTTCAGATTAATGATTAACTCTATGCAATGCTTAATGTTATTGTTGAACAATTTAAAAATGGGATCATTGTTTCTTAATATATCTTGAACACAATGTGCTAAGTTTTGCCAATAATTGGTAAAATGAAATAGTAAACTACCATTAAAGGTTTTTAAAGATTAGACTTTGTCAAAAAAACTTATTGGAATGTAAACATTATTTTTCAATTGATTACTTAATTTATTTTTTATTTTCAAAAATTATCATTCCATTTTAGAATAAAGTCTAGCAAACTTACTTATTTTATTAAGATGTTTTGAATTAAAAAATAAAAATGACATAATGATATGATAATTCCAACGTATACATTTTTATCAAAAAATATAATTTCATATAAAAATGATTAAACAGTTGATTTTTATTCATTAAATAAATCAATCTTTTATTTCATTAAGTTATTTTCTGTCTAATAGCTAAAATTGAAAAACAACTTTTAACAATAGGAGATAAAAAAGTTGTATATTAGTTAAAAACTCTTTTAATAATTTTGGAGGGAAAAATCAAATGAATTTAAAAAAAGTATGTTTCAAAAGAAAATGTTAAATTAATAAAAATTCTTCAATATTACCAATTATTATTTATATAAAAAAAATTTATCTAGCAAAAACAAAAATTTTAAATTAGCTAAAACCCTTCTTATAGTTTCAAAGGGAAAATAATACAATGAACAAAATGTTTTCATGAAACAAAAAAATTACTTAATCTTTTTTAATTATTACCAATTATTAGTTAATTTTAAAATTATTTATAAATATTAAATCCAATGGCACATTAAAATATCTTTTACCATGGATTTATTTTTCTTTTGAGCTTTTTGGCAGTTGAAATTTTCAATTTTTTGTTGGTTTTTGTCATGAAGACTTGTTTATTAACGGCCACTTGTAGAATAATATACACAGTTAATTTTCTCCATTTTGCAAAAGAATATTTTCTAGACTAACACAGAATGAATTTATCCATTTTTTTCTAATAATTTTTAGAGACAGATACTTACACCTTTAGATGGAGACAAAACTTGTTGCAGGGCATTTTGCTTCATTACATTTTTTCCAGTGAAGGTTACATAGTTAAGGTTTAAAGATGTTCAGATTCTTAATAAAGCTTAACACATGGTTTTCTTTAATTCCATTTTAAAAACCATTTTTAAGCTGGTAGTGTGCTCTCCACAGCTAAAATTTTGCTTATGTCTTCTTTAACAGCTGAACCAGGAATGATTGTTACTACTGACTTCTTCAACAGCTTAACCAAGACTAACTTCTACTATCTTCTTCAACAACTTGATCAAGAATGACTGCTCTTCACAAGACATTGAGGTATACTGATTTACATACTCCCCTATTTTATTTTTTTAGAACAATCCTGTATCCATTCAATCATTATCTGTCTTCCACCTAACAAAACTTAACTTTGACCAATTGGGTTTATTTTTACAAAGAGTTATTTCCCTCCTTCAAAATTAAAATTGCAAAACAAATCAAAGATAAAAAGAAAATTAAATTCCTATTGCAAGAAAAAAAATCCCACTGCAGTTATTTTTTTCCTATGTCAAAAATAAAATAATCCCTTAATTGCCCTTGATTTGGTAAACATTGGCAGTTGTTTTCAGAGAAAAATATAGGGAAAAGTAAAAAAGAACTTTAATTATTGAAAACAACATATGTTGCCAAATATCAAACTTCACTTATTTTATCTTTCTCAAATGTTAAAATTAAAATTTGTTAAATAATCTACTGAAATTTTTTTTTCTCCCAGTACTTTATTTTTCAAAATTCAAATAAAAAAGTAATAGGTAATTACAACTATTGAAGAGAGAAAACAAAATAAATTATTTATTTGATTTTATATCTTTCTCTTTTATAACTTTTAACAAATTTTTATAATACATTTCAAATATTCACATTATGTTTAAAAAATGAACATTTTTATATTATCATTTCATGAAGAAAATATTTAAATAAATCAAATATCCATTATAATTATTTAAAAAACCATATCAGAAAATTAAATATTATTTCCCCAATAATTAAATACATTTTAAAAGCTTGTAATATTTGACATAACCAGAGTTGGTCTCTGACTACAATATTACAATATCAAATGTCCAAGTTTTAGATCTATGAATAAGCAATGATAAAATATATTGTATTATAGATAAAATCGCCATAGGATGGTGCCGTTTTCACGCTAAAACTATAAAATATGAACTTTCAAGGGCCGTTGATTTTAATAATTTTTCTGTGCTTTTTTGTAATGCGAAAATAAAAACAAAACAAAATCGTCTTTTTTAAATATTATTTTTTATTAACGTATACAATTTAAATGATAATAATAAATGTAAAATAAAATCAACAAATTACAATTTGATTCGTGTTTTTTATATCATATACTTTTTAAATTGTGTTACGGCTTTTTTTTTATCAATTTTCTATCGGATATTTTTTTTTTTTGTGTTACGGCTTTTTTTTTTATCAATTTTCTATCAGATATTTTTTTACTTGTGTTACGACTTTTTTTGTTGTTGTTTAACTAAAAAATAATAATCGTAATAAAAGTAAAAGTTGTTACGGTTAGATTTAGGGTTAGTTTAGGGTTAGTTTTAGGGTTAGTTTAGGGTTAGGCTTAGGGTTAGTTTAGGGTTAGTTTTAGGGTTAGGGTTAGTTTTAGAGTTAGCGTTCTGTTTGTTTGTAATGCTAAAATAAAAAAATTCAAAATCGTATCCGTACTCAGACAGAAGAAAGAAACTCAAACTTTTTTAAACAACAACAAACACATACAAATGTCTTCTTTACTTATTAAACATGTTTATAATATTTGATTTTTATTAAATTTACAAAAAAACCTGTATATTTGAACTTTTTTTACTGGATATTTTTTTCGTACCGCTCTTTTTTACTTCAAAAATATACAGACGGTAGAATCTTCTTTGTCTCGTGGAATGTTAATAACAGTATGTTACTTGGCACATTACCTAATTGCAACTCAATTAAAAAAAGAATATTTAACATTTTCCCAAATAAAAGTTCAATATAGTATGTTGTAAAAAGTCTTATAATTATTGTTTTAAAAAATATGAACATTTCAATAGTTTAAAATAAAAAAAATCCAATGCAAACAACATTTCAATACAATTCAAATACAAACTCTCTCATCAAGCCGTAATTACTTTATAAATTGTGCAAATTCGGAAAATGTATTTGCTTCCATGCAACATACATGCTGTACTGTGACGCGACATAGCGGCCTGCATTCTGTAGTGCAACAAAAAAGTTGTACTATTGAAAATGCGGGTTTGAATGTGTCGGCCACGGAAACAGCATTTTAATGTGTTTTGGTGTGAAAAGCACGACATAGAGCGGTGCCTTTAGCTAAAAGATGAGTACCAATATATTTATTAAAAAACTTTCCTTTTAAATCTGTGAATAAATTTCCTTTTAATAGTAAGTTATGTTTCCTAAAGCATTTTATTCTTATTTAATTTTTATGATCAATTTTATTCATTATATTTTCACTATCTGTATTAATAATTTGTCCAAGATATTTAAACATATTAGTTTTTTCTAATCTATTAATATCAATTTTTTTTTGTTTTTGAAAATTTATTGAACAATGTTTGGGCTATTACTTTCTATTTTTAGGATATATGTGCACAATTAATTATTCAGAGTCATAAAATAAAATTACATCAAAATTGTGCTAATTTCTTAAAAACTCATATGATTCATTCACATATTTCTAATATAACAAATTTGTCACATTGACAAAAATATAGAATACATTTTTGACCAGTTATTTATTTATATCACCAATTAATCATATTGTCAAATGATATTTGAGTATGAAAATGATAGATTGAGCACAACAATAGATTTTTTTTTCATTTTTTTAAACAATGAATCAATAAAGAAACTTTTAGCTTAGGTAGATTCAAGAGAAAAAAAAGTCTGGATTGATTTTTCAATGAGAAATTTAAAAAAAAAAATCATAATATGATCAACTGAACATCATTTGTGCACAATCTGTCACATTCATGCTCAAATATCATTCAAACTTTTTAGATGTTTTGACCACACGATGAAGACCATCAAACTTCATAAAAATAAGTCACATTTTTTTCTCATGTGTCATAGCATCAGCTGGGAAGTGAATCCGCTAATCCGGGACAACTGCTTGTAAAGCAGCTGTCGCTGACCTCTTGACCACCAATGCTTGACAAAATCACACTTTGTTCTTTGTTTATTATTTATTCAATAATAAACATGGTATAAAATGTGACTGATTTTTATGAAGTCTGATAGTCTTCACTATGTAATTAAAAAGTAAAAATGAAGATTATTATAATAATATATTTAAAAATGTTAATCATTGCTGAATTATCTAAGTATGAATTTGTGATATAAATATATTTTCCATTATTCTTCTAATCTTTTTTTTTTCAATTCTAATATATACTGTAATAACACACCATTCTTCAAACATGCATATCCATTAATCTGCTTCTTAAACATCTATTTTCACTAATTCAAGCTACTCCCATTTTTAAATTGTTTCATATTTACTACTTTGTCATTATGCAATGACATTTTCAATCTTCTATTTCACAGATTTTTTCTCTAATTTCCAAATTTTCTACTTTAGCTTAAGACAGCAAATAACTGTCTCACCTATTAACATCTTCTATATGTATATACCACTTTCAACCATAATAATAGAACATATAAATGGAACCATTATTTATTTAGTTTATTATATGAAAGCACGTTTTTAAGCATAAGAAAAAATTGAAAGTTTAACTTTTTTTGTAAATATACTTTTTAAATGGTTAATTAATATTTTATTTTCATTAAAAGCTAATTAAAATATTAAATATTTAATTATATTATATTATACATATTTAATTTTTGAAGTTAATCTTAATTGAAATTATGCGATTGTCCTTTAAGAAAAATTCTTAAAGAATTAATTTTTTATATATTTTAATTGATAATTTCATTTATAGCAGATTAAAAGGTTAAACTTCATAACATTAATTACTTAACTTCTAAATGAATCTTTTAGTTAAGTAAGTAATCTCATTTTCTAATCCAAAAAAATTAATTGGTATTTGCTGCAATTAACCGTAAATGCAAAACAGAGATCTTTAAGGCCTCTAAAGTCGAAATTAATTTGCTTGGTTTACTGAAAACTAATTAATTTTTTTTTCTTTAAAAAAAAAAATTACAAATGTATATTAAATTAATTAATTTGAGATTTTGCCTTTAAATTTATTAATTTAAAAAAAATTAAGTTTACTTATACTAAAATCAATTTCTTTGTTTTTTTTTTTAAACAAATTATTATTATTAATAATAAAAGTTTATTGTCTAGAAATTAACCGAAATATAAGATCTTAGCAGCCGATATGACAATGAAGTAGTAATATCAATTTTAATGTGTAAAAGAAATTAACAAAATTTGTTCTATTATATAATAGCTAAATTATATATATACATGTAGACAATTAAATATAATAAAAGTACAAAATTAAAAGATACCTGCAAACACACACATATAAAGATTATTGCCAAAGAAAAAAACTACTGGAATTGGCAATGCAAATATTAGAGATACTTAGGGAATTTGAAAAAGAATCAGTGAAAATGCTGATTAAATTATGTCAATTGATCTGAAAAATTAGTCAATGGTCTACAGATGATTAAAAGATCAATTTATATTCCTATATTCTCCCCCCTTTCTAAAGACAGAATCTTGATAGAGTATGTAATCTATTGTACTATATCATTTATAACCCATTCAAATAATATTTTGAAAATCATTAAATATACATTAAATTTATTGAAAGACAACTGCCAGATTTACAACTGTTTTAAAAAAGATTGAGAACAAGAGACCACTATGACAATCTACTGTATTATTAAAAAGGCTAGATAAAATATATGGCTATTAACAATTTATTCATTAATAAAAAAGCTATTGATTTAAATGATCACATAATGTTTTGTAATGTTATTGCAAAAAATGGCATAATGACATATTATGCCATTTTTTAGTGAGGGATCTTTATATGATATTAGAAACAACAATTAAAAACAGCTATTATAAAGTATTGACAAAAAGTTATAGTTAGCTATTTTACTTGTATAGTGTTCATAAAATGAAGCAGGTAAGGTTAGATGAAAACAAATATGGGTTTAAAATTAAAAAAAGAAACAAACAACCTTGAATATACTGATGATATATCATTTATAGCTAAAAATAGAAAACATCTCAAGATATTTATGTGTAAAGTTAAAGAACAGAATGAGAAAATAAAATTATAGTTAACTATGAGGACTATAAGGACTGCAGTGATGATGTAGTAGATAACTTTGAAAATTGATATTGAGAATATAAAATTCATTAATAGTTTTTATATTTGTGAATAATTCATTACTGACAAAGGATTTAATGATCAAGAGATTAATAATAGTCTAAGGGATTTTCTCTTGTAGCATTTGTCATAAAAAATAAAATAAATAAGCTTGTTTGGAGCTATTATCAGAATCTTTATATATTACATATTGGTAATGCAAGCTATATAGATTATGTGCCATGTGACTGACTTTCCTAATATTATAACTTTGCTATTAGGGCTTTTTGGCTATATTAAATTGCTAAGCCTACTAATTAATATATGGGATCACTGAATTTAGTTCAAGCTCATATAGTTTCTTTAGTTAAAGAGCTGAATTTGAAAACATGTAGGTGTCTGAAGATTTAGATCTTTTTCTTAATATTTAAGAAATTAGATAAATGCTTGGTTTTGAGTTAGTATTTTGAATCTAATGTCCTAGCTCCTTACTGATGAGAGCCATAGCTCGAAACTGGGCTGGGGATGGGGACAATCATAGATAAAGGTTTTAGGTATTTTCTCTTGTAGCATTCATACTAAAAAATAAAATAAATAAGCTTGTTTAGAGCTATTAGCAGGCTCTTTATATATTACATATTGGTAATGCAAGCTATACAGGTCATGTGACGTGACTGATTTTTACTAACATTGAGTAGGTTACAATGGCTTAATTAAAAAATATTTTTAAATATAAAAATATATCATTAAATATAAAAATTAAAATTGTTCAAACTATGGTATTTTCTAAGATTTTTTTATAAATGGAAATATTAAACAGTGATGAAAAAGAATAGGAAAAATATGAATGCCTTTGAACAATGGTGTTGAAGATTTTTGAAAATGTCATAACAGAAAAAAAATGAAACAGTAACTATATGATCAAATTACTGAATGTTCAACTGAAATACAAAAGATCAAGCTGAAATCATTTTACTTCTGTCATACTGTAAACCAGTCTAATTCATTAGTAAAGTGTACAATACTCAGTGATAAAAAACAGACTAGCAATGAAATAGAATAATTTTATAATCTAAAATCAAATATATGATAAAAGAATTTGCAAAAATCTTATTTATTCTATGAATAACATTATTATACTAATACAAAAATAAATTGCATTCTGTTAGACAATAAGTAAATAATTTTCTGAACATTGCTTTTGACTGAAGGGGGGGGTCATAATCATAGCACTTCAGCTTGTCAGTCCAATTGGTATCTTGTGATTATGCCCCCTTCCAGTATCAAATGCAATGCTCAGTAAATTATTTATTTAATTGTCTAACAGAATGCCATTTTTTCTTGTATTAGCATATTAACATTATTCATAGAATTACATATTTAAAGAAAAGGAGGAAAACTATAGAGTTACCAATTTTATTTATATAAACATTGTGATTATGTCAACTTGGTTTCATCTAACAATAATAATACAATGAAACTTAATTTTGTTTCAAGCTCCTTTCACCTATATAAACCATTGTGGATAATAGCTTATATTTTGTTAATAAGCTCTTATTATAATACATATTGTTTATTGTAATATAATTGTACTATAATTTTAAACATATATATATATATTGTAAGAGATGGCTTACAACCAACCTTCACACCTGTCCCAGTTTTTTTTCAGTGTTTGAATTTAGACCAAGTGGTAGGCAAATAAAATATCCTACATACCTGCTTATACACATGAAGTATATACATATCTAAACATGCATATAAATTAATATGTTTGTCTATTTGTAGAAATTAACTTTTTTTTCTCTTCATTTAATATCATTAACTAAAATAATAATTAATTGACTTATAGGACAGACATAAAAAAAGGTTGAAATATATATGAGGTCAAAATAGTTGCTAAGTGATCAAGTCTGGAATAATGAAGACTAAATAATAATAATAATAATAATAATAATAATAATAATAATAATAATAATAATAATGTTATATATATATATATATATTTTATTAAGTTGTAACAATAGGTTTTAGCTAGCATGAGAAAAACAATCTAGCATTTTCTTCACTTGATGGCTAACAGCAGAATTATCAGCATAAAAATAAAAAGTCCTTTATTTTGTTTTTTAAAAAAGAAATGTTCAGCGTTTAAAAAAAAGAAAACAGTAAGAATATGTATTTGAAACTTTGATATTGATATTTTAAAATTAACAGAAAATCTTTATAATTTGGTTAGAAAAAAATGGAAATTTAATCTTAGCTGATTAAGTGATAAACTTCAATATGTAATTTAATTTGTTTTACAAGCTTGAATTCGTTATTATGGAAATAATGGAAAGGAAATGTGAAACTACTAGAAATTAACTGTTTCTTTAAGCTATATATATATATTGAAGCCACAATAAATAATAGTCAATAATAAAGGAATCATTACAAAGTGTGTGGGGTAAAAAACCAATACTGGCAGCGTTCCAAAACTAGCTTCGATGTCATTATAAAGTTATCCATCAAAATGTCTATTTTACAAAATGCTGGTAAACATCAATCTTCATTGGATTTATATATGTTCAGAAGAGATATTTTGTATGTGTTTGTTTGAACCAAGCAGCATGAAATATATAAATATCAACAGAGTTGGAGAACAAGAATGTTATGCATGGAGATTGACATTCAGGTTTATAAACTCTTAACTGTAGACAAAATGCTTGTTTTCCTCAGGATAAATATATTTTGTTTTGATTCATGTGATTTTTTAATTTTTTTTTGTTTTTTATTATTTCTATTTGAAATTTCATGTATTGAGATTTTTTATTTATTTGTGTATTCAAGTTTCATTTTCAAATTCAATCACCTGCATTTTGAAAGTGGGAGCAGTGAGTAGCATATGTATATACATATATAAGGGGAGTAGGGATCATAGTCAATAAAAATATGTATAATTTTTAATAAAAGTAAATTTACAGATCCCTCTGGAAATTCAATACTGATTCAACATAGTCATCTCAAGTAAGTTTTTTTATATATATTTGACATTGAGGGCAAACTTTAAAACAAACAAAACTATATTAATTACTAATAAGTTTTTAATAATATCTAATTGTAATTATTTTATTTCTGAATGCATAATTAATCAACTTGAATAAATAGACTTTTTCTTATCTTTCATTAGTTTTTACTATGACTTACATACACATATAGATGGGAGTGGTGCTATTTTAAAAAAATAGTTACAAATATATTTGCCCTAACCAAGAAATATCATTATTATAATAATCATATTAATGGGATAGAGTTACAATTACTGAACTCTCATTTTCTTTTTATTTTTGTTTTATGTATATATTTAGTGAATTATTTAATATCATTTTGTATATGCTGTACTTTGAATTATTTGTTTCTCTAGTATAAAGATTAATTGAGGACAGATTTCCAGAATAAAATCTGAATCAGAGAAATTTATATGTATTAAGCCATAAAAATAATTATAGTCTATTCTTATTAAATTAATATATTTTTTTTGGAAATATTTACTATTATATATTTAGATTATTAATAAATTTATTGAGTTGTTTAAATCAATCTGATCTCTGTTTGATTATCACCATCAAGTAGGTCCATCCCTGAACAGAGCTGATTGCAAGAACTCCCTGAGTTTAAATTCTGTGGTGTAATGGGGCCCAAAAAGGGAGATGTAATGGATATGCACTAGTTTAAATTACATTGAAATATTTTAAGTAAATTAAGAGCTGACATACTAAAAGTAGATGTGATTTGGAACTGGGCATTTCATTGTGTCATATTTAGCATCCTATTTGAAGGCCTAGGTCTGACAGTAGTGAGATGCACTCCCTTTGTTATATGCCATTTCTGATTCTGTAATATCTGGTGCAACCAAATGAAATGTCAAATCATGGATTTAGGATATGACTTGTTGTAGGTTGGTTGAAACATTGTATTTAAATCATTCAATTACTGAGTTGTATTCATGTCATCTTATGGTATACCCTGCAGTTCTGTTATAATATATATATGCCAATAGTTCTTAACAAATTTTTTAGAACAACCTTATCATCAGACTGATTTCTAGATCTGGATTTTGTCAGTGAGGTGCTAGAATATTCAAGCATTTGATTCAAAATACCAGATCAAGCCAAACACTTTATCTAATGTTTAATTATTAAGTAAAAAATCTGAAATTTTCAGACATCCATATGTCTTCAAATCCAGCTATCTAACTTAAATAGCCATATGAAACTGAACTAAGTTCAGATATATCATATACTAATAGCTTTAGCAATATAAAATTTTCAAAGCCGTAAAAACATTAACAATAATTGCAAGAAATTAATCATATATCATGTGGCTTAATTTAATAAACTTGTATTACAAATGTTATATAATAAGCATGCCAATGGCCCTTAACAAGCTTTTCAGAACATCTCTTGCAATATATATAAATATTTGATTTTTTGTATGTAACATGCATGTATAAATTAAGATAATTATATAAACAAAATGAAAAAATATATAGTTATTAATAATAAATTGAGAGAACACATTTACATATTTACTATGTGTGTGCTTAGTTATTCACATTCACTCAAACAATAAAAACTTATTGTACCATATCTTTAATTTTTTTTTAATAAAATGAACAGTGAATGTTAGATTTTCTTCATAATGAAATCCACTCTGGCTAATCTATTTTCCAATAACCTTTTCTCTATGAAACGTAATAACAGTTTCATTATCAGCATACTATGACCTCGTTCATTATTTCAGTATTTTTGAATCTATATCAATTTCAGACTCTATATATTCATCTTAACTTGCTGATATCTATTTCAGATTCTTGTGTAAACTCTTTAACATTTTTATTACTAAATCAATAACTTTAATTTTATGGCTTAAGAAAGATATTTAAATTTTATAAAACTTCTAACATTGCACTTATAAAACATTTTGTTATATGAAATACTGAACTCATCAAAAGTTTGATAAAATAAAAAAAGGTGAAAAATAAAATTTATGTGCTTTTAATATAATCCAAATAAACATTATTAATAAATGTGATAATGGATGACGTTCTGTGGCAAAAAAGGGGCTGCTTCTGTGTCATAATATTTATTAAATTTATGAGTTTTAATATTTTGGTTTTTTGTTTATTCACTTTTTTTGTTTATTTACATTTTTTTGAATAAGTGTATAATAGAAATAATGAATATTAATATAGCAGCTATCATGGCTTTATAATATTAGTAAAAGTAATAACAATTTTACTAATTTCAATCCTCATTTGTGAAAAGAATAGTATCTTAATATCTATGAAATTTGAAACACAATAAGTATTTAAACTGTTTAGAAAATAGAAACAATTTTACATGTTCATTTTCTATAATCTAAAAATTTCATATTTTTCTAAATATATGAATTATATATTAACTAAAGATATTTTACTATTTTGTAAAATTATCAAAAATCTACTACCTAATATATATATATTACTATGTTTTAATTGTGAAATTTTCTTTCACTCAAGTTTTATCACCTATAGAGTGATTTCTGAAAAATTCATTCCATATAAATTGGTTTGCAATATTTTAAAATAATTACAGAAGAAGCTAATAATAAATAACTGAAGTACTGAACAAACTCACTATATAATTTAGTCATTGTATAGCCTATGGATTTATTTTGAATAATTCTTATTCTATCATTTTGAATAGTATATAATTATCATATATCTTTCCATATTGTTATACCGTAGGAAATTTTATTGATGTAAATTGAATTATGAATATCTAGAATAGTTTTTTAGTCATAATATATTCTATTCTATAAAAAATAAAGTTCACTTTTTCCAATTTCATTTTCAGATTGTTTATGTGTTTGGCTATGATATGAATCTAAGGTAATTCCTAAAGATAAGATTTGATCAATTTTTTCAATTCTATTTTCAGAATCATATAAAATTAGTGTTTTTTAAATCTGATCTACAATTATTTTTATAATTCTAAAAATATGTACTTTATTATAATACAGCCCATAACTTGGTACCCATTTTGCAATTTTATTTAAATCATCATGTAATAATTTCTCCATAATAGTATATTTTTTGCTGAAATTACTAATAACCATCTATGATTTATTATCAAATGATTTTGATATTTATTCCATGTGATTGCTTAATGCCATCTCTGCTAATTTTTTTGAAAAAACAATTAATATTTTGAAAAAAAAAAGTACATTCAAGAAATGAGAGAATTATTTTTTTAATGCAAGCTTTAAAAATCATTGAGAAAGAGGACAAAATTGCTATTACATGATGATGTCATACTTTTTTTTCACCACCTTTGAAAATAGGCATTGTAATTTCAGATTTTTAATATTTTTAAAATATACCACTTTTTAAGAAAAGTTAAATTAAATAATGCAAAATAGGTATTAGGATTTTGTTGGATAATTGAAGTTGGTTATTCCATCTCAACTTGCACTTTTTCATATTTAATATTTCTAATTACATTAACAACTTCTTATTTTTTGCTATCAAGGCATATTATAATTTCTAAAATATATCTATTTAACATAAAATAATCAATATTACATGGTTTGATATTGATATTGCAACTCAATAATAGTAACAAAATTTGTAGAATAAATCCAGTCTAATAAATTATTATCAATATTAGTTTTTTTTTTTTGCATAACAATATATTTTTTTCATAACAAACCTATTAACAAACATCCATTTTTTTCTTGTTCTTGCTTTTAAATTTTTTATATTATTTGAAAAATAATTTAACTTTGCTCTATATACCTCTTTTATATATACTTATTTTTTTTAATAAGTTCTCTTTTTCTAAATCACTTGTTTACTAACTTATTTCTGTAATTTATTTTGTGTATAAGATTGTTTGTAATCCAGTCATTTTCTTTTAATAAAAGCTTATGAATATACTTTGAGTAAATAGAAAATGCTATTGAACTCTTTATATTTTATAAATTCCATAAAAATTTCATGAACATTTATTTTTATCAATATAAATGATCTTACATTTAAGATTCATTTTGAGAACAAAATGTCATAAAATCAAAACATAGAATCCTTAGATATACATGACTCCACAATAATGTATCTACTTTTCAAAACACATCTTAATTAATAAATATTATAAATAAAATAAAAAAATAATAAATTATAAAACAATAATTTGTATAAATTTTGGGTGAAAGAAAAATCTCTGCTTGAAAGGCAATTTTAACTAAAGTTAAAATTTGATTGTTAACAGTTTGTTATTGCTTACTATTTACTCTAGAAATTAAAATTTTAGGGCCACATAAAATACTTTAATGGTCCACAACAATTTTTAATGCTTGATACAAATAAATCATAAGGTCTTGTCATAAGATGGGACTATCATTTACATAGATAAAGAATAATTTGGAAAGAGATGGTGGTGCCTGCTTTAACATTTGACATGATGTGCTTTATATTGTCTAGAGAATTGAGAAATGTTTAAATAAAATATTAAAATAATTAAGTAGATATTATTTGGGTGGTAAATTATGGATAGTAAATTAGATTATTCAAGGAAAAATGAGATGGGTGGACATTTTTTTAATGAAGAAAATTGTAAGTAAATTAAAATTTTTTGAAACATGATAATGTATGAATGAAAATAAATTAATAAATGTAGTGTTTAATTGGATTGTGTTAAAAATACAACAAACATGTTAAGCAAGAAAGATTTTACAATAATCAAAGTTGATATACAATTTATTTCCAATATTTATATAAGAAATGCCATAAATATATAGAGTATGTACTATAGGTATATAATTCTGAAGAATGGAAAAAGTGCATGCATAAGTTTGTTCAAGAAAAATAAAAAATATGGAAAAAAAATAAGCAAAAAAATAGTTTGAAGTTATAGAAGAATAAAAATTATATAAGATGTAAAAGGCTAGAAGGAAAAAAAAAGATTCAGGACTGGGAAATAATTGGTTAATAAACACGGTAGGTTTCTTATGATATATAAAAGTTTTGGAAGAAGAAGACATTTAATGCACTTAAAGATTTCTGTGCATATAGACTTTATACATAAATTTGTGGCTTTATTTAAAGAGAAACTAATTTACATTACATCACATAAAAAGTAAAAATTAAAAACTCCAATAATTTTCATACTTTTAATAAAAATAATATATATATATATTGAAGTGGTAAATCTGTAGTACATATTTAACTTCACTGCCTGATGACATTACATACCTTTAAAGTAGGGTTTGAACCTGTTTATATGTTTATTTGGTCATCCAGGAATGTTAAGCACACACATATACACATATCACTTCCACCCTGTTTATTTAAGAAAAGGTTATGTGTAACCAGTTGAATTATTATCTTAGCTTAAGTATATTTTATTTTCAAGCTTGTAAATTCCCTTCATTTAGATAATTGTGTATGTGCGTATATGTATTATAGATATAAAAATAAATACAATTAATGTAGAGCTAAAGCAATGCCAGAAATTCTAAAAAAATATTATTACAATTTAAAAATGTCATTCTCATTTCAAGTCGAACCAAAAATCATATTTTAAAGTTATTTGCAATTTTAAAAATACATTTAAATAATCTGCTTTCTGGAACGTATTGTTTACATCTTCCAATATTGCTAAATTTCAAGTATAGGAGGAGCAGAAGTTCTAGGAACGCACAGAAGGAGTTCAAATCACTCTTCTCTCTGGTATTTGTGTAGAGAGTGGTAATAAAATGGACTGTGAGTAAAAGGAATTTGCCTCCCTGATCTTAAATCGTCTCTGTCCTGCCTTCTGCCATGCCATCGCTACTTGAGAACTGTTATGTTTAATTGTAAAGAATATTGGAAGATGCTTACCATTATTTTATTAATATTGTGCCTTGCTAAACTTCGTATACATTATTATAAGTAGCCACCATAATTTCTAAAGGTAATCCGTTTTGCCAAAGAATGAACTCTTAATTCTCCTCACTTCATTTCTTTCCTAAATCTTAATTGTAATCAGAATGTAATCTTTATTTATTTTATAACTGATTATAAACTTAATTATCATTAAATTTATGATTTTCTCTTAAATTTTTAAACTTGTTTTTTTAAAACGCTAAGCACAGAATTATGTACTGTAAATTTATTATTAGTTTTTTTTTAAGTTTCACACTCTAATTATTTTATTTCATGTGGCAAAACTCATTTTAAATATATATATTATTAAATTAGTTTTAGTGTGCTAATGTTTTAATCTAGCGAACTTATATTATTTCAATCATCATTCCGATATTTTGGAATGTTTAAATAGTTTAAACGTAAATTTTTTTTACTGAACGCTGTTCGCTCGGTTAAATATTTTGAAATTATGGTTAATGTCGGATTGTTTAAAAATCATATCACTATCGATATTTAAATGCAATTTATTTTCTTTTAATAAATTTGATTATTAATATACTTTAATAACTATTTATTATTTATACGCCATTAAGAGTTAAATTAATTATAATATATTGTCGTTTAGGAATACTTGGGCTTGTTAAATAGGAAAAATAATATTTTTCCCTCTTCTATATTCGACATCCTAAATTTATTAAAGTTATACGTACAATGCTGAGTGGGTTATCATTTTATCATGACATTATGCATGATATTATTGCTTTATTTAAGCTTAAATTATTTCATTAGTCATTTAAGACTTAAGCCATATTCGCATTGCTTACTTACGATAGCATTTTAAAGTACTTATATTTTGCTTTATCATATTTATCATCTGAACTCTGGATTTTCTTCACATAACTCGTCTAGGAATGAGGTTTGGTAGAACCGATCTCAGGATAAACATTAGAGTATTAAGGCTATGCATGTGACACATTGGAGGGCATGCCATGGAATCCTTACCACTCATATTTTTGAATATTGCCTTGTGATAAATACAAGCGGAATCATATATGTGATAAAGCCTTCCAATCCAAAGACGGACATCTTCTCCATTTTAAACGCTGTCATTATAGTTAGCACTGCGAGTTCATTTATATGTAGTTCTCATTTTATCTATAAGACATGATGCAGTGATGTTTATAAACCACTCATTTTATAATTAGTCGAATATTTTAGGATTGTCACAGTAAAGCTAATTTAAGCTAACCCATTCCTCATTTGTACAGGCCCAAATATGATCATAAATGATAAATTATTGACTATCATATTAAGAGTAAACCTCTCTTTAGAGATGAATTTTTAAACGTCCTTATCATTACTTAAAGTAATGATCACCGCATTGATAACATTAATTTATTATTATACTATAACTCATTAGCATACTAAATCAGTTGCTTATATGCAAAGTAATAACCGCATTAAATCTGTGCTATGTTTTCTAATGTAAATTAAATTGTTTATATTTATTAAATTATTATATTTTAATAATTACTCATGCGTTGTGTCTTACTGACTCTCACTCATTGAATTCCATTAAATATTTATAATAATGTCAGTAATATTTAGAAGTTATAACTGATTACTTCAAATAGATATTTATCTCTGGGTTATTCTGTTCTTGCTCATTCTGGATGGATACTATTTTATAATTCATGTTTCTTTTGCAATGCTAGCTGTGTGCAATTCATTTAAAATTTATAAATTGTCCCTTCACATAAGATATTTGATTGAGCCAATATTTGGTATTTATTTACATTAATTACCCTATAGATCTCATGTTTCTCTGCTGTGTCTCTGGGACCAGAATGAATAAAATTTCATGTTATCATCAGAAGTGTTGTTTATAGTGTTATAGTTTTAGAGAAGAGCAAATACGGCAGAATTCATGATTGCTCCTGACCTGTGTATCTCGGGCATGAGTGGATTTAAGGTACTTTTGCTTAGATTCTAAACCTTGTTAAATGAACATACAATTCTGACCGGTACAGGATTTTTTTTCTTTCTTGGGCTTGGCGCCCAATATATATATATATATAAACATTACAAGCATAAAGCTAAACTAGTCAATATAAAATCAATACTACCCCAAATCCAAAATTAAGCCAGATCAGCATAAAACTGCTACAAGCAGACTTCTCAAGTGTAAAGAACTACCAAAAACTACCCAATATATATAATATTAAAAAATACCCACAAATCCATTTACTTCCCATCCACCCTTAATATTAAAAGAACTCATAAATAAGTTAATTGCTTCAGAATAATAAATTTTCAATAATAAAGACTCTTTAATTCTTCTTTTGATTTCATTTCTCTCAAAGAAGACAACCTTAGCTTCATCAAAATCAATAGTGTGGCCTGTATCTTTTTCATGGACATACAAAGCAGAACTAAGATATCTATTTTTAACTCTACTTTTATGAACCTTTATTTTTTCATTTAAACTCAAACTACTCTGACCTATGTAAACCTTCTTACAAAATAAAACAAGGGATAAAATATACTACACCAGGAATAGTCTTTCTATCAAAAACTTCTTTTGTATTATTTAATAAATTATTCAACGTAACACCCCTTTTCCAAGCAATTTTCTTATTTCCAAACAATTTACTATTTCTACACACAATTTTATAAGAAGACAATTTAAATGGCAAAGAAATAAAATCATATTTTTCTATAATTAAACCTGATAGCTATCAGTCTGTATCTCATAAAGTAGCTGCTTTAAGGAATTATTGTCATAGGAATATTAAATTAAATAATTCTAGTGGGGTAGCTTTGTTTCAGAAATAACAATTTTATAAAGATTACTTGAGTGTTGGATACTCTGATAAATTTGTTAAAAGTATTTTATTTAATAGTAATATTTGTAAGGATGTAAAGGTTAAAGAAAAATATGATTTTATTTCTTTGCCATTTAAATTGTCTTCTTATAAAATTGTGTGTAGAAATAGTAAATTGTTTGGAAATAAGAAAATTGCTTGGAAAAGGGGTGTTACATTGAATAATTTATTAAATAATACAAAAGAAATTTTTGATAGAAAGACTATTCCTGGTGTAGTATATTTTATCCCTTGTTTATTTTGTAAGAAGGTTTACATAGGTCAGAGTAGTTTGAGTTTAAATGAAAGAATAAAGGTTCATAAAAGTAGAGTTAAAAATAGATATCTTAGTTCTGCTTTGTATGTCCATGAAAAAGATACAGGCTACACTATTGATTTTGATGAAGCTAAGGTTGTCTTCTTTGAGAGAAATGAAATCAAAAGAAGAATTAAAGAGTCTTTATTATTGAAAATTTATTATTCTGAAGCAATTAACTTATTTAAGAGTTCTTTTAATATTAAGGGTGGATAGGAAGTGAATGGATTTGTGGGTAGTTTTTAATATTATATATATTGGGTAGTTTTTGGTAGTTCTTTACACTTGAGAAGTCTGCTTGTAGCAGTGAAACCTTAGGTTGTGTTTTAATATTATTTTTATGCTGGTCTGGTTTAATTTTGGTTTTGGGGTAGTTTTGATTTTATATTGACTAGTTTATTGACTAGTTTAGCTTTATGCTTGTAATGTTATTATATATATTTTATTATATATATATATATATATATATATATATATATATATATATATATATATATATATATATATATATATATATATATATATATCATCAACCATTATCAATCCACTGCAGGATGAAGGTCTCTCCAAGTTTAATCCATCTTCTCCGATCTTTAGCTTCTCTTCTCCACAACACCCCTGCACATTTTCTTATTTCATCCATCCATCTCACATGTGGTCTCTTTCTGGGTCTTTTACAATCTCTTGGAATCCAGTTTAAAATTTCAATTGTCCATCTATTATCATTTCTTCTAGCAATATGTCCAGCCCAACTCCATTTCAATCTTTTAATTTTTTCAATAAGGTCAGTAACACCT
This sequence comes from Epiperipatus broadwayi, assembly GCA_028023455.1. Taxonomy (NCBI): domain Eukaryota; kingdom Metazoa; phylum Onychophora; class Udeonychophora; order Euonychophora; family Peripatidae; genus Epiperipatus; species Epiperipatus broadwayi. The sequence continues at coordinate 1,509,375 of JAQFVV010012404.1, read as the reverse complement.
GTTTGTTGTCTTACCCATACATTGCGTTTTCGATCTCTTCTTGTTACTCCCAACATACATCTCTCCATACTCCTTTGAGTGGTCTGAAGTCTCTGTATTGCTCTTTTATTAAGTGTCCAAGTCTCAGATCCATAAGTAAGAACTGGTAAAACACATTTGTTAAAAACCATTCTTTTCAAACACATAGGCATATTTCCTTTTAGTATCAAGTTATTTCTACCAAAAGCACTCCAACCAAGTTTAATTCTATGATTAATTTCCTCCATTATGTTTCCATCTGTATTAATAATCTGACCTAGGTATTTGTAACTGTTAACTTCTTCTAATTCTTCATAATCAATCTTTATTTTCATATTTTGAGCAAATCGATTAAACATTACTTTAGTCTTTTTAACATTTATCTTTAGTCCTACTTTTCTACTTTCATCTGCTAACTCCTGCAACATTTCCTGCAGCTCTGAAGCATTATTTGCAAAAACAACTACATCATCTGCAAAATCTAAATGACTTAAATACTCTCCATTTACTTTCATTCCTTTAGTTTCCCATTTTAATCCACAAAATACTTCTTGCAGCACTGCTGTAAAAAGTTTTGGAGATATGGAGTCACCTTGCCTTACACCTTTCTCAATGTTGATTTTTCCAGTATCATTATGTAATCTAATTGTTGCTGTTGCATTTTTATAAATATTCTTTAAAATATGACAATATCCTGGATCTATACCTTGATGATCCAATGCTTTAATCACTGAAGAAATGTGTATAGAATCGAATGCCTTTTCATAATCTACAAATCCAAAACATAATGACAACTCATATTCATTTGTCCTTTCTATGACTTCTCTCAATACCTGGATATGATCTATTGTACTAAAACCACTTTTAAATCCAGCTTGTTCTCTTGGTTGGTGGAAATCCAAAGTTCTCTGTAGACGAGTTGTAATTATCTTGGTAAAAATTTTATATAAAACTGATAAAAGGCTGATAGGTCTGTAATTTCTAATATCTTCTTTATCACCTTTTTTAAATATTAATATTATTACTGCATTCTTCCAATCTTCCGGTACATCTTTATCATTTAGACATTTGGTATATAACTTTGCTAAAATTGTTTCTATTTCTTCACCTGCTTCTTTTAATATATCAATTATAATTCCATCATTTCCTGGAGCCTTTCCTTTCTTCATACATTTAATTGCATGTCTCACTTCTTCATTTAAAATTCTGGGCAATTTGGAAGATGTAATAGATATAGGAGATACTTGTTCTTTATTACTATATAATTCTTGATAAAAATCTTCTACCAATTTCATGATGTCATCTCTCTTTTTAGTAATAATTCCATCTTTTTTTCTTATTGCAGATATAAATTTCCTACCAATACCAAAATGTTGTTTAACATTCTTGAGACTTTTATTTTCTTCTACAGCTTTCCTTGCTATTTCACAGTTATACTTTCTTATATCATTTTCAACTCTTTTCCGTACCATTTTACAAAATTTGAGATATTCAATTCTTTTTAATACATCATTTTTGTATATCTTCATATTCCTTCTTTTCTTCATAAATTCTCTAGTCTCAGTAGAAATTTTATTAGTCAATTGCTGCTTTTTTCTACCAGCTATCTTTGTTGCAGTTTTTAAAAGTGTATCAGTTATTTTCATATTAATTTCATTCAAATCTGAATCATGTTCAAAATCTCCTAACACTTGAAACCTATTTGTAAGTTCTAATTTAAATTCATTAGAATGTTTCTGAAGATTAGGAATATCAACTGTAAATATTGTTTTTCTCAATAATTTTTGTCTCTCTAGTTTTACATTAACACGTAACTTACACCTTACTAATCGATGATCACTTCCTGTGTTAAATTTATTAAGAACATTACAATCTTGAAATATGTATTTCCTGTTAGTCAAAATATAATCCAATTCTGCTGTACCTTCATTTGGATGCTTCCATGTCCATTTCCTTTTAACATTTTTCTCAAAAAATGAATTCATAATATAAAGTTTTTCTTTTTCTGCAAACTCCACAAGTCTATGTCCTCTCTCAGAGCACATTACCATAACCAAAGTTGTCTACAGCAATTTCATCTTTCATTTGTCTACCAATTCTAGCATTAAAGTCTCCCATAACAATTTTAAAATGTTGTTTACTCTGATCAAAAGCCTTTTGTACATCCATATAAAAATCTTCTACTACTTCATCACTATGAGAACTTGTTGGGGCATAAACCTGAATTATCTGCATTTGGTATCTGCTATTAAGTTGTATAACTAATCTTGCAACTCTGTCCGATACACCATCAATCTCCACAATATTGTTCTTCCACTTTTTATTTATAATGAATCCTACTCCACTCCTATTTCCAATATGTGTGCCTTTATAATAGAGTATATGTCTACTTTTTAAATCAATTGTTTCTTCACCTTTTCTTCTAACTTCACAAAGTCCAATAATGTCCCATTTAATATAAGACAATTCTTCTTCTAATTCTTGCAATCTTCCTTCACTTGAAAGTGATCTGCAGTTGTAAGTACCTAAATAAAAAGTCATCATCAAATGGCAGCCTGGGTCAACAATCAGAGGATTCTTAGCACCCTCTGCCTTCGGCCACCAACCGCTGCCTTGGTTGGTGACTTTACAGCCTCCTGGGAATAAGGGCCATGCTTTATTTTTGTCTGTCATAATTGTATATATGTATTGGGAAAATATTTATCATTTACACAAACATTCATTCTGCCTTATCAGGCACTGAGAAGAAAGACCATGGTGTTTCTCGATCTTAAACTCAGAGGTAAAAAGCCAAAAAACTCACCACGCTGGCTAATGCGTGTTGGTGAGCAGCCCATCCATGTTCGTATACTATATGAATAATCACATAGTAATAACAGCTGCAACGACAAGAACGTATGGAGTGGACATTAGGAATTTACCCTGCTCGGTTCCTTTAAGGCCTCCAAGAGGAATCAAAGGGTCTCCTTTCAGTTAATAGCAAACTTTTTTCTGCAGCCATATATATATGAAAATAATTTAATACAGTTACATTAAAATTAAATGAAACACAAAGATTATATTTAAATACAAATCTGAAAATAATATTTAGTGACTAAACTAATGCATACTGATTAAAAAATACATTCAATAAATGTGATCAATACAAGCATTCCATAAAAAATTTAATTAGTTCATAGAGTGAATTATAATAAATTACAAAACCAATCCAATCACTGAATCTAAGTAAGAATTTAATAAACACAATATAAAAACTAAATCCTGTTTTGTTAAATCCTTACTGAATGTATTTATTTTTTAAATCATTGTGCATTGGTTTGGTGTCTAAATTATATTATTTTCTGGTTTGTTTTGTTTTCATTTATTTTTTAGGTAAATAAATTATTTTTAAGTTTTTGATTTTTGATGATTTTTTTTACAAAAAATTTATTTCAGGTCAAATAAATTTGAATATGTTTTCAACACAGTTTGGATTTTTCAAATAACAGGCTCAGTATCCTATGTAACCATCATATTTCAGTAAATAAATGAGTATGTACTTATTTTTAGCTGAATGAGTATGTACTTATTTTTAGCTGAGAATAGCAAGGATGAAAAACCTTACATAAAATCATTTGCCAATTGTAAATTTAGATGTTTTGTTATTCTTATTAGTATTTTGTGTGTATGACACATATTTGTACTTAATTTAATTAATTATAAGCAAAAGAAATTTTTATAACACACAAAAAGAGAAAAATATTTAACCTTTTTTCCTTATTACTGTAATAGAATATTTGTGACTGTAATGCAATGACTAAATTATGCTTCATGTTGGAAAGCCAATATTCATAAAAAAATTGTTGCTTGTACTTCCAAATATAGCAGAGTCGATGGCTTAATTATTTTTATACCTGGTTATATAAGAAGTCAAGAAACATATTCAGCCACGTGTATTTATGATATGATAAAAATGGGAGATCCCAGTAATCATTAGTGTAATCAAGATCACACACACACAAAAATAGAAATAAAAAAAATAATATTTAACTAACAATAATTGACCCATATATTGATTTAGTTTATGAATATAAAATTAAAAGGAAATATATTACTATGTCTAGATTCCCAACTTAGACATGGTTTTGAATAAGAACCCAAACAAACACACAAATTAAATAGATCACCAAAACAAAATAGTTTAAAATGAACATTTAACATAATTACTTTATATATTATTATCAGAACAATACAAAAGTACAAACATAATTTATTTACAATTTAATATATTACTTACATATTAATAGTTTAAAAGTCTTATTTAAAACTTAATATAGATCAAGATGGCCTTTAACAAGATACTAGATGTCTTTATTGTCATTCAGCCTGAATATGACTGGGTGTTAATGCCTGTCCAAATCTTCAGGTTTCTTGGTGTTGTTTTTATGCTGATGCCCGAGCCTTTATTTATTATTTCCACATAAGACAAGTCAGGTATGTGTGGTAGTTGCTGTCACAGTTTTTTATCTGCTATATTTCACAGAAACTGTTCCAATAAGGTTTTTTCTAAATAATTCCCATAAGTTCAATTATTTTATATTTTTTTGGTCTCTATACATTCTCAGTTGCTTCAACTTTTTTTTGGGTCACATTTTATTCCTGCACCCATAATAATGTAATCTAGAAATTTAATTTCTTTTGTATTTCAACTACATTTTTTAAAGTTCAGTTTAGCTCCAAATCATGAGATCCACTAACATTATTTATTTTATTTCATAAAGTTTTCATTAAATTAGCCATGAACATCACATGATCACCACTTCTTATGCTTGTGTATAACTGTTGTTAAAACAGCCAAAAGTCACTATGCGTATTGCCCCCCATCAAGATAGAGTAATCAATGGATGCCAGAAGGCTTATGCATAACATCTCATCTCACAAGACAGAAACTAGTCTGGGGATATTGGATGAGTAGGCACTAGATGGGGATTTTATGCAAAATTCACCTGGCATCCATTGATTACTCTAGCTTGCTGTGTGTGGCAATACGTATCATGAGTTTTGCCTGTTTTAACAACAGTTATACACAAGCATAATTAGTGGTGATCATGTGATGTTTAATGGCTTAAAACCAATCCTGCCTAATAGGATAGTGGTGGCTATGATTATTAAAGAATCAAAGACACCATTATGTATGGGTACTAAACTGAGTTCAGACCCATATGCTATATAAGCTAATGGGCTTGGATTGAAAACATTAAGTTGTTTTCAGTTTAAGACACAGTTTTGTAGTTAAGTGGGGATGAAAAGTGACTGCTGTAGGGTTGCATTAGATCCTAAGATCTAAGTGCAGTGCTCTCAGATCCAAGGCTCCTCACTGATGAAGGCCACAAGCTAAAAACTAGTCTGGGGGTATTGGATGAGTAGGCACTAGATGGGAATTATATGCATAAGCCTTCTGGCATCCAGTGGTTACTCTAGCTTGCTGTATGTGGCAATATGTATAGTGAGTTTTGCCTGTTTTAAATTAGCCACGATTAGAATATTGTCAAAATATGAACTAACTCCTTCACTTCCTCAAAATAGTGCATCTATTCTTGCCTTAAATATATTCAGGCATATCATAATTTTAAAAGATTATATTTAAACAAGCCTTTATGAGTTAAATCATTAGCAGATTTTCTGTTTTCCCAGACACTAGGATCTGATGAAAAAGTGACATTCAAATTTAGCTTTAAAAAGAATTTTGCCCCAACTAAATTATCTAGCATTTACCTTATATTTAGGATATTGTTTTTCATCTATGCCTTTGTTTGTAGTTATTTTATGCAAATTTATCCATTGGGTTTTGTATTAGTAACCATGGGAATATCCCATTGCAAATTTTCAATAGATATCAATACTCCTTGTTTATTAAAATATCTAAGGCTTTCTCAACTTTTACTTTCTATGTAAATAGTATTTTACATGACTTTAAATAATTACCAAAGTTCTATATCAACAGGTGCTGGGTTTATAATTCCCTGCTGACTTTCAAATAATTTAGACCAATTTTGTTTCTATTTTCCTCTCAATATTGACTTTGTTAATCATATAAATTTTTATATCTAGAAAAATAAACAATTTTCTACTTAATATGGGCTTTAGATTGCCATGCAATAAATAAGTTTAAATTTTCTGATGCTTATTTACCTTGACCATTATTTTAACTACACTGGTAATAACAATGGCATTTCAATTTATGCTATTAACATCAATATTTGGTTCACTAATTTAGAGCAGTTTTTTATTTCTTTGCTTATTCTAGTCAAATTCAGCCATGCTATCAATTTGCATTGCTATGGGGCTGTTGCTTATTCACACTGTAACATTATTTTCTGAAAATTGTACATGTTAGCTTCATTTAGTTCATAATTACATGTAGTTGATCTAGATTTACATTAGGAAGTATTTTTTACTTGAACTATATTTGTTTTTAGAGTGGCAGACTTGAGATAAGTGACATACTTTGCCATATTTTTTGCAGTTTGCAATCTTGTGCTATGTCTTCAGTTTTTCATGACAGTAGCATTGTAAATTAACATTCTGTGAACATTTAGACTTATTTGCTTTAGAAAATTGTTATTTGTTTGGGATCTTCTGTATTAGACTGATGAAATTCTTTAAAAAGTACCTGACTTAAAACTAGCTCATGGATGATGCCTCTTAAGAAATTTTCCCAAAAAAATTATAAACTCGAGAAAGGCCTGCAATTCTTTTTTCCTTTCTTTTTCTTTTCATGTAACATAACAGGAAACCCATGGTATTTTATTTTTATTAACTGGGTTAGACAGAGCACATATTTTTCAATTAAAGGCTGGAATTATTATCCAAATATTGATACAAGAATAGGTTGTGATTTCAAATACTGTGCTGATCTTGATAGGATTCTTACTGCTAAAGATTTTTTATTGATGTCTCAAGTAAAACAGACCAGTAATTGTAACGATATTCATATGTAATGCTTTTCTTCATAGAAGATAGTCATTTATAATAAAATTATTTAATTAAGAAAACATAAAAATAAAGCGTATACATCTTAACACGGAAATTCTAAACAGCAAATTTGTAATACACTTTAAATAAATTATTTAATAGAAGATGAACAAACTAAACTTATTTAATAGAAGATAAACAAACTAAAATTATTTATTTTTCCAGTACAAATCATAGAAAAAACAAAAGAATACTGTACTTATATATTATTTTTTTCTTGTTTCCTATTTCTTCTGGATAGAATTTAATAATGAGCAACTACAGTTTAATAGAAAATAGTTAGTAGATATTTTTCTTAGTTAATAATCTCTCATTTGAATTTGTTAGCTTCCCTTCCAGTATAAATAATCAGGTAATGATCCATTAAGCACCTTACTGTTTTCTCTCCCTCTCTCTCTCTTTTTTTAATCTAATTTAAAACTCTTTATTTTTTATTAATTGCTACAAAACTTCAACTTTAAATTCATTTTCATTCCAGCTGATATAGTTAAGGTGATATTTTTATTGCTTTGCAATCTCCAGAAAATGGTCTTTATGAAAGAAAACTTTGAATAACTTTTGCATAAATTACTGCTAAGCTTCGCTTAAAATCTCAATGTAAGATGACACTCCCAAGATAGGCTATGAATATGGAGACCTAAGTTCTCCGAAAGAGCTAAGCTTTATAATTCTTTTCTAATAATACTAAACTTCACTTTTTTGCATAAAGCGCAACTTAGGATTTTATTTAAATCTTTTAAACAAAATTTGTTTATCAAAATCAAACAGATACTTAATTTTCTTATTATACAAATGTATTTCGCTAAATTTTAAAATCAATGAAGGTAAATTAATTTTGTCTACTTAGAGATAATTAAACTTCGAAAGCCGAATCCTGTTTATAAAACCAACTTATAAATATAATATATTATCGTTGCAAATTAATGCCCTGTTTGATTTGGCACAGTGGTAAAATGTCAAATACTGGAACTCAAAGCAAGTATCATGGGCCATCTCTGTCATTTCCAGTAATCAAATTTCTTACGAATTTCGAGAAATAAACTTGATTATTTTTATTTTATTACAAATGAATTGATATATCTATATAAACAACATCTCTATATATTATTGCATAATTTAAATAATTTAATTTAGCCATCGTCATTAAATAAGATCATAATGTTTTAATACAATTAGACTTTCAATTTGCATATACAATTTATACATTATATTATGTAATTGTATTTTTTGTAGATCAATTTTAATAATGTAACATATTTAAATAACTAATTAACCTCTAATATACAACTTTTTATATGTATGTTTTCTTTTTATTGAATCAATGAACTTTACTTTAAAATTAATTTAAATATTAAACTTTTCCATCTTATTTAATCTATATTCAAGGCAGTACATTGTTTTATAATTGAGCATTTATTAAAAAAGAAAAGATTATACATTATAAGAATAATTGATTATATAATAAACTTTATATTTTTTAAATTTTTGTACTGAGTAAAATAAGTTTTACAAGTATAGTCAATAAATAAATATTGTTTATTCTTAAAAATTATTAGTTTTTTTTAAATGGCAGTCATGCTGTTAGCTAGCTATATTTTAGAAGAATCAGAACTGTATTTGAGTGGCAAATGTAATTCTCAACATTATCACTTTAGCATTTGACCTATGGGTGATATGTTCTTTATTAATGTGACATTAGCTATAATAAAAATTATAGTTCCACAATCACCACGTCACAAATCCAACTCTTTCAATATTCATTATTAGCTATTATCTCTATTTTTTTTTCATGTGTCAAAGCATCGGCCAGGAAGCGAATCAGCAAATCTGGAACAATTAGTTGTAAGGTGGCTGTGCTGACCACTCCACCACCAATGCTTGGCTATTATCTATTATCTCTAATTTGAATATAATTAAAAATCATATGCATTAAATTTATGACTTATACTATACTATAATTAGGTATATTTTAAATACCACATAGAAAGATATTCAAAAATGTTAAATTTGAATAAAATGAATAATTTAATACAATGAACAGTAAAAGAGAATAAACAATTAGTATAAATCCGAGTTATAATTTTCAAATAAATATATAAGCATTTCGTTTGAGACAAGACAATGGATAAATAATTACATAGATATTTTATTAATAATAAATTTTTCTTTTCATATGTCAAAGCATCGGCCGGGAAGCGAACCGCAAACTCGGGATGACTGCTTGTAAGGCGGCTGTGCTGACCCTTTCACCACAAATGTTTGACATTAATAAATTTTTCTCTTATTTAATCCATCCATTAACTGACATATAATCTATATATGTATATAAATTTATACTTAAATATACTTGTGCAATATATAAGCATATTACTCATGTATATTAAAATTAATAAGCAAATAAGTATATAAATAACAAAGATATAATTTAATATATATATATATTTAAAACACTTTAAATATAACTATCCTAATCACAAAGATTTATTTTACCAACACCAAATATATCTATAATTTTACATATGCATCAAACCGTTTTGTGCACACACATAGGACCTGCTTGGAATAGAAATATTATTGACCAGTTCAAAAATTCCATGATTGGATATTCTTTTCTTTAGTAGATATATCTTAAACTATTCTTTTGAAGGTTGTCTGTATTATTTTGAATTTAATTTCATCCTGTAGCTTTTAAATTTTTCTTGTTACATTTAATTTTCTCTTGCCTATAAAATTTGAGTCCAAATAAATATTTTCAAAAAATGTGGGCTTGTTTTTTAGATTTAGTTACCATCACTGCATTGGGGAAAGAGCATTTATTATTTCAAAGATTGGATTTCATTTTTTTTTAAAAAGTTCTATTAAATATTGTCTTTTTAGACAGCATTTGCACACAGATGTCCCAATTGAATCATATAGTAGAATCCCAATTCCAAATAAGACTGGGCCCCTGTTGGCATTTAAAAGAGGTTTAATCCTTCATCATCAGAGTTATTGTGCTACAATGAATATTTACCATCTTTTTAATAATATAACTGTTTATTCATTAGAAATATTATAATACTTTTTTCCCAATCAATAGTCCTTCACTATTCGTTTAAAAATTAATTTATCAATAACATGATTTTAATAATTACTTGTTGTAAAGTTTGTTCAGCAACTAGTTTATAGCTACCATTAGTGTGGATTTCTTAGATAAACTAATCAAAAAATAAAAAAAATAAAATGAAACTTTTTATATCTAACTAACTCATGATTAAACCAGATCAAAGAAATAATACAAATATATTATTATTTTTTTTGTGCTTTTTAAAATTAAGATTATCTTCTAATTGTGATTCTAAAATTAATGTCTATAAATTAAAAATCTTTCATTAAAAAAACCCCTGATAATCTCAAGCTAGTTATAATTAATTATGGTAGTTGTGGAAATAGTGTACTCCCACTGCTAGAGGTGCTATTTCTGCATAAACACACAGAAGTATCCACAGTAGGGGCCAAAAGCAACAATGCTTGATCCAGCCATGAGGTGGTGCTGTTCACCATGTGTAAGCACAGAAACATTCCAGCAGCTAGTTGGCACCAAAGCTGCCTGATTGGTGGCACTGGTTGCCATGCATAAGCCCATTTAGCTAACATTGTCTGCTACCAGCAACTACCAAGATTCTAGCCCACTATGTGGCACTGTTTCTCCATGCTATGCACAGAAAACTGCACACTCTACCCCACTGTGAATACGTCTGCATGTTTATGCAGAAACAGAGCCTCTAGCAGTCAGAGTACACTATTTCCACTACTACCTTAATTATATTCAATTATTTGTTCTTAAATTCACAAAACAGGTTTACAAAATAAGAATTTAAAATAAAAATAAAAACATATTTTAACACAAAAAAATGAGTTTTTTTTACAAGGTTTAATAAACATGAAAATGTTAATCTATTTAATATTAATAAAGGAATCTCATAGACATTTCTATGTGTTTTAACCAGGAGTGAGTAATCTCTGGTCCTAGTGCCAATTCTGGCCCTTCAAAGCTCTCAATTTAGCCCCTGTATATTTCTAAAAAGGTAAATAAAATGAACCTGTATAAAATTTCTATTTAAACATATGCATGTAATTCAAATATTGAATTGTCAAATAAAATATTTATTCTCTTAATTCCATCCAACCTTTATAATAGTTCTACTTTATTCTATCAGAAATACAATATTCCAACAAATTATATATATTGTGTGATCTATCTGACTACAGATTTAATCAACAATGCTGAGAGTATTTTGTTGGTTTTTTATAGTCATTTTTTTCTGACTAACTGTATATATTTGCAAAAATAAAATTAGAATATTAATTTATTATTATTTTGCCCTTTTTAACTTTATAATGGCTATATCAAGTAAGATAAAAATAAAATTGACAAAGAAAATTGTGTGTTTTAATAGAAATAGGTCAATGTATTTTTTTTATAGAAAGAAATAGTAAATTGATGTATCTAATGTGTGTGGAAAGTGTTTCAGCTAATAAAGAATATTGTTTATTCAAAACATCCTAATTACAACAAAATTGTTGGGGAAGAATATTAAAATAGAAAACTTGAAAAGGAGCTTCATCAAGTGGCTGATGCTTCTCATAAAAAAGTCCAAACAAGTCAGAAAATTCTGTGAAGACAAATTACTTTTTTTTTTTTAAAAAATCAGAAACTTTGAAATCATTTTTTAAAAAGAGTTTATAAATGGTTACATCCTAACTGCTGTAGAATTTATCTGTCCAGAATATAAAAAGAAATTAGAAAATATAAATATGTCATGAAGAGTAGTTACAATGCAAATTGAAAAAAATGTCATTAAATGTGCAACAGTCATTACTAATAATGATGCTACCCTATTTTTAATTTGCCAAAAAAATTATGGCCCTCATTTAAAAAGGCAAGTTGAAATTGATCTGCTAGCTGAAAATATTGCCACCAACCTCCCTAATGATTAGGGGTAAATTAATTAAATGTTTGATTAAATATAGCAGGCTAATTTTTAAGTCAATAATTTTGTATGGCCTGTGAATAATATTATAAATATCCAATGGTTTTTGGCCAAAAAAAAAGGTTCCCCATCTCTAATTTTAACTATACAAATTTAATAAAGTTTGGTAACTTTTAATTAAAACATCTCTTTCTAGTGGGAAAATGCTTATTTTGTGATGAGAAAATTACTTAGTTTAAATCAATATACAGGTACCACAATATGCTGGCACATATACATATAAATAAGGATCTTGGGTACTTGTGAGTTTTCAAATAAATCAAGATAGCAGCCTCTATTTTTGATAAATTTACTAGGAAATGTATTTAATATTCACATTTTATTTTTTATTCCTGTTATTTTTTAAAAAAGAAATCATTACTGGAAAATTAATTACAATATTTCCAGTTTATTTTCTTTTGTTTTTTGGATTAATTTATTAACAGAAAAATCTAAAAAAATATGTAAATACAAAATTTACATTTTATTCATGCATGCAATCATATCATGACCTCATTAATGCAATCTGCATCATATTCTGTAACAAAAAAGTCCCAAATTTTTATCATTATGACAATTAACTTAAAAAACTGCTGACAAAAAGAAACATGCTGAATTGAATCAAAGTATGACAATGTAATAGCATCTTGTTGCTTCCCACCTTCTTAATGAAATTTATCAAAATTTATTTCTTTTTTTAAAATTTAACAATTGATTTATTAATTTAGTTTTAATTTAACAACTAATATATCTTTGATGGATTATAGTCCCCCAATATTGTACATTTATCAAAACTATGGGGTGTCATCTTGATTTACTTGAAAATTCATAAGTATTGAATCTTGCAGCATATTGATTACTACATTCATATGCCATATTTATGGTCTAAAATTATAATTCAGGTTAGGTAAAACTTCAATTTCGATTCCAATCAGTCTTAAGATTTTTAAAGATAGTTGTTTCATAGTTGATTAATTAAGAGTCTCTAGCTAATCTTAGACAAAGCTGGAATAAATATAAAAAAATCTGCTCAAACTCTAAATACCCAGCAATCACAAGTCAAGCAAATGATGCATATCTTTTTTGGTTTAAAAAAGTTTCATCTTGTATTGTGCTCTTAGAAACTAATGTACTTATGTACATATATATATATACTCACTTTTTTCTCACTGCGTGTGGATATATATATATAGACAAAGAGGAAAGGAGAAATAGTGCGAAAATATAACACTTTACATTTAAACTTTAAAGTAAATTAAAAGTGATGTTTAAAATATTGTTGATAATTTTTTTGTAAACATTTGACACTGTCTGTCTGTAAAGTATATATGTCCATCTATTACTTTTTATTCTGTCAACTTTCTCTTTATATGTACGTGTATATATATACAAAATAGGCGTATGTATTCATTAAACTTAAAAATTCCGAGTTTATATAGATAGAGATATTAGAAATACATATAAAAGAGCGACTATATATATATTTAAAAAAAAGAAGATAAGTTTGAACATATGATCGAAGGGATTTTAGATTTCTTCACAGGTGTTTGAAGCATAACATTTTCGATCTACATATCCTATAGTGAAAGAATGAGTATTTTTCTTATTTAGTTTCTAATAAAGATTCAAACACGTGAAATAGAAAATAAAACAATTAACGTTAAAAATATTTAGGATTAATTTCATTTTTATCACTCATCTACAATTTAATAAAAATTGTAAAAAAGGGCAAAGTTCAAAAGCTAATTATTTCAAATAATGTTAATTATTCTCCTACATATAGAAAAGTGTTTTTTTTATTACATTAATTCAAAACTTACTTGAATAAAACAGCATTTACCATGATCAGCAAAAATCTATACAATTCCATATCACTATTAAATTTGTTTCAGAAGTTAAGAATGTATCCTCTTGCTTATTTTGTTTGATCGAATATTTTTTATTATAAGAATGCTCAGGTTCTTGCCAAATCTTAAACGAGCAACAGCCAATCGCTGTGTGCCCAGCTAACGCTATTTACTAGCTAAAGCTTATCATATAGAATTTTATTGTTAGATTATTGTCTAAGACACGCAGGAATTCTAATAAAGCATGCATTTGTTTGTGCTTTGTTAAATATATTATTTTTTAAATTTTATTTTTTTATTATTGATTTAACAATATAAAATAACTTTAAAATTCACTATTAAAAGTTATAAGCAGAAGCTGTGACAATGAATGAATTTATATATACTGTATGTATGTAATTAAAACTATTCATTTTTTGTATGTTTTGTATTTATTTAAATTTGCTAGTATGTTGTTTAACAAATATTATCTGATATATATATAACGATTAAGCCAACATAGTTTATTTATTAAAATGTACATACTTAAATTTTTCACTGTTATTAAGGCTTTAATTTAAAAAAAAAAAAACCTTAAGATTTTATGTTATTAAAAATTGCCACCAAATCAGTATTTGATCCGTAAATTATTGTAAGGTTTTATTATGCAATCAATTACATCTAAAAGGTAAATTTTGTTCAACTCCACACTGTTTCCTTTTTTTAAAAAAAAAATTAAAAATTAGAAAGAAAAGAAAGCACAATTTGCAAAAGTTGTATAAATGAATAAAAAAAAATTACAGGAAAATATCAAGTTGGATGGAGATGGATGCATTGGAAATAAAGATGAAGTAAAAACTTAAGAAGATAAATTAAAGAATATGTGATGATCAGAGAAAAATTCAGATCTAATATCAGAAAAACTGTACATTAATGATGAGATTTATAATATATAATTAAATCCATAAAATAAACAAAATAATAAAAAACGATGAAAAATTTAATAAGAATTCTGAATCAAATATACTAATGTGGCAAGTCTCATGAAGAATGAAATATTTCATTCATTATACTCATACTAAAAGAAAATCAAACATAAATCAATTATTTTTCTCAATCTAGTTAGCAATTTTTTTTAATTATACACATCTAATATTATACATACATAATCAAAAAGACAAATATATAATTTAGCATTAGAACAATGTGGGAGTAAAAGAAATAATATTTTCATAATCATAAGTAGTACTTATAATAAGCTTTAAACAAATATAGGTGAAGTTAATAAAAATTTTCACAAATAACAACGTTTAGCTTAGTGCTTTCAGAGTATGTTTTCTCTTTTATATTTCAGGGTTATAATTCTGATAATCTAACTCAATTCAGGCACAGTTAAGTTAAACAAAAGAGGTTTTTTTTTTTTTACTCCTACTTAATGTGCTCGCATACTAGCATACAAGAAGACATTATAATTTAGATTATGGTTTGGCCATTTATCTAGCTATGATATTAAAATAATATACTCTGTGAACAATATAATATCACCAGTCATCTAATTGATATGAGACTCATTATATTCATATTTTCTGTTAATTAATTAATGCATAAAAGTGCTTAAACTGAACAAATCATACATTGGATGATAATACAAGAAAGTAATGGATTTTTATTTATCCTTCATCACATCATTTAAGTAATCCCATTTCTCAAATATCAAAGATTACAAGATAAATATACCATATGATTTCAATAATGAAAATATCAAAATTCTAACTTTTCAAATAATACAAATCTTTATTAGACTGTAATGGATAAAAAAGAATTGAATTGGTGATCAGTGATTTGGGATGAACCATGAATGCAAAAGCAATAACTAATATACAACAAAATTACATTGATATTTAGTTATATTACTATTTACAATTTATTTACAGATTACATCAATAAAATAATAATTAATACTAAATAATAATAGATTTTATAAAATAATACATTGGCAAAAAAATTATATTCCTTGTTTATGGATTCCCCAAAACTTTTCATCAGATGTTGAATTTTATTATTAAAATTTACTATATTAATAAAGTATAACAAGTAACTATACATCCTTGACTCAAATGAAATAAATTGATTACACAATTGGTTTCAACAATTTTACCAACATACTACTCTAACTTATGTTATATTGAAGGCTATCTGGATTGCCAATACTCCATCAGCAAGTAAAAATATATCTTACCTTCCTTGAGCCATTCATGGTAACAATGATGAACAATAAATGGTTCCACAATGATGACTCACCGTCTAATATACCAAGGAAACATTAACACATAAAAATTAAAAAGTCAAATTTGTAATGACAATATCAATATAAATCTATGACCACAATTGAATATGCCAAATCTAAATATCCAGGTGTCTATCAGCACCTATCTGGATATCAGAAAATTACACAATAAAAGGATTAACAACTTCCTTCATACAATATGTCATCTAAGCATACTTATTAAGATCATGACCCCATTATATAATCTTATATAAGATAGCTCTACTATGAAGCATAATACTAACAACTCCCAAACATAATAATGCTAGCATAGAATGAAAACCTGAAACATCCAACATAGATCCACTGCTATAAAATTCTCATCTTCACCAATCATCAGTCATAAATAGATCTGAGCATGTACACATTGGATCTAATAACATCCCACACCAACCTTCATCAATTCATAAATTGATCTTATTTAAATAGCAAAATGTAAGTTACACAAACTTTAGATTACTCTCAATCCTATATAGGCTAACAATGTTGTTAAACCATTTTGAAATCACAATATAAAATTAATAAACCAAAATATAATATTGTTTAGAATATTTTACACTAAATACCAATAATGAGTTTTGTCATCATGACCTTAAATTTAACATTATAATATTAATTAATTAATAAACAAACACACATCTGGACATAACACCATCTTGTACAAGATACCTAAATAATTATCAATGCTTAAAATATATTTAGTGCTTACAATTTGAATATTATTAGGCTCCGGCTATCCATTTCCATATTATAATTGCATTATCCAAATTCCTAGGAAAAGGTTAAATATTTAACAGTCTTCAGTTATCCATAGAATAATTTATTTAATAGAGAAATTCTATCACGTATTTTATATTTCACAATATATTTTAATATAATATCCACAGGGTCAAATATTCTTCTAGAACAAATTATTTATCCTTAATTTCTTTATTATTTAATATTACACCATTCTAAATAAAGATTTATGTTAAGATAACATGATAAGTAACTTCGGGTTAATCATTTGTCTTTATTCTATATACAACTCTACAATTCTATTCACAGAAACAATTCTAGAATAAATTATAAACGTTTCTTTTATAATTTATATATCAATGTAAATTTTAAATGTGCCATTTATCAATTAATGAATGACTTCCTCCAAGCAACCCAAAATATCCAAGGCACAACATATAATTCTATAAATTATATCAACCACCAGAATGTAGGACTATCCATAAACTTCATTAATATATCCAGGTAAACTTTAACAAATTCACCCACCAGTCAAAGATGACTTATACAAGAAATACAATTTTTAAAGCACCATTTATCAATTTCCAACTTCCATAACAATAGTAATTTATGATTAATTATTAGAGTTGTCCATATTCCAAGTAATTTTAGCAATTTCATTAATTAATAAATATGTAGGTTTACACAAATAGTAAATATGTCTAAACATAATGTAGATTAAATAGGAAAGTATATTATTTAAGGAATAATATTCCTTTTAACTTTAACAACTTTTAGCAGAATACTAAAACTTTAATTTGCATATTCCTTTCTCTTTTTCTTCTATTAATTTAATTGGTACTTCTGAACATTGCAATACATTCTTTAATAATGATGAATATTTTTTATCCCAGTTGTGGTTTGATATGAGTCAGAGCCAATGTTTCTTTCAGGACAAAAATTTAAATCTTTTACGTATGCATAACAATTGAACAAACTATAACTTTAAATAATCATAAATTTGATATCACAAATTCGTTTTGGTTTTTAAAATTACTTTACAAGAAGTTTTCTCTTTCTTTTTCTTTTACTGTTCTTTCTCGATGTCTGCCCATGGGCAGCTTCTTCAAAAAAAGTCTTTTTTCATTTGTATATTAACATGAGATAATTTAAAGCAAAAATAAATACTTATGAGAATTTATGACTTATCAGTTACATAAACCAAGTTAATTTTACTTTAAACCACTTTCAAATTTCCGAAACCATATTTATATTTCCATTTTTAATAACATCAATTTAAAATTATGAAATTCAAATTTTACATTATTTTAGTTAAATATAAGAAATAATAAAAATGTAATCAAGGATTTAATTAATCTCAATTGCATAAATTAATCATGCCTTTATTCATGTCATACCAAAACATCAATCATTATAAAGTTATAATCTCAAAAGAATGTATGATAAGCTAAACAAATAAAAATATAAATAATATATTTTGAATATACTTATGTAGTAAAAAATATATATATATACCAGTATTTCCTCTCAATGGCATATTAATCTCATTTACTTTATATTTATAAAAATGTAAATTTTTTCAAATCATCACCATTTACCATCAATCTATTTTAATTAGAGCTGGGTAATAAGATTACAATATTCCCAGACCCAAGGAAACAAATTTTTTTTTTTTATAATTAAGGATCCCATTATCTAAATCTGATTACAATAATAAAATGATAAACAAAGGCTTCTGACTCTATCTCCTAGATAATAAATCCAAATAATTTCAGAAGTACACAAAAAAAATGTTTACATCCTTTTACTATATTACACAAACACACGAAAAAATCTTTTTTCATTTTTTTTCATATCTCTGTAGAATAAGGTATTAGGCTATGGGCATTGTATGCCACTTTTAGTCCCTCAGGAGTTGAGAGCATAAAAGCATTCTCACAAACCTGGCTGTTAATTTGGTAAGGACATTCATATAGGCTAATAAACTCTTTAAACTGATTTTTCTAAACATTGCTGACATGAGGGGTATGAAATAGTACAAGATTTCCATCTTAAATGGATGTGATTTAGTTTTAGAATGTTTTACCCTTTTTTGACTCATTTGATTAAGTTTATTTTGGGACCTAATTGAAAAAACAATAGAAATTAATGTTTCATTATTGCTCTATTGGTTTTTTTTAAAAATAAGTAAGCACATTAATAAAATGCTTAATAATAAAGTGCTAGACTCATATTGGAATTAAAAGTAAATATCAAAACCTAAAAAAAAGGCTTGAGTGAATATAAAATGAAATAGGTTTATATATATATATATTTTTTCTTTTGAAAGAAAAAAAATATTAGGCAATTTTTTTTTTTTTTACAGACTTGAAGTAAAGGATTTGAAATTCATCTAGACATTATAAAGTATATCATAAAAAACAGACAAATAAAATTATGTATAAATTACTAAAGGTATATTGTGTAAATACATTACAAGGGCTTATTAAAGGGGGGAAAGGGACTATCTACTTATTATGGGTTGAAAGAGAATTCAGATTCCATGTAACATCAACAATGTCTGGAGAAGCAAGTGCCTTCTTTCTGTTTTTAATTTTAGAGATTATATTATAAAACAGTGATTGTAATTTCCTGGATGTAGTGCTGAATCAAAAATGGCACCTTAGAAACTAAAGAGTAAACATAAGGAAAGTAATAATTTCTTTACAAGCTACAGCTAAATAAAAAAAAAACACAATATAGTAATTTATAATAAAAAAAGAATTAAGATAGAATAATACTAAACAATTTAAGTTGTATTGACTTTGTTATTTTAAAAGAATTTGTTGGGCTTCAATCAAATTATTAAAGTAAAACTAACAATAAAAATAATGATCTTAATGTTAACAAAACAGTTTGTGTCAGCAAAGTCAAGAAGACAAAAATAAAATAATAAGAAACTTTTATAATTGGCACAGATATATAGTCTTTCTACATATTTAACAAACAATTGAATAAAATCATAAGTTACATTAGATAAAATTAAGTGCAAGTCTATCAAATAATGATAGTATTAAGTAAAAATTGACTCAAATTTAAACAAAATTTAGAATGTTAAAATTATAATTGTTGAGACTTCAGTCTCAGTGAAGGTGATGAAAAGCAGACAGAAATATTTAAATTGTTGATATCTAAAAAGAATGTTCAAACAGAATAGACTAGCAGTATGCATTGTAACAAAATTATTGAGGTTGTGAAAAGATAATTGGTTGAGAAAAGTGTGGTTTGCTTTGAGTGTGTTTATTGTCAAGCATAATCCTTTTAAAATAAAGTTTAAAATGAAGTTATATCTATTTTATCAGTTTAAAACAACAATAATAATTACTCTATAATCTGCAGGGTTCATAAATCAATAATCATAATAATATCCAGGATGCTCAGATAGATTTTATTAGCCTAATCTATGGATATTCTTACATGTATACCAAGTGTAAATAATGTGTATGGTAGATAAAATATTTTTCTAATATAAACGAATGGGTTTATTTGTTTAAGGCTAGCAAATTAATCATCTCTTTCCCAGATCACATATAATTTAAATCAATTAATTATCTCATGATTCTTATCAAACTATAGGTAAGAATTTCTAAAAAAAATTAGGACTCTTACAAATCTTTAAAACATTCTGTCCTTTATATAGTTAAGATATTAAATGGATTTTGTTATACCTTATCATATCTCAATCAATGATACTATTCTTAAAATGAAAGATGGAAAATAGAAATGGTGCAAATAAATTACGTAAAGAAAATTAATTTTAAACAAAGTGTAAGTATGTCCAAATAATATTAAAGTATGTAGATAATGATGATGACTTTCACTGATGACAAACAACTATATAATTAATAATTACTATTAATTTATTAATCATAAAACAATTATATCAAAAAATATTAAACAACAAATGTAATTATAACAATAGGACTTCTCTAAACAATTCCTAATAATATTGTGCTGTTCTATTGATTCAATATTTTATTATTGGATTAATATTGGATTATAACTATCTGTGTTATCAAGACAAGTAATGCACACAAAGCACTTTATTGGAAAGGATTAAACAATATTCATCCAAAGTCAGAACAACAATTATAGATGGCTCTAGGAATATTTTATTGCATTCTTAATGCAAGATTTCCCAAACTTTTTTTTCTTGCAGACCCCTTTACCAAAAACTTTAAAAATATTGCCCCCCTCCCCCTAGTCATTTACTTTACTTACTCAAATTAATAAATTTGTACAATACTCAATATTAAATATTTCCCTAGATATAAAACTTATTTTAATCACTTGTAATTAATGTTGAAAAAAATAAAAGGACTTTGGAATATGGCATCAAAATACAAACAGTTTTTTTAAACTTTAGACATTTATAAAATAAATATGTAAATTCAAAATATGTACAAATATTGAAATCACCTTATTAAGCATAAAAATGAAGTGAAATAATTAACATATTCAGATAGAATTAAACAACAAAATTACAACAACTAAAGATTTTAATAAGAATAATAAAAATAAGAATACCAAATAAATTAGCTTGGAAAACTGAATTTAATGAGATGGTTGCACTGTATGATCTGTCAACAATTTATCTTTGTTCAGGTTTTAATTTAGTGAATTGCATTCTCAAATCTCCACATTCAGGGATATGCAGCCATTTAAAAATACATTGAAGCCTCTCTCTACCAGATATGATGATGGAAATGACAGAAAATATTTTTGTATAACAGTCCATAAATCCGGTACAGAAGTGAAATATCTTGTTGCAGATAAAACTTTTAATAGCCCTGTTTAAATTGTATTTTGAGATTCTTATTCATGCTGATGGTGGTTATCAGTTCATCGTGTAAAATTATATTTGGTTCTGCATTAGTAGTGTATGGGCTTATTATCCAGTCTGTTATTTCCAATGATAGAATATCTTTGAACCTAGTTTTGAAATCTAAGAGCATCTAATTGCTTGATGTACAGCAAGATGTTTTCTTCTTGGATTGTGCCTATCTTAAATATGTTGGGGAACTGGAAAAGCTTAGATCTTGCCATATTTTGCTTAAAAAATGTTAATCTGGCAACAAAAAATGATATGACTGATTTTGATTTAATGAGATTCAAATTGTCTCCTTAGAGTTATAAATTAACATCATTAAATTTGTTAAATAAGTTGGTTAAATAAGCCATATCTGTTTTACCATTAAGTAAATTTTCTTTCAAACTGAAATCC
Source organism: Epiperipatus broadwayi (assembly GCA_028023455.1). Taxonomy (NCBI): domain Eukaryota; kingdom Metazoa; phylum Onychophora; class Udeonychophora; order Euonychophora; family Peripatidae; genus Epiperipatus; species Epiperipatus broadwayi. The sequence continues at coordinate 1,487,178 of JAQFVV010012404.1, read as the reverse complement.
TTGTCTTCCAAAAACTCTAAAACAGATTGAAAAAGTGCAAAAATTCTTGCCAAACATAAATCTTTTGAAAACCATTGGACTTCGGTATGGAGAATCAATCAACAGAAATCTTCATCACTTTGCTCACATAATTGAGTGAACAGTCTAGTGTTCAAAGCATTACTTTGAATTTTGTTCAGAGCTGTTGTAATAAATTGAAGCAATTGATGCAATTTATCACTAAGATTTTTGGTTACTAATTGTTGCCTATGGATTATGTAGTGAATGTCAAACACTTCAGGTTTGTGGTCTTTCAGATAACTTAATGAAACTATGATAATGATCATCCATGGATGGTGCTTCATCTGTCACAACAGATATTATATTTTGTCAATGGAATCACTTTTTCTCTGAAAAATAGGTTCATGAATTAAAAATCAATTTGTTTCTGGTGTCAGTTTCTAAAGTTGCAGAAAAAAGCAATTCTTCATGCACTCTCTGATCTTGAATAAAGCAAACATGTGCTAGCAACAAAGCTTCATTGTAATGTTGACTCATCTAAATGGAGGGGAAAATGTTTTAGCAAATGATTATGATTACACAAACAGTTTTCCATATCATGACTCATTTCATCATTACATCTTTGAACTGTGTTATTTTTAAAAAAAAACTTTTTTATAACATCTTGTGCACATTTATGGAGTATAGTGTTCAATACCTCTGTGATTGCTGCTAGAATCAGTTTCTCCTCTATGGTGGGTGGCACATCAAACTTCATCATGGGTAGGAATATGTTGTATGATGCCCTTACTTTATCAACATTTTGCTTTGATGATGAAACAAATGTATTATCTATCATTGTTCTCTTCAGAATTTTATCTTTAAGTGATTGAAAGTATGGTAATTTTTTTTCTTTTTGTCAGGGTAAATTCTGTTCAAGTAATCTGATAACTTTGATGGTTTCATAGCATTGTTGCTAAAGACTTTTTTTTGCATATGAAGCACATTGGAAAATGTCTGTGTGATAATGATAGGACAAATCCTAGCTTAAAATGTTCCAAGCTGTAGTGTCTCCATTTCTTTTTTTGTTCAGTCATATTATTATTGTAAGAAATTTTGACAGCTCCTGTGATAAAAAAACAATAAGTATGTATTTACTTAAAACAGAAGATTTTTTTTCAAACATTCAAAGTTCAAATCACAAATAAGTATATGTTACATCAAACAAATAAATTTATAGGGTTTTATGAAAGCATGATCATACAGAACTAATAGATTCTGCTAATATTAAATATTATATCATCCTACTGTGAACAAATATGCAATGGTTTTTCATGTCTGCACTTGCTTTGCTACATTCAATAAGATAATGCACAAACATGTTTGTGCTATGAATATTTTCATGCATTCTTATGTGTGACTCTTTTAATGACACATTCTTCTTTTTCATTCGGAAGATTGGTATGTAATGTGTTTTTATCAAAAAAGTATGTTTTTTTTAATTATTTTACTTGTTAATTAGTTACTTATTGGAATTATAGATATTTTGAAGTAACAAATAAATAGCAGTAGTAAGGGGATCTATTTTTTCTGTTGTTGACCCCCCAATTTTTTTTATTGAAACTATCGACCCCTAGAAAGTTCAAATCAACCACAGGGAGGCAATATTGACAACTTTCAATTCTTGCTTTAATGTATTGACAACAAAAATTAGCAAAACAAAAACCTCTACTTTAGGCATTAGGGGATTGCTTAACCATTTTAGGAACAAGTAAATATTTACCCAAATATAGTAAGATTGTTATTAAAATACATAAATTAATAAATATGTCAATTATATGCTGAATGGCATGACTTGTTATGCTTAACATCTAAACTTCAAATATTTTGTTAGGAGTTTTCTTCCATTACTAACAATGTTTGTATTGCCACCATAAGAATATTTTATTATATTGCATAGGAACTTCTAGATCACATGAAAGTTTCCTGGTAAATGAAAGGGCAATCTTTTATGTTTTTTTCTTCATTGATTAAAAATACCTGGATTGCAAAATATAAGAGGAGGTCACTTCCAAAAATCCAAAAAGCAATTAATAAATTAATATTAACAAGACTATGACAGCTTGTACATTAAGTTGGAGTTTAATGCAACATATCTCCAATAACAGTAATGTAAGAAAACATGCATACCTAATTGTACTAGTAGTCTAAAACATTTACCTGCACCTTTGTTATACCAGAATATTCATGAGAACTTTATTTAAATTGTAATAAGAAAATTTTAAACATTCAAACAAATCAAAAATAAAATTAACTATATCATCTCTGTAAAATGGATAATCTACCATTTTGAATAAATGTTTATTCAGATATATTTTAAAATTCCAATTGTATCCAAATATCACTAGAGTTGAACTAACAATAAATTTATAAATATACAAGTAACAATTAATCCAGATGGTATAGTGAATTCCTTTAGAGGTTGAGATTCAACAATATAATTTCTCAAAACTTTGAACAAATCACAATTATTATTTATATTCCAACAGATGTTGTCATAACAATTTATCCATTTATAAATATCAACTTTCCTAATTTGTAATGTCTTGATTATTTTACAAAATATAAAAAGTTCACCAATTTAAGTCTGTAATCCTTTGTCTGAGATTGTACTTATGGTACTATTCAGCTTATAAATAAATTTTATTCCACTGTTTGTAGCAATATACAATATCTAAAAGTGTAGATAAGATTTTGCACATATAATAAAGAAATGTCAATAATCCATAGGTTCAAGTAATTTGATGACTGTAGCTACAATTCAGCTCACTTAATGGATTGATCAAGCAAAATAATAAATATGCCACCAATTTTCATTTGAATTAACCAGACTACATTGTAGTTTTAAGCAGTTTTTATAAATGCATATTTACACAATATGATAATCTACAAGTTTTTATGATGAACAGAATATTCAAGGTAATTCTTAGGGGGGGGGGGGTAGCCAATATCATTTTTAGCAAGTTATTTTAATTTTAAAGAAGAGACAAATGAACATGAAAATGTTCTTACATATATTAGAATTTAAACAAGGCAAAACTCCATACAGTAGTGCCACCCTGTGCAAATAAGAGTAATCAATGGATGCCAGAAGGCTTGTGCATAAAATCCCTATCTAATGCCTACTCATCCAAAATCCCCAGACTAGTTTCTGGCTTGTGGCCATCATCAGTGACTATATAAGCTATTGAGCTTAGATTGAAAATATTATTGTATTTTCAATTTCATTCTCATAGTTTTGTAGTTAAGTGGAAATAAAAAGTGGTTGCTGGAGGGTTGCATTAGATCCTAAGATCTAGGTGCAGTGCTCTCAGATCCAAGGTTTCTCACTGATGATGGCCACAAGCCAGAAACTAGTCTGGGGATATTGGATGAGTAGGCATTAGATAGGGATTTTATGCACAAGCCTTCTGGCATCCATTGATTACTCTGATTGGCACAGGGTGGCACTACTGTATGGAGAGAGTTTTGCCTTGTTTAATAACAATTATGTGCTAGTATGAGATAGTGATCATGTGATGTTTAGTGATATAGTAGAATTTCATAAGTGATTTCAAAATTTCAATTAATGACTCAAAATACTAAATATTGTTCCCTATTAAAATAGTATTCAATGATATTAGCTATTGATATTTTAATTTCTTTTGTTGGGTCAATGAGAAGAAACATTTTGCTGAGCTAGGCAAAATACCTAACAGAGTTCTTACCTCCTCCATGTTGAAGAAGGTTAACAAAGTGAATAAGTTTAGGTTTAAATTTGGTAAGGTCCTAAATATACTAAAATTTAGCAAATACTATTCAAATTTGAAGAGTGGTTATATTTATAACTTACTACCATATGGTCTGTGATATCAAATATCACTCACAATACCTCACTTTTTAAGTAGTATGGGAAGAAAGATGTTGCTATGGTAACTATTGGAAGTAGGCAAGTTTTAATGTTTAAGAATTTAAAAGATCCAAATTTCAGGACAAAATATTAAAATAAAGATTCAAAATATATTTTTAATATTAAATACTAATTATTTTAATTATTCATAAATAGAATATACAATTGTTTATTTTGTAACTAAATGGTTTTTAATATTAGGATATTAAATAAAATAATATTTTATTCTATTAAATTTAAAATTGTCATAATTTTAAATTGATAAACTTATTAAAATAACCCATGAGTTAAACATTAATAATAAATTCAATTAAAATATTTTGCACTTTGAATTGATTATATTTTGAAGATATAACTTTCATGCATACACAAATATTGAATAAAACCCAATGTCAACATTTACTATTCTGGCTATATGTAGCACTGATTGTCTAGCTCTAGTATTAAATTATTAGTGTATTATTATTTTAAACTACTATATTTCTTCACATGATCACTATCACTTATACTAGCACATAATTGTTTATAAACAAGGCAAAACTCTATATACAGTACTGCCACCCTTTGCCAACCATATGACTATATAAGCTATTGAGCTTAAATTGAAAATATTTTTGTGTTTTCAATTTCATTCTCATAGTTTTGTAGTTAAGTAGAGATAAAAGTTGGTTGCTGGAGGGTTGCATTAGATTGTAAGATCTAGATGCAGTGCTCTCAGATCCAAAGCTCCTCACTGATGAAGGCCACAAGCCAGAAACTAGTCTGGGGATATTGGATGAGTAGGCATTGGATAGGGATTTTATGCACAAGCCTTCTGGCATTCATTGATCACTCTGGTTGGCACAGGGTGGCAGTACTGTATAGAGAGTTTTGCCTTCTTTACTATATTTCTTGTAGTTAAGTTTATATGTATTTCAAACGGGGTATTTTCCTTCTAATATTAGTTTGTGTATGTTTTTGTTCGGTCTAAAAAAACAAAAAAATAGTTGCGCTTTTAAAAAGAGAAACCTTGAAATGCATAAGTTTTTGAGTACACTATAATTGATAAAATTTTGTATGTAAAAATATTTTTGATGATTTTTTCCAATTTATTATAGTATAGTATTGAAAGAAACATCTGAATTTTTACCTCTGATTCTATTATTGACCACAATGAGAATGATAATAGAAATTAATATAGTTCATTTTATAAGAAAAGAAAGCCAATAAATTTTTTTACAGTTAAAGCTTGTGCCCATTAATTCAGATGCTAAAATATAAGATTACAATATATATATAAGTACATAATTCTATAGTTGTTAAAATTAAAAATATTTACAAATATACATTCTCACAAACTGTCAAACTGTGAACAAATCTGTTAATATAAAAAGTCAAAATATTACTAATGTTATTTCAAGGCGAGTAAAATTAATTTAGGGGCGGGGGAATAAAAACCAGAAAAGTTGAATTGATAAGAACAACAATATAGTTTACAATTTAAGAGATCAGGTATATTAGAATTTTTTGTTCATCATATACACACACTCAAACAGTAAGTGTTGCCTCTTTCAGGCACAGCATAAATATTGTTTAATGTTGTTCAATGTAAAAATGTTCTATCTGTATAGTTTAATGGTAGAATGGTACATTCAAAAGCTAAAGGTTCCCTAGATCAAAGCTCAACCTGTTGCTTCTTGTCCTTGAATGGCACATGATCTCCTGAATGACGATCCATTCAATTATATATATTTAATATAAAAATAGAATTATCTCTTAAATTATACATGTAAGTTTTAGATATATATTCTATCTGAAACAATTTATATGAGAGATTGATCTGTTTTTTTAACACTCAATAGCAATTATTAATGATTGCAGAGATTGATTGTAGAGATTCAATCTGATAAATATATACAATACAGTATGTGTGAAATATAAATTCTCTGATAAAAATAAGTCCATCAATCTATTTAAAATACAATGAAAGATCAATAATTTATCTTACTATCGTTAATGATAGTTTATCATTACTTGTCACCTTATATATATTAATTTACATTTAATTGATTGAAAGAAGGTTGTCAGTTTTGTCACATTCTTTTTTCAAATTCGCTTTTCTATTGCCTGCATATTTTTCTCCAAATTATCAAGTTAAACATTCTTTTGAAAAAGCTGATAAAATCTTTTTTTTTTTTTTTGAACACCATAAAATAATTTTTTTCAGACTTTTTATCTCTGAATATTATTGGTTATCTGCTGTGTTTCAAGTAAATTGAAACCTCTCTTTATTTGAATTTAGTATTAGACAGAACAATGAGAACTTGTGTAATATTTTATGAATATAATAAATTCTACCAAATGAATCAAGAATTTCTTGATTCTATATATTTAATAAAAATCTCAAAAGTATAAAACGATTTTTTGATGGTGAAAAAAAAAGTTATTTCACCAATAAGAAGAAAAAAAATCGTACTATTAAAAAGAGAGATGACATTATTAAGAATAAAAAATTCTAAATATATATATAACAATAAAGAACAATACATGATAGTTAATGAAAACATGCACAGAAAAGGTAGTTTTTTAAAAAAATATTCAACTTTATTACTGCAAAGCAGACTTTCTGTGGAAATTATTCATAGTTGAATTACAATAAAGAATAAGAAAACAAAATAAGTTCTATAATTACAACATCTTTTATTATACCAAATACTTTAAATGAAGAAGAGAGACGTAATTAAATTTATGACGAGTGGAAAAGTTTCAGGAAGTTATGAAATCATTATTGACGTTTTAAAAGAAAGAAGTGTATATATCAATAAATTGTGGCAAACTTCACACCAAATATCTAAATAATAAAGCAGATTGGAAGAATGCAAAATGATATTTAGAATAGATGAAATAGAATATTCTATTAATTATTATAGACTTATTAATTTTTTTTAAGATTCCTACTAAGATTATTTCAAATTATCTACAAAACAATAGTGAATTTAAGTCAAATAAAAGAAGCTGTTTTGGATGGCATTTATCTAGTAAAAATTGAATTCTACATCCCAAATATAACCACAATATTCAATAATGTGAGTGGTTTAAAGTTGTAGTATTTAATATGTTTTTTATAATGAAAAACCTTATAATAATTGAGCTAAAGCATATAAAAATAATTTATGTATATATTCTACAAATATAATACAAAGCAACTAATCACCCTCATAATATGTAAGTGTGGACTTTAAAGATGATTATCCCTTAGCACCATTTATTTAACCAAATGGATTTCAACACAATATAATTGACCTGTTTATATTTTAGCTCCATATTGGTTTTTGATTTTATGGGATACTTTCATCTCCAACTCAAGTTTACCTCTAAATAATAAAATATATAACAATAATTAAATAATAATAAACAATTTATTAGTAAGTTAGTATTGAATATATACACATTATTATAATTAGCATATTTGTAATATATTTTCAGTTGAATAAAGTTATCATATTTAAATAGAATTTCACTTTCAATGTCAAAACTGTTATTATCTCTTCATTGTCTTTAGTAAACTTAGCTTTTATTTCAATTCATCTCTTATAATTCTAACTTTTTTTTGAAAGTGTGTGTGTTCTGATAAAACAAGACACATGTTAACATTTATTAATTTAACCTTCCTGTGCAGAACCATATTAATATGACTTCATTAAGTATTTTTTAAACATTATCCTTCTGTCCTAGCCAAATATGAAAACGTTTATAATCTTTGTAGTCAATAATAATTTATTATATTTAGATAGAAAATAATATATTAAGATGATCATGGATGTGCCAATAATTAAACAGCAATAATTTAACTAAATCTCAATTATTAATTATTAAATATGTGAATATTTCTTACTTTTATATGAAAAAAACATTTTAGTTTGAATAAATACATTTCCCCAGACATTGATCCATAAAAAATAACTTAAAAATACTTTGAACATTATTCATATATTTTATACTCAACTTTAAATAACTTTGATATTATTATAATCTTCTTTAACTCAATATAGTATTATCCTTCATAAAACTTAACTTGATAAATCTCATTCTTAAAACTAAGTTATATATGCATAACACAGATAAATATTTCCATAATCACTTAATATTCAATCTCATTATTTTTCAACAAAATATTTTATTCATATAAATCTTATAACAATATATTTTATAATCAATCTCTGCACCGGAGAAGAATACACATTCAAGCACAAATGTATTGATATTATTCTTATTTTCACATGTGAATATGAAATAAACAATTGAACATTACGCATGAAACATTCTATCTATGTTTTTAGCATATTTTAATCTGCATCAGCTATTTAGCTATTCTATTTTTATTACATGGAAATTCCTGGAAATAATACTATGAATTCATTATTTATCCATGAGAATATTAGAATTAATATATATATTGTAACCCTTAGTTTCTTTTATAAAAAAACTAATGATTGGGAAATAAATAGGATTAGCTTCTTAACTATATCCAAGTAAAAAAAAATAATTTTAAGTTCAAAACAACTTAAAAGCTTTATTTAGAGAGCCCCTGAACCATGTGGCTTAAATTTAATGTATAGAGAAAAAATCTGTTTGTATTTTATTTAAAATTATAGCTTATCATTATGTAGAGGAAAGGGGGATTGACTATTGCATGCACCATAATATCTTAAAAATGTTGATTTATATATCTAAACAGAAAGGTCTTTGTGAATTGTAATATTTATGAATAAAAATGTTGGTACAAATTGAAATCGAACTTGTTATAGATAGCATTAGTTTGACGGTTCTTTTCATGAGAATAGGTTTAAATTTTTAGGAAATCAGGAAAGATATTTTGTACTAATATGAATATGAACAAGCAGTTCACTATTTAGCATTGTATGTGTGTGTATGTGCATGTATGATGCATATATAGATTTTTTTTCATGGAAACTTTCACATCATACTCTAGACTATTTAATAGTATAATATAAAATGAATTTATTTTGTATGGGTTTTACAGGAAGAAATTTATTTATGTAATATCAGTTTTATAAAATACCCACAATTCTGTATATATATTTTTGAATATTTCTTGTGGTTCAAAGTAGTGTAAAATGTGTTAAGAAAGAAAAAATTAAAACATAATTGGAGCTGAAAACAATAAACCAAAACCAACATTTAGCAAATGGTGTCAAAAGGTTGCCTTGAGAGAGAATCAGTCGATTAAAAGAATCAAAGCAAAAAACTTGTGGGTAGCCTTTTTTTCTTATAAAAGCTAGTGAAAATGAAGTAAAGGGGGATTTTTCTTGCTAATTCAATATCTGATTGTCTTCTCTGATCATTTCTCTCAGACAGCAATTGACTCAACTTATTAAGAAGTGTGTATATCTTACTTAAGATGAATGGATAAAAACAAATAAATAGTGTACAGATCTTTCTCCAAAATCAATTATGGCAAAATTAGTTTGCAATAAATAGCTTAATCTTCATATTTGGTTTCTAAAAGTTTGTTTAAAAGAAGGTACTTCAGGAACAATATTTTATCCATGGCTTAATTAATTAAAACTCCAAGGAATGATTGGACTTTAATATAAAGTTAGATAAATACTCATCACACTTATTAGTACATTTTTTTTTGATTGTGACTCCAGTAAGAATATACATGGGGAAAGATTATCTACAACATTATTTTGTTTGATTTTTTTTTCTCCTAAAAGAAACTAAAAAATGATGAAGCTTAAAGAAATAAAGTTATAGACTAAAATGTGAAATCAAAGCATTTGGATTCAAACCTGGGAACAAAAGTAAAAAAATAAAAGTCATCTGCAGGACTAATTTCCAACAATTTTAATTATCATGATTAAATATAAAGACATCATGTATCAATGTAGCTACATCCTGAATGAAAACAATTTTATATGCATCCGTAATCATTAACTTGAAATAGATATAATGTGTTTTCCAAGGCAATGAAGTGAAAAATGGTAATTGGTGAATGGACAATACATACATGTTTTCTGTCAAATTGACCTTGGCTTCAAGAAAACCCAAACCAAAGAGACAATGCATAATGTTTTATTGTTTATTTATTTTGCTTTTATTTATATGTTCTTAACATGTTTAATAGATATATAACAGTCATAGGAATTTTTTTTTTAAAAAAGAAATGATTTTGCCCATAAGAAACTCTTGAAAAAAAATTAATGTATAATAAGGAAAAAGCATAAATGCTTATATATTTATCATATGAAAAAAAAGGATGGGAAATATTTTTTTATCAAAATTATATGCCTATTATTAGATGTGTGAAAAGTATTTGAATAGTTTTGTTGCTATGCCTTAATGTATAGATATGATCTTTTCTGGGTCAAAAATCTTGGATGAGTGTTGCTTGATGCTTGACTTTGACATTAATATAATTCATGGGTTTGGTTCATAATCGGTCAAAACTTTGTCATTTTGCATCAAGACTATAATCACCCCCATGTGTGTATGTGTGAAGTGGTAAATGCTGAGTATTTCTGAGGTAGAGGTATCATACCACCTTGAATGAATAGATAGGAAATAACTATCTCATAATTTAGATACTATGTATGCAGGTATTAGGAGATTGAGGACTTGGTTCAAGCTCCATTTGTATTTATTACTTAAGTAGGGAATTATTGATACAGTTGTGGTAAAATGTTTTGCATGCCTATTTAAAGTAAATGTGTAAAGACTAGTTCCTCACATAATACATAGCCTCAGGAAAAAGGAAGTTCTCTGGCCAATGCTAACATTTGAAGTTATGAATTGTTTAATTTCCCTTACTGAGACATTAATGTGTGTGTTGTGAAGTGCTTCATAGTAATATAAAATATCTGGAGGGTTTTGCAAGATAGTATAAAGGTTCCTATGACAGGGTTAGGGTTATAATCAGATGTGTATGTTGATGTGGGGGATGACAGTGAGTTATTTCAATTTATAAGCTGGCCGATCTGTAGTCAGAGTTTGAGGAAGGTAATAAAATTAGACCTTGTCAAGCTGAGGCAATATACTAGGCTATCAAAATGTATGCCATCACTAGAGTGGTAATATGATGATCAGAATTACAGGGGGATAGCAGTGAATATTTAGCATGCATGGAAGTAAAATTATGGTTTTATATATCAACCAATTATTTAGACTGGTTAGAAAATTTGGATATAACATTATCTTTGCATAGGAAATACAAAATATTATTGCTTGTTGGAATAGTTAAATTTATAATTGTTGTAATGGAGGGGACCAAGAAATTGAATAAGCTGTTGGGTAAAGTTATAAGATAATCTCATGTTTATATTTAAATGTGGAATTCTGATTCTGTGCATAAGCGCATTAACATTAAATTGAAATATGGTCAAAACAGTGATTAAGTTTTAAGGAAATTTAAATAAATCTGAAAGTATACATTTTTTTATTTTTATTTTTTTATTATTATTATTATTATTATTATTATTATTATTATTATTATTATTATTATTATTATTATTATTATTATTATTATTATTATTATTATTATTATTATTATTATTATTATTATTATTATTATTATTATTATTATTATTATTATTATTATTATTATTATTATTATTATTATTATTATTATTATTATTATTATTATTATTATTATTATTATTTATTTTGATATGTCACAAGCATTTGATAATGTGGCACATAATCATCTAATATATAAACTTAAATTAATGGGAATTAGTTCTCATTTGATTGCATGGTTTATTAATTATTTGGAAAATAGATACTCCTACATTTATATGGATAAAGTTAACTCTAAGCTATTCAAAAATAAAATTGGGGTACCTCAGGGTGGAATATTAGCACCTTTACTTTTTAATGTTTTTATGTTTGATCTTGATCAAAATATTAAAAAAAGTATGATACTTACCTATGCAGATGATTGTAAATTATTTAAAAGAATTAGTACATATGACGATCATATTGATCTTCAAAAAGATATTATTTATTTTAAAAAATAGTGTAAATTTAATAATATAAAAATAAACATAAGTAAAACATGTATTGTCTCTTATACCAATAAAACAGATAGATCTGTTTATCATTATATGATTGATGAAGATGTTATTATATACAAAGAAGTTGTTTCTGATCTTGGAGTTATATTTTGTAATCATTTTAATTTTAATGAGCATGTAAAATATATTATAAGTAAAGCATATAGATGGATAGGATGTATTTTGAGATTTGGCAGAGACTTATCTCCTTGTATAAAGTATATGTTATTCTGTTCTCTTGTTGTACCATTATTGGAGTATGGACCTTCTATATGGAATTTGGATTTGGATTACATTGAGTCTAAAATTTCTAATATAGATAAAAGATTTATTAAACGAATAATGGGAGAAAATTTAAATCTTAAAACAATATTAACTGAAAGAAGACTAATTAAAGATATGGTATTTTTAAAAAAGTTGATTGATGAAAAAATTGATGTAAATGATTGTATATCCAAAATTGAATTAAGAGTTCCTTCTCATTCACTAAGGGAAGTGTACACTTTTAATATTAAAAATATTAAAAACTCGTTTATAAATAAATCTGTCATTAACAGATTACAAAAGTTATATAATCAAAAATTTAATAACATTGATGTTTTTTGTGATTATTTTATAAATGTTAAAAAGAAATTGAATCTACTGTAGATAACATATATTTATATATATTTTAATTATGAATTGTAATTTTCCTTATTGTATATTTTTATTATTTCCTTATTGCATATTTTTATTAATGTTATTATATTGAATAATGTTTTGTTTGTTTTGTATATTTATTTGTAATCTTGTGTATTTCTTTTAAAGCCAAAGTGTTGAAATGCACGTAATAAATAAGAATTGAATAATAATAATAATAATAACAACAACAACAACAACAATAACAATAATAATAATAATAATATTATTATTATTATTATTATTATTATTATTATTATTGTTGTTGTTGTTGTTGTTGCTGCTGGTGCTGTTGTTGTTATTATTATTATTAGTTAAAGTGCAGTTCATATAAAAGAAAGTAAATTTTTTATTTTACAATGAGTATAATGTTTGAGATTGTGGTAATACTATATATGTGTGTTTCTTTCTTGTTTAAGTTTAATAAGTATTTGTTATTGTTATAAATTTACATATGTATCTTGTGTTTTAATATTTCAAATATCTAGAACCTATATCCAGAGCTATATTCAGAACTTATATCTAGAACCCTACCATCTTATAAAAGGGAATATTCTATATATTACCACAACCAATTTTATAAACATGGTATAAATAAAATGTGTTAATGCCAGATCACATTTAGATTTATGAATTGTCTTATGTTGATTGATTTCCATGATTGATTTCCACAATTGATTTACAGGATTGATTTCCATGATTGATTTCCATGATTGATTTCCCGGATCAATTTCCATGGTTTACTTCCATAGTTTACTTCCATGATTGATTTCCATAACTCACCTTTATAAAATATCAACCAAGAAAGATTTTTTTTCTTATACAGGGAAGAGGGAACGATCATTTCATGTGGATAAACAATATACCTGACTCATAAAATGTAATAGATTTAAAGATACTAGATAAATGTGGCAAACAGATGATGCAAAATAAAATAAAATGGAAGAAAATAGTCAATTTAGACATGTTAAATTTAGTTATTTGGTTCGTTGTACATAAAATCCCTTTTCTGCTTTTGGTATTTAATATGATTCCCACTGGTAAACTCACATTAAAATTTAATTCAAGTTTTAGGATCATATCCATTGCACTGTAATCATTAATAATTGCACCTCATTAGCAGATCAAGATCTTGAGAAATTTGAGTACTTTGATTATTAAATCTAAAAGAGCTAGCTTGGAAGTCAAGTAGCGTAAGTATTAAAATCAGGAAATACTATTATGATAATGAATCTAGAGTTAGTTGGAAGGCATATATGTATATTTAAAAAAATAAGATTCAGAGTTGTCAGTTGAGAAGATATAAAGGAAAACATAACACAGACATTTAGTGTTATATAATTGTAACTATTAAAAGTGATAGATGGTGAGAATGAAAATAATAATAGCTGGGTTAAATGGGAAGGATTTGTAACATTTCTTTTATTCTACTTTGAATTAAATAATAATCTTATAGTATATATTATAAATATAAGTTATGAGTTCTCCACATCGATTACTAATTTATTTCTAATCATTTATATATGAGAAATATACATAACATTCTTGTAATTACCATTTGGGATCATGTATCTGTATAAAATTCTGGAAGAAAGTTGCCTATATTATTTAGCTAGCAGTAATAACTTATCATGAGAGGATTTATATAGTTATTATTAAGTTTAAGTTAAGACCATAATAAATTGAATTGTATGTAGCAACATTATATTTTTTGAGACAATTTTATTACTTTATTCATTATATTCTATAGTAATAAGCATGGATGATGATTTCTGTTGAGTATTACAATTTCATAGTTACAATTTGGTGCCCAGGTACTCACATAATCTTATTATTACTATCATTAGGTAAACACACAAGCATTCCTCGTTCAGTACCAGAGTTATTTTCAATAGACTATCTACTTGAATAAAGTTGAGGTTAGAATATATATATTATAATGGGTGATGGAACCTCCCAAACCTAATCTGTCATACCAGGATACGACTAGAATATTTGAACCTAGAAAATTTATAAAGGCAGCGGATATATATGGGAGAGGTTACTCTTTTATTGAACCAAAAGCCCCTGTCACTAGCTCAGGAAGAAGCTGAGCTTAAAATAACACACGCATATTCAAAGTTTCTAATTATTAATTTTAAAATATTATTAATAAAATATATAAAATAAGTTGATGCCAAAATTAATTAAGCAAAACATTTTATTATGCGCACACACACATTAATACAAACATCTGAAGATTAAATTTACTATTAAATCTATTTGATTTAAATTATATGCACAGATGGAAGCATTTAATAGATTTAATACAATTTTAATATTTTATTAAGTGTAAATACGCTAATATGCATATAACTAATCTGATCTATTTTAACCTTAGGCTAAAATTTTGCATTTAAAACAATGCTAGCTTATTGATATACCGATGTGACCAATGCAAAATGAGATTATTAGCATAACACAATCATGCTAACAGGAATTTACATTTGTAGCATGATATCATTAGAGAAATAATGAATCATGGTAGGAAGGAATGAGCATCTTCCCCATGATCAATAATAAATTTCACCAACAGACAGGGAACAATCCATTACCCAATTGGTAATACAAAATGAAATTATTTAAAGTATATCTAAAGACATGCTCTATAAATAGGGATAGTGGTCTTTGTCAGCTTACTGTCCCAACCAGAGTGTAAAAAAATCAATGGTGTAGAAAATGTGTCTATGATCATTGACAACATGATGGCTACACTTTGGGCCATACATTCAGATGGGTATTATGCGCCGTATGCTAACATACCACAAGGGAATAAGTATCCAATGTGTTTATCCAGATTACATTGACATAAAACATCTGTATATCCATCCACCAGCACGATTTTACATTGACATAAAACATCTGTATATCCATCCACCAGCACGATTCAACTATGAAACAATTAGCCCAAAATTAACACATCTAAACTAACATAATCTTACAAATCTATGCAACCATTTATGTCAATTTTTAAATAATTAATTTAAAACAAATTTATGAGAATGAAAATGACATTAAACATAAATTTAAAAAAATATAATAAATAATTTAAAATTTTAATTGGATAAAATATTTTTTTTTAAAATTTAAGTAATGTTTAAAATTACTACTTGGAAAAGTTTGTATTACATAATTAAAGTTCATTTAAGGCAAAAGTTCATACTTACCAATGCTATAGGCTTATTGAAGTCTATCTTTGCAGTCCTTAATATGTTACACAACTATGATCACAGCTTCTTCCATCTCATATTGATATTGTCCTAGGTGGAGATAAATTCATTGCTTGAATAGTTTCTGGTAACCATGATTCTGGAGGCTGCCTCAACTGGTGCAAATATGGAAAATGTAATTTATTGCATAAGCCCTACATTTTGGTGATCCATAATATATTTATAAAATATGTTTCAGTAACATGCAATCAGCAAGAGCAATCCAAAATCTAAATCACCAATTAAAAGTTTTCTTTTTATATCATTTTGAATTCTTATCATTAAATTCCAGGATCAATCTTGCTTGGCTTGGTGCTGTTCTTATTGGCAATGATGACTATTCTCTGTGGACCATGTGTTTATTTTTATTGTTATTGGCCAGCTTGCTTTAGAGAGGGAACTCAAAATTTTACCATTAGTATTTTTTAATTGATCTTTTATCTGACTTTATACCCAAGGACCTGTTTTCTATTACATCTTTATAGAAAATCATTTCCATTCTAAAATTAAAAATAACTTTAACTAATTAACAGTTTTTTTATTATTTTATATGAAAACAATCGTGTTTTTAGATTTTTAACTTTAAATAATTATATAATTAGTTTGACATCTGTGCATTATATATATATGAAAAACAAAAAAAAACAAGATAAACTTGCTAATGCTTGTATTTATGATAATAGATGGTGTTCTACCAAAAACACCATCAAGCATATGTTTGTTTACATAAACATCAGAGCAAGCATTCATTGAAATCATGATCTGAAGATGGAACTAAAGTTAGAGATAGTGAATGCTTGCTTTGACGTTTATGTAAACAAACATATGCTTGACAGTGTTTTTGGTAGAAAGCCATCTATTATCATATATATATATATATATTAACTTAAATAAAATTTTATTAATTTTTTTTTATATATGTATTTTTATTTGAGGGTGATTCTATTTAGATTTTTTTCACTTTTATTTGGAAGTGATGTAACAGCATATATGTATACTATTACAATACATATATATTAACATTAAAAGCATAAATCTAAACTAGTTAATAAATAATAAAAATTCAAATCCAAAACTCAACCAAATTAGGAAAGAAAATAAAATTTACAACACAACCAATGGTTTCACTGCTACAAGCAGACTTCTCAAGTGTAAAGAACTACAAAACAACATATTTATATTAAACATTACCCACAATTCCATTTACTTCCCATCTATCCATAATATTAAAAAATTTTTAAGTAAATTAATTGCTTCAGAATCATAAATTTCCACTAATAAAGATTCTTTAATTCTTCTTTTTATTTCATTTCTCTCAAAAAAGACAACCTTAGCTTTCTCAAAATTAATAGTTGTGGCCTTGTTTTTGTAAGAAGATTTATATAGGACAGAGTAGTTTGAGCTTAAATGAAAAAATAAAGAGACATAAAAATAGAATTAGAAATAAATATTTTAGTTCTTGTCACATTTTTATTTACCATTGTCAAACTCACTCCACTCACAACCTTGACACCATCCACCACAGATAAATACAATAATGATTATTACTAATTATTTTCTAAAATAGAGATTATCTCTAGCACAGATATAAACTTTAAATCTCAGTTAAAGATTAATATATTTGATTTTTTAATTTTAAACATACCCACACATGGAGTCATCTCTGTATGTCCATGAAAAAGATACAGGCCACACTATAAATTTTGAGGAAACTAAGATTGTCTTTTTTGAGAGAAATGGAATAAAAAAGAATTAAACAGACTTTATTATTAAATATTTATGATTCTGAAGCAATTAACTTATTTAAAAGTTCTTTTAATATTAAGGGTGGATGGGAAATAAATGGAATGTTTAATATAAATATGTTGTTATTTTGAAGTTTTTTACACTTGAGAAGTCTTCTTGTAGCAGTGAAACTATTGGTTGCATTATAGATTTTATTTATTTTTTGCCTAGTTTGGTTGAGTTTTGAATTTGGGGTAATTTTGTAAATGTTTATAAAAATCTTTCTTCTAAATTAATAGTATTAATTACAATGCAATTAGGTTTGCCATTTGATAATTCAAATAATAATAATTAAGTAAAAGATCAATTAAATCCTAAATAATATTTGCATAACTTAGTTTAAAATTACAAATAATTTTATTAAATAATATTACTTGATTAAAATTCTCCATATATATTTTGTTTTTATTTGCATGAAATAGAATTTATAGTTAATCTTTCTTGACTATATGCATTGATAATTTTAATTATAAATTATATATCATAACTAATCATAAGATAGTAAAGGTAAACTATAAATGAATTATAAATGTACATTATATAATGTTAATTGCTTTTATAAATTATTATTTATTTTAACCACTACAAATAAATTAATGTTTATATTAATAAATTTATATTATTGTTATTAACCTAGGTGTTCTGATTTACTACTGCATAAACCATCATACAACTTTTCTATCTTATTCTATAGTATATTCCAGGTGATATTTCACTATCAAGTAAAATATTGTTTAATAAATTTTTAACTACTTTGCCCATTAAGATCATGCATATGGACCCATTGGTGACTGTTTACAAATTTATGAGTCCATTGCACATGTAGATATAAACTATTATAAAACCATTTGTGATCTATTTATTTATTTATTCATTACATTTTAAATTGTTTAAGTATTACATTTATTCAGTATATTTAGATTGTCCAGATATATAATATCTAAGTAAAGAAAACAATTTGGTTCAGAATTATATTTATTACATGTAATTACCCAAATATGTAGAGTATTGAGTTTGCAGGTCAACTAGAATTGCTCAATTATAATATTTTCAGTACATTTGCAGTTACCTAATCTGAGACTATTTATTGATAGTCGGTTCCATTGATGATATTAGTTGTAGTGCAATGAGCAGTCTGTTATTTTATATCATCATTTATAAATTTTGGCTTGTCAAAAGGACATATTCTAGTTATGAGATCGTACCTGAATCTACAAGCTTTTCAAAACAATCATGTTCATTTTCCTTTTTTTATTTTCATTTTATTTTATTCCTTATTAGAATATTGTTCCTTTACATTTGGCTACCCAAGGACCTGAACATTTATCCATGATCCATATGAGAGATTTAGAATCGTAAAGTAATATATAGATAAAATTAAAATATTTGATTAATGATCACAATTATTATCAGCTATTTTTGTACATACTGGGTTTGGATTAAAATGATGAATGACTCAGTAGATAATAAATTTTAAATTTGTAATTGTGCTTTGTTAAAGATATGAATTCAAAGTCAGATCAAATTGTTTCCTAAAAAATTAAGTATAATAATTCATAAGTTGAAAAATGATGAAGCTATAAAGTGCTTTATAAATAAAATATTTTTTAAATATGCTAAAAGAGGCATGAAAAGGCAGAGTACCAAATGATGATTCCTGGACTTGCCATATAATAATAAAAATATGACATTTATGTTTGTGACTTTAAAAGCACCAGATATATGTGCTATATTAGTAAAATGCCAAATAAATGTCGATTCATTACTAATAGATATTATTAAGTTCTCCTCATGAAGTAACTGTAAGGGAAATAATGAAAAGTATTTGCGCTAGCTTATTTATTGAAGATATTGTATCTTAGTTATTTTAAAAAATATATAGAAAACAAGTTACTCAAAAGTCATGTTCATTTTATTTCTATGGTTTCCTTTTATTTTATTTCTTATTAGAATAGTGTTCCTTTATAATATATATATATATATATATATATATATATATATATATATATATATATATATTATTTAAATACAAGTATATTATCTATTATAATGGTCTGAAAGGAAGAGAAAGTTACCAGTCTTAATGTATCTGCCGACAGAGCGCCACTAGGCTACTTGAACCTAGAAAATTTATAGAGTAGGCAGATACGCACTGTTAAGATTCCACTTTATTTTATATTTAGACCATTAGCCCTTGCCACTATCTCAGTAGAGATGCAGAGATAATAATATTCTTATTTAAAATATAACTTTGTTTAATTTGTATCTTAAATATAAAAAAATAACAGCCACTGCCAGTAATTAACACACAAACAACATTTATTTACACACATATATAATCATATAAAGTTTGAGGAGCAACATTTATTATTTTAGATTTTAATAATAACTTTTAATTTAAATTATTATTTTAAAATTTTAAACCATCCGCACAGATAAATTTAATATTTTTTTTAAGATTGTCGAGTATGAATAGACTACATAGATTGCATTTGAAAAGAAAATATTCTATCCCTTATTTAACCTTAGGCCAAAAATTCACAGTTGAACCGACGTCAATCCATCTGATACATTGATGTATTCAATGCAGCATGAAAATACGACAGCACAAAATACTGTATTGTCAGGAATGTACATCTGCACAGCATGGTTAGAGAAGTCATTGATTCTTGTCCAAACAGAAATATTATATCTGTCTGGCAAGAAGAACAATAAAAAAACTCCATAGGAAGGGACTGCATTTTCCGTCTTACTATTCCCTTCCATAGGCAAAAAGGGGGTGTGCGGTGTATAATGGAGACCCTGCATGTAGTGAAACTCATACTACATTTACTAATTACATCAATATATCCAACCGATTAACCCAATTTAACCATGAAACAAATAACCTAAGATTAACCCTCCTGTAACTAATTAATATAACTTTACAAATCTATATAGCCATTCATGCCCGACTTAAATTTAACATTTATATAAGTTTGCACAGATGGATTTTATAAAAGTTTGTTTTATAATGTTGAGTATAGATCAGCTACATAGATTACACGATTAAAAGCATTTCAAAATAAACATAAATGATCAAAATATAAAGTCATTGATGGAATTGCAGAGGGAAATTTACAAGAAACCCAGTGGTATTCATCATAAGATGCCGCATTGACACCAATAACTTAAAAAACATTTTAGATACTCACAATAAGGTATCATTATTTACTGAATGTCTATATATTTTAATCAAATATGAAAACAAAAATATAATTAACCGATAACGAATCCATGCAAGCATCTATACCCAACTTAAATTTAATGCATTTAAATAATTTATACAATACATATTAATAAAAATAAAATGGAAATGATTTTTAGCAAACTCAAATGTATAAAATTAAACATTAATAACTAATTTGAAACTTGAAAGTCAGATTAAAGTTCTTTTTCAAATTTAAGTTAGCTGAATATTGAAAACTTGTCAAATCTTAACGACAGTTCTTAATTATTTTTAAATTTTATAGTTCATGTCTTACAGTAGAAGTCTTATCTGGGTTCCTGGTGCTAATTCCCATGACATCTCTATTTGAAGTCTGGTCTGTTGTTCTGGAGAAGGCCTTAGTTGGTTCAATCCTGGTATTACAATCATTTTATTTGAAATAAGTGAGAGAGAGTGACAAGTGCATCTTATAGCCCTTCTCACAAAAAAAAAAACAAGCTGGAATTGTTCTTAATTTCAATATTTTTCCTTTTATAGTACTCCTCCAGATTCATTGAACATCGTTTCCTGTTGCAATAATTTCCATTAAGATCCAAGCAATTGGTTACTGTTTCTATTGGACATTCTAAATTTTTTTTATTCTCTTATCTATATCTTTCAACTGACTTTTTTCTATAAGATCCCCAAGGGCTAGTTTGCTTTTCAATTAATTTATAAAACAATCATTTCCATTTACAAAAATATTTTATCTTTAGATCTTGTACTTTTTTCTAAAAGTATGTTCAAATATATATATTTTTAAAAAGAAAATAACTTTTAAAGTTTTGCATCTGTGCGAATATATATACATATACACGTTTAACAACTCTTTAATTTTTTTAGCTTTTATTTACGAACTTAAGAAAAAATTTATTTAAATTTTAAATTAATGTAATGGCATATATTATTACACTATACTGAACTTAATGTAATTAGAAGGGTTTTGAATTCAGACTTTCAAACTTTATATATCTATTCATTCCATCTTATACAACTCACACCATGACCACATACATGTAAAAACTGAAATGATCTCCAATATATGTATTTTGTGTTGATACAGCACTCATCAATTGATTCAGATCATCATCTCCCACACACATATATAATCAGTGATCAGTTTATATTAAGGTAGCAAATCTTCAAACTTTAATGGACAGATTTCAATGTTCTCCACCTTCCAACTACTCTTCAGCCATCCATATCACTAAAAATCTGATAATGGAATAATGTATGGAGCTTGAAAGTTAGAAATCAAATTCTGTCTAATTATATTAAGTTCAGTATAGACAATTTACTTGTATTTAAATATTATATATTCAGCTTATATTCTGCCCATACATGAGAAGACAGAGTGACTTAAATTCAACATGAGTAAGACAATAAGATTGGCAACAACAAGGAGGCTTTGAGCATTCCATTATCAGATTTTTAATGATATGGATGGCTGAAGTGTTTGAGGATGAAGATTGAATGATATGAATAAAGTACATATTGCTATTTTAAATTTTTAAGAAGAAAGAACTTTAAATAGATATCAATAAATGTATTTATATATGTTGAAAATGTAAGGAAGATAAATTTAATAATAATTTTCACATACCATTTACATTTTTACACCATTGATATTTCTTAATTACAGTTCCATTTGTTTTGATGTTTTCGGTAGATTTCTACAATTATAACAATGATCCATGCTTCCATGAACATTGTTCTAGATGGTATCAAGTTAGTTTTCTCTTATTAAATATTAATGTTGATATTCATATCCGAATGTCAACTGCTTCAAATTATTAAGCATAATATTTTTAACATGTTAGAAAAATTATCACCTTTTTTATATTATTAACCATTTCATTTATAGTCATATAGATATTACCTGAAAAGGGTTCATTCCATCTCCTTTCTAATATTTACTCCAAATGTGTTATAATTTTGTCTATCAAATCCATAAAATATTAAATAAGACGTGTAAACAAATAGATATTTCCCCGAAGTAAAAAAAAAATGTATTGTTACTAAACAACAATGTGTTTTTTTAGATTGACTCTGATATTCTTTCTTTATAATTATAACAAAATTTATTATTTTTCAATACAATAAGGCAAATCTTTTATTTTCATTTTCACCTAAATAAAATATATATTTACTCTCGCATTCATTCCAACTTCTGAATTAATTTAACAATTTAAATATGAATTATATTTAACATAATACAAACGAATGATTCTTAATTTGCCTTTTTTATATATTTATGATCTGATACTATAGTTGGATGATATGTAATATATATTGATATTTTAAATAGAAATGTACATGTATTACAATGAAGTTTTTATTCATTTCTACATTAGACTTTTAAAAAGAAAGGAAATATAACTATATAAAAATTTTTTTTTACTGAATCATAAATTAAATTATAATTATCAACTAATTTTTTTAATTACACACACTCCCTCATAATTATAAAAATCGAATTGGAAATTTTCTAATTCTCATCTTAGCTTTGACTTTACTTATGCAATTGTTCATACATCTTATTTTAAACTCATCAACACCGTTTTTTTTTTTTACATTAACACAGCTGATGGCATTATTTCTGCGAATAAATATTTTTATTTTACTTTTATAGTTTATTACAATGGTAGATTGGTGAATTCAGTGGCTAAATGATTCTGAATTTTAAAGTAAAAAAAAAAAAACAATACCAGTTTGCTTGTATGAATCCCAACTATTTACTTCGAAGTTCAAAAATCATATGATTTTCTAAGCAGAAAAATAAATTTTTTTTTTTTTTAAATCGTACTTTTTTCATATTTTCAACATATCTATTTTTTAATAGATTTTTCTTTATTCAATTGTTATTTAATTTTTATATATCTCTGTTTTTTTTTATTTTATCAAAAATGCTTAGTTCTGTTATAAATGAAATCAAACTGTCACATCTTACTTTATTTTCAAATAATGGACTAGTCTACAATTTCATCTTATTTAGATTAGATTGCACATTCATCGCCATGAATCCTATGCTTATACAGATAGATAACGTATAGCCAATGGCAAGAACAAGCCAATAGGCAATGATGCTCACTGAATCTGAATATTTCCATTAAGCTTGGGGATCTGGCAATAACTAACCAGTCTTTTTGAAGGTAGGGTCAGAGAACTACTGTCAAATTTGAATGGCAGTATACACACTCTTTAGAAAACTACTGTCACAAAGCTGAAAGACAGAATTCACATTCTCCATACATGTTCTGCAGAGAAATACGGTCAAATATGAATCACGATATGCATGCACTATAGAGAACTACTGTCACAATGCTAAAAGGCAGAATTCATGTTCTCCATACATGTCTGCAGAGAAAACTACTGTTAAACCTAAATGGCAGTATACCCTTTCCCTAGATAACTGCTGTCATGGACTGAAAGATAGAATCTCCATTCTCCACACAACAGCAGTTAAGCTAAAGAATTGACACAGTGAGGCAAGTCCACATTCAGGATTGAAAACTGATAGAACCAATCATTGGCATGAGTCAAGCCATTATAGTATAGCTGGAAGTGTCATCAGACCTACTCGTGAGGCAGGCTAGCCAAAATACAGCTGGAAGCTGCAGTCCCTTTTTCCATAATTCACCTCAGAACTAGGCACTATACCTCACAACAGTAACAGACAGAATATATCCATTTATAAAATATATTGTAAATATGAGTATATATTTGTTTTCATATTCAGTAATAAAGACAATGTTAGAAACACATTTCCACGTATTGGTCTTTACATGAGTCTGATTATTAAATCACATATCTTTTGTGTATAATCCAGACTAACCACAACAGATCTGGTACAGTCAACAAAATAAAATAAAAAAAATTTCCCCATCGCTGGAAGGGGGGGGGTAAAATGACAAAATCTTGCCTCTGTGAGTCATTAGATTTTGTCATTAATAAAAAAAATTGACTTCAAATGTTATTGGAATGTCAATATAAAAAAATTACAATCAAACAAGAATGATTACTTTTATTAATAAAAGCAGACCCCTCCAGTGGATTGCTAGATTTTGTCTTGAATTAAAGATTGATTGTTAAGAAAATAATAGCTTGTCAAATAAAGGTTAAAAATCAATTTGAGCAGTTACTCTCACAAATAAATATATATTTTTTTCTTCCACTGCATAAAGAAGATAAAAAGAATGAAATAAAAATTGAAGAATTTGATTCAGCCTGACCAGATAACTAGCCAAGCTGTAAAGATCAAGTAATCTTCTATTTACAGGCTATTCAAATAAAAGCTTGAATTAAATAAAGCCTGAATTAAAATTAGCCACGCTCATGTTTGTGATTAGATCTCAGACTTATAAGGTTCTTAAAGCCCAACACACTCTGATGTGCTGTATGACAATGATTTAGGCAAGGCTTTGTCTCTATTAACTAACCTTTTTAACTCCAAAACCCTAATGATAATGAAGAGATATTTTAATATTTGTACATAAGGGGAAGATGGAAAAGTTAGAGATTTTGTTATTAAGAAAACTAGCTTTAAAATGCAATTTAAAAGACTTTCTTAATAAAGCGCTGTGATATTGTCATATTTGCAGAATGAGAAATTATAGTCTCAGAGTCAAGCTCCTAATGGAATCTGACATAACATTTGTTTATGCTTTCTCTCAAGCAACTTTTGTGGAATCAACAGTTAGTCAAGCAAATCCCATGAAAAAAATGAATTATAGCATTCAACCCATTAAGCAAGAAACTGGGTCAGTCAAATACTCAGCTGACAGTAAAAGTCACTGCTCATATAAATCAACATCAATGAGTGAAAAGACAATTTGATAAGAACATAATGGATGAGTATATTCCAAAAAGCCAGAAAGGCAATTCAAAATATAAGAAAAAATGCCTGTATAAACTATGTGAATGACATTAACTCTATTTTTAAATACAGAATTTTTATTAATAAAACATCTGTGACAATGAAACTGGACATGGGGACTGTGATGTCCATTGTGTCAAAAAAGACTTGGGATATTATTAATAAAAATAAATAAATATCAATTGCATACTAGTAGCAAAGCTACTATTGATTATCAAGGCAATCTAGTAACACTCTTGGATCAGGCACGAGTGAAATTTAAATATCTGCCTTTTGTTGTATCTGCTGGTAAGACAGAACAATATATTAGGATGTGGCTAATTCACTCACTTAGGTTTTACAATGACTAAAGGGAACCAGCTCACAACAATAAATTCAAACAGAGAATTCAAACAGAGTCTACCTAGAAGTAATTAATAATAATACAGATTTTAAACTAATGCATGAAACTAAAAGTGCAAAAAAAGTGGATAGGTATTCACATCATATGCTGCATGTTTAAGGAAACCACAAAATTAGTTCCAGAAGTGGTGGTCCAGTTAAAAGATTACAAACAGTAGTGGTTAAAACGGCCTATGGATAACAACTTCATCATCACAGAAACCATCTAAGGTTAAATTACCAGTCCCCAGCCAGAAATGAAGTCTTATCAGATGATAAAGGTGCAATCCAACAATACTGAGTCATTATTCAGCTATGAAGAACCTATAGTTCCAAGTCCAGGTATTAGTAAATACTCATAAATGACAAAAAGTCTCAAGCCAACAATGGTGAGTCATCAGCCAGCTGTGAGGAATCTACAGTTCTGAAATCAACAAATGATGACACTGGATTTACTAAGAAGATTACCAAATCAGATAAAACTACAAAGTGAAAAATATGCCTATCAATGCATCTTTATGAATATGTTCTCCAAGACTAATGTTAGTCAAGGGAAGGGAATGTCATATTTTATAACTTTAAATAATGAACTAGTCCAGATTTCATCTTATCTAGATCAGATTGAGCATTCATCACCATGAACCTATGTATATACAGATAGATAACACATAGCCAATGGTAAGAACAAGTCAAGCATTGATGATGCTAACTGAATTCAAATGGATGGGAATCTGACAATAAATAGTCAGCCTTTTTGAAGGCAGGATCAGAGAACTACTGTCAAACCTTTAGGATAGTATACCCACACTCCATAGAAGTACTGTCACAAAGCTGAAAGACTGAATTCACCTTCTCCATACAAGTCTGCAGTATTCATGCTCTCTACTGAACTACTGTTACAAAACTCAAATACAGAAATCACATTCTCTATACATGTTCTGCAAAGAAATACTGTCAAACTTGAATGGCAGTATACACATGCTCCAGAAATCTACTGTCACAAAGCTAAGACAGAATTCACATTCTCCATACATGTCTGCAGAGAACTATTGCCAAACCAGAATAGCAGTATACACATTCTCCAGAGAACTACTATCACAGAGCAGAAAGACAAAATTTTTATTCTCCAAACAATAATTGTTAATCTAAATAATTCATGCAGCAAGTCAAGCCCATACTCAGGACTGGAAGCTGCTAAAACCAAACATTGGCAGGAATCAAGCTATCATAGTACAACTGGAAGTGTCATTGGATCTACACACAAAGCAGGCTGGCCAAGGAAACAGGACAATTGCAGTCCCTTTTTCTGTAATTCATTCTAGAACTAGGAGCTATATGTCATCAACAGCAGCAGATGGAGTAAATCCATTGTAAAATATATTGTAAATATAAGTGTATATTTGTTTTATTCCACTGTAAATATAATATTAGAAAAAAACATTTATACATGTTGTATTTACATGAGAATATGATTATTAAATCACACACACACACACACATATATATATAATCCATGATAAAGACAACACAAACATAACTATTTTTTATTTGTAATTTTTTTCATTTTTCTCTCTTTACATTTTTGTTTAAAATACAGTCTTCTAGTTTTACCTGTTAGAAATCTCAATTCATTGTTATCATTTTTACACATACTTTATTATTATATTTTTCACTTCTGTTATTAATAATCTCATTTTGAATGTAAGATTTAATTTACTCTTTTACTTTCTCACATCTTTTTCTCACATTTCACAAGTTTTTTTTTTTTTAATATTAAAACAATAAAGTCAAATATTCTAAATCCATTTTACAACAAGAATTTGTCACAAATATGGTGACTAAATCAACTTTTGCTCAACAATTTTAATGATAGAATTAATCCAATCTCATCAAGATACTATACCCATCATGAAATTTCACATTATTAATGCCATACAATGTAATATTGTTATAGCCCTTGGACATCTTTACTGAATAATGGAATAGGTAAACTCAATTATCAAGCTATATAAAATAATTAATTTTATTTGCTACCAATTAATCTAAATTATCATTCATTTGTGTAGGTAATTTGAATTTAATTTCTTTATCAAAATATAGATCACAAAATTAAAAAACAAATTTATTTTAGCTATAAAAAAGCTTAATTTACATGTTAAACATAAACATATTAACATATGTTGGAGGAATCTTTTTTTAATTTAGATTTTATTCAAGAAAATACTGATCTAATAAATCCAATTAAGTATCAGTTCACTGATATGCAACTTTATGGCTTTTTAAAGGAAGTTGTATATTTTTCATGCATTCATCTGGACACTATTTTCAAGGTGAAAACTTTAGTGAGACTTCAAAATCTTTATGCACTACAATTTTTTCTAAAATTTTTGTTTTATATATATTTAAGAGTTAAAAGCATTCTAAATTTTGGGAAAAGGATCATGAATAGAATGAATCCATGTCCTTAGAATTCTGGTGTTTATTAGCACACATTTGCCAATGTTACTGGTAATGTGAAATTAATATTATCATTCAGATGAAATATGCCACTTAATAATTATTAAATTAATAATCAATTATATTTGTCTGGAGAAAGCATCTCTTTTTTTAACACCTGGATTATAATAATTAAATAAGATATACTATGTAAATATTAAATTAAACAGAGCCATATTCCATTTGGCAGATATATGTTGAACAAATGTATGATTATAAACATCAGATCTCCAAGAATAAATGTATTCACTTTATTCTTGTTCTATTGTTCAGCATTAAAAGTGCTTTTAATTCATGGCTCATGGAGGGTGACTTACCCCTTCATTTACATACACACATTGTGCAATGTTTAATTGAATGTTTATATATTTAAGATTTGTTTTTATTAACCAATGCTTTATCTCTAGATTCTTTTATAAAAAATTTTTGGGAATATATTTTTTCGACTATTGCAATCATAATCATACTTTACACAACTCAGACTCTCCTTTTCATAAATAGTCATTCAACCGTATAATATTTCTATTTACTTATAGAAAAAAATCTTTAATCCATAATATGTTTTTGTTGTTTTTTATATGTGTAGTTCAATGTGAGAAGTACTTCAAAGCATTGGTGGTCGAGTGGTCAGCACAGCTGCCTTAAAAGCAGTTGTCCCGGATTAGAACCATTTTTATGGGAAAGAAATATAGGTATTTCTTAAATACTTAATTAAAGATAGATATGTAAAATAAATAAACGGAAAATAGACAATTTGAACTCAAATGTTTGATTTTTCTAATCAGTATAATGTTATAAAAAATGATTATTTTACAATAAATGATATATATTATAATAATTTAATTCCTTACATATGCAAAAGATAAAAGTCAAATAATTCTTTAAAAAGAAACAATGTAGAAAACATTACTCACAAGATTATATATACAACTTTTGGATGGTGTTTTTACGTTTTTCTTTTTTGTTTTACCTTCTAGCTAAAAATCGTTAGCTATCCATTTACTCATCAAAAAATAAATGATCAACTATGGACTATCTAAAATGAAAATAGTAAGCCTGATATGCAACTCGAGATAATTTCTAAGTTTTACAAAGAATGCATTCGAATACTAGGCAGGCAGCTTATAGAAATATAGCTGTTACCACTACGTCAGTAGATTCTTTCTACTATTCTGGAAGCGATGTTTATAAAGCATTAATCAAAATGCTAAACAATTGATAACAAAGCAGTGCATTTAACTTTCTTAATATAACTATATTTAATAGACCTTAATAAGTATGATCTATCATTTATCGAACTGCTATCAAGAAAAAATGTTTTTACTTAAAAGAAACAAACAAATAAGAAAATAGAATACACACTTTCTATTTTATTTTTTTTTAAAAATACATAATTATTTGGCAGAAATAATTTTAAAATGTATGTATGATATTCAATAATTCATTTCTAAAAAAAAAAAAAAAACGTATTCCACGCTACAGTAAATAATTTAATAGTATGTTCTTCAACAAATGAATTCATATATAAATTGAAAAAAAAAATCTTGCATATCTCTTCTCTTTTTATTTTACTTTTTTTAAAAACCATAATCTCATTTAATATTGTTTTTTTTAATCTTCCTAAATTATTTCTTCAATTTATAGTCTAGCTGAGCAAATAAAAAAAAATTATAATAGCTTTAAATCTTTTCCTTAGTCAATAACCAATTATTCTAAGGGGTTAAAGGTTATATCTTTAAAAGATTCAAAGACTTACTTCAATCAAAATGAACTTTCGTAAAATGATTTTTACTAAGCCAATTTCTTCAATCTTACTTCATTTTTTTTTTTAATCGATGAAGATCAACAAATTGAAAATCTTTGTGGTTGAACTAATACAAATTTAATTGAATGAAAGCAAGGTCGTCTGCTACAGAAGTTGATTGGCAGCATAATAGCGGAATAATTTTAAACTAAAATATAAAGTTTAGAAGGAATAAAGAAATTCTAATTCCTAATAGATTTAAAGTACTCCTTAAATAGCACAATTTATTATTAATTGCTTCAAAAATAATTAATTTTTCTTATCTTTCTTTGTAGGAAGAAAAGTAAAAATCTTTTTTAAAATGTTACACAAATCTTTGGACACACGCGCTTATTGAGGACGATATTCAATCAGTATGCTTCGAATCTTATTATTGAAATTTAAAATAATTTCAATGTAATAGTTAAAAATGATAATAATTAATATTTACAATATGAGTAAATGTTATTTCAAAATGCAATTATTTTAATAAAATATATTTACATTGTGCTGATCATTTTGCGTTATTCTTAATAATTCAATGATATTCTACAGAATATGCAGCATATAAAGACATTATTTTAAAATTAACAATATCCTTGCTAATTCAAGAATAGTCTATAAAATATTCTCAATGTTTTGACAGCAATCCATAAAGACAGTTTAGTAACTAATGATGAAAAACTCAGATGCTTTATAAATGAGTGATAAACAAAAAATCTGTGGGCAACTTTTAGCTTGGATAGTTATCAACTTAAAAATGTGACTGCACTTTATTAGTAGCATACTTTTCCACCTTTTTTGCCACAGTAATCTTTAGAAAGTAATGATAGTTTTCAGATGACGCTTCTTAATAAATCCCTATTCTGGGGTTTTCTATTCAAAACCCTCCAGACTAGTTTCAAGCTTATGACTTATCAATTTTATATCAATGACAGGAACTGGAGAGAATATGCATTAGATCCTAAATGTATAGTTGCACTGTTTCAAGATTCAAAGAATCTCATGGATTTTATTAGTGAGGTTCTTTGAATCTTGAAACAGTGCAACAGTGCAACTATATGTTTAGACTCTAATGCACATTTTCTCCAGTTTTTATCATTTATTACTATGTTATACTATCAAATTATTATTCCAAATTGCAAACAAAAAATGTTTTCAACCTAAGCCAACTTGCTTGTATAATGATATAAAATTGATGAAAGACATAAGCTTGAAACTAGTCTGGAGATTTTGAATAAAAAAATTGATAATATGGATTTATTAAGCACTGCCATTTGACAATTATCATTGCATTCTAAAGCTTACTGTAATATAAAGAATTTGGAAAAATATGTCATTAAGATAGCAATATGTAAGCTGAAGTCATGTGATAGTTGATGTGATATTTTATTGGTATATATCAAATCCTGTTCACAGTAGTTATTAAAAAATTAAGGAGATCTTACTATATAGAACTGAATTAGATTCAGTTCTATTAAGCAAGTTGACATAGATTAAAAACATTTATATGTTTTTAGTTTGGTCTAATATTTTTATAGTATAGCATAGAAGTAAACAATACAAGTTGGAAAGAATGTACATCAGATCCTAAAGGTCCAGTTTCACAGTTCCAAAATCCAAGATTTCTCACTGATGAAAACCATAGGCTAGAAACCAGTTTGAAGATTTTGGATAGAAAAACACAGGGTAGGGATTATATTAAGCACTATTATCTGGCAGCTATCATTGCTTTCTAAGCTGCTTGCAAATGGCACAGTGATGTGATAGATCATATGATATTTTATTGGGTATGAATTACTTTAAAAATTTATGTTTAGAGCAAAATGCTGACATGGATACTGAGGTACAATGTATTCTCAAATACATGGTTACAGTGACATTTAGCAAATTAAAATATAGAGAATTTCATGGATGATGTGATTACTTCCAAGTAAATTAGTTGTATGTTGTACTTGAACATCATGATACTTCTCGATTAACTGTTTATAAAAATGGTTTTTGGTCTGGTATTGTTTGGCACAGAAATAAGATAACAGACTTTAAGCTAAAAATTCTTTCATCAATTCTCAATTGAGTCAAGTAGAAACTTCTATAATTGGTCAATTGAATGGATATGTATTACTGTGATGAATTTTTTACTTCCTATCGAATCATCTTCCAAGCCACTAAACATTAATCTTCATATTTACAATCAGTAATTTGATCATTATTTCATTGTAATTCTTATTTTAATTATCTTACTGTTATTCTTATTTTTGTTTTACCTTTTACCCCACCAAATTTTCATTTAAACACTTTCTCTATATTGCTATAGGGTGTTTCACACATGTATGGCATTACAGTTAAAGTCACATCATCTGCAAATCAAATGGATGTCTCAGCATTATTTAGATTTTATTTTTCTACATGTTTTGATAAATTGTTGTCTGCAAATTATTACAAATGACTCTCTTATTTATTTTATTGTATTTTCATTATCCATTCCAAAATACAATAACTTATCCAGTTAAAAGAATGTATGTATATTTTTTGTCTATCAATATTTTTATTTATAATTTTATTAAATGTTTTTTTTAAATCTAAAAATATAATAATTTTATATTCTTCCCACATTTAACAAATAAGAAAATCACTAGAGTGAAATAAATCATATTTCTAATATTCTTTTTTGTTCTAAAATCAAAAATAAAAATCATCCAACAATGTAACTGATAATTGATTTCAAAGCTTTACATTCAGTGGGAGAAGATGAATTCAAGAGCAAAAGATTTCAATATCAATTCTCAGCTTGAGAATAAACTGGTACTGGTGGCTTTTACTTTCCACTTAATTATTTATTTAATTTTTTAATAAACTATAATTGTTACAAAAATGTTAAATCCCATATTTGTATCATAAATTTGAGTGCAGGTTTCTGTCAATCCTTTTGTTGTTTCAAATTGAATACTTTAAATCTTTCAATTGAATTTTTATACATGATAACATTTCGATCAATTTAAACAATCATTTGTCTTAACATGATAGATTTCATTCTTGACAATTTTCTATATATTTTTTATTTTTACGAGGTATAAGTCTTTGTAAAATTATTTCATCTTATTGAAAATTATCAATTAATAATTTTAGTTTTTGTTCCAACAATTAATGTTTATTTATAAAGGTAATTCTTCTAATCTATTGATATATTTCTATTTATATCTATAGATTAAACCCTTCTATTTTATTGGTTTTTTACTTGAAAGTATTTTTGACCAGCTTTATAAATCATTATCATTTTTTTTTATATCTCAATGTTCATTCTTGCAGTGTTTTGTTATTTATATTTAGCTACTTTCCTCAATTTTAATGTCACTTTTTGGCAAAAAAAAAAAGTTTTATATTATTACCATTTTTATTTTTAATCAATGCACTATCTATTATTTATTATCTTGCATTGTCTTCTGATATTTGAAATATATGTGCTTTCTTATAATGCTCATACTATATATTTATCTTGATTACATTTTTTCTCCATTTGCTTTTATTACATATATAAAAAAATCATTTTTTAAATTTATTTCTAATTTTGTATCCTTAACATTATCATCATCATCATCATCATCATCATCATCATCATCATCATTATTATTATTATTATTATTATTATTATTATTATTATTATTATTATTATTATTATTATTATTATTGTTGTAGTTGTTGTCATTATAATTGTTGTTGTTGTTATTATTACATTATTATCATCACCAAATGTTCTTATCTACCAACTTTTTGATATGGAAGAGTTTTTTTTTGTTCACATTCCTTCATTTTTGTATTTGAAAATACTTTCAAAGTTATCAAAATAATGATATGCTTTAAAAAAATCATCTTGCTGTTTACATTTAAGCAATGTAAGAAAAATATATATCATATTTAATAAGCTTCCAATTTAAATAGGACATAAAAAGTAAAATGCACATATACAGTGAGTCCTAAAAATCTTTGTCCAATATTAAATTTAAATTAAATATATTAATAAATTTAAAGTAGAAACATTTAAAAGCGTGTAGATTAGGTTTTAAAACATAGATTGAAGTTTTAAAGCAATATATATATATATATATAATTTTTACATTTTAACATAACCATTATTGTTCATACTACTTTATTCAATTAATTTCTCAATTCTATGAAGAACTTCATCAACTGCTGCTCAAAGATTGGGTAAGTATTTTTAACTTTAAATGATGTAAAAGTGAATTTTAATGATTTTCCATTATTTTATGAAAGTTTCATGATTTAGATTAGGTAATAAAGATGAAAAATAAAAGCTATCAGTTTATCTATCTGAAAATTTTACATTAATTAAAGCATAAAAATATTAATGATGAGATTTTTTTAAAGTGCTATTTAT
The DNA here is from genome assembly GCA_028023455.1 of Epiperipatus broadwayi. Lineage (NCBI taxonomy): Eukaryota > Metazoa > Onychophora > Udeonychophora > Euonychophora > Peripatidae > Epiperipatus > Epiperipatus broadwayi. The sequence continues at coordinate 1,452,306 of JAQFVV010012404.1, read as the reverse complement.
TGTAAGTTTCTTACACATAATTATATATCAAGATAAATACTATTAATCAATATAATATTTGCATAATATATTTGCAGTAGATATAGCTGAAATTTAATGAAATAAACAATGTTAAAAAATAAATAAATGAATATGTAATAGGTCAAGATTAAAAAATGGTAAATGCATGTAAATGGTAAAAAATCAGTATTGAAGCAGATGATCTGATGCTCAGATCCTGCTTCACAGCCCACATCCAATCTCCTACCATCTAACTATATTCAAACCCACCATTACGCACGTATATACATAGCTAATAATATATATATTTCTTTTGCTTAGTATTTTAACATAAATCATGTAAACACTTATGTATTTTAATTTGAAAATATTTTATTTAATAATATTCTCATGTGTATACGGGCGTAAGTAATAAATCTATATATATTTCAGTGTAGGAGATTGCGAATAAATTAATAAAGTTATATTATATATAAGGTATCATATATGAAACTTATTATTTTTTCATATATAATTTTGTAGCCAGAAATGATGCAATCTTGTTAAAAAGTCTCTCGAAAAACAATTACCTGGAAGATTCCTTAGATAAAAGTAAAAGATTACGATTTTGTAATAATAAAATAAACCCATTAGTGGAAATTGTCGATGCTAGCTTGTTTTAAAATCATAAGATTTATTTTAAAACAATCATTTGAGAAACTGATAACAAACTTGCATTGTTTCAAACATCTTACTAGATAAGAGTATCTGGTCAAACTATTCCAGATGAACCTTAAGTGCTTAAACCACCTCAGGTCCAGCAGTAGTTGCTAAGTTACATCTTCAAAATAAAAGTATATATGCTGCTGGATTTGAATCCACAAAAAGAGGAGACCACTAAATAAATATGTTGCTAGACATATTCCACGCCAGTTTTGATTTTCACTCAATGTGCCATGAGTAGGGGAAATTTCGCCTTTTTCCTCCATTCTAATATGCTGTTCCCATAAACGAAGCTCTGCATCCCATACTGATGAACTTTATATATTTTTCCAGTGAACGTGAAATGCTAACTATCAAATAATAATGCTACCCTAGATCTAGTGAAACAATACTGATGGACTGACTCCTAGTAAAATCACTCTTCCAAATAAGCAAGGTAAAAGAACTTTGACCGCTCATAATTCTTAAATCCTGCCTTCTCTGTAATATTTATATTTTAATCATCTATATTAAATGTCTTCAAAATATGTAATTCTTATAACTCTATATAACTAATCAATATTAAGCCTCCTATAAAATGTTTTTCTTTTCTTTTATTTCCAAGCGGCAAATAATTTTCATTTAGATTTATGTATTTATATTTTAAAAGAAATGCCAATGATATTCTAAAATCACAAGCATATAATTTATTTTCGTTTTCCTCAACCATCATTTATCAGGTAATTAATTTATGACTTAACCAAAACAAGTTTTATTCGACTTGCCCAAATGCTCGTGATTTTAGATAAACAAACTAATTATATTTTTATATTTACTGTAGAAAAACAGATTGGCATCTGTTTTTTTTTTTATATTTTCCTTCCTAAATAATGCGCTATCTCTTATTCTTAAATTATATTATATATGTAAAACCCATCTTAGCTACTACCACCACCCACTTATTTTGTAATAAATTATATATTTTCATAAGGGCATTTATTAACCAAGATTGAGATTTATTAAATGTGTGGGAAGAAATGAATAATATTAAGTAACATAATGTAAAAGGGGGGGGGGATCTTAAGATCTTAGTTTTATATTTAAGTATAATTATTATCCAGGTTTGCTTAATGAAGCCATATCATTATGCCGAATATTTCATAATTTATGGGCAATAAATATGTTTAGATAATCTTTAATCTTTAGAGTTATATTATATTATTAAGTGTTACATGCATAAAGACCATTTCGTTTATATATATGTCCGTGCTTCTTTCTCATATGGAGGTATTCGCTAAGTCGAGCCCCATCGTCATTCTCAATGTCCTTGAACCAGGCTGTAAAACCACCCTGGGGACATACTTGGTCTTATGTGCATGCTTTATATGGGAATCGCTCTGGAAAATCCAGCCCGATAAAGACATAGCCGACCGTCCTTCGTCTCAAACTGACCCTGCCTATGTTGCAGAGGGAATCGGTAAACTTCATTATTAAAATTCATGAAGCACACTCCAGGATCCATCATTGGACAACCCCAATCTGCTGCCATGCATGCACCACCTTTCAGTGTATTATTAGTTGCCCAGAAATAGCCATAAGTTGTAATGAGATGATTTCTGTAAACAGACATATTTCCATTAGTTGACTATACATATTAATGCAATAGATTTAGTATCGTGTATATAATTATTCATTATACGTCCCGTGCATTAATTAACTATAACTCAAATTAATAATAATATTGAATATAACCAAATGTAATGTCTGCTTGTAAAATTTTTGTCTTTTTAAATTAAGTAAATGCTCTTTTCATCTCTGGGGGTATAATAGTATTCTAGCAATGTATTCCAATAGTGCTAATTCACTAAGTCACACATATATATTATTGGCATAGCCGCAAATATCATGTTATTGTTAAATATGAATTAAATATCGATATAATACTTATGAGGCTAATGCTGAATAAATAACCCGACATAATTTTTTTATTAATAAATCTTAAATATATATATATATCAACTCTCGAACCATTGCTTTCTTTTAGTTAAGTTAATATCTTAAGTTATTAATGATGCTCAATATGACTAGATGATCTCCGCTAAATACATAATTAATATGCTAGCTCACGAGCCTTCTTTGCTCCTAAAATATAGTTAGTTGTTAAGTTAGTCTATCATTAAAATTTAGCCTAGAGTCTTTTTGTGTCTTCGATGAGCGATGCCGGCGGTGAGAAGTAAATTAGATCAATGTCATCGGGATTGTTGTTTATAATGTTATAGATCTGGGAAATAGGCAAATAGGACAGAGTTCATGAGTGTTCCTGACCTATGTATCTTGCACACGATTGGATTTGAGGTACTTTTGCCTAGATGCTAGATCTTGTTATGTGAACAACAAAGCCGACCAGCACAATATGGAGCAAAAGAATTAAAATAACTATCAATGATCAAATCAGACAATGTTCCAAAATAAAGTCATCTTAAAATAGATTGCAAATAAATTGTTAATACCAAGAATTTTCTTTGTCTAATAAAGTTATAAGAAAGTTAATAAACTTTCTTTAGCAGATTGTTCTATTAAGTTCATTTACTAAAAACATATTTTCTTCATCATCTGATAGTATGTGTATTTTCTAACATTTTTTTTTAAACATAAAGAGAATATTTAAAATGTGTTATAATTTAAAAAGTGACTATAAAAGAGATAAAAAAGTATAAGATAAAATAAACAATTTCTTTTGTTTTGTTTTCTCTTCAATATTTTAATTACCTACAAGTTTTGAAGAACAGCTTCAGTGTGTTCTGGAAAAGTTTATTTAACAATTTTAATTTGAACCCTTTAGAGAGATAAAGTTTTGAAAGAAAAGAAAAGATTTGAATATTTTTTATTAAATTTTTGTTTTAGTTGATTAGAACTATTTTTTCATCTTTTTTCTTTATCTCTCTCCAAAAACATTAAGCAATGTTTATCAAATCAGGAATAATTAAAGAATTATTTTGGTATAAAAAAACTAATTAAAAAGGAATTTCAAACTATAGTTGCAATTTTTTTTAAATAGAACATTTTTTTTGCAAAAATAGACCTAATTAGTCAATGTTTAATTTGATCATGTAGAAAACAAAATTGTGATTGGTTGAAAACAGGATTGTTCCAAAATGTACCATATGGGAGGATAAATCAGTAGACTTGTATCTTATATGAAAAGATATGCCTTAATACAGTTGCTGGAAAAGACAGTAGGAAAAGAGTCTTGGGGCAGCTGTTGAAAAGAGCAGTCATTCCTGACTCAGCGGCTGAAGAAAGAAATAAGCAAAAGTTTAGCTATGGAAAAAAAGTTTTCTATAATGAAGTTGAACTCAAATATGTGCTAAGGTTAACTAAAGCTAAGCATCATCTACCTCCAGATAACCAGCTCACTAGAAAAATGAAAAGGAAAATATACCTGAAGTAATCTGCAACAAGCCTTGTCTCCATCCAAAAGTAAAAAGGTCACTGTCTTTATGTGTTTATCTAGACCTAAAAAATATTAGAAAGAAAAAATGAATAAACTTTCTGTGTGATAGTCTGAAAATATTCTATTGTAAAAATAAATAAATTTAGCCTGTAAATCCTGAACATATTGTACGGGCGGAATGAATAAATTAATTGTGTACTGTGTACATTAGCCTGAAATGGAGAATCCTTAAAAAAAACAAATGAAAACTGAAATTACAAGTGTCAAAGAAGGACTTGAAAAGAAATTAAAACCATAGTAAAAAGTAAGATGTAATATGTTGGACTATTTCCATCATTTATGAGTGAATGTTGAATGTATTGAAAATTTTAAACTTTATTTAAACTTTTCAAATACAAACAACTTGTTAGTAATAACACACAAATAGACAATACAGGTTAGTAATTACACAAAGTTTCGAGTAGTATTATTCTCCACTCTTCTTCAGATGTTGCTGGTCTATATGCACAGTGACACTATTCGCTTAGAAGTTGAACTCGCACCTTTAGGTTCGTGTATATTGAATTTAAGGCAAATGCTCTACCAACAGCTATTCTGTCAAAGGCAACATATAGTAGAAATTTGATATATTTATACATGAACCAACCCTACATTGTGTAATTACTAACCTGTATTGTCTATTTGTGTGTTATTACTAACAAGTTGTTTGTATTTGAAAAGTTTAAATAAAGTTTAAAATTTTCAATACATTCAACATTCACTCATAAATGATAGAAATAGTCCAACATATTACATCTTATAATATACCATCATTACAAACCTTCAGACAAATACATAGTAAAAGGTATTTTTAATGTTCACATTATATCTTCATTTATAGATTAAAAATTTTAACAGAAATAATAATTGAAGAGAATGAATAATTTTATTAATTTAACACTTTCTTGTGAAACATGCTTTTAACACTTTCTTGTGAAACATGCTTTTTTATTTACGTAATTTTCCTTTAAAATTTTAAAAAACATTTATAGATAAAAATTAATTTCTTTTGAAACATTTTTTTCATTCATTTATTTTCCATCCAAAATTATACAAAGGTTAATTTAATTTAAATTTTTTTATCTTTGATTATAGTAATAGTTTTAACAAGGCTGTAAACCTTAGCAATGAGCGTCTGAAAAAATCGTCACTAGGGACCTCATTGCTAAGGTTTACAGCCTTGTTAAAACTATTACTGAAATAATAGTGAGCGTTTAATAAATTTATAATTACAACTTTAAATTATCTTTGATTATGAAAAAGTTGTTTTCTAACCTATATTTACCAGGAAATAACTTAATGATAATTAGTTAATCATGTTTTTATATGAAATTATGTTTTTAGATAAAAATTTATACATTGGAATTATCATATTATCATACCATTCTTATATTTTTAAAAAATTTTTAATCAGTTAATTTATTAAATAATTGTTAAAAATATTTCAGTGCTGTCTTTATTTATCTAGTAATTTGTTCTACAAGTGGATGGTGTGTGTGACTTGATTTTATTATAGCTGTGTTTTAGGGATTTTAAAATTATTCCATTAAAATTATTTAAAGTAGAATAAGTTTTTATATGTATCTTTCTCATGTTTACAGTTATAATCCCTAGAGCAGTGGTATTCAACCACCAGACCACGGACCAGCACCAGGCCGCAGAAGTTTTTTGCTGGTCCGTACTAGACTGGCAAAAAGTTTGTAATAACAAAATAATAAGATTTTAAACTTTTAATTAATATAAACAATTTTTATTTATTTTTTCATTGCACTTTTACCTGATTAAAAAAAAAGAAACAGAACAAAAACAAAATCTAATCAATCATACATAAATTAATTTGTTTTTCTAGTTATCACAGATGTTTATGGGGGGAGGGGATAGAATTAAATTTTTTATTACTTTTCTTAAAAAATTCAAAATTTAAAAAAAAAAAAGTTTTTTATTATACAAACTCCATATATATATAACTTCATCTAAGGCTAAGCTTTTTACATCTTTAAGAAAATTTATCTATAGACTTCTGCCAGTCCGCAAAACCTTATCCTTATTTTTACCAGTCCACATGTGTGAAAAGGTTGAAGACCACTGCCCTAAAGTATTATGATCTAGAGATATCTCTAGAGAACAATAATGGTTAAGTTATATGGATATAGAGGTTTATGTTAGTGTTTAGACATCCATCTAATTATCTGGATGGTGCTAAATTATTACCTTTAAAGTCTAGTCACTGCATGTTATTTTTTTTGTCAGAGAAAATTTAGGTTTTTAGTTGACCTGATACATTAATGGTACCATATAGACAGCTGATGATGATCAGCAAGTATTAATGCCCCATTATTATTTTTTATTATGTATGATAAATTCTGCTCTAAATTTGGAATTGGCTAGATGAGTAGCTTATTAATAAAATATTTTTTACAAATCCAGTCACAAAACATGACTGTTGCTTATTGATGAGTTGATTGTTTGTGTGTAATGCTGGGTAATCTGCACTTATAACCTTATTAGTATATCTATTCATAAAACTATTTATATAGTTTTATTCTTTGCTGATCTCTTGCTCATTATTTGATGTTTTATCCATATATATTCCTCTTATATAGATATTATTATATTCGATCATACTATGGGGATGATGGTGCTTTCTCATCTTGCCATGATACTCCCTTTCTTCTGTACCATAACAATATATTTGTTTTATTTTATTATTTATTTTTGTTTGGTTGCTTAATTAATTAAAAAAAGTTTTACTTATAGTATTTGCCTTGATAACAGATTGAAGATTCATGGTTTAGTTGAACTTGGGCTGTTATTGTGTGATTATATTTATATTGTAGTAGATACTTCCAACACCCCTCCAATGCCTAGTACACAGTATGAGGCCCAACCCTAATTCAAGCCCCATGATATTAGTGTTACTCATTAATGAATAATATATTTAAGTAATGTTAGGGAAATAAAATGACAAACTGTTAATCACAACCTAAGTCTTAAAGCTGATTCTAACCTTTTAACTCAAACCTCTTCCCTGATTAGTTTAGACCCTTGACCTATTTATCAACAGGAAAGGTTGTTAACCACAAATTATCTAATTAACATTCAATTTTATAATAAATCAAGTTTTATAGATGTTTAAAATTAGTTAAAAACACTTTCTGGTTGCCAACAAAAATAGCCAATTAAAGGTTATGCCAGGACAAAAAAATATTACATAATTAAAATTTATATTATGTCTTTAATAATACAAATATTAATACAATTTAATATCTTTATTTATTAGTTTTAAATTTAGACAATTCTCAGAATAAGTTTTAAATGTTTTTAAGATTATTTTAAAATAAATAATATTAAAAAAGTATAGTATTTATTCATTCATACAATATTCATTTATTCATTACTTTAAAATTTTAACATTAATTACTAGCTATTAAATTCTTTTCTAATTAAATTAGTCTAAAATACTTAACCAAAGTATTATATGTTAACATTAAAATGAATTAAAATAGTATAGCTTTAGTTTTAGGTATCTGCAGACCAAAAATAGGGTTTGAACCTGGTTTTTGAACTTTTAAAATTAATAATATTTTGAAGCATTTTAACAGTTAAACTAAAACTAATTGCACTGTTTATCATTGACATTATCAGCTATTTAAATATTTAAAGAAAGACTTTAGCATCTTAAATATTTATTTAAGTTAAAACTCTTACTATTTAAGCTGTATAAAATTATTTTACAGCTGTATAACAGATAAAATACTAATATAGCAACTCTTATACTTAAAATTATGACGTTAAAAAGTATTAGACACAATTTCCACATCAAAATTAAGTTATATATATATATTTTTAGGTGTCTTGTCACAAAAATTTTACTTAACATTTAGCTTCTGCCTAAGCCAAAAGTTATAATATATACATATATAAATAATATAAGTAAATTTTTATTCAAATGTAAAAAAACTAAAAAAATTAAACTATTTTTTTTAAATGTGTATATTAACCTCTATATCTGAAGATAGTAAAATAACTAGACAATAAAGTATTTTGCCATTTTCTTATATCATTATAAATCATATTATAATGTATGGAATGGGAGGGGTAACAAGTGGTGATAACAATAAATCATAAAAAACATCAGACATGATGCAAATAAGACAATATTATAAGCAAGGAATGAACATAAGAAGCCAATATAAACAATTATAAATAATAATATAGCATTATCAGTAACTATCATTAACAATCAAATAGAATATCCTCAAGTTAATTAACAAACATAATTACTATTCAATAAACAACTTTTGTGATTGTATTTAAAAATATATATATATTAGATAGCCAATGCCAAATTTAAGTCATAGTATTATAGAAGCAATCATCAATGTTTCAGATGTATTCACATACATATGAAATCCCATCAGTTCAAAGAGGAGGTGAAGAAGCAGATGAAGCAGATGTTGGAATGGAGAATCATTGAGAAATATTCTTCTCCCTACTGCAATTCCTTAGTAATTGGAAGAAAAAAATAAAGCTGCCTGGTTATGCTTAGATGGCCCTCAGCTCAATAGAACCACAATACATGATTGTACCATTCCTGCCCCATTCAAGACTTATTAAAATGAGATTTAAAAGAAAGAAAGTATTTTCAATATTCGATTTGATCGTCATTTACTGACAAATCAAACTAGGCTTTGCAGACCATCAGTACATGGCTTTTAGATATGGGAGATATTCCTATCAATTTAACTAAATGCCCTTCAGCTTGGTCAACAGTAGATCTGGCTTTCTGAGATGCCTGAAACATGTTTTATCTGCAGAAACAAAAAAAAAACATAACCATATGTGTAGATGACATGGTCATGGCATCTGCATCTATGGAAAAACATCTCCAGTTGTTGAAATTATTCTTTGGAAAATGCAGGGCAAAAGGAATTAAGTTACACTTGAAGAAGAGTACATTTGTATCAGAGGAGATCAATTTTCTGGGTCACTTGGTAGGTCAGGTAGAAATCAAACCCCACCCTGATAAAATAAAGGCCATCATGGAATTTCTTGTACCTAGAAGTAAATGTCAAATATGGTCCTTTTAAGGGTTGTGTAATTTTAACAACAGATTTTGTGAAAATTTTGCTGACCAGACGGAACCTTTTTTAAAGCTGCTCAGAATGGAAACAAGGTGGAATTGAAATGTAGGTCAAGAGGAAGCCTTCAAAAGAGTCAAAAAGAGTTTCATAAACAGGTAGTACTCACATACCCAGACTTTGACAAGCTGTTTTTGCTTTAAACCGATAGCAGTGGGTATGGGCTGGGTGTCACTCTGTCTCAAATCAAACTGGATTGGAGAATAGGGGTGTTGTATTTTATGTCATTTATTGTAGGGGTCTAAAATTAACTACACCATTACTGAGAAAGAGGCCCTAGCCATCATATGGGCTTTTCAAAAATGTCATCTTGTTATTTGGGTTCTGAGGTGGTGGTGATCCACTGACAACAAGAGCCTAGAGTTCCTCAACCATAATTACTTTACTAACAGCCAACTGGTTAGGTGGAGCCTGTACCTGCAAGAATTTAACTATATAGTTCAATACTGCAAAGGGGCAAAAAATGTGGTCATTGACCTTTTAAGTTGCCATCCATCTCCTACCCAACAACAGCATTGAATGTGGACCAGGTGTATATGATGAACATGGCCTTATGTGTTGATAAATCCATAGATCAAGATTTAACCCAGGTGGCTGTAAGGCAATGGAAAGACACAGGTTTGAATCAAATTATAATGTGGCAACAGGCCGAAATCCCAGGGTGAAACTTAACCATGGAAAAGAACATGCAAAGATACAAATTAGAGGAGGGAAGACTACACTATCAAATCCAAGAGGGAAAAGACAAATGGAGGGTCATAATACCACTTATAATGAGGCATCCCCTCATCCAATATATCCATTGTTTATACTGACATTATGGGACCATGAAGATAGAATATTTCCTCAGATTCTGGTTTTCTTGGCCATGGATGCACCAGGATGTAATGTACATGAAGAAAAAAGTGAAATCTGCCAAAGAACAAAACCCCTCAACAAAAGTTACACAAGCTTTGTGGAGTCAACTATAACTCAAAACCTGAAGGAGATAATAGCCATTGCTTTTTATGCACTGCTGCTACCCTTCAACCAAAAGAGATACTTGTTGGTGGTCTATGACCTTTTTTTTCAAAATTCATAGCCACCTATCGATTATCTAGAACTAATCAAGGTATTTGACTCTCTGCATTTCCCTCAGGTTGGGAAGAGCAAAGCCCTTCCATCTGATCATGGGTGTGAAGAGTGGAATCAGTGGACAAACAAAAATGGAACCAAACATGTACTCACAACCATCCATAACCCATAGGCAAATCCCTGCAAGTTATGCAGTAAATAGAGAGGCTATTCCATACCTATTTGCCAACAAATCACAGGGTATGGGTTAAGCAGTTACCTCGATTTTATTAATTGCTCCATCAACAAATCCATAAAATTCTCCTCCATGTGTCTTCATTTTAGAAAACTAGCTCCTGTTAAAGTGAAATTACCCAATAGAATTGATGAAATAATGGATATGGAAGTGGACAAAAGAGAGGTTTGTGCTCAAATGCAGCAGATGAGCACTAGGAGAAAAATTGAAAAAGTGCATCAAAGCATTAGTTTAAAATAGAGGATAAAGTGATGGTAAAACTCCCCATGTAAGCATATCAGAGAAATTTTGGTTTAAAAAGATGTTATGAAGGTGTATTTGAAATTGTGGAATATTGCAGAAATAACATTTTCCAGGTTAAAATAGAGCAAAAGATCACATACAATGTGAAAGCATTGAAACCCATGTTATAAAGCTCTAAAGATTCATGGGGATAAAGGGGGGGGGGCTTGAATGTAAATGTTTTCTTTTTATATGTTATTATTTTAGGTTATAAAAAGGGGAAAAATTTTAAGTAAAAATATGTAATTAATGAGTAAAAGACATTAAATGATAATCCCATTTAAATGTCTCATTTGGGAGAAGGGTATTGTTCTAAGAATACTTTGTGGGGCCCAAGCACAAAATGGTATTAAAACAGCTATGGCTTAAAATACATAATAATGAAATCATTAAAGAAGGGGGTGTATACTATCTACATAACTTCAACCTTAGATATGTTAAAAAATAAGTGAGAGGGATCTGTGGATATATCACATACTTGAACACATAAAAATAAAGCCAATAGTTAAGGCTATGGATTAGAAATTCAATGTGGAGGCATATTAGTTCTATGCTTATGATAATTTTGTTTTACCTTTTTTTATTATTATTTTATTTTGTTTTTAGAAATAAATGCAAAGATGTTTATTTGTAATTTTTATTTATATATTTAAAAAAAAAAAAAGAAGAAAAGAAAAAAATGATCACTTAATGAGATTCTAAAAAAAAGAAAAGAAAAATGGAAATGATTAAATGTTCCAACATGTTTATAAGTTTGAAGTTGAAGTGTTATTAGTTATTTTTCTCTACAAGCGCATTAAGCAAAGGGGGGGGGGGGTGTCATTGTTCTTCTAGATTTAAGAAAAACCTAAAAGCATTTTTTTTATAGTTTTCTTTTAAATCCTAAATTATTTCAGATAGACGAAAGAATTCATTGAAACTTATGCTAATGCAGGTGGAGCGAAATATCTAGATTAATTAACAAATTGTATTTTTAATTTTTAACTTCAATTTAGTATAATCAGATTATAAGAAAATGTCTTATATAGTAAAATTTTGTTCTTTTTATAGTGGTCATAGTGGATACAGAAATTTAATTAAAAATAAAAATTCCTGACAGATTAATTAGGCGATAGCCTAAGAAAGTTTCATGCATTGTCTGAATCAATTCAGAAAAAATTAGAAATTTAGCTAATTAAATGTTCCTTAGAAAGGTACCTGGATTGAGAATGTAATGGGTGGGATATATAAGCTATTCACCAGGTGCTTGATGCACTTGAACTTACAGAGTAAAAAAAGGAAAGAAAAAGAGATGGAGAAACAAACAGTCATGATTCAGTGATATATATATAATCAATAGATGGCATTTTACCAAAACCACCAAACAAGTGTATATTTGTTTACATAAACAACAAAAGAGTCAGAATTCACTATCTCTTTCGTTTGCCCACCCTCATATCAGCTGATTTCAAGCTAATTTGCTATCATCAGTTAAGGATAGACCTAGAAACTAGATCTAAACCCTGACTCCAAGTGTTTATGCAAAAAGTTTCTATCAGTTTGCAAGCATGAATTTTTAAGACTGATAAAGTCTTCAAACTCAGCCTAACAAGCCAGATAGCTATATGGGTCTGATCTCAGTTCAGTTTCACCACATAGTCAAAGCCTCTGCAATATATATTATTGCAAAAACCTTTAAAGGTATATTTATGAAAAACAAAAACTATAATCGTGTAACTTGCTATCGCTTGTATTTATGATCAATAGATAGTGTTTTACCAAAACCACCGCACAAGCATATATCTGTTTACATAAATGACAAAAGAGTCAGAATTCACTATCTCTTTCATTTGCCCACCCTTAGATCAGCTGATTTCAAGCTAATTTGCTATCATCAGTTGAAGGATAGAGCTAGAAACTAGATCTAACAAACTGATAGAAACTTTTTGCATAAACATTTGGAGTCAGTGTTTAGATCTAGTTTCTAGCTCTATTCTTCACTGATGATAGCAAATTAGCTTGAAATCAGCTGATCTGAGGGTGGGCAAATGAAAGAGAGTGAATTCTGACTCTTTTGTTGTTTATGTAAACAAATATTTGCTTGTTCAGTGGTTTTGGTAAAATGCCATCTATTGATCATAAATACAAGTGATAGCAAGTTATGTGATTATAATTTGTTTTTGTTTTTCATAAATGTACCTTTAAAGGTTTTTGCAATGATATATATTGCAGAGGCTTTGACTATGTGGTGAAACTGAACTGAGATCAGACCCATGTAGCTATCTGGCTTGTTAGGCTGGGATTAAAGACTTTACCGATCTGAAAAATTCATGCTTGCAAAATGATAGAAACTTTTTGCATAAACACTTGGAGTCAGTGTTTAGATCTAGTTTCTAGCTCTATCCTTCACTGATGATAGCAAATTAGCTTGAAATCATCTGATCTGAGGGTGGGAAAATGAAGGAGATAGAGAATTCTGACTCTTTTGTTGTTTATGTAAACAAATATATGCTTGTTCGGTGGTTTTGGTAAAACACCATCTATTGATCAAAAATACAAGTGATAGCAAGTTACATGATTATAACTTGGTTTTTGTTTTATATATAACGCTGGTCAAGAGCAAGTTTTGGGATGATTTTGTACTAGAAAATTATTACTGGTGCTGTGCAGAACTGTTCTTACTGTGGAGTTTGTGGTATTTAAAAAAGAAAAGTAAAAGAGAATCACTACTAGTGCTGTATAATCATTTCATACCTGGGAGTTTATGAATGAAGAAGACAGTCCTACTATTAGTGTGGCGACCAGAGTGGAAGAAACCACATGGCAGAAAGTTAATGACACCATAGCCAACTTGCAGTAAATATTGGATGATTGTTGACCATCTGAGAATAAATTAGATTAAGCTTGAAGATGCAACACATTTATATTTCCATCTGTGAAATGTGGTCTCCCAAATCCAACTGTCAAATGATGATAAAGATAGCTAAATGAGTGCTAGGTTCAAGTAAAGTCCTTACCACCCTGGATGAATGGATGAATAGCCTACTCATAGAACCCAGAGATGTATGAAGCTTAAAGACATTATGGGGTACACTATTTTTATTAATTTAATATTGATATTATTGTGTAATGTATATCTTTCAAATACATATTTTCTTATGTAAAATATAAATCATATTTAATGTATTATTTATTGTTAGTGTAATGTATTTGTGTGCAGGGTTATTAAGTTCTCAGACCACTCTCTCTTACTAATTGATCCTGTTTTCCATTTTGAAATGATATTTCTTTTATTGAAATGACTTTAGAATATGATGTTTCTTTTGTATTGCAGGTTGTTGTTGTTGTTGTTGTTGTTATTGTTGTTATTATTATTATTATTATTATTATTATTATTATTATTATTATTATTATTATTATTATTATTATTATTATTATTATTATTATTATTATTATTATTATTATTATTATTATTATTATTATTATTATTATTATTATTATTATTATTATTATTATTATTATTATTATTATTATTATTATTATTATTATTATTATTATTATTATTATTATTATTATTATTATTATTATTATTATTATTATTATTATTATTATTATTATTATTATTATTATTATTATTATTATTATTATTATTATTATTATTATTATTATTATTATTATTATTATAAGAAGTGGTGAAGGGATATTGGATTTAATAAATATTTATTTAATGATTTTTAGAGTTGCCTTACTGCTTTGATATTTTATTCATTTGTTTTCTCTAACAACACAATAATTAGGTAATTAAGTGAGTCTTTTGATCCACATTTCTCTAACTGGGATAAAGAGAATGCTGAGCTACCATATGGGATACCAATTTATTGGGATTTAAATCTTTTGGTCATTAGGATATTTATCTTTATTAGATTTTTTTTCTCTATTTCACATAATTATTGACCTTTCATATTCTTTCAGGAGGGGAATTATTTTTTTTCTCTTTCTGGGAGTGGTATGAGGGGTTGTATCTAAAGTGAATCCTTCAAAGAAATGTAAGAGTCAATACTTTAATAACCATCCTAAATGACTGTATGAGTGGGATCATAAAAGGGTTTAAAATTGCTCCTTATTCTGGAATGTCACCATATTTTTTTTTATATTCAGTATGTGCACATGCTCATTTCAACAGGGTTTGGTTAAACCAGTACTATATATATATATATATTGTAACGATATATAAATATGTCGTTACATTAATTTAAAATAAAAACTTAAAAGTTCGCAAATAAAAGTAAAAAACTAAACGCTAAAATTAAAATGTTTGTTAACGTATATACATTCGCACAGATGCCAAACTTTAAAAATATTTTTTTTAAAAAAAAAAACGTACTTTTTTATAAAAAAAAAAAGTATAAGATTTAAAAATAAAAACAGGTATCAATTAATTCTTGTAATCTGTAAATGGAAATGATTGTTTATAAATTGTTTGAAAAGCAAGCTAGCCTTGGGCTCTTGTATAATTAAAATGATCTGATGAAAGATAGATAAGAAAATAAAGAGAAATTAGCTTGACCAATGGAAGCACTAAGCCTTGTCTCGGACCCTAACAAAAGTGATGGATTAGTGACATTTTGTTGATTGAATCCAAGTGGATAATATAAAAAGGGAAATACAGTTTTTTCTGACAGTTCCAGCTTTTGTGTTTGAGAGATGTGATAGGACGCACATACCACACTCTCTATTTAAAAAAAAAATGAAAAGACTGTGATACCTTGAACCAGCTATTGCCATCTCCAGAACATTATCTTCCAATGGAGGCATCGCGGGAATTAAAAGCAGAAACCTGGACTCTTCTACGTGAGCTATGAACTTTACAAATTAACAACAATAAAAAAAAAGTAATTAAGAACTTTCATCAATGTTTTTTTTAAAGATTCAGCTAATTTAAATTTTAAAATGAACTCTTATTTGATTTTCAAATTAATAATTGATTGTTTAAATTTATATAGTTAAGTTTTGCTAAAATCATTTCCATTTTATTATTATTATTTGTAGTAATATTTTTTGTAGAAATTAGTAAATGCATTACATTTAGGTTGGGTATAGACGTTGCATAGATTCGTTAGCGGTTGATTATGTTGAAGTTTTCACATTTGATTAGAATATATATGTTAATGCGGGCATCTTACGATGAATGCCATGGGGCCTTGTGTATTCCCTTTTGCAATTGACGTTATCGATGATTTTGTATTTTGATCGATTGTGTTTAATTTGGATGTTTTTGACCATGGAATCTGTGCAGCTGATCTATACTCAACATTTTAAAAACAAATTTATAAAAATAATCTGTGCGACATATTTAAATGTTAAATTTAAGTCGGGCATGAATGGCTATATAGTTTTGTAAAGTTATATTAAGGGAGGGTAATCTTAGGTTATTCATTTCATAGTTGAATTGGTTCAATGGATTGGATATATTTGTGTAATTGTAGATGTAGTATGAGATACGCTATGGGCAGGATTATATATATATATATATATATGCCACACACCTTCTATTTGCCTATGGATGGGTTTGTAAGATGGCAAAGGACCGCAGTCCATTCCTATGGAGTTTTATGTTTATTGTTCTACTCGCCAACAGATGTGACATTCCTGTTAGTGGAGAGACAATGTCTTCTCTAATTCTACTTACTGATCAGATGTACATTCCTGACAGTATAGTATTTTGTGTTGTCGTATTTTCATGCTACATTGAATACATAAATGTATCAGATGGATTGGCGCCGGTTTGATTGCGAAATTTGTTGCCTAAGGTTAAATCAGGGAAGAATATTTTCTTTTCAAATGCAGATCTATGTAGTCTATTCATAATCGACTTACTAAATAAATATTAAACTCATGGTTGTAATTTACTCAAATGTAAACCAAAAAATTAATAGAAAAATCTAAAATGTTAAATTTATTCCTCAAAATTTAAATGTTATTTTATATGTGCATAAATAAATATTTTATGTGTTAATTTCTGGCAGTGGCTTTTATTTATTTATATTTAAGATATAAATTAAGATATAGATTTTTATCTCTGCGTCTCCACTGAGCTAGTGACTTGGGCTAACGATCTGAATATTTAAATAAAGCGGAATCTTAACAGCACGTATCTGCCTACTCTATGAATTTTTCCTAGGTTTAAATGCCTAGATGGCGCCTTGTAGAGCAGATATCGTAGTTTGCGGTTAGATTCGATCTTCACTTCTTTTTCGATCGTTATAATATATATATATATATATGCAGTATTACATATACAACATGTTAGCACCATTAAATGAATACTCTTTAAGGATTTAAACCTGGCACAGATAGAGGTGTAAAGGTAAATAGGTGAAATGTATATAATGAAGGAAATATACCATTTCAATATATGTTAAAAATAACTATAAAGTTAAATATTTATCAAAAATTTCTGCGAGCCCTATATCAATGCTTACCATTACCAAAATTCTGGACTATTTAATATCAAATGAATGTCCTGGCTATCAATAAACTTCTTGTAATATCTTCAAAGTAGACTTTAAAGGTGACTTTATTACACTAGCACCTTTGTAATTGCCAAAATCCTGGTCACTGTAAACAAAACAAAAACATAGTAGTTAATCTATTACAGTACTAAATAACTTTCCTAGAATAACTTAAACTAATGATAAATAAATTTATTAATTAAAAATAAAAATAAAAAGATTTTTAAAATATTCTACATTAGAAATAGTTCTTTCTGATTTTGATTATTTACAATATTACATATTTCCATAGATTAAAAAATCAGACTATAAAATTTATATAAGTGGTTTATTTAACATAAATATATTAAGTTAGCAACTTGATGGTGCTTCTGTTGATGACTCATAATAGATGAATACATCTAGCACATATTCAGATTACTTTTAGAAAAGCAAAATGACAATCAATTTAAAGCTCATTGCTATATCATTCAAAGTTATTATTTTAATCAAACATTAAGTAGTTAAATATAATTAAGATTGAGAGAGCTGATAAAAACGAAATCATATGACACATTATAATTCCTTTATATGATATTCAGGTTATAGTTTCTAATGAACATATGTCTAATCATCTTTTTGAGTATCACACTTGACTTTCATCCTTAAGTATTTATTTTTTTATAGATGAAGCTGGAATCATATTAACCCTATTGTTGAGTGCCACTATCTTCTCAGAAAGAAGATGCATGGATGCTTTATTATTTGACTATGCCATCCATATCAATAAGACCCCAATATTTCCAAATGTTCAAAACATGATTTCTCAAGATCTGCAGAAAATTTTTGCTTTTGTAATAGATCAATAAGGGCAGCACACTCTCCATACAGTAGTACCACTAAGTGCAAGCCATCATAATCTTTAAATGCAGGAATTTTTGTGCATAAAATTTCTATCTAATTTCTACTCATACAATATTCCTAAATTAGTTTCTAACTGTGGCTTTCATTAATGAGGAGTCTTCAATTTGAGAACAATGCAATATATCTTCAGATTTAATACAACTCTAGAGAAACCATCTTTTAATTATTTAGTTATAGCTAGGAGCTTAAGACGAAAATGCAATAATGTTTTTAATCCAAGCTTATTCACTTGTATAGTCATATAGAACTGAACTCAGTTCAGTATTTATACATTTTGGTATCTTTTGTTTTTCAAAAACCACAGTCATCATTATCCTACCGGAAGGATAGGTATAAAACCATAAAGACATCACATGATCACCATTTTAGGCACCAAAATATATAGATGCTGAACTGAATTCAGATCTATATGACTATACAAGTGAATGAGTGCAGACAATTAAATACTTTTAATAACAAAATTAGTTTATTTAAGACAATCTCAATTGATGAATATTAAAAAATTATATATTTATATATCATTATGAGTCTTTATTTTTAAAGACCAATTTGGAAAAAAACAGGTGATGGTATTATTAAAATTTGTCAATTAACAAATCTTTCTTTTATAATTTATTCATCTTTAATATTAGTATTATTAGTTATTGATAGAATAATAAAAATAATATAAAAAAGTTAGTAAGAGGACAATCTCAATTGATGAATATTAAAAAATTATATATTTATATATCATTATGAGTCTTTATTTTTAAAGACCAATTTGGAAAAAAACAGGTGATGGTATTATTAAAATTTGTCAATTAACAAATCTTTCTTTTATAATTTATTCATCTTTAATATTAGTATTATTAGTTTATTGATAGAATAATAAAAATAATATAAAAAAGTTAGTAATAATTAGAAATAAGTAACTACCCACAAAAACATATCTACTTAATTTTATAGTATTAATATTTCTAAATATATATAAATAATTAACAAAAAAGTTCAGACATTGCTTACAATAAATAAATAAAGAATAAAATATCTTATCCTAATAAAATTTTTAAAACATTGACATCTCTTATTTACATGAATATAAAATAAAAAAGGTCTTGCTATAGTTTCTTTAGTAACTCATTAATCTTATTATCAATTATCATGGCTATATTTTTATGCTTTCATTGATAACTTAAAAAAACATTTAATCAATTTGTGTCTTTGGCAACTTTAAAATTAAATTTATATTTATTGCTTGATGTATGCCAAATTTTACCTAGTGTTAGTAATCTTCTCTTTCAATGGATGGATTATGTAATTACAGGCACTTTAACTTGAGTCACTACATATGTTTTTCATTGTTGGAGGAACTATATCATACAGATTTTAGCTGCTGCACTTCAGTTGATTTAGCCCATAATTTTCTTCATTTCCACGATAAGGAAGTGAACACAAACTTAATGAGTTGAGAGAGAATTACTACAACTTAAAATTCTTCCACGTTTTGACAGACTTCTTACCTTTTTCAGTTGCATAATTATATTTTTGATGCCTATTTTAACTCTCAGCCCATATCTTCTTTTTTTTTATTCACTATATATAGCTTTTCCATGCATGATGAGAAAAAATTTTTTCCCATCAATCTAAAATTGTTTTCTTTCTTATTTTTTCCTTTGTTCTTGTTTTGATTTCTCTACTAATTAAGACTCATCAGTTTTTTTTTTTTCTTTGTTCTAACTTAAATTAAATCTGGTAATTACATTAATTGGTTCTTTTCTTAGTTCTAATTTAAATTCAGTAATTTTTATTAATCGGATGTTATTCAATAATTAGGTCAAACTATTACAAAACCAAAAAAAAAAAATGTATAAATTCTGCTTCCAATTTATGAAAACTCATGTTTAAATTATTTAAATTGAACATTATATAATCTTTAATTATATATTCATATTCTTTTTATCTCTTTTACAAGAACATATAAATGTTTTATATGTAGCTCTCTTCTATGTTAATGTTTTTGGACTAGAGATTATGACTGATTTCTTCATAACTCTGCTTTTATCTTAAAAGATACATGCAGTTTTACAAATGTTTTCATTGCAATAAATCGTTTTTATGACTAAATATTACTGTTATTACTTTAGTTTATTTAATTTAAATTTCACACTCGGTTTTAACTAAATATAAATTATCAACCAAGAGACTTTCAGTTTTACTTTTTTTTAAAAATAGAGACAAAACTCTATACAGCAGTTCCACACAGGGTGACACTAAATTTGCCACTGTTTTAACTGCATATGTAAGGATAGGGAATGGTGATCATATGATGTTTTTAAAAATAATTTGATATTTCTCTCTTTGGTTATTAAGGTAGGTTGTAGTATCAAATGATGCAAAACCTGGTTAAGTCTCTAGCATTATAGTATATGCACACAGATCTGCATATCTAATAATACAAAATGATTAATAAAGTAATAATTATACTATTTTAATATAGTGAATAGATTTAGATATATGCTTAACACCTTGTATGTTATAATGTAAAAATATTTAAATTCTTATGAATAATTTCATTGAATCTTCATGTCAATATTATTCTATTTTAACCATATATAAATAATTCAATGTTAAATGTTTATATAATACATACACATGAAAATTCTAATATTAAATTTTTAAATAAACTGAATTATTTTTGCAATTTTATTAAAAAAAATATGAATACATTGACTGAATCACAAAATCTGGATAAGGTATTTGGCAATTTCATTACATTTTTATAAATCTAAAATATCTTTTAAGAATGACATTAATAAAATATACCTAAAGTTTATATTGTTTGGAGGCTTTAAGCTTTATTAGTCACCTTTTTTATTTTCTTGTTGGGTACTTTTTTCAGTTTATTAAAAAATTGTCTTAAACAAACTGGTGCAGTAGAGAATATTAAATATGGGGAGGGGGGCAGTGAAGTCAAATAGTTTTTAGTTAATTGCAAAGTAATGCTTGAAGAATATGTCAATGTATAGTTTATTTGCTAGTTTTTTTTCATCTGTGCTTCTAATATTTGCAAACTAAATCTTATACCTAGTCAGTATATATATATATATATGATAAACAAAAATAAGTTAAAAAATTTTTAACCTGCCTATAGCTTGCATTTTATGATCATAGATGGAGCTCTACCAATAGCCCACTCAGGCTTGTTTTACAAAAAATGCTGAGAGAGAATCGAAAATTCAATATCTCTTTCAAATTGCCTCCAACCTTTAAACCATAGTTTCAAGCTAATTGGCTTTCGTCAGTAAATGGTTGGAGAACTAGAAACTAGATCTAAATCCCAACTCTACTGAACAGCACTTATGCAAACTGTTCCTATAAGTTTGAAAGCACAAATTTTTTAGATACGTAAATATCTTAAAATCCAGCTAAACAAACTATATAGCTATATGGGTCTGATATCAGTTCAGATTCACCGCATAGTTGAAAGGTTCTGCAATCTATATCATTGCTAAAACTTTCAAAGGTATATTTATGATAAACAATAACAAGTTAAATTTTTTTAACCTGCCTATAGCTTGCATTTTATGATCACAGATGGAGCTCTACCAATAGCCCACTCAAGCTTGTTTTACAAAAATTGCTGAGAGAGAATCAAAAATTCAATATCTCCTTCAAATTGCCTCCAACCTTTAAACCATAGTTTCAAGCTAATTGGCTTTCATCAGTAAAGGGTAGGAGAACTAGAAACTATATCTAAATCCCAACTCTACTGAACAGCACTTATGCAAACTGTTCTTATAAGTTTGAAAGCATGAATTTTTTAGATACGTAAATATCTTAAAATCCAGCTTAAAATTGATGAAAGCCAATTACCTTGAAACCATGGTTTAAAGGTTAGAGGCAATTTGAAAGAGATATTGAATTTTCGATTCTCTCTCAGCATTTTTTGTAAAACAAGCTTGAGTGGGCTATTGATAGAGCTCCATCTGTGATCATAAAATGCAAGCTATAGGCAGGTTAAAAAATTTTTAACGTTATTGTTTATCATAAATGTACCTTTGAAGGTTTTAGCAATGATATAGATTGCAGAACCTTTTAACTATGTGGTGAATCTGAACTGATATCAGACCCATATAGCTATATAGTTTGTTTAGCTGGATTTTAAGATATTTACGTATCTAAAAAATTTGTGCTTTCAAACTTATAGGAACAGTTTGCATAAGTGCTGTTCAGTAGAGTTGGGATTTAGATCTAGTTTCTAGTTCTCCTACCATTTACTGATGAAAGACAATTATTCTTGAAACCATGGTTTAAAGGTTGGAGGCAATTTGAAAGAGATATTTTCGATTCTCTCTCAGCATTTTTTGTAAAACAAGCTTGAGTGGGCTATTGATAGACCTCCATCTGTGATCATAAAATGCAAGCTATAGGCAGGTTAAAAAAATTTTAACTTGTTTATCATAAATGCACCTTTGAAGGTTTTAGCAATGATATAGATTGCAGAACTTTTTAACTATGTGGTGAATCTGAACTGATATCAGACTCATATAGTTTGTTTAGCTGGATTTTAAGATATTTATGTATCTAAAAAATTTGTGCTTTCAAACTTATAGGAACAGTTTGCATAAGTGCTGTTCAGTAGAGTTGGGATTTAGATCTAGTTTCTAGTTCTCCTACCATTTACTGACGAAAGCCAATTAGCGTGAAACCATGGTTTAAAGGTTGGAGGCAATTTGAAAGAGATATTAAATTTTCAATTCTCTCTCAGTATTTTTTGTAAAATAAACTTGAGTGGGCTATTGGTAGAGCTCCATCAGTGATATATATATATATATATATATATATGAGAGAAGTTTCTTTCAAGTGTGCTTCCATGCACATATAAAATAGTGTTTAACTAAAATATAATACTGGAATCTCAATATCAGTTACTTGGCTTTATATATATTGCTTATATAACATTCCGGATAAATAAGATAAATGCTAGTGGATATACACATGAACTTTGAAATATGACAGATTTGTTCCACTACTTCTCTAGGAGTTCAAACTCAACTAATATAGAAATTAGCAATAACTGCCCATTGGAAACTGACTTTCTATACAATCTATATTTTATGTAATATCTATTAGTTAATCTGAATCCATTATTTATAGACATACAAGGGATTTAAAAACAAAAATTTATTAATGAAAGGATTAAATTACCATTGTTCTCTTATTTAACTTATATTCATCAAAATCACAAAATGTTTTAATTAAATAAATTCTTACTTAATCTTTTAAGTAAAAACATATTAATGAATCAACTCTATAATTAATGTGTACTGCAACAAAAAGCATTTGTATTTTAGATAAAAAAATTTTTTTTCTTTGTATTAGTCAGCAGTGGCATTTTAGTCTTCATTACTTATGACTGCTAAATATTTGAGAGTATGTTTTATATAATTAAGTAAATTTAACTTTAAATCATTTTTAACAAAGTTATAAATAATAATTCCACTTTCTATATTAATGTCAATTTATTTACATAGCAAAAGATGACTATCTAGGTAAGTGGTAATTGAAAGTTAGTAAAGAGTGTATAGTAGGTTGATTTCTGCCAGTATGGTTTCTAAGGAGAGCTTCAAACCAACTGCTGAAACAGCAAAGCAATGGAAAAAGTTGAATACCACACAGGGTTACAATAGATGGTGTTCCAATTATTTTGACTATTTGTTTAAAAATCACAATGTCCATCAATAATTAAAAAATATATGTGCAAATTTTGTAGGACTATGTTCGATCAAATCATGAGACCAAAAGATCAAATTACAGCCAAATGTGCTTTAAAATTGCATAAGCTCAAACAAAAAATATGCATAAACTAAAATAATCTAAAATACAGTGATCAAAAGACCAAATTATGGCCATAATCACATATTAAAAAATTAAAGAGTAAATACATAAATTCTGTAGAACTATTATTAATCAAAAAAAAAAAAATCAAATTCATCTAGAAATCAAAATATCAAGGATATTAGAAATTAGAATACGACCAAAAAATATCCTGCCACCATAATCATACGACCAAAATACTAAATTATTATGGTAATAAAATATAAAAAAATGATCACAAAATGTACCATATAGTAGATATACAAATACTCTAGAGATCTTCATCAACTTATTTTTGAATGTTAAATTTATTTAATTAATTAAATATTATCAAATATTTAGCAGTTATAGATAATCATAATGATTTTAATGAAGACTAAAATTTCTCTACTGAACTAACATGTAAGTACCTTAAAAGTTTAGATTTTTATCAAAGTGAGAAATAGAAATCTTTTTTATATTTTATTCCAAATAGTTTATAGTATTTTTCAAAAATAAGTTATTTAAAATTTTGTGTTAAATAGTTTATATATACTTAAATTTTGTTTGTGCTTATTTCTAATTTCCCTTTTAAGGTTTAAATATGTGTATGGACGCATATTACAGACACATATTACATTATGTAGTATGAGATCAATTTATCTCAATATTTATATATGATTAAGAATTAGTAGGAAATAATAAAATAAAGACAGCTACCACTAATAATTATTAATGAATATCATATTTTTTGAATCTAAAATGCTCTATACTACTTCACTGAATTTACACTTATACTGTATATTCAGACTTTATGGACGTATTTTGTTTTGAAACTCTAATTTTGATTCTTCTTTTTCTAAAAAAAAATAATTTATTTTTTATTTAGCTCGAATGTCAAATAGTAATTCAAATCTTTGATTAAAAAAATTGATTGATAAAAAATACTTTTAAAAATAAAAGATAAAATATTGAATAAAATCTTATTGCTAAGTCATAAATATTAATAAATCACCAATCTTCATAAACTGAAATTAAGGTCACTTTAAGGTGAACTTATACAGTTTTTTTTTTAATACTCCAAAGAATTTTATTTTATAAATAAACATTTTTTGATTTAATTTTGAGATGGTTTTTTAAAAAAAGTATCGTCTAATTTTATTTCCTCTCCACCAAACTAAAAACAATAAATAATGTTTGTATTTCCTTTATTTTTATACTTTGCTTTAAAAAAAACAAGTTTATCATCTTATGTATGTATAAGTTTATGTTAAATTTTCTATTGGTGTAATTGTAGTTATATCAGATAACTATATCAATAGTCAATAAAGCAAATCATACATAGTGCGACGTTGCTTTTATGAGCTTGTATTTACAAATATGTAATATAGGAATCGTAACAATAGATCAAACTATATCAAAGTGGCTAACAGGTTTCTCTGAGCATAGTTGCTGAGCGATTCCTGACTTTATATAAGGAGAAGTCACACTGTATTATTACATAAACCTCATATCAGTATAACTTTTAATTAGCAATGGTACTTTGGGATTACTTTCTACTCCTCTAGCAAAATAGTGTAAAAATAATTGAAAACTGAATGTATTTTATTATTTTAAAATAAATATTTGCTTTTAAGTAAAAAAAAATAAAATAGATTGCATGTTTTTTTTCATATGTCAAATGTGTTGACCAGAAAGAGAACCGGAGCCAGCTGCTTGGAAGGTAGCTGAATAAATATATATGAACTGCTAATAAATTCTCAAATTAAATCCATTTTTAAAATTGGATTTTATGTGGATTTAAAGATATTATTTAAAAAAATTATATTTGCTCTAAATAGTCAAATGATATATATTCAAGAGCTAATGATTAATGAATCAAACTCAATCTATCATATCTGATGCTTAGTTTTATATATATATAAAAATTCAATGAAGATTGTGTATATTATGCATCATAAATTAGTGGGTTCTGATTTATTGATACATGATTTCTGATTTAATATTTTATTATGCTATCATATATAATTTAGTGCAGTGATAGATGTAAGAGTTAGAGATTTCTTAATTGATTCTCAGCCCAGTAAAATAATAGCAAAAATTCAATTTGTTCAATGTTTTATGAGTTTTGCATAATGATAGAATGACATATTAAGAGATAAAGATTACAGGATTAATTTTTAGCAGAATAACAAAAAACTCAGCTTGGATTAACCAAACAAAGCTGTTAACTGCTTCAATGTCACATAACATTCTGATACAACTACAAATGTAGTTTATTGAATTTAATCCACCACTTAGATACCTGACATTACCTATTTCTGTATGACAAAACATACAATTGTTTACTTATATTAAATTAGAAGATCCTTATGATAACATGATAGGATACCATATGTCATTCCCATAATCTCGATTTCAAAATATTTTTTCAAGTTTTAACCAGATCTACAATTTTTTTCCAGATAATCAGTCCATAGCTAATTCAACTAATCATTCACTATTGATTAGTAAATCAGTATCTAGTTATTTTTAAAAAACATTTAAAATTAAAGATAAAAAGTGCTCATATCTTCACCACCCAGCAATTGACAAACCTCATGAGTCATATTTTCTTTATTCTTGTTATCTATAGGTTGCTCTTAGAATGACATTTGCTTTGCAAAGGGTTATTTAAAGTTAATTATTTTAACACACTTTTTTTAACATTTATCATAAGTGTAAATGTTTAAATTGTTGCAAGTTGAAATATTATAATAATGCCATGGTTATAAATAGTACATTCTAACCATATCTGGCTTCTGTCAAGATGTGGTTAGTTAACAGTTTTGTCTTTTTTCTCAATTAAAATAATGATGACTATGCACTAGATCATTGAAGAATTGAAGACATTACTCAAAATGCTTTTAATTTAAAAAATGCTTTGGGTGTCAGCTTTTTAAATTTTTTTTATAAGATAATTTGATAGGTATTTGGGCAAAATGTCATCATTTTTAAACAATTCTGTAACACAGTCAATGTTTGTATTTTTGTTTGATTCTTAAATATTATATTGACCCCATCTTCTAGCAGTTGGCAAACTTCATAAATAATGTCTTTTTTTACAATTAGAGAATTTTGCTTAGCAATATATTTAAAGCTGTTTTTTTTTTTTGCTTTATGATTAGTATTGTTTAATATGTTGTCATGTAATATGTGTCTGAGATTTCTTATACTTAAATTAGCATTAAATTTACTCCTGCTTACCTCTCAATCTTTATGATTTCATAATGATTTTATAACATTCTTACAATGTGATAATTTATAATTAATTTATTAAAATTCTGAAATTTTTCATGTCATAAATAGCTGTAAATTTGTTGAATCTAAATTCCTCGTATCTGCTTCCAAAGATTTGCAAATATATATTTGTCAATTTTTTAAATATATAAAACATATTTTATGATAAATAATAACACATTCAAAGAATTAAAAATGGTTAAATGAAGATTAGTAATGCAAAGGTCAATAGGATTGTGTCATAAACATATTTAGATATTTATTGAAAAAGAGGAGCATAAAACAGTTATATTTACTTATCTAACTATAAACACAAAAATAATAGTTAATACTTGCTATTTGCAGAAACTTTAATTTATGAGAAACTCCATGAATATGGTAAATGAATATGAGCTATTGATCTTATAAGAAAATGATGGTTAGATTTCTGTGGCCCTGTTTGTTTTTAACTTTTACTATTTATCACCATAAAGTCATTTCATATATAGTCAAATAATAAACTTTTTTTAGATATAAATATATAAATTTTCTCCATTTGCTTTTATTTATATATTGTATATATAAATATTATAATAAACGGAGCTAAAATGTATATATTTATCATAGCCTTTGGAATTTGGTTTGTTTTCTTTCATTTGTATATACAATAACTATATTAAAACTTTAAAAAAAAAATCCTCCTGAAAAATTTGATTTTGAAGTTTAAAGAAAATAGCATTTTCATGTTTTATTCTTTTTAATCTTTGTAGAATCTTTACGCAAACAATCACTCTAATCTAACTTCGTTAATTATGTAAACTAGGTCATCATTTTGTTTATTTAAAACATGAATGTCAGTTGAAATATTTATTGTTTCTTTATAGTATTTGCAGTTTTTTGTGTACCCAATACTCATTCATACTATCACTAGTTGTTCATTAGTTCACACATTTTCCTTCAAGTATATACATTACCATCAAATCGCTGAAAAATAAACAATGAAAAACAAATTTCAAAGCAGTTAATTCATTTGAAATACTTTTTTTATCTTTAGAATTTATCATTTCTATTGTTCATTAAAAATAAACTTAGACTTATTTTTATAACAAACTATTATTATTATATAATACTTTTTAACTAATCTTATAAATATTCTACCTCAAAAGTTTACAATTAATGAAGTAGCAAACCAAGAATGCCATAGCCATTTTCATTATCGATTACGATTGTTATTTTATTATATATTAAATCTTTCCTTGTTTAATAATCTTTTTAATGTGGCTCTAAATTTTTAAAATTACTTATCATTTATTTTGCCTTGCTTTTTTCTATTTGTTTTGTTTAAGGATAGTTAATTTGTCTAATAGTATAATGTTTGTTATAATAAACAATCATAATTGTACCAACAACAAAATATTATTTAGCCATTTAAACATCACATGATCATGAGCTGTTTGCACAGAGGCAAATCTCTTCATACAATAGTACCACTCAATGCAAGCCAGAGTAATCAAAAGATGCAGGAAGGTTTGTGCATAAAATCCCTATCTAGTGCCTACTCATCCAAATTCCCAGATTAGTTTCTAGCTTGTGGTTTCATCAGTGAGGAGCCTTGAACCTAAGAGCATAGCAAGACTCCTTCCTCACTGATAAAAACCACAAGCTAGAATCTAGAGTGGGAATATTGGATGAGTAGGCACTAGATAGGGATTTTATGCACAAACCTTCCTGCATCTAATAATTACTCTGGCTTGCACTGAGTTGTGCTATTGTATAGAGAGTTTTGCCTCTGTCAAAAATATTATTTTAAACTATACAAGATAAGACAATCATAAAACTACATCCCATATAAATCATTAAGATCAAACAAAATATAGCTACAGTGCTGGAAGATAAAAAAAATTTTCATTTCTATTGGAAAATTTTTTCCTAGTATTGCTAGATTTGTATGAGATTGATATTTACTTATCAAGATCATTATATGATAAAAGAAATTTAAGACGCAAAAAGAAGATTGCTATTGACACCTGAAATATATTTAGTATCAAAAAAGAGAAGATTAATATATTGAAGATGTAAATTGATTACTTTCAAATTAATATATAAGAAGTTAGTGAAATAATGTGGTCAAAACTGGAAATTAAAATAGAGAAAGTACCATAGAAAATATGGACTTAGATGCAGATATAAAGCTTGAAATGATAAATACATTTTTATAAATTCAATGGCTTTTTTATTATCAATATATTTCTTAAATATCCAAAATGCCAATTATATACTATTATTATTCATAGGAATATTTATTGTATTCTTGGCACCTGATGGCAGAAAACTTTTGTTTTAAAATAAAAATTTAATCAACTTTGCATGAAGCTATAAAAAAATGACAAACTTGTTCAATATCTTAGAAATGATTTTAACTTAGAGAATATTCCTATTGTTTTTAGAAATATATCTTGAATGGAAATGAAAAAAATAATTAATATGGGAAAAATAGAAACAACAAAATTTTTACATGATATAGTGACATTTGCAAAAGGAAGCCATAATTAAATATATAATGATACAAAATTCCAAAGAACTATTTAGAAAAGTCATTTATTTTATAAAAATGTTTGCAAAAACATTATAAAATTAAAAAATTGTTTAAAAAAACAACTATATATCAAGATATTTATGAAGTCAAAGGTTTAGCCAAGAGTAGATTTATTGAAAAATATTGATGAATACTTTATAAATTAAGCAGCAAAAATCAACAAATCCATGAAACAAAAATATTAGATGACATATCCTCAATAGTAAAACTCCCAATGCTTCCAGAAAAATCTTAAAATCATTGCCAAAATATATGACTTCTGATAATGATAACATTATATAAAAAAGTTTGCAGGACATTTATGAAATATTAATAAAGTACTCATCAAACTATTCCAATTAGCTTACAAAATTACTCATTGCTCTATACAGTGGAAAACATCAAATTATCTTTCTGTCTTCCAAAAATTAATTCTACCAGAATGTGCTAAATATTGTACAATATACTTTATACAATAAAGATTATAATGAAAATAAAAGAGACTTATACATGCACAAGCTAGTTTCAGAAAACGAGCAACAGGATAAATCATTGTTGATGGATTTTCTGTACTTGAAAAGGTTACTGCTATAAGTGCTTCATTAATTCTGTTATTTAATTTTGGCATCTATATAAAAATATGGAATGTTGTTCAATAATGGGAATATTAGAACATTTTAATATTTTTATGAAAAATAAGAGCAGAAACTACAGTTAAAATAGTCTGTCATAAAATGAATTTAGACAGGATTAATGCTTAATATCACCCTTTCTATTTGGCTTGCATACAAAATAAATAATAAGAGAAGCTAAAGTAGAATATTATAGTAAACTATTGTGGATGATAATTGAGGATGATTATTTGGTCATAATGCTTTATTTTTTAGTTAACTGCCATCAGCAAAAAAGCTTAACATAGTTATACATGTAATCATCATCATCAACATCAATCATTATCAATCCATTGCAGGATGAAGGTCTCTCCAAGTTCAATCTATCTTCTCTGATATTTAGCTTCTCTTCTCTACATCACTCATGCACACTTTCTTATTTCATCCATCCATCTCACATGTGGTTTCTTTCTGGGGCTTTTACAATCTCTTGGAATCCAGTTTAAGATTTCAATTGCCCATCTATTATCATCTTTTCTAGCAATATGTTCAGCCCAACTCCACTTCAGTCTTTTAATTTTTTCAATGAGGTCAGTAACACCTGTTGTTCTCTTATCAAGATATGGCATTTTTGATCTTTCATGTTACTCCCAACATGCATCTTTCCATACTTCTTTGAGTGGTCTGAAATCTCTATATTGCTCTTCTATTAAGTGTCCAAGTCTCAGATCTATAAAAAAACTGGTAAAACACATTTATTAAAAAACTTCCTTTTCAAACACATAAGCAATATTTCTTTTTAGTATCAACTTATTTTTACCAAAGCACTCCAACCAAGTATAATTCTATGATTAATTTCATCCATTATGTTTCCATCTGTATTAATAATCTGACCAAGGTATTTGTAGCTGTTAACTTCTAACTCATCATAATCAATCTTTATTTTCATAATTTGAGAAAATTCATTCAACAATACTTTAGTCTTTTTAACATCTATTTTTAGTTCTACTTTTTTACTTTCATCTGATAATTCCTGCAACATTTCCTGCAGCTCTAAAGCATTATTTGCAAAAACAACTACATCATCTTCAAAATGTAAATGACTTAAATAATCTCCATTTATTTTTACTCCTTTAGCTTACCATTTTAACCCACAAAATGCTTTTTGCAGTACTGCTACCTTCTCAATGTTGACTTTCCTAGTATCATTATGTAATCTAATTGTTGCTGTTACATTTTTATAAATATTCTTTAAAATATGACAATATCCTGCGTTTATGCCTTGATGATCCAATGCTTTAATCACTGAAGAAATAAAATGTTTATAGAATCAAATGCCTTTTCATAATCTACAAATCCAAAGTATAATGACAACTCATAATTATTTGCCTTTTTATAACTTCTCTCAATATCTGGATATAATCTGCTGTACTAAAACCACTTTTAAATCCAGCTTGTTCTCTTGGTTGGTAGAAATCCAATGTTTTTTCTGTAGATGAGTTGTAATTATCTTGGTAAAAATTTTGTATAAAACTGATAAAAGAATGTACATCTGTAATTTCTAATATCTTTTTTATCACCTTTTTAAAATATTAATATTAATACTGCATTCTTTCAATCTTCTGGTACATCTTTATCATTTAGACATTTGGTATATAACTTTGCTAAACTTTTTTCTATTTCTTCACCTGCTTCTTTTAATATGTCAATTATAATTCCATCATTGCGTGGAACTTTTTCTTTCTTCAAAAATTTAATTGCAAGTATCACTTCTTTATTTAAAATTCTGAGCAATTTGGAAGATATACTAGATATAGGAGGTACTTGTTCTTTATTACCATATAATTCTTGATAGATCTTCTATCCATTTCATGAGGTCATCTCTTTTTTTAGTAATAATTCCATCTTTTTTTTCTTATTGCAGATATAAATTTCCTACTAACAGCAAAATGTTTTACACTCTTGAGACTTTTATTCTCTTCTACAGTTTTCCTTGCTAATTCACAGTTATACTTTTTTAAATCATTTTCAATTCTTTTACACATCATTTTACAAAATTTGAGGTATTCAATCCTTTTTAATGCATAATTTTTGTATATTTTCATATTTCTTGTTCTCTTCGTAAATTCTCTAGTCTCAGTAGAAATTTCATTGGCCAATTGTTGTTTCTTTTTACCAGCTGTTTTTGTTGGAGTTTTTAAAAGTGTATCAGTTATTTTCTTCAAAATCTACTAATACTTGAAACCAATTTGTAAGTTCTAATTTAAATCCATTAGAATGTTTCTGCAGCTTAGGAATATCAACTGTAAATATTGTTTTTCTTAATAATTTTTGTCTCTCTAGTTTTGCATTAATACATATCTTACATCTTACTAATCTATGATCACTTCCTGTATTAAATTTATTAGGAACATAACAATCTTGAAATATTTATTTTCTGTTAATCAAAATATAATCCAATTCTGCTGGACCTTCATTTGGATGCTTCCATGTCCATTTAACATTTTCCTCAAAAACATAATTCATAATATAAAGTTTTTATTTTTCTGCAAACTCCACAAGTCTATGTTCTCTTCCATTTTTATTACTACAACCAAAATTCCCTACAGCACTTTCATCTTTCATTTGTTTACCAATTCTAGCATTAAAGTCTCCCATAACAATTTTAAAATTTTGATCACTCTGACCAAAAACATTTTGTACATCCATATAAAAATCTTCTACTACTTCATCATTATGAAAATCTGAATTATTTGCATTTGGTATCTGTTATTAAGTTGTATTACTAATGTTGCCATTCTTTCTGATACACCATTAATCTTCACAATGTTGTTTTTCCACTTTTTATTTATAATGAATCCTGGTCCACTTGTATTTCCAATATTTGTGCCTTTATAATAGAATACATGCCCACTTTTTAAATCAATTGTCTCTTCACCTTTTCTTCTAACTTCACAAAGTCCAATAATGTCCCATTTAATATAAGACAGTTCTTCTAATTTTTGCAATCTTCCTCACTTGAAAGTGGCCTGCAGCTGTAAGTACTAAATAAAAAGTCATCACCAAATGGCAGTCTGGGTCCACAATCAGGGGATTCTTAGCCTTCAGCCACTAACCGCTGCCTTGGTTGATGAC
This sequence comes from Epiperipatus broadwayi, assembly GCA_028023455.1. Taxonomy (NCBI): domain Eukaryota; kingdom Metazoa; phylum Onychophora; class Udeonychophora; order Euonychophora; family Peripatidae; genus Epiperipatus; species Epiperipatus broadwayi. The sequence goes on along the minus strand of JAQFVV010012404.1, from coordinate 1,418,592 downwards.
TTTATAGCCTCCTGGGAATAAGGGCATGATTTATTTTTGTCTGCCATGATTATATATATTTATTAGAAAAATATTTATCGTTTACACATACATTCATTCTGTCTTACCAGGCAACTGAGAAGAAAGACCATGGCATTTCTTGATCTTAAACTCAGAGGTAAAAAAGTCAATAAACTCACCACGCTAGCTAATACCTGTTGGTGAGCATCCCATCCAATGACAAGAACATATGGAGTGGACATTAAGAATTTCCCTGCTCAGATTCTTTAAGGCCTCCAAGAGGAATCAAAGGATCTCTTTTCAGTTAATAGCAACGCCTTTCTGCAGCCTATAGTGTAACATTTATTTATATACGTTGCAAATATATTGGCATTTGGTAAAAGCTAAAAAATAAAAGTAAATTTAGATTTTTTTTTGACTAATTTTTTTTTTAAAAAAATAACGTACAATGAAAGTTAAATTATTCTTTCGTTTTTTTTTATGTAATTAGAAATAAAAGTTAGAATTGGAGAGAACAAAAGACACAAATTACCAATCTAGATAAGAGAAAGTAAAAATATTTCAACTAATTAAAGATGGCAGAATTATGCTGAAAAAAATAGAGACTTTGTAACATAAATTTTATAAAGAATATATAAGATTATCAACGGATATTTTGACAAACAAAAGATATGCGCAGAAGTCGGAAAACTGGGCCTCTAGAGAGTATAAAAGGCAGAGATCAGTTTGAAGAACATCTTGGTTTCGTTGGTATTCTTTTAGTTGGTCTTGGATAACAATAGATATATCCAAGACCACTCTACGATGAAAAAGTAATTGGCATACCGGAGTAGACCGGAGCTTTAGCTGACATCATTACCGGATGGATACCAGAAAAGCTTACGTGACTAGCCTATGGAACCAGCACCAAGACCAACTAATAATCAAAGGCCGTGAGCTCAATTCAACCCCAAAAAACTATGCATAGTTATCTACTACTGAATTCACAAAACTTACCGGTAAGTTATGCTTCATTATCCTGATTGTGACAAAAGTAACGTTTGCAAACAATTCTTAAAAATAAGCTTATAATAGGATCCCGATAGAGACTCTTATTTAACCAAGAACTTTGTAATTAATTATTCAGCAGTTATTGTTTTTATTATTAATGTTTCACGTCTTGAATTAAGTGTGTTCTCTCCAATTTATTTGATAAATAATTTATTTCAAATATTTTTTTATCTATTAGAATAAAAATATTTCTAATACCAATTTTTCATTTGTGCGTTATTAATAATAGTTATTATTTTTTATTATTAAATCTATTAGTAGTTTAATAAGATTTAAAAATGTAATTTACCTTTGCCAATATGTTTGAATAAGCCCAGGAATAATAATCTTAAAAAATTAATTCTCGTTACGGTATGATGTAATACCGATTAGTTTAAAAGTATTTTTTTTTATTTGTGAGATGTTATATGACGATTTCAGTGAATTCTTAGGAATTCTGGTGCCCAGATTAAATAAATTAAAAGCTGATTTCATCAATAGCACAATTCTCAACAATTAATAGGCCGAGTTGATCAGGAAATATAGCTATGTTTTTAGAATAGAAATATAACTTTCTTCTTTTTTGACATAGCTTGATCAACTCACGCGCAGTTTATATTAGCGTGTAGAGGCCTAGCAAAATGAAAAACGTTATAATGGTGACCCAACTCGGGCTTCGATTTAACAACTACAACCTGAGATAAGTTGTAATGATAAAGAACGTTACAATGATGACCCAAAGAAACTCACAGCCGGAAAATAAATAGTAATTTTTAAAAAAAAAAATTAAAAAAACTAACTAACTAATTAAACCCTGATTATTAAAATAAAAAAAATATTTTTTTAATATGACTTTCAGAAAAAAAAAATGTATGTATATTTTTTTTGATATGTCTAAAATAAAACACGATCGTGGCTGATGTAGACATAAGTCACAAGTATTTGACCGGGTAGGCGGTTACTGAAGAGGGGAAAAACATAGCCCCGAGTCCTAGTATGCAGTATATTAACATAAGACCACCTTTATATGCCCATCAGACTATTTCTAGCAGGGATCCCAATAAAGGGGAAGGCGGACCAAGTTGCCACGAGCCTGTAAGACTCAAAACGATGAGCAACGCTCGTTAGTGCTTATAACTTGGGCTTCTTATCGTTACTATTACACTTAAGCGGAAAGGACACAGATGAATGTTGAAATATTTTCCATTCCCGCCGTGTTAGACCTAAAAGTGGGCGTTAAAGCCGAACGTCGCTTGTTGAATGAGTCTACGGAATATATCAGCACGCTACTGCTACAAAAAAAAACAACAACAACACGAATATGAATTTAAAAAACTTAAGAATAAAATTAGTGTAAACCCCTATTTTATTCTCATCTCCTGGCACTGGTGGTATTGTAACGTTTATTTATATACGTTGCAAATATATTGGCATTTGGTAAAAGCTAAAAAATAAAAGTAAATTTAGATTTTTTTTTTGACTAATTTTTTTTTAAAAAAAATAACGTACAATGAAAGTTAAATTATTCTTTCGTTTTTTTTTTTATGTAATTAGAAATAAAAGTTAGAATTGGAGAGAACAAAAGACACAAATTACCAATCTAGATAAGAGAAAGTAAAAATATTTCAACTAATTAAAGATGGCAGAATTATGCTGAAAAAAATAGAGACTTTGTAACATAAATTTTATAAAGAATATATAAGATTATCAACGGATATTTTGACAAACAAAAGATATGCGCAGAAGTCGGAAAACTGGGCCTCTAGAGAGTATAAAAGGCAGAGATCAGTTTGAAGAACATCTTGGTTTAGCTGATATTCTTTTGGTTGGTTTTGGATAAATAGAGATATCCAAGACCACTCTACGATGAAAAAGTTATTGGCATACGAGAGTAGACCGGAGCTTTAGCTGACATCATTACCGATGGACACCAGAGAAGCTTACGTGACTAGCCTATGGAACCAGCACCAAGATCAACTAATAATCAAAGGCCGTGAGCTCAATTCAACCCCGAAAAACTATGCATAGTTATCTACTACTGAATTCACAAAACTTACCGGTAAGTTATGCTTCATTATCCTGATTGTGACAAAAGTAACGTTTGCAAACAATTCTTAAAAATAAGCTTATAATAGGATCCCGATAGAGACTCTTATTTAACCAAGAACTTTGTAATTAATTATTCAGCAGTTATTTTTTTATTATTAATGTTTCACGTCAGAATTAAGTGTGTTCTCTCCAATTTATTTGATAAATAATTTATTTCAAACATTTTTTATCTATTAGAATAAAAATATTTCTAATACCAATTTTCATTTGTGCGTTATTAATAATAGTTATTATTATTTATTATTAAATCTATTAGTAGTTTAATAAGATTTAAAAATGTAATTTACCTTTGCCAATATGTTTGAATAAGCCCAGGAATAATAATCTTAAAAAATTAATTCTCGTTACGGTATGATGTAATACCGATTAGTTTAAAAGTATTTTTTTTTATTTGTGAGATGTTATATGACGATTTCAGCGAATTCTTAGGAATTCTGGTGCCCAGATTAAATAAATTAAAAGCTGATTTCATCAATAGCACAATTCTCAACAATTAATAGGCCGAGTTGATCAGGAAATATAGCTATGTTTTTAGAATAGAAATATAACTTTCTTCTTTTTTGACATAGCTTGATCAACTCACGCGCAGTTTATATTAGCGTGTAGAGGCCTAGCAAAATGAAAAACGTTATAATGGTGACCCAACTCGGGCTTCGATTTAACAACTACAACCTGAGATAAGTTGTAATGATAAAGAACGTTACAATGATGACCCAAAGAAACTCACAGCCGGAAAATAAATAGTAATTTTTTTTTTTTTAAAAAAAAATTATAAAAACTAACTAACTAATTAAACCCTGATTATTAAAATATAAAAAAATATTTTTTTAATATGACTTCCAGAAAGAAAAAAATGTATGTATATTTTTTTTGATATGTCTAAAATAAAACACGATCGTGGCTGATGTAGACATAAGTCACAAGTATTTGACCGGGTAGGCGGTTACTGAAGAGGGGAAAAACATAGCCCCGAGTCCTAGTATGCAGTATATTAACATAAGACCACCTTTATATGCCCATCAGACTATTTCTAGCAGGGATCCCAATAAAGGGGAAGGCGGACCAAGTTGCCGCGAGCCTGTAAGACTCAAAACGATGAGCAACGCTCGTTAGTGCTTATAACTTGGGCTTCTTATCGTTACTATTACACTTAAGCGGAAAGGACACAGATGAATGTTGAAATATTTTCCATTCCCGCCGTGTTAGACCTAAAAGTGGGCGTTAAAGCCGAACGTCGCTTGTTGAATGAGTCTACGGAATATATCAGCATGCTACTGCTACAAAAAAAAAAAAACAACAACACGAATATGAATTTAAAAAACTTAAGAATAAAATTAGTGTAAACCCCTATTTTATTCTCATCTCCTGGCACTGGTGGTATTGTAACGTTTATTTATATACGTTGCAAATATATTGGCATTTGGTAAAAGCTAAAAAATAAAAGTAAATTTAGATTTTTTTTTGACTAATTTTTTTTTAAAAAAAATAACGTACAATGAAAGTTAAATTATTCTTTCGTTTTTTTTTTTATGTAATTAGAAATAAAAGTTAGAATTGGAGAGAACAAAAGACACAAATTACCAATCTAGATAAGAGAAAGTAAAAATATTTCAACTAATTAAAGATGGCAGAATTATGCTGAAAAAAATAGAGACTTTGTAACATAAATTTTGTAAAGAATATATAAGATTATCAACGGATATTTTGACAAACAAAAGATATGCGCAGAAGTCGGAAAACTGGGCCTCTAGAGAGTATAAAAGGCAGAGATCAGTTTGAAGAACATCTTGGTTTAGCTGGTATTCTTTTGGTTGGTTTTGGATATAGAGAATCCAAGACCACTCTACGATGAAAAAGTTATTGGCATACGAGAGTAGACCGGAGCTTTAGCTGACATCATTACCGATGGACACCAGAGAAGCTTACGCGACTAGCCTATGGAACCAGCACCAAGATCAACTAATAATCAAAGGCCGTGAGCTCAATTCAACCCCGAAAAACTATGCATAGTTATCTACTACTGAATTCACAAAACTTACCGGTAAGTTATGCTTCATTATCCTGATTGTGACAAAAGTAACGTTTGCAAACAATTCTTAAAAATAAGCTTATAATAGGATCCCGATAGAGACTCTTATTTAACCAAGAACTTTGTAATTAATTATTCAGCAGTTATTTTTTTATTATTAATGTTTCACGTCAGAATTAAGTGTGTTCTCTCCAATTTATTTGATAAATAATTTATTTCAAATATTTTTTATCTATTAGAATAAAAATATTTCTAATACCAATTTTCATTTGTGCGTTATTAATAATAGTTATTATTATTTATTATTAAATCTATTAGTAGTTTAATAAGATTTAAAAATGTAATTTACCTTTGCCAATATGTTTGAATAAGCCCAGGAATAATAATCTTAAAAAATTAATTCTCGTTACGGTATGATGTAATACCGATTAGTTTAAAAGTATTTTTTTTTATTTGTGAGATGTTATATGACGATTTCAGCGAATTCTTAGGAATTCTGGCGCCCAGATTAAATAAATTAAAAGCTGATTTCGTCAATAGCACAATTCTCAACAATTAATAGGCCGAGTTGATCAGGAAATATAGCTATGTTTTTAGAATAGAAATATAACTTTCTTCTTTTTTGACATAGCTTGATCAACTCACGCGCAGTTTATATTAGCGTGTAGAGGTCTAGAAAAACGAAAAACGTTATGATAGATAGATAGATAGATAGATAGATAGATAGATAGATAGATAGATAGATAGATAGATAGATAGATAGATAGATAGATAGATAGATAGATAGATAGATAGATAGATAGATAGATAGATAGATAGATAGATATTGCATGGTAATTCAATAAATCTCTTTTTAAAATATAAAAGTATATGCTATATTACTACAAGATCACAATTTTTTTAAAATAAAATCGGATTACAGAAAACTGACATTTACAGCTAATGAAGCATTTTCCAATTTTCTATTATGATTCACCTTTCTGCTTGTTGTAGTTTGAATTAAATAAAAGACTTTTTAAACTTAAGATTTAACCACAAATCTATTCGCCAATTTGCAATTGACAATTAAATTATTTCCAGTGGTGAGGAAGATTAACTAAAAATGTGTAGTATTTCCTCAATCAAATAGAAAGATATTAGCAAGTAAGATTATTTATAATATATTAATTATAGAAAACGTACTATAAAATAATTCCAAATAATCTATATTTCAATGTATTTAGGAGAATTAAATAATATGAAAGACAGACATTTGCACTTACATACACATGTTATTTTTAACAATGAATATCTAAGTTTAACTGAAACACTCATTTTAATATATAACTTAAATGTAATATTGTAATAATCTTTGTATTATGTTTGTATTATATTAAAAAGTTAAAATGTGCGCTTTTTATTTTTAAAATAGCCTAAAATTATTGCAATGCTAATCTTAAGTTTGTATTAATAATCTTAATTAATAGAAGTGTTCAACATATACAAGTTGTTTTTTTTATATGTAAATTAAAATCATCGATTTATATAGTAATTACAATAGAATGTGTATCCATGATAGAGTGCCAATAAATATTATTGGAACTAATAAGTCTATATTACTTTTTTATAATTTCATATACACGCTAATGCAAATTTTTAATATAATCCTCTTTTATTTTTCTAACAATTTTGTCTGTCCTGCAGTCTTCATTGGAGCTACAACATATAATCATATAACCATTATTTTATATACATATAAAAATACATATTTTACATTATTATTTATAATCATATTTTATTTTTAATTCTATACCTTTACTTTTCTTATTTCCTAATTACTATTTTATTAACATTTCTTTATTATTTATAAAATATGATTATAAATAATAAAGTAAAATATGTATTTTTATATGTATATAAAATAATGGTTATATGATTATATGTTTAAATGATGTAGCTCTGATGAAGACTGCAGGACGGTATAAACTGTTAGAAAAATAAAGGAGGATTATATAAAAATTTGCATTAGAATGTATATGAGATTATAAAAAAGTAATATATATGAATATATAAAGAAATGCAAAAAATAAAGGAGAAGACATAAGAATAATTCTTCTTCTAAGAAGAAAAGACATGAAGGATTAAGAAAATTTCTGGAACTTATAAGGAGACAGATCTTGAAATCATGACAATATATAATCAGGTCATATAGAATTGTTTTCTGAACATGATATTATCTGTAAAAAAGAAATATATTATATTATGGAACAACTAAAAAAGATTTTAGAATGCCAGGATGTTTCTGGAAAGGAATTTGAGAGTATATAAATAATTATTAAACCACTTTTTATTATTTCTCTTAAATCTAATAGTGCTCAAGGCTAAATAGGGCAACAAATGTAAATTCATTAAAAGCAGTCAACACTTAAACCAGACCAATATTAATAACAGTCAACACTCTGTTATCAGACTATAAATAAAGGTGGAATTCCACCTTTAGTTAAAAGTAAATTGCCTTGACAACAGATTGAGATTGTAGATTGTTATTGATATTGGTGTGATTCAAGCATCGACTGCTTTCAATCTATTTATATTTTTTTTAAGTATATTGTACTTTTTATTATCAAAAATAAGTGACTATCACACATAAAACAACTGCATGATTCTAAGATTATGAATACTGTTGCATTGAAGAATTGGAATTGCTTAATGTATTATATTTATAAATAATTTAAATTAATTGTGTAATTATAAAATATAAAAAGCATTAATGAATCAAAATATGAATATATTTGGGAGATATATAGCATATCTTCTGAGTATACATTGTATAGAGTAATATATAGGGTATATGGGCACAGACTTTCATATGACCCATAACTCTCCACTCTATCTCATAACACTGATACACTTGAACACACATATGTCAAAAAGATAATTAATCACCAATATACATATTTCATGCTAAACCAGCAATCATCAATTGGTCCAGATTATCATCTCCACACATATATGCAATAAGTGCTCATATATATATATATATATTAAAATAGCTAGTCTGCATACTTTAATGAACAGGCTTCAACCCACTTCCCACTCCAACTCTTCAACCGTCCATCCAATGGAAAATCTGATGTACATGTGAATTCAAAATTAAATTTTAAATAATTAATAAGATATTCCTTACTTAGTACTGTTTCTTGTGGTAAATTGAAAATAAATTTTAGTCTTCTTAGAGCATGTAGAGATTTTAAAATTTAACTAAAACCCTAGTACATAGACACATTTGTCAATAATTGTATAAACTGAAATATACTTTTTTTCAAGTCCTTGTATGAGAATTCAAAAACATATTTAATTGTATGCTGTTGTATATTTTGAGGTGGATCTGCAAATAAAATTTCCCTACACATAGGATTGTTATAACTAACAAAACTGAGGTTTGCATGACATTAAAATACAATGGCTAAGATTGTAATATACATTTTGACTCTTATACATAACATAAAATCTTGGGGGTTAGCTTTTCTCCTGTTTCAATGAAACCTGCAGCCTTCATTAGAGTTTGGCAAATATTTTGTAATATTGCATTGTAAGATGTGATGTTTAATACCAACTTCAAATACATTTTACTTTTGTATTTTAGATGATTATAATTGTTTAAAATATATTCTGTAGTATTTAAAATAATTTAAAAAATAGCAACTTTAAAAAGCTTTAGTTTAAAAAATTAATTCATTGTTAACTCAGTGATTTCTAGCATTTTGTGATATCATGAAATATTTGATTACACTGTTATCATTTTCAGCTGCTTATTTATTCTCTTGAAACAACTTATAATACTATTGTTCTATTTGTACTTTCATTTGATGGTATAAAAACTGGAACTAAAATAAATATTAATTTATTAATTTTAAAAAAAATTGAAAATTTCAGTATTCTACAGAGAAAGTACTATAAATGAATCAACAGAGTCATTGATTGGTAGATTTATTGAGAGAGCAGTTACAAGACTACATGTAAACTCCTCTTCTATTTGTTGTTAGCAATGATAAAAAAACAGTAAATTTTTCATAGTTTATTAAATATTTTTTAATATTTGTTCAATATATTTGTGCAATAATAATTAAAAAAGAAATATTTTCATGATTATAGTTAGATTTTATTTAAATATGTTTTATTTTTAAAAATACAAAATTAATAAATTCATAGTAACAATAAAAATAAAACTATAAGTAACATTCTACTAAACACAGAATCACAGAACTTTTGTTATATTTTAATAATTATAAATGCAATTTTTATTTGAGAACATAATTTTATATCTTTGTGATGATTAACAATATTTTATTTGTATTTTAGAAATAAAGTTCAATTAATCAAGATTTGACTAATTTATTTTTTCTACCAATATTGCTGTAATCATTTGATAAGAAAATGTGACAATTTTCATTATATATTTTACTTTATTTTTTTCTATATTTGCAAAATTCAAATATGATTTTTTACATTGTTTTTCATTAGTCAACATATATTTCTAGTAAATCAAGTACAAGTTATTACGTGATAATATTGAATACAGGCTTTAATACTAAAATAAAATGATGAGTTGTAATTCAACTGCTACTAGAAGATAATGTAAAAATTATTGAAATGAGAAAGGACTGATGTATAACTAATATATTCATTTTTATATAATTGTATATTTCTTAACTTTATATCATATAACTATATAATTTTGTATAATTGTATTTTATATAACATATAATTTAATATATTTTGTTATATAATCATGTGCATAAGCAAATGATTATATAACAGAAATATATTAAATTATATGTTTATATAAAATAATTAGATGTCTTGTATAGTTATATGATATAATAATAAAACATATAATTATATAAAAATAAATATAATTATAAGAGATTTGAACAGAGACTTTCAAGCTCCCTTAGCTATCCATTCTATCTCATACAACTGATACACCTGAACACACACATATGAAAAAGATAAATGATCCCCAATATCATTATTTGTGCTGAATCAGCACTCATCAGTTGGACCAGATCATCATCTCCCATATATATATAAAATCAGTGCTCAGTTTATATAAAGATAGCAAATTTTCAAACTCTAATGGGCACGCTTTAGTCTACTCCACTCTCCAACTTTTCACCCACTCATACCATTGAAAATGAATGATTGATTTTTTTTTTTACATAAGCTTTTTAAGGTTGTTTTTAAAATTATTTTAATCATTACCAACAAAAGTACAAAAGTAAAATATATTTGAAATTGATATTTAACATCTTATATTGCAATGTAAGATTCTAAAATATGTGTAAATTTCTGATGAAGATTTCATGTTTAACCAAAACACTTCAAGAAAATGAAAAAAAAAAAATGCTTGAAAAAGGAGAGAATTTACAGCATTGTAAATATGATTTATTTGCTACATTTAGAATGAAAACATGATTTATACTCTTGAAGTATGACTAGCAGAAAAAATTTAATGAAGCATGAATAGTAATGATTCTTGTTATTAAGTAGTCATCAGTCATTTTTAACTTTATATATTAGTTACAATGAAAAATGAGATATTAAGCATTTCTTCATAATATTACTCAAATAATCTCTTGCAAACCAGCATGCTAGATGACATTTAAGTGATTATTTCTACAATATTAGTGATGAAATGAAAATTAATAAATTAATCTACTAAGCAAAGTATAAACACTGAAAACTTTTCAATGTATATATAGCAGTTTTTCAACTATTAAGATCTCATTAATTAATTTTTTATCACTCCAAAATTATGAGCATCGGAGATGTGATGGAATCATCCGAATGATAATGCCCTTTTTCCATTGAGGTTTTTTTTTTTAAAAACAACAACATATTCTTAATATTTAAAAAATACTACCTCTCTCAAATTTTTATGCAATTAATCTATAGACAATTATATAGTATTTTATAAAATAAATGTGAATGATTTGAAAAATCAAAAATAGCAAATAATAAAATTGAAGCTTCAGAAAGCTTTATTTCTTCTGTAACTACTTAAATGATTTAAACTCCTGCAATCTGATTATTTATCCATCTGAAAAATCAATCTTATTAGTCCTTAATAAGTTTGTATGATTTTTGAAAAAGGGTATTATTCACTATTTAATCTATCAAGCAGACAGCTAAGCTCATTTTATGCAGACCCCATCTTGGACACTTTTTGAAAAAACTTAATCAAGTTGAAAGGATTCCCATAATAAACCAACTGCCATATTTATACATCAATATTTTGGCGTTATAACATTTGATTTTAAAATAGAACATATCAGACTAAAATAATTATATATTTGAAAATCACATCATCATGGATAAAAAATAAAATTATATATGCCTTTCTGAAACATCTTATGGAAACAGTTACCTGTCTATTGAATATTAATGTGAAATAATGGCTAATACCTCTTTCTCTAAACCCATTAATATATATTATTATTTTTCACTCAAAAGAAAAAAAATACTTTATGCTTCACTTAATGCAAGTATAATCATATTTTAAAGCAATAAACCACAGTGATTTCTTCCTAATAGTCAAACCTGTAATGTCTCAAGATATGTCATTAGGATTGCTTTAAATACAAAAAATTTGACAGAGACAATCATCTTGCAAAGCTATTAACTTTCCTGAAATGTGGACAGATACAGTTAAAACATTTTCAAAAGTTTCACTAGCAATTGATTAAATGTCTATTCACTATAATATATTAGATCAGAAAAATTCTTCAAAATATCCTAAACATGATATCTTTATATTTAGTATTAAAGAAAATAAGCTTTTATGTTGATCAAAAAGCAGTATTGGATACAGCAGTTAATAAAAAATGCATGTCTACAAGATGTCTTTGTAATGATAATTTTAAAAAGCAGTTTTAAAAATGTAATAAAGTAAATTGTGGCATAAATACACGTTCAACAATTAATAATAGAGGGTTAAACAATGGTATTGAAGCAAACAAGATAAATGTTTTTATTAAAGATAGCTAAAATTTATATTTTAACTGAAATAAAAATTCTTAAATAATAGCTCGCCTTGTATTCTTAATTACTTTGAAGAAGAACAGATTTTATTTTTTAAAATGTCACTCTGTATAGAAATAGTATAATGTATAAACTTGCTAACCTACATTTCTTAGTTGACATCCTCTCAAATTTGTTTACATTATACTTTATTTCTTGCCACGTTTTTTCCTCATAATTTTTAATCATCTTAAACATTATTTAAAGAGAGCTTACACTTTATCAGTTTTACCATAAGATTTGATCTTAATTGACTACATCTTATGAGTTCAATTACTCAATTAAGTGAGTTGTTAACTTGTCCAGATCACTGCAAATAGGAGTAGAATTTCTTTTGCAACTCATTAATCATTTTAACAATTAGAAAAATAAACATTTGCCTAGGCAGAATTCCAGATGCCTTACTTAATGCAGGGTATTTCTTTATTACTCATTGCTGGGGATGAAATTATTTTAGATCTATGTTACTATAATGTCTCAAGAATAAATTTACCAAAATAAATGTATTAAATGTAATATCTAATAGATTAATATCAAAATGTTACTGACATTCTTGATGATGAAGTTTAAAAAGAGATTAAAAAACTGAAACCCAAAATGTCCTGCTAATATGACTTAAAAAAACAATATTTTGTATTAGGAAAACACCATCAATTTACATTCTTTCCTTAGTGAAATCAGAGTCGTAAACTTTGAAGACTGAATCAGAAAATATTTGCTCACATTTTACTGGAAAAAACTCACAACTAAATAAATATATTATTGTTCAAATTATTACATTTATCCCATATTGTTAAGTGATACAAGTGTGTGTATCACCCTAATTGTTCAGGAACAATATTTTATGTGAAACAATGCAAATTTATTATGTTATTTTTAGATTGACTTCATATTTGTATTCAAATTCATCAATTAAGATAATGCTAAAAAGCATTCTAAAACTTGTTCATTTACAACAATTATCTTGTATTAATCATAATAAATTACACACAATTATCATAAATTTGTATTTTAAAACTGTTTGCAGATATCTTTTTTTTCATTATCAAGAGAGACCCTTTCTTGACTTTGCTTTATTTGCAACTTGTATTGACATATTCCTCGGAAATCTTGAGATAATCACAAATGATCTTTAAATTCATAATTTTTTAGCTTCAATTTAACCAATTTTACTTGAACCATATTTTCTTTATTTACTGTCTTATTTTCAATGCTTAGGCAATTATATAAGTTTAAAATGTTTTTCAGCATAATGCTAATGCATTAATACAGATTTTTAGTTTAACAACTTGCTACTTGCAGAAAAATACTATTTTTTCTTTGCATATCTGTATGTTTTTTTTTTTTTTTAGGTAACCCAAATAATTTATTTAGAGAGTCTAAACAAACTTACCTAATAAATTATAAATCAAGATAAAACTTTACTCTCTCCATCATTTTTATTATGTTAAACGAAAATAATAAATCCTATTTTTCAGGTCTAGTAATAATTATAATTATTAGATATTGCATTCAAAATACAATAATAGATAAAATAATCGATTTTTTAAGGCCATATATTTGCTGTTTTTAAATAACTACAGATTATTTAATCAATAGCCTGTTTTAGATTTTCTATGTTTTAAGCTCTTTATCATATTTCATTAAATCTAGTACCTTTATATTTATTTTATCAGATCCTCATATCAAATCTGATTTATCACCACTAAATCTAAATCTGTTATTATGATTTCTGCATGACAAAGCACATTTTTTTTGCTCTAGTCATATTACTTCTCACGATAATCTGTTGAATAAAAAGATCATGGAATCATTAGTCAGTATTCTTTATTTCCAAATAAAAAAAGATCATTAAACTATAAATATTATTTTCTGTTGATAAAACACTGAAACCTTTTCAAAAAATATGTTATTTGTTGAATTTTATTATTCCTATTAAGACATTTTTAATTGTCTGCCTTAGCTTTAATTTACAGACACTTCCCTATTTAGATAAACAATTTTTCTGTGTATGTGTGTTGTTGTTGTTGTTGTTGTTTTTTGTCTAAACTGAATTTTAGATTTGTTGGGTTTTCTTTTAAAAATAATTAATAGTGATTCTTAATATGAAAATATTATTTTAAAAATGAAAATGAGTATTATAATACATAATAAAATTTTTTAATTAAGCATGAGTTGATTAAAAAATGATGGCTGTTTTAGTTTGGAGATTACATTTTTCAAATTTTTTATACTTATAATATATAAATCAGGAATATGTAAATAAAGAATGATCTGAAAATCTAACTTTAATTTTTTTGGGAGTGATAATAAAGATCTTTTACACTTAATTGTGTTATGTGAATATTTTTGCTAATTTATAAATAACCAGATAATCTTATAATTAGAACATTGCAAAAATTCCAGGTCCACAGTGCTATGTTTTTTCTTTCATCCACTTAAGATAATGTGAACTATTTTAATATTTTGCAGTAATATGGATATCCATTTAAAAAAATGAAGTGGAACAATAATTTATTTATCAATCATATAAAATATTATAATTAATTATCATAAAATTTGTTAATTTGCAATGCATAAACATGGTATTAAGGTACATCTCAACAATATCTTTTTTTTTTATGTCTTACTTTTATTAGATTCTAATATCAACTATTTATTTCAATGTTTGTTCTTATCTGGTTTCAAAATCTTATTCTTCTTGTTATTTGTTCTTCACTTGTCTGGAGAATTGAATAAACATTTAGTTCCTTATACATTTCAGCTAAAAAAAAAATCTTATTAGTATTGAAATATTTTAATCCAAACTTTATGAATTCCATTATGTAAAGTTTGTGTTTTAAAAGAAAATGTATTATGATATAAAATTAAAGAAGACTGATCATAAACATATTTCAAAATAAAATAAGTTACATACACACACAAAAATTATTTATGTTCAATAGTTCATTTCAAAATTTGTATAATTCCATTATTATGTCATGACTTTAAGTTCTTGACATTGCTATGCATTACATGTCTTGTTTTATGATAATCAATCTTATCTTTACACATTAATAATCTTTTAGAGGCTGAAACAAATGCTATGTTTATAAAAAACTTTAAACTTACTTATAAGGTCTATTTTTGTTGCAAAATAAAAGAGAAAATATTACAAACATATGCAGAGCTTGTATTATTTTAGGGCACTCTACAATATAATTAGGTATGTAATTAAATGATTAGAGTGTCTTGTGAATACCAAATACCACAGTTGTGAAAGTTCACAAGGAAAAAAGATTTTAAAACTAAAATATGATATAACACATCAATAAAATATTTCCTTCATTATACATTTAATTTAATTTTATTGCTGTATTTCTTTGAAGATGCTGTGTTTCATGTCATATGAGATTGAAGATTACTGTAAAATTTAAAATAAGACATTTTTGTTTCAAATAGGAGTACCTGAAAGATCAAACTGTAGGATGTCTTTCTAAAGTAGGACATTTATAATAACTCTCTAATAATAACAACCCTCTAAGTATAAACTTGTTTTTAACTCATAGAAGTAAGGAGGTGTAAAGCCATGAAAAACTTAAATAATATATAAATTTAAGGCAATTTTCCAAGAATAATTTTGTTAACTATTTAATCCCCCCCCCCCATGTTTTTTTTAGAGATAAAAATTAATTTACATTTACAGTATTATAGTTATATTCCTACACTAACAGATATATTTGATTCGAATTTACAGAAAAATAATAAACAATTGTAAAGGTCGACGGGTCAAAACACTTGCAATAAAAAGTAAATATTTTTTTTAGTAACGGATAAAATTAATCATATTATTTTTTGTAATAAATGATATTGAATAATTAGAATTATACATATTCTAGAATTAAATTTAGCAGATTAGTGTCTTTCTTGTACCTTTTATTTGTTTTCCCATAATTAATCTAAAAACTCTCAGAAAAAAATTAGTAATACAAAGTTGCGTCAGATATTGCCTTGTGGGTATATTTTACTTCAGAAAAATAGGATTTAAAAAAAAAAAAAAACAGTACACAAACCCATAATTAAAAAAAAAAATCTCAATAACGTTTAAAGATCACCTTATTATCTTGGAATTCCGAACTACAAAATAAAACTCAAGTCTTTACTATTTTTGGATTGATAAGAAAATAAAGTTTATTTCTAGGATTATCCCATTTGTGATTTACAGGAAAATTATTTTTTTCCCTAACTGTTTAAAGATTGATTTTAATTAAAGGAATTATAGTGTTATAGTTTAAGAATTATTTTTTAATATATAAAAGAACTTTTAATAACAGTACTCTACTTTGTTCCATAAAAGACGTTGATCATTAGCATATTAACAATAACAGGTAAGTTTTAATTTTCAATTGTTTTTTCTTAATTATATTACTATTAAAAAACTTAATGTAATACTTTCTGAATTTCTTTGTGGATAGTAAATATTTTAGTAAGTTGCTTAACATGTTAATCCGGAAATACAAAATCCCCCCTCCGGCTTACCCTTTTTTTTCTTATTTAGTCTCATCCAATTATAGTACTTTGATAGTTTAAAATTGTTCTTTCGATCGTGTTTTACAATAAGCAGATTTAGTAAAATTTAACACTTTTGGGCGATGATCATTACCCTATTTCTAAAAAGCTATTATTGTATTCCCATCTACTTTATGTATAAAAGTATATATATATCAGTAATTTCAGGTATGGCATTATAAATTTAAAATTATAAGAAAGTTTTATATATTCTACTACAACGCACATATAATAATATCAAAAGTGATTTAAATTTGACAAATAAAACATAGATACTGCTAGAAATATTTAGAAAAAAAAAACAAGCTGAAAAGGAAGTTATTGTTTATTTTGTTACATATCATCAAAAACACAATAAGTCGTATAGTTGCCAATAGAAAAGTCATGACCTATATTTATAAATTATTTGATATATGCATTTTGTATTACAACATGATAATAATAAAATGACCTGTCATTATGACGATTCCATAAACGTTATCAGTTTTTTTTAAAAAGATTTTATATTTTTAAATCTTAATAAATATTAATTTCAACATTTATGAGCCTTTTTATAGAGGCATTGGAGGCAATATATTTTCTTGCCTTGTAATACTTATGCCACTGATATATCACATTATTACCTACATAAATAAAACATCCTTGTCAAGCGTTGGTGGCCTAGCGGTTAGCATAGCTGCCTTCCAAGCAGCTGGCCTGGATTCGCTTCCTGGTCATCGCTTTGATATATACAAATAAATAAAACATCCTTTACATTACTAATTATTTGGCAAACACATTTCTAATAATTACTTCAGAGGAACACTGAAAAAGATGATAGTTATCAGACTTTTCAATTATTGGAAGTAAAGATTTGAGTAGATTTTATTTTTTTGCACATAAGGCATATAGAATAATTAGGCAGCAGAGTAGTATATAATTCAATGGTAACATTTTTTCATTATTGATGATAGTATGCCATTGTTTGCCATTCTGTCATAGCAATTTATTGAAGTAATTTAATTTTAGAGCTTTAATACATATAATAAAGATGATCAATTTTGAGTTTTCTATTTTCTTCTCATCCAGGGAAAAGATTGCATTATATTTCAATTAATTTTTAATATTATAATCTGAGTGGTAAGATTTTCTTAAGTCATATTTTACTGCTAAAAATAATTCTATACCCACTTAAAAGAGTTTCTATGCCTGCCATGCCTATGATGTGCTTTCAAGAACTGGCTGAATGAAACATAAAACTTTTTTTCAGATTCTAATCAGGCCCATAGGCAATCAAGCTAATTATCATTATTGGTAAATACACAATATATTTAGATATTCTGAACATTAAAATAGCAATGAAAAACACTCAAATTTTCACCACCCAGCAACTAACATACTTTGTGAATAACATCTTTTCTTTCACTGCTTCTTTATAAGTGTATAAAACAAGATTGTAGAGACTTTGCATCATAAAGTTCTATTTAAAGAGTATTTTAACCTTTTAGTTATTAGATGATCATGACTGTATCTGGAAATTCTTTATTTATCTGAAACAACTCTGATCTCTATTCTGAACTGGAACATTATTCTGGTTTGTTGTCTATTAACAGATAGAATGCTGCAGCTTTTATTGCTCTGATGCTTTCTTTTATTTTAAATTATCACAAAGCATTGTGCAATTTCATGCAGTGGTAGAGTAGTTAACACAGAGCTAAAGGTTCTGGAATCAATTCTGATCTGAATAATACAAGGAAAAAGTTTCCAGAAACATCTTAATTTAGTCAGTTTCATGTATATTCTGCTCCTATAGAATTTTAACAGTCCACCATTATAATGTTAACATCAAATTTGCAACTTATGGGGAAAAACACATTAGAAAATTGTTCAAACTATTCTTACACATCATTAGTTCAAATTCTAATGATGATACTTCTCATAATAAAGTAGCTACATGTCCTGTTGTAAATAAAAGTAATACCTCTGATTATGTAAAAAAAAAAAAAAATTTCCGAAGGTGGTGCAAAATATCATAAATGATGTTAAGGTGGCTAGAAACGGTGGAAACGTTTCAAAAATGATTACGGAAGACATTTCTGGTAATACACAAAATAGAATACAGTTAGATAATATTCAGCACACCAATAATTATCCCAGTAATGATAGCAATACATCTACTTATGCAAATATTCTGAAATCCAAATCATTTGAAAAAAACCCTGAAAATTCGACCAACGTTAGTGATAATCTAAAACTGCTTGATCTGATGGAAGTAGAATCACATCAAGATAATTACCACAATAGCCTCATAAATAATACATATAATTTCACCATTGATAATTTCACTGAACATCAGTATGACAATCTTAGCTATCGTTTCAACAGTACTTCCAAACAGTCTCTATAAATCATTGCTAAACTTTAGTGGTGATAAAAACCTAATATTGGTAATCACAGTTGCTAACTGCACATTGATTAAATTCACCTCTGTTATTATTTGAATCAATTAAGCAACAGGACATTGGGAGTGGTATTTATAGAATTATGAAATACCCCAATGATCGATATTTAGCTATTGAATTCAACAGTTGGGCAGCTAAAAACAACTTTAAGCAAAACATGAAAACATTAGGTAATAGATTTATATCATACATCAACCTTTCCAGACCAAATACCTTGTTTGGAAAAGTGAAAAATTGCATTATGAACTTCTCTGAAGATCACTTACAAGAAGTGCTTAATAACTTTGGAAAAGGCAGCAAGTTTAGCTATCTTCTGGAAGAAAATGTAGGTAGTCAAATACTTTCTAATTCAGCAACCTTCCAACTAGTTTTGAGACAAAATGTGAATCCTACCAACATCTCTATGGTCATATATTTCAAAGGCCACCTATGATTCTCTCTTTTCGAGGAGTAAGACCTGTGTTTTTACTGCCTAGAAAGAACACACTTAGTGAAAGACTGCTTATCAAGATTCTGCATTAATTGTGGTGTGAAGAAGAGCACCTATCATAAATGCAGAAAGGTTATAGCTATGACAATCCAGCCAACAGTTAATGGATTTCATAGTCCAACTTATTTTACACAATCAACAATACCTGAAAACAAGATGAACATAAAGACTCCAATTAAAACCAAACTAATTCCTGGAGCTACACAGGTTGAAGACTTGGAATTTAATAATGATAAACACTCAGTATACAGCTCCCAGGTTGTGAATAATGAAGTTAAAACCTCTTCACAACTACTATTTTTACATAACAATAAAATTCAAAATTCTCTACAAAGCATTAGCAATCAGAAGTCAGAATCTTGTTTACAAATAATGAATCTGAGAATAATAAAAAAAGTGTTCAGCCAGAGTACTTATCTGCTCAGTCTGCTGTACAAGAAGAAGTTACAACTAGAGATGATAACAAGCCAAATGAATATAAATTAGGTAAATTGCTAACAAGCTTATGGTTAAGACCTGTAGAGGTCCCTACTATTGCATTTTTATGTGCATATTCTTGAGGTTACAGCCTTAGTAAATATTATTTATGTAATCAATGTGCATTTAAATAAAATTTATAATAGACGCTTAAATAACAAGCCAACTCATATGATGAATATACTCATAATTAAAAAAAAGAAGCAATGTAAACAAGCTTAATCATAATGATTTACAAACTGAGGAGGAAGTTGTTTGTTCTGGTATGAATTCTATGGAAGATCTACACTGCTTCAATGACCAAGAGTCAATGGTTGGCTCATCTTGTGATGGAGTTAAAATTTAAAATATACATTCAGAATCCACAAATAAAATTTTAAGCATTAATCAGAGAGAAAATTCTACTGTTCACTCTCTATAATAACAACCTGTCTTAATTGGTGCTTTGTGGTAGCAAGTAAGTTTCTATAATCCAATAATGTCTTATAAATATTGGGGTTAATGTTAGAGGAATAAACTTGATGCAAAGAGTGTATGTCATTGAACAATACATCATGAACAACAAGCCTCACTCAAATGTTTCATTTTCTATAACATCAAAATTAATTATTATCTGGCCATCTCACTGAGAGATAGTATAAAAACCAGATCTATACCAGTAATCAGACTCTCACTGTTCATCATTCCAGCCTTGTGGACTGCCTGATGTAAAAAAAAATGTTCAATTAAATAAGTTGGCCAAAATTAAAACTCTAGATCAGCTCCTTACTTCGAAGAGCAGGTTTGTTGATATGTGGGATTAGATAAATATCACGTAATAAACTTTTTTTGATCCTGATTGTTTATTCATCCAAATCAATCCAGGGTAACTTTGTAGTAAATCATTTGGATACTGTCACATTGTCTCTTATGGATTATACTTATAATAAAGTGATTTCTTCTGTGAACATTGTCATGAATCAGACTTCAACCAGAGTCACTTACTGATAAGCTGATGCATCTGATTACTCATCTCTGTATCAATACTGAATTTATGTAATATAGTCTATCTAAATTGTTGTTAACAAGCATGGTGGCTGTTAACTAGTCTTATAGTTTTATTTGCTAATCCTTGTCTATCTTTCAGTTTGTAAACCTTTGACCTAGCATCTATGCATTACTTTCTAATTAATTAATCTTGTGTCTAATCAGCCTTTTACAAACTAATAATCAATGTACATTGTCATTTTTATTATTCATGATACTCATGTATTTTTAATATTTTAATAAATATTTTGAGAAAAAAAGATTTTTCTAACAGTTATTATAAAATAAAATAGAACAAAAAAGGTCTTACTCACCAGACTTGCCAATTATTACTTAGTGATGATTTAACCTGTGTTTTATTATTTTATTTTCTAGTTAAAAATATCTAGATACCCATTTATTAACTAGTGTTAGGTGATTAGCTGTTTTAACTACGACTAGTTGTTTTTTAAAAAAATTAATCTGATTGGAAGCTGAACATTTTTTTATGTTTAAATCTAATATTCAAATTATTCTAAAACAATCACATTTGTATCAGCAAAATCCAAACTTAATTGATTTCATTTGTAATTATAACACACTATTTTCAAAAATACATAAATTTTGGATTAAACTCTACTGTCTCTCTAAAATTATATTTGGTTTAAACTTATATATATATGAAAACTATATATATATAAATTTGAGATATTGAAGATTTTATCTTCATACATAATCTATTTTTTAATAATGTAATGCTTGCAATTAATGCAGGGTACTTTATAAACCAAATTGTTATGTGATTTAGATATAATATGATATTATGATCTAATTTATTAGAAAAATACATCACTATTTAAAACATCAATAATATAAAAAAATAAAAATGACCCGCACTGAGATGAAACAGGCTTTTAAGCAGCTTCAAAAACAAAAAGTAAATCATTTTGTAGAAATGCTACTCATATAATTGTCAGAAATTTATAATGATATAAATCACCTGATGATAGTAATTTAGACTTGTGAATAGTTTCAACATATCTTTGGAATTATCTCTATCTTTTCTAAGTTCAAATTAGTTAAATATAATAGAGATAGTCTTAGGTTTGAGAGGTAGAGATTTCTGGATTGCCTCAAAGTGAAATAAAAACAAAACACAACTTGATATTCTTGATTGAATAGAAATTTTGTATTCAGTTCATTCATCACATTGCTGTTTACATGTTTGTTTCCTAATATTTTAACAGTTAACTATGCATAATATAAAGGATTTAAAAACATATTGTACATAAATAGATGTATTATATTTCCTGAACATAAGATTTGGTTTTAGATTAGTTTTTTCTCCAAAAGACATAGTATGACTTATTTTTCAAACATGTCTTATTTTTTCATGTACAAAATTCTATATTTATTCAAGTACAAAAAGTACATTTATTCAAGTACTACTTGTCTTTACAGAAAACTATAAGATTTTTAATCAGGAAAACACCACAATCTTTTTCTTGTATTCACCAGAATAGCTCTTTCTTTTTGCACTCATATTATATAGTGCTTGGAATATTATTCCATTTAAACTTACCATTAAATCAAGTGTTAATTGAAAACTTGCAAGACAGGAGTGATAACAAAAATGATTACAGCTATGAATAGTTTGTCTATCCAAAAGCAATTAAAAAATGCATGCACAAAAATTCAAAAAATGTTCATTATAATATATATTATACTGAATTACGACGATTCACATATGACACAACTATGTCATCTGCTATCAAATGCACACATTGTAAACATTTTCAAAATTACTTATAATAGCTCTGCTTGAATATTCCTTTTAAATAGGATTCTGTAGGGGAAAGACTGATGATTTAACTTTAGCTAAACTTTGATTATTAAAATCACTTCTGTTATTTTAATAAAATCTTTTAAAAGGAAAAAAAATGTTTAAAAAATCAAAGTAATTTTATCTTGAATATTTAAAAACTACCATGATAAAACTCTAAAACTAAATCAAACATTTTAAATCTAAGTATTAAATATAAATAAAATAAGTACCTAAAAATATAAAAATAAAATTTAATTATTTTTCTACACAGGTTGAATTTTGTTTGTTGAAAATTGTCAACGGAAAAATATAAAAGAACCATATAATTATATTACCATTAATTTAAAGCATTAATGCCAATAATATTATTTATTTATATATTCATCTTTATAATTCAATATGTCCATTGACTGTTTATGTTGTTGATGATTTTAACTAGGGCTTACATTTAGGATAGGGCTAGAGATATGCAATTCTTGAACTTATTTCATTCTCGAGAAATTGCAAATTTTTTTTCATGTGTTTGAAAATTCTTAAGAATTCTGAAGAAAAATATCCCATGCCCCCATTTTTATTTTGAAAATTACTTTAATAATAATTTATATAAAAGAAAAAAAAGCAAAAAATAAATTCTTTATTAAAAAAATCCTGAAAATTCAAATTTAACTCATTCAATCTCCATTTCCATTAAAAATTTATAAATTATGTATGATCCAATTTTTAAATTAATTGCATTAAATATGAAATCTAAGCATTTTCTTTTAAAAAATAATGTTTCAAAAAAGATAAACAATCAATCAATGAATTTTTTATGTGGGGTTTTCTTTTGTATATAATATGATCTGACATTAAAAACTTCTGTTCATTTTGTGTTGATGTAGGCTTAATTGTGTTCAACACAGATTTCAAATTTTCCAAATTATTTGTCATTTTTTCTGTTGCTTCAAATAAATTCTTTTTCCAATGTTAAAAAATTATTCACAACTGTTTGAGGTTGTTTTAAAATTGTTTGTATCGACTCTTCGGTAAAAGCCTGAAATCCGGGCACAGCCACTTGGGGCATTGTTTACGTGTCAAAACACGTAAAAATGCCATTTTGGCGGCCACAGCCTTACAGGTTAATACAACATTTACTTATTGTATTAACCCATTGAGCTAGGCTGCTTTACATGACATTGCACAAAAATATTATGGCCTGTTTTGTGCTTCGAAGCTATTTACGCGTATTCATTCTATTCATAGCTGATTACCATATTGCTTGAGGGTGTTTAAATTTCAAGGTGGTATGACTTTTTCAAATCTCCATAATAGAGTAATGTCATTTCGATTTAAAAAATGTTGTTAATTATTAATAATTGTCATATAGTCCCCACCTTTCCCGAAAAAAAGATTAATATGTAAAAAATTGGCAAAGTGTATGTTCGAACAGGCTTCGACAAAGCTCATGCGCTAAGTCATGTTTCAGCGTGGGGAAAATATTCAAGACCCCTAAAAGGTCTGAGACGAAGGTGCAATTTTGAAACTTTTCTTCAGATAAATTGCCGAGTACAGAAAGTGTGTGAGATTGTGTTTTTTTTTTTTGTCAGGCACACGTAATGTCCACTTTTTATTACAGCAATAAAATCGAATAAATAATTTTAAAAAGTCCAAAGTTTGTGTCCTTTTTTGTTGTTTTTTATTTCATTAGAAATTGACAAGTATTTGGATTCAATTTTTTGCAGCGGGGTTAAAATAAATGATGACTTTGGTTGACTTTTTGTTAAGAATAACAAATTACGAAATACCCACCCCACCCCCGAAAGCAGTTTATTGTAGAAGGCTAAAAAAAAAAAAAAAGGTAATTTGAATGAAATAGAAATCAAAGTAAAAAGTGAGAAAAAGTTGTTTAAAAAAAAGAAAAAAAGTTAAATTCTTGACTTTTTGGTTTACAATTCTTTTTCCGAGTGTGTGGGTGTTTGAAAACAATTTTTTAATCAGCAAAAACACAAAAGTAAATTTTGATTTAATATTAAGAAAAACAATTATGTCAACCAAAAAGAAATCAAAATTCGAAACAAGTCCCAAAGTTGATTCTCTTTTTTCAGCACTGTTAAAGTAATTGACTATTTTTGTTGCCTTTTTGTTAACAATAATAGTACGAATTCCCCCCCCCCCCCCCTCAAAAAGCTGTTTCTTGTAGTAGCCAAAAAAAAAAAAAGGCTAAATCAAAATGAGAACAAGTTGTGTTTAAAAAAAAAAGTAAAATTAATAATAATAAAAAAAACCATTTAGTCAAGCCAAAAAAATAAAAATAAAAGAAAGGTAGAATGAAGTTCTAAACAAGTCGCAAATAATTGTATTCTATTTTTTCAGCAGTGGGATTCAAACAAATTTTTTTAACGTCGTGAAACAGTCTGAAGTTTTAAAATGATAAAAGAAAAAAATACAATTAGCAAAATTTGTTGAAAAAATATCAGGTTCCAAAAAACCCACAAAAAGTAACGAAAATGAATATCAAAATTTGTTTAATAATAAAGAAATCATGTTCTAAATGAAGTAAAAATTATTCGTTTAATCAATATTAGAAAAAAAAAACCTTGTTGTATAAAAAAAGAAAAAGTTGCAGCGGCCCGGTAACGTTATATTTCATTGATTTTGTCTAGCATCGACGCTCCAAGCGGCTTTGCCCGGATTTCAGGCTTTTACCAGAATGATTCTTCTAATTGTTACTATAAACTTACTGAAGTATTTGTAGGGCAACCCTCTGCCTCTACTTCAATGTCTGACTCACAGTTAGAATTGCTATATTTCACTTCCTCTGCATAATTATTTTGGAATAATCTCTGTATATAATTCTTAGTAGTTTAATGATATCAAATTTTGAGGTAGATTTAAAGAATTTGTCATCTTATTCTCATAAATGGTTTGGATAGTGAAGAAACTTTAGCAATGAAACTATCACATTATTCCTCCTTATAATATTTTAAGTTCATTCAAAAGCCTTCTGCTTAATATCAAATTTCGTTCTTCTTTTCTGTTTAAAATATGCTACAGTTCTTCTTGCTCATTTTTGGAGTCTATATAAGGGTGTTTATATATATATTTAATAAATTTAAATTTATGAATTCTATATAAAATTTACATACAGTATAAATAAACACCAAGTAAAAGTATATAGTTAATTTGAAAATTATTATTTTTATTAATGCTGAGTAAATGTCATTAAACATAATAATACTTAAAGTGAGACAATAATATAATAGTTAATAAAAAAATTGGATACTTATTACTTAGCCCAGCTAAGTACCAAAAGTTGTACTAGAATTTTTAAAGAATGTTTTGTAAAAATAACATAGTTTTCTGTTTTTTTTCTCTCAAAATTCTCAAGAAATGATATTAAATTATTTGAGAATCGAGAAAAATTTATCAATGGAGAATTACAAGAAATCGATAAAAAAGAATTCTTGAGAATAATTTCTAGGTAGGGCTTATATTGTAAGCATCCTGAAAAAACGTACTAGAGCTTATTTTCTGGTTAGATCTTATTTTGGGGAGAACATGGTATGCATAATAAGAAAAGTTTTTGTGAGAGGAAAAAAATAATTTACTTTTCTCAAAATATTTAACATAAAAAAAATGAATATTTTAGGCAACTCCTTAAAAATTAATCGTATCAACATTTAATGTAAAAATGAACACCAGATACTGATAAATTTTTTGTCATACTGATTAGTGCATTTATCTACATGCCCACGATATAGTGTTCTAATCTAGAATAGATCAAATTTGTAAATATTTTCAAATTGCAACCAAGCTTAGATTTTTTTTTTTTTAGAAAGGTACTCTGTGATCAATCCATCTATCTAATATTAATTAATAACTAAATATATAGGTAACATTAGCTAGAGGTGAGTGATTCATGCTTTATTTAGATTGATCATTTAAGAAACAATGTACTGACTGTAAAACATATGACTATAATATGATGTGACTTTCACAACTGATAGAGAAGATGTCAGATTTCTAGAAGTCTTAAGGCTATAATTTTTTTTACTTTTGAACAGAAATAATCAAAATATAGTAACAAAGTATTAATATATATATAAGTAAATAAAATTTAATTATATAACATATATTACAAATAACTGTAAATGTTTACTAAAAGAAATGCTGATAAATAATGTTTTGATCAAAGAAAATTACCTTCTTTGTATTAAGCTCAAAAGTTAATTATATTTGTATTTTATCTATCCATTTTTATGAAAATGTAATATATTGACTATAGAAAGTACCTGTTCAATAAACCTAATTTTATTTTGTAGAGGAATGTTAAAAATTAGATGTATTGTATGATTAGTTGCTTGAAAGTTGATAAAGCATTCAATCAGCTAAATGGCAGGTTGAGAATAATAGCTCCATTTATTTGGTCAATTTTTTCTATATTTTAGTCCACTTGAAAATTGATGCAGAGATCTTTAATTTTCCAGGCTATCATTTTACTATCTAAAAAAAAAATAAAAAAATAGGAAAAACAGTCAGAATTTAATAAGTACTTTGCTTTTTTATAAACCATACATAATCTGAAAATGTATTTTTATATATATATACACAAAGCAATCAAAGGCATTCTTTTGAGTAAAACCTTCCCAAGGCCAGTAATTATTGGAAAGTATTTGTAAGCCTGGATATATAAAAATAGTTATTTCTAATGTTATAGACCAGTGGTTGGCAACCTAGGGCATGCGCGATATGGAAAACGATTATTAATGGCACTGTGATTGAATTGAAATAGTAGAAAAATATATTTTAATTATAGTGCATGTATTTGTGGTATCATCTACATTTTCCATATGCGACTTACATGTACCATGATTCAGTTTAATTTACTAATTATTTTGTACAATAAACGTACGTTCTATCTTTGTTTTGCTATTTTCAATAAACATAATAGCTAAGATGGAAATTTTTTTTTATCAGGGAGAATTCATTTTGCCTGAATTTTGTTTTTGATGGTCAATTGACTTTTGATACTTTTGTATGCAATTGAATTAATTCATTTGAAAAACTTCTATTTATAATAATACATTTTAAGTTTTGGCACTTTACTTGGAAAAAAAAAAGTTTATAATTAGTGATGTCGTGAATGAAGTCCATAAATATATGATGAGACTTGAAAATATCGTTCGGATCTCAAAGAATTTAAAAATCAATGTTTTTTTCTTTTAAATGTCTATTGTGAAATTAAAATAAATTTCTCATAGAGAAAAATTCCAAATATTCATAGGTTTAAAGAAAAAAGAATATATGTAAAACTTTCAATTTCGAGTTGATTTTTTATATCACAAAAATGATTTTCTTTAAAACAATTTTGATAAAAACTAAAAAAATACTTGGTTTATTTTGTTAGAGTTCATTAATCGCTTTTTAAATTAAATTATTGAAAATTAAAGGCGCTCTGGCTATTTTGAATTATGATACATTCATTAATCGGCAATTTTGTAAACAATATACAGTTTTTAAGCAATAATGCAGGGGTTGGCAATTGTTTTGGCTCAGGGGCCGCATAGGTTGGTGGAGGGCTGCATCGGGGACCACTTTGTGGAAGCGAAGGTTAACGAAGGGCCGCATCTTTTTTTCATGACACAATAAACACACTGCTTTATTCCCTGTATTACCAAAGAAATATTTGTTTGTCCATTCTTCATTAAACACATGACATTCATTACCAATTTTACATTTTTTTGGAGCATTCATGGTTCCACAAAAGTTGGAAATATATATATTTGCTAATGCAAAGACAAAATTGAAATTAATCAGATCAACTGGAAAAGCACTGCACATCGTATCTACACTGCGCATGTATATTGATGTGGCCATTCTAGTGGAAAATATGAGATGAATATTCAGTCATGCAACAGGAAGAAAATCTCAGTCCAAGGTGGATTTTTCTGATTGTCTTGGAGGGCCGCATAAAAACTCTTAGTGGGCCGCAATTTGTCCACCCCTGCAATAATGGGATAAATTTTTTGCATGCCAAAGGAAATTTTAAGCAGATTTTTCGAATACAATATAATTTAACAAAATATACTTTTCACATATGATTTTATGTATTTTAAAATACTGAATGACCAATAGTATAAGACCCAGTTATAAAGAGTTTCAAAACTATATAATATATAATTTTAAAGCCCATTATAACCGGATCAATTTTTTATTATATATAATAAAATTTGTAGAATCATTGTTGGCACATGGAATAACATTGTAACATAAATTTGGCATGACATTACTAAAAGGTTGCTAATCCCTGTTATGAACAATTTATGCTATTAGAGTTTTTGCATTATTTCAATGGTAATATGATGACATTTATGTAAAAGAAAGGGCACATAACAAATAGTATTAGTTATTCTGATCATAATTAAAATGTTGTTCGATAGCTTTCACCTTTTGTAATTGTGTAAAAGGAAATAAAAGGTGTAATGTTGATGTGCTAAGAATTAAAGATACTTAATTTCCAAATAATCCTGTAAGAAAGCTGCATCACTCAAAATGATGTCGTATTTGCATTTAACCTTTTATCCTACTAATTAGTACAAATATTGGCAAATCATTTTTATGACTTCTATAGAATTTTCAATTATATACTCAATATGATATATATATATATATTAAAAAGAAATGTAGGCATGGTAGTTGTCCCAGTTTAATTCTTAGTAATGTGGGCTTTGAACATTCCATCATCAGATTTTCAATGAAATGGATGACTGAAGAGTTGTGGGTTGGAGTAGTTTGAAGCCTGTCTATTAAAGTATAAAGATTGGCTATCTTAATATAAAGCTGAGCACTGATTGTATATATGTATAGAGATATTAATCTGGACCAACTGATGATTGCTGGCTGGTTTAGCATGAAATATGTATATTGGTGATCATTTATCTTTTCAACATGTGTGTGATCAGGTGGGTCAGCAATATGAGATAACATAGAGAGTTGAGGGTCATGTGAAAGTCTGAGTTTGAATCCCTTATATATTATTTTAAAAGAAATAATTTTTATATTATTTAAAGTACGTTTAAATCCATCTTTGTTTTTTTGAAAATATTAATTCCTGGTTGGATTTTTAATAATATGAAAATAGACGATTTAGAAACTATAAAATCATGTTTGTCTCATGATTATTCATTTGTACTGGAAAAACAATATATATATTTCTTTATAAAACAATTTCATAAAACATATAGATATAAACTTTTTTTTTTTTTTTTAAATAAAAACAACACATAACATTCGAGATTTTCTTTGAATAAATCAGAAGAATTATTATTGGATTCAGTGTATAAATAAAGCTAATGACAGAATTTACTCAGATCATAAATATTCGTCTTAAAATATGCTTAACTTTTAAAATTAAGCTGATTCAATGTTTTTTTTTTTTAAAAAGCTTGTAAAAGGCAAAGCATTATTCACCAGAATAGTTATTTTCTAGCTGGTACAGATTGAAACAGTTTTCTATTCTTGGTTTATTCTTTAGCTAAGAGTAATTAGATATACATCATGGACTAAATTTAATGGTTTTCTATTTAACTGTTGTTTAACAGTCTATTTGAATCATAATTGTTTAAGCCTGACTTGAACATGAAATTTTTTTCATGTTTTAATCAATCTAGATTCAAACTCGGTTTATAATGCATAGCAGGAAGATGTACTATTATACTTTTCAACTAATTCACACACATAAAGTAATGTGATGTTAGTGTTATGAGCTGCATGCATGCATATTAAATTCTCTGCCAAATTACATTAAATAACTAGACAATAGAATAGTTTGATCAAATAATAGCATGTGACCATCATCATTGGTAATTTGCTATTATTTAACATAAACCCATTTAACATAATATATTTTAGTACTTCAAATTTACACATGTTTATTCGGAATATAACTTTTACAATAACATTTATTACTTTAGCCCGTAAATAAGATGAATCTTTTTTTACTTTTACAATTGTAAAATGTTTTTTTTTTCATTTTTCAATTATTATAAGAAAATT
The DNA here is from genome assembly GCA_028023455.1 of Epiperipatus broadwayi. NCBI lineage: Eukaryota > Metazoa > Onychophora > Udeonychophora > Euonychophora > Peripatidae > Epiperipatus > Epiperipatus broadwayi. The sequence continues at coordinate 1,387,543 of JAQFVV010012404.1, read as the reverse complement.
ATTTTATTTATTGTATTCTTATGCTTTGCGTACAGTCTTATCTTCCGTGATATATATTTAATTATGAATGAATGTTTTTAAAATGATAATATTAAAGGTCAAAAATTCACCATATTGTTGTTAGTTTTCAAGAGATAGATTATCAGCTGTTTAGAAATAAAATATTGAACAATTTCTAATCAATAAATTATCAAATATAGAAAAATTAAAATTCTTATTTTAAAATTTTTAGATTACACTTACATGTATTTATTGCATGGTTTACACATACATATATACATGAACAGCATGAGTAAGTGACCAAAAAATTAAAACGTTACTAAATCAATAATGAAATATACATGCACAAATATCCAGTCTTAAATTATATAAATAAACATTATTCAAAAGTTTTTCACACCACGCTGAGCTCTTTCCAACATACAATATATATATATAATAACTGAAACACACAGGCTTATTATATACCTGCGTTTATATATGTAATATATAGGGTATATGAGCACAGACTTTCACATGACCCACCACTCTCCACTATCTCCTAACATATAGTAAACTATTTAAAATAAAAAAACAATTGTCATTAAACGTTGTTAGTAAACTTTATTCAATTGTATAATAAACTGAAAAATAACAGAAAATCTTTATGTAGGATTCAGATTATTAACTGCTTTATGTACTAAACCTAATAATTATGATCAAATTATAAATATATTTGAAATACCTGGAGCGTAATTGTAAATATAGTGGATTTGAACTCAGACTTTCAAGCACCCTCCAACTATCCATACTATCTCATACCACTGATACACATGACAACATACATGTAGAAAAAGTAAATAATCATCAATATATGTATTTCAGGCTAAACCAGCATTCATCAGTTGGTCCAGATTATCATCTCACACACACACACACATATATATATAATCAGTGCTCAGTTTATATTAAGATAGCAAATCTTCATACTTTAATGGACAGACTTCAATCCATTCTAACCTCCAACTCTTCAGGCATTCATACTATTGAAAATCCGATGATGGAAAGGCCAAATCCTATGCTGATGCCAATATTATTGCCATGTCCATGTTGATCTGAAGTCATTCTTACTCCTCATGTATAGGACCTTATTCATTTAAATACATAGAAGAGGGATGGTCAGGATGCAGGCTTAATGTGTAAATATTTGAAATACAGGCACTCCTCACATACCTGGAGCCTAATTGTAAATATAAACTTGAAATGTTTAATATTTATTGTAAAGTATAAAAATGGTTTAAAGTATACTGCAACTTAGATGCCATTTAAACAAATATAACTTATGGCATCAGATCCAATAATATGAAGTAGGAATAATAATATTTAACTTTAGAAGTCAACCTATGATATAACAATTTAATGCTAATACTTAAAATGATAACAACTTATTATTGATGATGATCAAATGTTATTGCTTGTTTTTAGCACTCTATTATTTAGTCATTCAATCAGAAAATTTAATCGCATATACTTGTAATATATAATTATGCAAAAACATTTTGAATAATCAGTGCTAACTGTTAAAAATAAAAATTATTTAAAAGTTTGTTGGATTAAAAAATAATAGTAAGTCTTTTATTATGATTTGAATATCCACCAGAGCAACCTCTTATCTAGTATCAATACATGTCAGGCTTAATCTTGTAATTTTGATCCTACTTCATAGAGATCAATAATCTATACTATTCAATAAAATTTAAAAATAGAAGTAAGCTAGGGATTCACTACTTACAGGAATGATATGTTGACCAATAATTGTAAGGCACATCATATTATCATTTCATTTTTTTACAACACTCCATCTGACTAACTCAGATATTCATTTACTAAATGGCTAATTGAATTGGGTAGAGTGTTAAACTACTTTAAACTATGTTTTAATCTAAATGCAGTCTAAACATATATACCATGTTTTCCCAAAAGTAAGATTGGAAGTTAAATTAATTTTTCTTCAAAAGACACTGTAGGCTTATTTTTAGGACATGTATTATTATTTCGTATACAAAATTCTACATTTACTCAAATATAAAAATTTACATTTATTCAAATACCTTTTTTTTAATAGAAAGCTATAAGATTCTTATTCTAGAAGCCCCCCCTCCCCCCAAATTTTTTTTCTTATACTCACCAGATTAGTCTTTCTTTTTTCACTCATCTCATCTGGCAATCGGAACATTATTTAAATTTACCATTAATACCTTTAAGGATTTCATTTTTACTGAAGATTAAATTGTCAAGACTTAATGGGATTAAATCTAATGTCATATGTAATATATATCCATGAGTATATCATGCTAAGCCAAGGCAAATAAGTACATTAGTAATCTAGACTGTGGTCATTCCATGACTATGGATGATCTGAAATCCCAGTGCCACTATTTGGGAATACCGGTAGGGTTTAACTCAAGTGTTAATTGAAAAATTGTGAGACAGGAATGATTAAAAAAAAAGATTATAGTTAAGAATAGTTGGCCTATACAAAAGCAATAAAAAATCGCGAGCACAAACATTTAGAAAATATTTCTGTATTTTACATGTGAGCATTAAGTATGCCTATATAACATATGGCATATTGTATTTCAATGATTCATAAATGATGCAACCACATCCATTCATTATCAAGTACATAAATTGTAAACACTTTTCAAATTACTATTCTTTTTAAAAACTTTTCTTTGTAAGAAATGTTGATATTTTAACTTAAGCTTTCAGGAGAAAAAAAAATGTTTAAGAAATCAAATTAATTTTTCCTTTATCTTGGAATATTTAAAAGCTATCATGCTGTAACTCTAAAACTAAATCAAGCATTCTAAATCTTAAATATTAAATAAGTAACTAAAACTACTTAAATGAAATTATAAATTATTTGATATACTACTGATTTATAGTAGATAAATTATTTCTCTATACAGATAGAATTACATTTCTCAAAAATAGTTAATAGGAAAACACAAATAAACCATATAATTTATATTACCATTTAGTTAAAGCATTAATGTCAATAATATTGTTTATTTATACATTCATTACTTTATAATTGAATATCTCCATCATATGTTTTAACAATCAAACAAAAACTGTCTATTGGGCTGCCAATCTTAACTAGGGTTTATATTTGGAGTAAGGGTTATATTGTATGCAGCCTGAAAAATCATGCTAGGGCATATTTTCTGATTAGGTCTTATTTTCAGAGAAGCATGGTAATTTATTGAACTTTTAAATAATTTACAACATTTATCATTAACTGTTCTAATAAAAATATTTTGCCATTTATATATCAAGTTATTTGTTTAAATATTACACAAATACACACTCATTGATATTAAAAATCAAAGAATTGTTTTATAACTGTGGTCATAAGATCCAGACTTATATCACCTTTCTTTTTGACTAGCTTTTTATGAGTAGGTATTGATATTAAATTTACCAAATATATAAATACATTTATATAAAATTGTAAATATAAACTATATATATAAGGAAAATATTTAATAATATTTCTCATTTTTTAGTAATATTACTCATTATTGAATAATCTCTAGTAAAAATTATTAAGGAAAATATTTAAGTATGCAATTTTACTTAATTAAATTAAGCCAGCACTTAATGCCCAAAGTACAAAAATTCTTAAAAAAGTTTGGTGAATTTTGGTTATCAAAAAATTGCATTAAAAGATTCAACCATTTATCTGTTATTGATTGTACTAAATTACCGAAATGTTTTATTTAACATCTTGCCTGAAAAATTTCACATTAAACCAGTTATTTTATTTGTCTAGCTTAAAAGAATTGCAAAAAAAAGCAAGAAACATTGTCTTCCTGTACTTGTAAGCATGCATGCTTACAAGAATTATGCATTTTTAATAAAATTCATATATGCAGAATTTTTTTAACTGAATGCCTATAAAAAATTATTACTTTATATATATGTACATAATTATTGTAATCATATATTTTTGCATTCAATTATATATATATCTTTTTTTTTTACAATTCTAATCTAATCAGCTTAGCACAAAATAAAATGATTTATTAACTAACACAATTTGAGTATATGGCACAATTGATAAAATGATAATTAGCTATTCTTTAACGTGCTGACCAATTAAAGTTTGTCAGAATTTTAACATTTTTATGCTTTAAAATAATTTTTGCAGTTTGTACATTGTCAACCAATTTGTTTTATTTTATAAAGAAATCAGTATCTGGCTGAAATATTAAACAGCTGCATATGTAGAAACATATTCTTTGTTATATATATATATATATTTCATTTACTTAGTTTTTTATTATTGTGATTCATCACCATTATCAGCCATTCATAAATAAGTATGACCATTCTAATTCGAGAAAAAAAAGAGGGCAAAGTTCACAAATAATCTATATATTTTTTGGAAGTCAGTTCATATACTTTAGCTTCACCTGGCCAATCCATTAAAACTGTTATTTTACAATAGTAGATTTAACATTATTATTTACATACAGAAATCTTAAAAAGCCTTATGATTTTGCTATTACATATTTATAATTTTACAGTACTTTTCACATAATAGATTGGACAAAAATAATAACCATAACATAGTTATGATAATTGTATCATTATGATTAAATATCTTTTTATTTATTAATCACAACAGTAGCAATTTATAATCCATGCTATTCCTCAATATACAAGTTCACCATTCTATTCAAAAAAGTTAAGATATTTAAATTAATTTACATTTTCTAGTTGGTAACTATTTTTGTGAACATTTTTATTCTATTACTGTCTGATAAACCAATGAAATTTCTGAACATTAATTATTAAACAAAATCTTATTGATTGCAATCGGCAAATATATAGCAATGACAATTAAGGCAAGCAATAAAATGAATGCCAAAAAAAAAAAAAAAAATGGGGAAGATTTTTAAAAAATGAAGAAAATAAAAGTTATTGTTGTTGTTATTATCATCATCATTATTATTACTATTATTAGTTCTGCTAAATTTACATTAACTTATAATTATCATATAAATAGCATTTGCCCAGAATGAACGATTATATTTGGCTTTTAAGGCTGATCAAAGACACACATATTATTATCACCACCAACTTTTCCTACACTTTTCTGATGAATTAAATATCTCATAATATAAACAAAGGCAAAACTTCCCATACAGTAGTGCCACCCTGTGCCAAACAGAGTAATCAATGGATGCCAGAAGGCTTGTGCTGTTTGGCACAGGGTGGCACTACTGTATGGGAAGTTTTGCCTTTGTTTACAACAAATTATGTGCTAGTATAGAGATGGTGATCATGTGATGTTTGATGGTTTAACACCAATCCTGCCTAATAGGATAGTGGTGGCTATGGTTATTTAAGAGCCAAAGACACCAAAATGTATGGGTGCTGAATTGAGTTCAGACCCATATGACTATATAAGCTATTGAGCTTAGATTGAAGATATTAACAATGTTTTCAATTTCATTCTCATAGTTTTGTAGTAAAGTAGAGTTAAAAGGTGGCTGCTGGAGGGTTGCATTAGATCCTAAGATCTAGGTGCAGTGCTCTCAGATCCAAGGCTCCTCACTGATGATGGCCACAAGCCAGAAACTAGTCTGGGGATATTGGATGAGTAGGCACTAGATAGGGATTTTATGCACAAGCCTTCTGGCATCCATTGATTACTCTGTTTGGCACAGGGTGGCACTACTGTATGGGAATTTTGCCTTTGTTTACAACAAATTATGTGCTAGTATAGAGATGGTGATCATGTGATATCTCATAATATATTGAAAACAAGACAAGTTCAACTTGGTCATTTGTGTTTTAAACAAGAGTCCTGGTCTAATTTGATCAAGTATTTATTATTTATTTTTTGCTATCCATTTAACTCAAAAGTCTTCACAATCAGAATTATCCAAAAGCACCAATATTTTTTCTTTGAACTCAAACATTCTGAAAACAAATACAACAGAAAGACAGAGAAAGACTTCTTATGGGCATTATATGTTGAAAGAAAATGTAGATTAATAATAATTTGATCATATATATTAATAATGTGATCAATTTGTCAGGAAGTCAAGTTACATCTGAGCATCAAAAAGATTGATCCACAGATATTTTAAAATTTCATTTAATCAGATAAACTTTTAATGTTTTATCAAGATTTTTTATTGATGGACTTAGTCTCAGTATGGATTCTAACTGTCAGTTATGTGATAAATAATAAAACAGGCAAAATTCACTATATATATTGCCACACACAACAAGCTAGAGTAATCAATGGATGCCAGAAGACTTGTGCATAAAATTCCCATCTAGTGCCTACTCATCCAATATCCCCAGACTAGTTTCTGGCTTATGACCTTCATCAGTGAGGAGCCTTGAGAAACTAGCCTGGGAATATTGGATGAGTAGGCACTAAATGGGGATTTTATGCACAAGCCTTCTGGCATCCATTGATTACTCTAGCTTGTTGCATGTGGTAATATATATAGTGAGTTTTTTCTGTTTTAACAACAGTTATACACAAGCATAAAAGGTGGTGGTCATGTGATGATAAATAATAAAAAGCATTAGCACTTTTTTGAATCATCCAAATATTTTATGCATTTAAGATATATCATTTGACACCTTCACTTATTCTAAAAAATCTTCTAATTATAATAAGATCTAAGTCCATTACAATAATATTCTCCATATTATAATGGTTTGTAAGAAAAAAAGAGGGGAGTCCTCTGAGAACACATCAGCCATACATCAGTTTTCCATTCGTGTAACAGTATGTGGGTTTTTTAATACTTCATGTGGCAATCTGATTTGATCATCATATAATAACCATGACCTAGGAAACACACTGCATCAATCCGGATTAATTGGTTCTTTAGCCTCATCTAAGCCTAAGTTATTGTATCTAAAATTAAATTCTTTTAGATCTATAAAAGTGGTTTCACTGATTATCATTCTCAAATAATTTCTATTCCTTATAATCTAAATTTCATCTACTACTAACTTCAGGTGATATAATTCTATACACTATATCATATTTGTCTGCTTTATTTAGGATAGTCCAATCACAGATCACTAATAATGGGTATCCCTCTGTGATGAATCCAAACTGCTATACTTTTTTTTATTAAATAACATCTTTGTAGATCATGAATTAATTCATTCCTACACTTCATTTTTATTAAAAAAGAACCCACCCCCCTTGCCTGACTGAAGAATATTTTATCTACATCCCATCCTTTTTTTTAAATTCATTTTTACTCCAGAATTTTTCCATCATAAATTGTTATCCTTTGAGAACAATGATAATAATAATTTAGAAATGATTATTTGGAATGATATTGAACTATATACACACACACAAGATGGATTTTAACAACAAATAAATACAATATTTTATTTAATTAAAGATATAAATAAATCTACTTTAGCATATACCCAAAATTAATTTCAAATTATATCCAAAATATATACAAAGAACATAATAATAATAAAACTATATATTCCATATACTTAATAAAGCAAAATAAATTTAAAATATTCAATACATTATGGTTACAGTTTAATAGGTTGTTACCCATAATAGAACAAATATGATAATATTAATTCAAAATTAATGTTCTCTACGGTTTCTGTCAATGAAAATAGTTTTATTACCTTAACATATAAATCAACCATGGGTCTATTGATGCCCTGACCATGTCATTTTCACAGTATAACATGTTTATAAATTTTATTATAGCCAATATACCATCTTGACTATTGATTAATTATTTAACAATACATATCTTCTTTTTTCATTAATTGTAATTGTGGGAAAAGAGAATAATTCTTATCACAAATGAATAATGAATAGATCTTATAATGTTATTTCCTCTTTTCCTATGTTATTCAGGCAACCAGTCATCAACTTTGGCAGGAAAACTATATGATTCAGAGTTTGGTTGGCATGTTATAGCTTTTAACAATACATTCTAATTGTCTATATTCTAATATTAATTATGGTCATCATCTTTAACTAATTATTATTAAAACTTGAAGAACAGTCAGACATTAATAAGTATTGAAATCACTGGTAGTTTTCTATTATTTTACAGATATAGTTTTTTTCTATCATAATTGAGGGAATATTCTCAAGCTATCTTCTCAATGTGTTCTATCTTGTGATGAGCAATGTAGAAAAAAGAGAATTTGATTTCTTAACTGCCTAAATATATCCTTTCTCATGATAATTGTAATTGTGGGAAAAGAGAATAATTCTTATCACAAATGAATAATGAATAGATCTTATAATGTTATTTCCTCTTTTCCTATGTTATTCAGGCAACCAGTCATCAACTTTGGCAGGAAAACTATATGATTCAGAGTTTGGTTGGCATGTTATAGCTTTTAACAATACATTCTAATTGTCTATATTCTAATATTAATTATGGTCATCATCTTTAACTAATTATTATTAAAACTTGAAGAACAGTCAGACATTAATAAGTATTGAAATCACTGGTAGTGTTCTATTATTTTACAGATATAGTTTTTTTCTATCATAATTGAGGGAATATTCTCAAGCTATCTTCTCAATGTGTTCTATCTTGTGATGAGCAATGTAGAGAAAAGAGAATTTGATTTCTTAACTGCCTAAATATATCCTTTCTCATGATAATACTATGTATTACCTTAGTCATAATTATAATTATTATAGTTTTATTTTGTTCAACCATGAATGAATTTCTTTGCTTACAATATTTTTTTTAATACAAAAGAAAATAAGGTATTATTGATATAGGTATATTCTGAAATAAAGTTTTTTATTCACATTTTTTCCCCTTTCTTTCTCATGTACTATTTAAATATTTTTATATGTAAATTAATAAATAATGACAGCAGGGACAAAAAGATCTCCAATAAGAGGTGTGTAATGAATTAATGATCACCTGAAGCATACTTTTAGCAATTCTTTGCCCAGCACTGAAGACATGGAATAGTTTATGAATAATAGGAATGATAATCCACACTTATGTCATTTATCAAGTCCTTGTTTTGGGGGACCTAATGACTGCAAGACTAATTCTCTTTATTAATAGGTAGTGAGTTGCTATTGCCATTGTAAATGTATCAATAGATATGATAAAACAGTTTAATATTTATTAGTATAATGATATTTTAATGGTACATTATAGATATTCAAGTTTACAGGTGATAGACATATTTATATATCATTAGATATTTGAATCTGTCCATAATACATTTGACTGAATGGTGCATTGTGGTAGATTCATAACTTCTGTAACGTCTAATTTTTTTCTTTATAATTAATTTAGTGATGTGGAAATTGAAGAACATATTTGTACCACTTGTATAAACTCTAATAACGAATTCAAATTTATTTGCATTAATCTCTCAGACAAAATATTTTATTTCTCAAAAAATGTAGTTTTCTGAAGAACATAATGTGTCAATTAAAAATAAAAGATTTAATTTGTATTTTTACCTACTATAACTAAAATATAAATAAAATATCTATATTTAAAGAATAAAAGTTAGAATTTTTAATTAAATATTATAATAAAGTTATTGCTCTATATGATCTCCAAATATCTTAAGATTTGAATTGAAACTACATAATATATAAACTATTAAATATTTTGTGTTGAATTCTCAGAATGGTGGACTCGAGCTAAAAGTTCCTGGACTGATGATTGGTTGAATAAAATAAAAAAATCTTAGTTTGGTGAATTGACAAAAATTTTGTGTGGACAGTTGAGCTTTACATGACATTACCATACAACTAACTATAAGGTTATTTATGTTATTAATGCAAAAAAAAAAATACCTTGAATAATTTTATTTTCTTATTATATTTAGATAGATAACATACAATAGTATATATAATGTAAGAAATTATTTTATTATAGTCAATAGTTTTTTAATTTATAAATATATGATATAGGGTAATGCTTTCTAAAGTGAGTGATACTATTCTTTGAGAGATACCACAATTCTTTAGGGGAGGAGACAATAATGGCTTCAAGATAGGGAGAATCATTGAATAAAAATAAGGTGGTGGAAGCATAAATAAAGAAGAGTATTTTGAGAAAAAAATACACAAAATGCAAGTAATAACTGATTAGTAATCAATTTCTTCAACAACATCTTAACAAGTAAGCATTGCCAGATAATTCAGATATTGACAGGAAATACAATATGCATGAGCAAGAATATGTGCATATAATGATTTTTTTATAGTATAATACTATAAATAGATAACATGTGAAGTCTAATTTATATCATATCTGAATGGAAAATTAGACTCAAAGTTGTGCCTGATGTGATCTGGAATAATCAATAGAGCATCTGCCTTGGGATTAGGCAGTCCATGAATTGCTTCCGACACTCACAGTTCTGATGTTTGAACTTTTTATGAACTCCTGAGCAATAAAGCCATATGCATTTTTTTCTGAATTGTGAGATATCTAGTTAACAATAGTGGGAATGCAATAAGTATTTAAAAAATTTAATTCATATTTGATAGTATCAACTTTACAGATTATAGATACCATGCAAAGCAAATTTTATTATTGTTGTTTCAATAAAACAATATTTTACATGTATTTTTATACATTTTCTTATATATATCCTTTGTATATTTATTAAATGGATTATGTCCTGTACATAAGGGGTCAGATTGACCTTAGGTCAACATGGATGTGACAAGAATCTCAGCCTCATGGTGGCCTTTGAGCATTCCATCATCAGATTTTCAATTGGATGGATGGTTGAAGAGTTGGAGTGTGGAGTAGATTGAAGCCTGTCCATTAAAGTATGAAGATTGGCTATCTTAATATATATCTGAGCAATTAGAGCATATATGTGTGGAGATGGTAATCTGGACCAACTGATTATTGCTGGTTTAGCATGAAATATGTATGTTGGTGATGATTTATCTTTGCCACATATGTGTGTTCAAGTGTATCAGTATTATGAGATAGAGTGGAGAGTGGTGGGTCATGTGAAAGTCTGTACTCATATACCCTATATATATTATATATACCACTGTACATTAGTGTGGCTTCTAATTCTCACTATTAATAAAGTCTTAGCAGATTTATGTTGTTAGAGTGCAATTTAAAATGGTTAATTAATATGTTTGTTGTGTTTATATATTATAATATTAATGAAACAGGGGAATAAAATTGTATAAAAACTACAAACTATTAACATTCATTTTTTATATTTTAAATCAACTACCAAATCATTTGTATTAATTGTTAAAAAAGGTATTATAAGAAAAGAATATTTAAATAAAGATATATTGATTAATTGATTTTTAATTGCACATTTTAAAAATTAAATCTTTTTTGATATATTTACATGCACAACTGTATCTCAATAAAAAGATGACTGGTGATTCATCTTTTTTACAAGATTCTTGCAGCACTATACATGAATTGATGCTTGTAATAACATAATTTAGTTATTTACCAAAAAATTTTTAAGATATTAGCAAGTCTGAATTATTAGTTACGACTTGAAATGGGACAGAGTGTTAATGCTTTAATTCATGATGGATAATGTAATAACATTAAATTTTATTTTGAATTTGCAAAAGCTGTTACTAAAAAAAACATTAGAAACAATTCAAATTATGTATGTAATACAGAAATGAATCAAGAGAACATTTAAAAGCAGTTTGCAAGATTTTATAATGCTAGGAAGAGCATTGAAGATGCTCTATGAAGATATGAAACACATTGACACATTTCATGATCTAACTCATGGTCCAGATATGCTAGCATCTTACAAATTTTGTGGTGAATAAGAAAACTATATTTCTATATAATACATATATTGCCATAGATCAATCAATAAATAAGATATATCCAATAACAGAACAGGCAATGGGCGATGATGCTCAATAAATCTGATTGTTCTAATTATGATTGGGGATCTAGCCATAAATAGTTCATTTGAAGGTAATATCAAACTACATCAAATTACTTTCAGACATGAATGACAATATTCACCTTGTCCAATATAGTTAAAGCAGTCAGTCAAGTTCACACTTGAAGGGAAAGCTGCTAGATCATAAACCAGACAATGCAAGCTGTCACAGAACACCAGGAAATGTCACTATACCTATATATGATGCAAGTTGGCAAGGTGCAATTGAAAATATTAGGAAAATCTAAAAGGGCACCCGAAGTGTTTTCCTTTAATAGTTGCATAGCAACTAAATGTTATACCAAGCCAATGTATCAAGTATACAATAGAGTATACATTATTGTATTTATCTGAAAATATTGTATATATGTCAATAAAATATTTAAACATATTTATATGAATCTATGTTTATTACAGTCATATATAAACACAACAGATTTAGTAAAGTCATGACAGGAAATTATCCCCTGAGTGACATTAGATCTTTTGTCATTATTTGAAACAAAAAATTGACAGCAACATTATTAGCACATTAATAAAAAAATCAAAAATCAAATCTGAATGGTTATTCATTTACTATAAAGAAAAGTCAAATTTATTTATCTCTCATAGCAAAAAAAAAAAAAAAATCAAAATGGTTAAAAGTGACTCATTAGAAAAGTTTGATCCAGCCTACCCTGAAAATTGGCAAACCTACATGGACCAAGTGCTTTTCTAAATGTAGACTAATCAAATTTAAAAGCCTGAATTAAAATTACTAACATTTCTATTGGTCTGTGGGTCTCAAACATACAAGGTCCTATGATTACAAGCAGCTCTACTACTTTCAGTTGACCTTGATTTTGGTAAAGTATTATTTCTACTGTCAAACCTTTTCTGCCCAAAATTGTTAACGATAATGCAAAAATATCAGTTCAATCTCTATACACAAGGGAAGGAAAGAAAAGTGAGAGATTTTACCACTAAAATTAGGAAGCTTGCATTTAATTGTGCCTTTAAGGGCATTAAGAAACTGTGAGAGATCATTTTATTAGGGAATGAAAGGTCGCAACCTTAGGGTCAAGCTATGATTCAGCTGTTTTTCAGGCAATTCTATCTGAGTTCACAGTGATTAAGAGTGCTATATTAAATAGAAGTAGTTCCAGAATTAAAGCTTGAATGTGAGATCTACTATTGATAAAATATTATTAGAGTTTGTTATAGATGTGATAAAACAAAACACATACATGCTGAATGTTCACATCAGATAACAGTGTGTAGATATAAATAAGTAAAAATAACACTTTTTAAGTATTCTATTTCTAAAACTGTAATATAAGTAAAAGATACAAACAACATATTGAGGGAAAAGCTTTCTTAGTGCAGACAATTACAAAGTACTCAGCATGCTTTCGACTGGATTCAGTCATAGATGTAGCAATAAATGTAACAGAAGTGGATGGGTATATTAAGTAATCCAAAAATAAGTGAAATAATTTATATTGTTTGAATTGTAAATTAAGTTGTTAGAGTGAACCATTTATTGAAAAAAGGAATGCAGGATTCTTTTCAATTGGTAGCCTACTTATTGCCTGAGATGTGCCAAGCCCCCTTGACTTTATACTTGGCTTCATTATGCTCAATGCCAACTATGATAAATGATTACACAGAGGTTGAACTCTCCATAGAGTGCCACTCATAAGTCATAGTAATCAATGGTTTCAGGAAGATTTGTGCATAATATTCTTATCTAGTGTCTACTCATCCACTATTCCTAGGCTAGTTTCTAACTTGTAGCTTTCATCAGTGAGGAGCCTTGGATCTGAGAGCACTGCACCCTCCAGAAGCCATCTTTTATCTTATTAGATAACTATAAATCTTTGAGTCCATAATGAAAACACAATAATGTTTTCAATTCAAGCTCATTAGCTTGTATAATTGTATAGATCTGAACTCAGTTCAGCATCCATTCTTTTTGCTGCCTTTGGTTCTTTAATAACCACAGTCACCATAATCCTATTGGGCTGGATTGGTATTAAACCACCAAACATCACATGATCACCATTCTTTATGCTTACACAAGCTGTTTACCCAGAAGGATTTTATGCATAAATCTTACTGAATCCATTGATTACTCTGGCTTGCACTGAGTAGTACTACTGTATGAAGAGTTTAGCTTTTGTGTATTGGGCAGGATCAATATTAAAACACCAAACATCACATGATCATCATTCTTTATGCTTGCACAAGCTGTTTACACAGAATTTTATGCACAAATCTTCCTGCATCCACTGATTACTCTGGCTTGCACTGAGTCATGCTATTGTATGAAGAGTTAACTTCTGTGTAAAGAGCTTGTGTAAGCATAAAGAATGGTGATCATGTGATATTTGGTGGTTTAATATCAATTCTGCCCAATAGGATTATGATGACTGTGGTTATTAAAGAACCAAAGGCACCAAAAAGTATGGATGCTGAACTGAGTAATGAGCTAGAATTGAAAACATTATTGTGTTTTCCTTTTGGACTCAAAGATATATAGTTAGATAATAAAGTAAAAGATGGCTGCTGGAGGATTGCATTAGATCATAAGGTCTAGATGCAGTGCTCTCAAATCCAAGGCTTCTCACTGAAGAAAGCCACAACTAGAAACTAGTCTGGGAATATTGGGTAAATGGGCACTAGATAGAAATTTTATGCACAAACCTTTTTGCATTCATTGATTATTCTGGCTTGCATTGAGTGGTGTTACTGTATGGAGAGTTGCTTGTGAAAGCATAAAAATGGCAATCATGTGATGTTTGGTGGTTTAATCTATTAAATGATATAGGCTTAAAACTATGACTGAATTTAAATAACCAAAGAATATGGACTTTGTTATTGGTATGAGTTTTAAGCTTGATTGTAAATGTATTTATATTGAACTAAGTGGATGGATAAGTTGGCTTGGGATTTACCATAATAAACAAAGTGGTAAAAAGTTTTTGATATTTAATTTTGTAAACAATCTGAGGATGAAGCTTTATCTTTTGAATTATTGATTAAACAATGCAGTGGAGAAGAGATACAGAAAACATTTTTATGTGTGGAAAAAACTGTTTTATTAATTAGTTGATGATTTTGGGTATGTAGGGAAGGGACATCCAAGACTTTTTATTGGTTTATGGTGAGGGCTGTCATAGTTTATAATAAAATTTTTTTGATGAGTCATTGAATTCAATATGGTGCAGCTTTGATATATATGTATTAATGTTATTTTTTTAGTCAGTCTCAAATTTACAAAGATAGAGGTTTCTGTGTAAAAATGTCTTGAGCTCTGTGATTTTGTGTGCCATTGGTGTAACTTTGAGTGTATAAAACTATATACATGAAGAGGTTTAACTACCATTTTATAGTTTAGTACATCTATATCATGCTGAATGTAAAAATCGAGAAATTTTAAGTCATGAAAAGTATCTTCATTCTCTTTAGTTCATTTTAAAGAGCTTGTGAATGCTAAATCTTGCTGGATCTGATTGATAAGAGTGTTGGAGGCACAAATGAGAACATAGTCTATGTATCAGGTATAACAATATAGGCTGTGATGTAAAGTACTTAGGTTGAATCAGTTCTTCAAATTTATTAAAATGTATGGTGGAGCTGATATGGAAAGTGTGTCAGTCACATTGAATCCACTTGTTTCAAAAAGAAAAAAGTAGTTTGAAAAAAAAATGGAAGAGTTCATTTCAAAAGAGCTGGAAGGGCAAAATAAAATCAAAAAAGTCAATGCTTGTATAAATAATGTGAGTTACATTGATTTCATTTTTAAATAAAAGACTATTATTAATAACACACCAATTATTATTAATGATATGCTAAACACAATGGAACTATATATTGGGTCTTCAGTATCAATTTAATCCCAAATGCATGAGCTATCATCAATGATCATTGCCTGCATCCTAGCAACAGAATGATTATTGACTATCTAAGATAATCAAATACTATTTAGATCATTGTAAGAGTTAAAATGACTGTATCTGGTAAGCAATTAATTTGCCTTTTGTTGTGTTAAACATAGCAATTTATTATGCCATGATTAGTTCAATCACTTGTACTTTATAGTTACTGAAGTGAAACATCTCACAAAAATTCAAATCAAAAAGAAGCTATTCAGAAGTGGTTGATAATAAATTGGGCTTGACTCCCAGTACAAAAAGACCAGTCAATATGGTCTTGAAAATAAGAATACTAAAGTATATATAGGTATCTATGTTCTATGTCATGTGTATAGTGGAATCACCAAATTGGTTTCAGCAGTTACCATCAAATTAAAAAGATTGCAAAAAGTCATAGTTCAAACAACAGATGGACACCAACATGACAGGCATAGAGACCAGCTAAGATTAAATTATAGGTTACCATTCAAAGATGAAAAGTCTTCAGCCAGCAGTGAAGATATTGGACCTGCTGATAAAGTCACTGAACCTGATGAAGTCAAAAAGTGATGAAGATGTCCACTAAAGCCTCTGAATGACTACCTTCTCCAAGACAATTTTACCTTCAACTAATGGACTAGACTGGATTACATTTTATCTTGATCTAGCAGAAACAAGTTAATGAATAATGATGCTCAGTGAATTCAATTTTTCTCATTAAATGGATGGGAATCTGCCTATCCATTTGAAAGCAAAGTCAGAAAACAATAAATTACTGTTAGAACCAAATTGCAGAATACATGTTGTCAACTATATGGCTAAAGCTGCTAGATCATAAACTAAACACAAGGCAAGCCATCATGGTAGAGCTGGAAGTGTTAGGTAAACATAGAAGGAACCCGAAGTCTCTTTCAATAGTTGCATGACAACTAAACACTGTACCAATCCGATCTATCAGGTGTACAGTAGAACAAACATTATTATATATATATTCATAGAATATTGTATATATATGTGAATAAAATATTTTATCATAATCACACAAGTCTGCGATTATTACATTCATATATAAACATGATGAAGAATTGTTTATCTATTGTCAGCACTTAAAATTTTCTATTCTCAGTTCAATCATGATTCCAAGATATTCCCTAAATAAACATATCCAATTGGGTTTAAATATACAATTGGGTTTTTGGAATCTTTTCTGAGTACAAACATAGAAACATTTTTAAAATTATAAAAACTGATAAAGTAGATACTTACATTTAATCCTTAATCAAATTTAATGGAATATGCTTTCATTGAAGTCACAAATCTGTTAAGTAAAAACCTGATTGCAAATAGTTAATTGTTGTAAATGAAGACTGCAACTAATTGAAATAAAGCCATACATTAATCAAATGATAGCAGAGCATGAAATTTATTCTTCTCATTGGATTATTTTTAGTGATATTCATGGCTTTTATTTTAATATTATTCTTTATTATTTTAATTTTCTGCATATAATACAAATCCTACTACAATTAGTAAATTTGATTTTAAAAATAATTTTGTAATTTCAAGCTTCAAGATATTTTACCTATGACAATGTATTTTAAAAACTATGTTATACGATTTAACTAGATATAAAAGAATGCAAAATTGTCACTGCATTTTTACAGAATGTAGATTTGCAGGGGACAGCTGAATAAAAAAAAAAAAATTCTGAGAAGGGGAAGTGGGCCGAGTACGTTTGAAAATCTTGATATTGAGCATTGAGGTGGTCTCTAGTGAATTAAATATATAATTAAAATGTGTTAGATATTTGCTAAATATAAAAGTAAGATTATTTACATATATTAATTACTGAATAAAAAAAATTAAGAAACATAGAACTACACTCTACAATTAGCAAAACTTTTTTTTTTTAGCTTTTTCACAAATAACAACAATGTCATAACTTTGTGGTATAGAATCTGTTGTATTTATTGGATATTTTTAAATAATTGTTACTTAGTAAAAATAAATATTTTTAGTTTCACATTTAGCTCAACAGAGGTCCCTAGTGCTCCATATACATTTATATTTTAATAACTTGATTATAATATCATTATAATATATAGTTATCTAGCCGAATACCGATTTATGTGTGCAGGCATAAGGTTCTATGACTAAGTGACAAAACTTGATCATTATTTGTGATAGTTATCATTGTTTCGAAGCAATTTAATACAGTTTATTTTAATATCTCGGTTACATTGTAAATTTTAATGAACTTTAATGTTCAAAAGCATATTTTAAAATAAGGAAACCTTTTACATCGTTATAAACGGAAAATTATTTTGATTTGCAAAAAATTTATTGATTTACAAACTTTTTTTTTTTGTCAAAGAATTTTAAATAGTAAAGGAAATAATTATTTTAAAGCAAGTAAGTTCAATAGAAATTAAATACAAATGAAATCAATTTATATAGAAATCTTTTATAAATTTTCATGTTAAATTCTTTTCAAAAAGTAAATTTAATTTTTATTTTATTTTTGTATGTTTTTATAAAATGTTTTTAATGAAGTCAGGAAATTAATATAAAATCAATTTTCAAATAAATGTCAGTTAAAAAGAAAAAAATATTCGAAATCGTGTAAATCAACAAAGACAAGATATAATTTAATTTTTAAAATTATACAAGTTTTTTTTTTTTACCTGAAAATTCAAAAGTAAATATATTTCTTTTTTTTTTTTTTAGTGTATTAATATATAATGAATCAAATGATCATAAAACCTACAAATTGGATGCTTATCTTTTAGCAGCATTTTTTTTCACCTCACCTTTTTATGTCACTTACTATAAACTTTAGTAACTAATAGATGGCAGATGATAGTGATTAATAAATCCCCATTTAGTGCTGTTTTATGAATATTTGTAGAGTAACTTTAAGTTTATGGATTTCATCAGTGAAGAACTTTGTATTTTGCATCAATATATTTGGATCTAGAATCAAATACATCTTCTTTCTGGCAGCCATCATGTACCTTTCTTTTTAATTATCAAGTGATCAGCCCAAATTGAAAAAAAAAAAACAAATTTTTTCAATTCAAGACAACTTGTCTGTATAGTCATATAGATCTGAACTCATTTCTCCTATGTGACCAGAATAAAAATATCACATGACTCTTTTACATGTCTTCTGTTTACTCATTGATGTTTCAGCAAAACACATTTTATTTTCTTCATATCTCTATGCCATCTGCTATGATATTCATGTGATATTTTAATAATTTTTTTCAATTCCACAGAATAATGGTACCAGTAAGTTATTTTTAAAAAATGACACAATAATATATAAATATTGAATTGATTTCAGATTTATATGATTATATAGGCAAGTTCACTGGTATTGACAACATTTATGTGTTTTTTAATTTGGGGTGATAGCTTCAAAATTAAAATGAGAGATAAATAATGGCTGCTTAAAAGAAGGTTCATTACATCCTAAAAGTCCAAGTGCATTGTTCCAAGATCCAAGACTATGTTTCACTTAAACTTAATGTAAATATTAAAAAATGTATATAAATACTACACAAATGAAAGAAAGTATATATTTTTAAAAATAATCTTTCTGAATAATAAAATTAGATGTAATTTAAATTTTTTTATTAATTATATATACATTTATTCTATATATTAAAATTTTGGATATTCTGCTAACAGACAACACTATGTAAAAAAATCATGAAATTTAAATATTTACTTAAGTATAAAAATTTAATATTTGATAAAAACTGTATAATGATATGTAAAATTAAGTAAAATATATATCAAACCTTTCTTTACTATTTTAACATTCTAATTACTTTTAAAGATATTAAACTTCAATTCATAATATTGTAAAATGTGAAAGTAAAATTAAAATTATTATATATATCATAAAATATAAAGTTTGTATATTCTGTCAATAAATAGACATGGGAACTGGTTCTTAAGAATCAGGAATATATATATTTAGAAAGGATTTGAAGCTCCCTACAACTATCCACTCCATCTTATACAACTGATACACATACATGCAATCATATCTTTTTTGCATATATGTGGTCATGTGTATCAGTTGTATAAAATGGAATGGATAGCTATAGGGAGCTTGGAAAGTCTGAGTTTAAGTTCAGTATAGACAATATACTTGTATTTAAATATTACATATTCAGCATGCTCTTCTGTGTATTTAAATGGACACATTCAGATCACTATACATGAGGGGTTAGAATGACAAAGGCAACAGCAATATTGGCATCAACAAGAGCTTTGAGCATTCTCTCATCTGATTTTCAATGATATGAATGGATGAAGAGTTGGAAGGTGAAGGATTGAATCCTGTCCATTAAAGTTTGAATATTTGCTATCTTAATATAAAGTGAGCATTGATTATGTGTGTGTGGGGGGGGAGTGACAATCTGAACCAACTGATGAGGGCTAATTCAGCATGAAATACATATGTTGGAGATCATTTATCATTTCTGCATGTATATGGTTATGCATGTTATATAAGATGGAGTGGGTAGCTGTAGGGAGCTTGAAAGTGTGAGTTCAAATTCCTTCTAATTACATTAAGTTCAGTATAGACATTATGATTGTATTTAAATATTGTATATATATTGATTTTGATTTCAAACACATAATTCTAAAATTTGTGCTTTAATATTTGAATTATTAATGTAAATTGTGACTTTGTATATTTTAGTTACATGGTTTAATCAAACATAATTGTACAAAATTTGCACTTGTGTAGATTATTCAATGTCATTTATTACTTGGATATGTCAGCAGTTTTGGGTGGTCCTTAGAATTCAAAATGATCATAAGTGCATTCTAAATCAGTACCAAATATTATTACTATTATTAAGAACTTTATGCATGTATGTATGTGCAGCATCTTGCCTGGATAAATAAAAATTGAAATAATTATAATTATATTTTCTGTGTAGTTTGAAGAAAATTTAATAAGATTTACTAATAACACACATGCACAAAGTCTATACACAATAATCAAAAATAAGTCTTCAATTTATTACTGTCTTTTAATTATTGACTGATTGTATACTTATAATTTTTAAAAAATGTAAAAAATTTGATGAGAGAAAATATAAAGGGGAAACATTTTTGAGGGATTATGATTTCATTCATTCATTGTTTTAATTTGATCTGGACTGAAGAGCATGTCAATATAAATTTTTTAGCTTTTGTGAACTTTTAACATGGCTAAAAAAATGTTTCATGATTACTATAGTTTATAAAGCAAAAATTGTCTTTGTCAAAAATATGGAACTGAAGGATCATTTGGTGTTATGGCCAGAGAATCTGCATTGCTAGACACTAACTTGTACTAACTCACCATAAACTATGTAGATTTCTTCTAGAATTTCCTGAACTCGAACATCATTGCCTAATCCAGGATTAATTTTAAATGCGTATAGAAAATGTGTGACTCACTTGACTTTCTTGTGTCTTGAAAAAGAAACCAATTAACAGAGAAAATATCACGATTTTCATGCATTTTGATCAGTGATGGAAATATAAAAAAAATAAAATACCATGGTAAGACTATTCTTTTTAAAACTTTTTTTTAAAAAAGAAACTATATTAAAAAGGCCTTAAGTCAGTACAATTTGATTTATTTGTTAACATTCATTTTATATGTATTAGTTGCTTGATCATTGTTATCCATTTATTTTTTATATGCTTTGCTGTATGAATGCATTTTAAAATTAATTTTAATTTTGTGTGCGTGCATGTATATATGTGAATTAATTTTAATTGTGAAATAAATTGTTAGTTTTAATTCAAGTTGTCAATGTTTTTTTTATTTAGTAACTTTCATTTTCAAATGGTTATTTTAGCACATAATTTAAGAGAAAAATATATTTTAATTAAAGAGACTGTTTTAAGTAAAGAGACTGTTTAACCATTGAACAATAATATTTTGTAAATTGAGAGATCCTGGTTTTTGAAATTGATTCATTTAGCACGGTACCGTAATAAATGAATAAAATGCATTATTTTTTTATTTAAATTAAATTATTGCTAAGTGAAAAGAAAAACTATTTCAAAATACTAATGTTGATTTTGGAGATGATTGAGAAATGTAACCTGTTTTAGGTTCAATTATCTCAATTATTATCTACTTTAGATGTGATTATGAAATTTGCACTTATTTAATCATATTTAAAGGTGGTCCCTCAAAGTTACTAGTACAATATATTAAAAACAACAATGGGCAAGAATGTTATCTAGAGTGTTAAGCAAGAATAGAATGAAGATATGTTATCATTATATTTAACAAAAGCAATATAATGTATGAACGATTCAAAGCATTTAATTAAAGATTTTCAGCAGAAGACCTAAATTATAAATTTGATAAAGATAATATTATGGTCAATTTTTTCAAAGGTTTTAAACATGTCAAAGTAAATGACATCAAACCTATTCTGATTTTTTATGGTGTGAATAATATGACCAGAGACAATGATCAAATGGGTTCAATTGATTTATTGTGCAAGAACCATGTTAATTAGGGACTAAAAGCATGCTAATATTAAGATAATTTTACATAAATAGATTGCTCAAATATTTTGGTAATGGTATGTAAGGCAGAAATAGGTCTGTAATTGATAGCTAAGTTTTAGATCTATTTTTATAAACAGAAAAAGCCATCATCATTTTCAGAATTGGGGGAAGTTATCATTTTTTATAACACAGTTAAAAATATGACAGAGAGGAGAGGCAATAAATTAAGCACATCCTTTATATATGAAAAAAAAAATTATCAGGACCTAAATTAGATTTTAATATGAGGTTTTTTTTAATGGAGATAAAATATCAGGTTCAGAAAAAAATGGTCAAAGATTATTTTCGTGAATAAAAAATGTTGGAAATACTAGATGTAGAATGTCTCTGAGTTATGGTTGGCAATCTCAGAAAAGCATTTAGCAAAATCACTTTTCTCCAAAGTGGGGTAGAATTATGTTTTCTTTTGGTTAGACCAAAATCTTTAATTACAGAACAGAATTTTGGGAGTAAATTAGAAATATTTGATTCCATATTTCATACAAATTTTTCTTAATCTGCATTTTTAAATGAATTTGGATAATCTAAAATTAATTAAGTTATAATGAAAAGGTAATTTTTGTTTTGAGGTTTTTTTTCTGTGATAGTATAATTTTTTTTAAATTATTTTTTTGAGAACTATTGAGAATCATGGAAGAAAATGATTATTTGAGATAATTTTTGTTGGAATATAGACATATAATATATTATTAAATGTACCCACAAAAAAAAATTAATGCCAAAATTAGCATCAGAGGGATTGTAGAAAGAATTTCAATCAAATTTAAAGAATTCCAAACATAGACTCAAAGACATATGAAATTTAAAAAATCCTCAAAGGAACATAATAGTTCATTTAATTTGGATAGAGAAGTGTTAGGTTTTAAATAAACATGATCTAAATGAATTTTAGATTAACATAAAACACAGAGATTGATTTACATACTAAATTCTGCTTTCCACCATCTCTGAAAGCAATTTTTGGAGCTCTACGTCTATTATGTAAGAACATTGGCTCTTAATATTATTTATAAGCTGTGTTTTAGACATAAATATAAAATCAAAATTTTCTGATTAGAAGAAATATTTTAATTGAAATCCTTTAGTTCTCATCCTTGAATGTTATCATAAAAACAAATGAATTTATTCATAATAAAATTTCAAAGATGAAGATAAAAAAACTAAATAAATAAAGAATAGTGTGGAATAGGTATAAATAAAAATTGATAAAAAATAAAACATGGAAGAAAAGATGTTGAACAAAAAAAAAATTAATAAAATTTAAAAACTATTCTGGAAGTCTTAATATTTTGGATGAATCACCATGAAAAAAGGCAACTCACTTATAATAAGATCAAAGATTATAAAAAATTAAATTCAAGTTATTGCCATTGAGGGATAGAAATATAAAAAAATGGAAGATTTGGTGTTATTCAAGTTTATTTTGTAATATATAACCATTATTTTTCGTCTATTATATATTTTTTTTTTTATTTCAAGTGACTTAATATTTGGAAGTGAATTGGAGATTAGATATTTATTGTATTTGTTTCTAGTATTAAACAAAAAAGATTATATTTAAAAGTATTACTATAATTTAAAGAGTTATTAAGAGGCTAAGAAAAATGATTTTTGTGAAATTTATGAATTGTGTCTGAATGTCCCTGTTTATGTTAGAGTGGGAAGACATCAAAGTGTTTTGCAATACATTCAGTATTAATATGAAAAATTTGATATAAAAGCACATGTATATCTAATAGTTTGCTTATAATTGTGATTAACATTGTGCAGAGTATGAATTGCTGGATAAGATTTTATTTACCACATATATTTTGGTTTTAAAAAAATTAGGATAAATTTTCTCAGTATCATATTGTAAAATCAGTCTTTTTGTGGAGAATGAATTTATCAATATTCTGATGAGACAAGGAAACATTTGGATTTGGGATGCTACAATCATACAAAAAAAATTTGTATGTATTTTTTTGTTTGAATTGAGGAGAATAATCTGATATATTTTCAAAATGAGAAATAAGTTCAATTTGCAATGAGATTTAGATCTAAATAAAGGCTTATGTTTTAGCATTTTAGCAATATGAATAGAAATTTATATTCTCTTTAGAAATGAAACTGATAAATACATTGTCCTTAGTTATCTCTTTAATAAGAGAATGCCAATAGAGGCATTATCTGAAACATCTATACTATTGGTAATTTATTTAATGTATCATTAAGAGCATTATAACTGTCAGTTTTATTGAGGATGGGAATAAAATTTTTAATACAGTTAATATCTGTTAAAAATTGCCTTGAGTACATTCATGTGAGGTAAGATGAACAATATAAATATATTCACCGGGAGTTATAGTGGTACATTAAATACCACAATCTATTTCTAAAACAGCATGATAATTATTTCTTTGTGGAGAAGAAACATCAAGGGTCATATAATACTGGGACATATCAATTAACATTTTCTGCACAAAGTAAAAGGAATGAATTGAAAAATATTTAACATAAATTCCAAGAAAATATTGGGAAATATTGTCAACAGCATGATTTAAGTTGCTATAATTATTGTGAGAAAAAGAATTATTCTTAGAATTGATATAACTTTTAAAGGAGATATCATATACAGAAGGTTGATCTTCAACAATATAAAAAGGGAATATGCTATATATTTTTGTGATGTTATTACAGTTTAAGCATTTATATGAATCCAATCCTGTTGTGTGGAATAAATTAACAACAATTTTACTTGGCTTCAAACAAGTTAGATAATAAGAGTACCAAACTCTCTATATAGTAGTTTCATCAAGTACAAGCTTTCATAATCAGTGGGGGCAGGAAGGTTGGGACATAAGATTCCTATCTAGAACCTACTCATCCAATCACCCCCAGACAAGTTTCTAGCTGTATGGAAAGTTTGGAACTCTTATTAAGAGAATGCTTAAGCATATGAAATGGTGATCATGTGAAGTTAGATAATAATATTCTTGACAATTATCAGAAAATCTGAGATGTAACAGAAAATCTGCATTGTAAAACAAAGATTACATGAAATTAATTGTAATGGAAGTGGAATTTAGAATTAAATGATTAGAATGTTCATCCACAATTGGGTAACCTTTAGTTGAGTTGGGAAGGGAGTTAGTTATATGCAAATTATCAAAAATTGAAAAGAAATTGAGAAGTTTATTCATTCAGGAAATATTTTGCATAGTAGATGCTACACTATTTACAGATAATTTCATTATCAGAACGGAATTCTTTCTCATCAATATTTATCAATATATAGCAGTCAAGATGATATCTTAAATAACAGAAATCAAAACATTTTAGAAACTTTCATCTAGAAAAAATATAACAAAGATATAGTGGGTAGGGCAGGAACCATGAATATTCAGTAATAGGAGAGAGAGGTATGTGTGAATGCAAATATAGGTTTTGAGTAATCAGTGTGTCAGATAAAACAAAGAAAAAATAATTATTATAGTCAAGCATTGTTAGCCGAGAGGTCAGCGCAGCCGCCTTGCAAGCAAGCAGTTGGTTGCAGACTATTGTTGTGGGTTCACCTCCTGGCTGATGCTATGACATATAGAAAAAATATATAATTATTATAAGAAACCAGTAATTATAATATAATAATGAAAGTAAGTTAATTAATTAATGGAACAAAAATAACATGCAAATGTCATTACACATAGATATAAAAAATTAAATGAAAATATCAGCCCTTAGAAATATAAAATATTCAAAATAAAGTCATTAAGTAATATAAAATTATTAAATAAATAAATGCATATTATAATAAAGTTTAAATTTCTAAAAGGCATACAATTCAAATAGTATTTGTATCCTTATTATAAAAACACTGTAACAAAAGAGCTCTTTCTATAACAAAATAATAGAGGTTTGTTATTCCAGATAATGAAAAGTCAGATTTTATAGTAGTATCAAAGATTAAATAATATTATGTGTAACTTCTTCAATATCCTTTTATATTAAACGTCTAAAAGTTCAAACTATCATTAATAATGTTGTTTTAAAAAATAACTGTTTAGATAGATTGAAAGAAATATACATATATAGCCCAAGGTAATATTAACTAAAAAACTTAAAACAATTTTTGATTAAATTTAAATAGAACATCAATAAATAGTTGAAAAGAATAACTTATGAGACTAGATATGTGTGGGGAATAAATAATTCATTAATTAGTCCATGACTGCAGAAAGGAATGCTCTTAGCTGAAAGATCCTTTGATTCTTCTAACCAAGCAAGGCCAATTTTAATATCCACTCCATATCTTCTTGTCATTGCAGCTGTTACTACTATATGATTATTCATATAGCATACACATATGGTTGAGTTGCTTACCAACATACATTAGCCAATAAGATAAGTTTATTAGCATTTTATTTCTGAGTTTCAAGAAACACTATGATCTTCTCAGTTGTTGCCTGATAGTTTTCTTGAAGGCAGAATAATATTTGTGTGAATGGATTTTTATAAATGAATATTTAAAATCACGACAAGCAAAATAAAATTATGGCTCTTATTCCCAGAAGATAATAAAGTTACCAGCCAAGGCTGTAATTGGTTACTGAAGGCAAAGATTGCTAAGAATTCTTTGACTCTGATCCAAACTACCATTTGATGATGATCTTTTATTAGATATTTACAACTGAAAATCACTTTCAAGTAAAGAAAAAGTGAAAAAATTGAAGGGAAAACTGTTCAATATTAAATGGGACATTGTTGGATTTTATAAAGTTATAAGAAAAGATGAAGAGACATTTGACTTAAAAAATGGACATATTACAATATGAAGGTACAAATATTGGAAACATATGTTGAATAGGATTCATTATAAATAAAAAGTAAAAAAAAAACAACAAGATTGTGGAGATTGATAATGTATCAGACAGAGTTGCAAGATTAGTTCAATTATTCAAATGAATGGGAGATATCAAATGCAGAAAATTCAGAATTATGCTCAATAAATTCTCATTGTTATGAAGAAATAAAGAATTTTTATACGGTTATACAAAAGGCTTTTGATTAGACAAAACAATAATTTAACATTATCATAGGTGATGTTAATGCTAGAATTGATAAATTATTGAAAGATGAAAGCGCTGTGGGTAAATTTGGATAAGATGATAGAAATGAGAGAGGGCACAGACTTTTGAAGTTTGCAGAAAAAGAAAAACTTTATGCTAAATGGAAATAAACATAAAAGCACTCAAATGAATGTACAGCAGAATTATATTATATTTTGATTAACAGAAAACACATATTTCAATAGTGTCTTTTATAAATTCAATACAGGAAGCAATCATTGATTAGTGAGATGAAAATATGTAATAATGCAAAACTAAAACTAAAATTATTAAGAAAGCACAATATTCACTGTTGATATTTCTAATCTTGAGAAACATTCCAATGAATTCCAATTAGAACATACAAATCATTTTAAAACATTAATAGATTTTAAAGATGGTTTGAGTTTGAATGAAATCAATAAAAAGATAACTAATAATTTTTTTTAAAAAAAATAGCTGGTACAAAAAGAAAAGCAGCAATTAACCAATAAAATTTCTAAAGAAAAGAATGAATATGAAAATTTCTAAAAATGATACATTAAAAAGGATTGAATATCTAGAATATTTTTTAAATGATGCAAAAAAGAGTTAATAACAATATACGAAAATAAAAATATCAAAAGTGTAAATCAATATCTTGATATTGGTACAAAACTTATTTCTGCAATAGGAAGAAAAATGGAGCTATTATTAAAAAGAAAGGTGACATATGAAATATGTTGAAACATTCTATAAAGAATTATTTTGCAATAATATCTTCTAAATTGCCCAGGATTTTAAATGAAGAAGTGACTCATGCAATTAAATCAATAAAGAATGGAAAAGCTTTAGATAATGATGGAATTATAATCAATATCTTAAAAGAAGCAAGTAAAGAAATAGAAAAATTATTGGCAAAGTTATATATTAAATGTGTAAATGATGAAGATGTACCATATAATTGGAAGAAAACAGTATTAATATTTAAAAAAGTTGCTAAAGAAGATATTAGAAAATAGATACTTATTACTCTTTTATCAGTTCTATACAAAACTTTTACCAAGATGATTATAACTCGCCTACAACAAACTTTGGATTTTAACCAACAAAAGAACAAGTTGCATTTAAAATTGGTTTTAGTACAATGGATAATATCCAAGTATTAAGAAAAGTTATAAAAAAAAACAATGAATATGAGGTTGTCATTATGTTTTGGATTTGTAAATTATGAAAAGACATCTGATCCTATAAGCATTTCTTCAGTATTAAAGCATTGGATGAAGTTATACACTCAGGTTATTATTATATTCTGAAGAATATTTATCAGATGCAGTAGCAATGATTAAATTACATATTTATTCTAGAAAGATAAACATTGAGAAGGTTGTATGGTAGGGTAACTCCTTATCTCCAAAACGTTTTTACCACAGTTTTGCAAGCAATATTTTGTGGATTAAAATGAAAAATTAAGGAAATAAAAATAAATGGAGATTATTTAAGACATATATATTTTTCAGGTGATGTAATTGATTTCACAAATAATATTTCAGAGCTTCATAAAATGTTTCAAGAGTTATCAGATTAAAGTAAGAAAATAGGTCTAAAAATTAATGTTCAATGGATTTTCTCAGATGAAGAAAATAAAAACTGAGACTTATAAAGATGAATTAGAAGATTTTAATAACTACAAGTGCCTTGGTCAGATTATTAATACAAATGGAAACATAATAGATAAAATTATAAAATTAAATTTGGACGGAGTGCTTTTTGGTGAAGTAAATTAACACTAAAAGTAAATATGCCTAAATGTCTGAAAAAAAGAAAACAGTTTTTAATATATGTGTTTTAACAGTTTTTAATAATGGATCTGAGACTTGGATACTTAGGAAAAGAATAATATATAATCTTATTCTTCTCCTTTAGTTTCTTTGCATTTCTTCATATATCCATATATAATGCTTATAATAATTTCTCTCATTTAAAATGTAGAGGAAATTGATAAGCTCTGATGAAGACTGCTGGACAATTGAAACTGTCAGGAAAATAAAGAAGTTTTATTAATTTTTTTTTTTTTGCATTAAAGTGTATATGAGAGAAGTTATTATACGCAATATATATGAAAAGTATAGTACAAAATATTCAGACCACCCAAGAAAGTATGAAAAGATATATGTTAGGAGTAAGTAACAAAAAGAGATCAAAAATGAAAAACATGTATGAGAGAATAAATGTTACTGATATTATGAAAAAAATTAAGAGACTATATAGTGTAACTAGACTGAACATATACATATTAACCCTTATTTTAAGTTCTCTAACATATATTAAATAATAATAATAATAATGATGATGATGATGATAATGACAAGAGTAACAACAATCATATGGTTAGCTATTCAGAATGGCATTTGACATTGGTTCAATCAACCATTGGGCTCAGCATAATAGTTCCATTCTATAATTGAAAAAAATATTGCTCAGTAATTGATTAAACACTTAACAAGCTTTAAAATAGTTCATTAATCACTGTATTTGTTGTACTAAATCATATAAAGTGATATTTCTGTTATATTGACAAAACAGGGTTTTTTTTTGTTTTTTTTACTTTCCTCAGGAATCTTTAGCTTTTGAAGGCAATTTATTTTTGTTCTAAAATCCTGAAAGCATGCTTTAATATTTATATAGAATACTTATTAAAAGAAGTTAACAGATCAAGTGTCATTATATTACATTGGCTATAATTATATTTTATTAGCTATAATAATTATTGTACATATTAATAACAATAATTGTTTTTATTGAAACTACATGCAAGCTTATTATATTATTTAGCATACTACAGTAAGTTATTTATTATTGAAAGTTTCTGTGATGTAGTTTCTGTATTATCTAGGCTTGAAACATCTAAGAAATAGTATTATTTGCACTCCAAGATTTATCTTCAGTTCTATAGATTTAAAAATAGATAGAGGTGATGAGAAGCAATATGATGCTTTCTGTCATTGTAACATTTAAGATTCTACAATTAAAAAGCATAGATTCCAGAAGTAGCTTAGCTTGAGATTTCATAAAGACATAGACTCAGTATATAACTGAAGGTAAAGATCTATTATTATCATTAATACTGATTTTACAAGATATGTTTAAAAATACAAATATATTAATAAAATAATTTTATCCTATGTTATAGTTTACACTTCAAAAGTTGACTATTGAAAGAACATCAAATATGATTATTTTACAATGATCACGATAGAGGGCAGTTTAGTATTGCCTTTAATAAAATAGTTAATAATATGATGGAAAATAGCAAATAAAAGTAGAAAGAATAGTGAAAGATGTGGATGGAGAATGAATAATAAGAATATAAAATAAAAATTGGAGAAATCATAGAAGAGTGGATTGAGGATGAATATAAAGAATGGTGTGGAGAAGTAGAAAAAATGGCAAATAGGATTTTGAGTGATAATATTCAAAAGAATAAAAGTAATAGAAAAGTGAGAGTTAGTAAAAGTGTAAAAGAGAGAGAAAAGGCATGAAGAGAATGTGTGTTATTTAAAAAAAAAAGAAGTGAGAAAGATCTTAATGCTAAATGGGAAAAGTATTTTAAAAAAGAAGTTCGCTAAAATAGATAATAATATAGAGAGAATGAAATTAAATAGTAAATTGTTGGAGGATAGTAATAAAAGTGGAAAAGATGCAAATAAAAACATTTGGAAATACATTAAAAGGAGAAATGTAGGAGAGAAATAGTATTACTAGATAATGAAGGAATAGAGTGTAGCACTAGAGAAAAATTAGAGACAATCTTAAATAAGTATGTAATGGATAGAGAAAAGAAACTGTTAGATGCAAAGAACAGAATGATAACAAATATGAAAGCATATAATAATGAAAATATTAGGATTACAGAAAATGAATTGAATGAGGCAGAGAAGAAATTGAAAAGTGAAAAGGCAAGAGGCTTAGATGGATGGGCAGCAGAAATGGTAATGAATTTAGAAATAGGGCAAAATTAAACTTAACATATTTTAATAAGATGGCACCGAAGAAAGAACTTCCAGATAGTTGAAATAATACAAGACTAAGGCTACTATTTAAAGGAAAGGGTAAAGAACATAGAAAATTAAGCAATTATAAACCAATAGCAGTAATGTCAGTGCTAAATAAAGTTTTTGCATATATGGTGGCTAGAAGGGTAGAAAAATGAATGGAAGAAAATAATATAGTGAGAGAAATGCAAGAAGGTTTTTGTTCAGATAGACATATAAAAGATAGTTTATTTGTAGTTACACAACTTATAGATATGAGTAGAAATAGAGGTAGACAGTTAAATATGATTTTTATAGATATAGAGAAGTCATATGATAGAGTAAATAGAAATAGATTATGAATACGTTTAGTAAATTTGGGGATGGATTGAGCTTTAGTGGATCTTATTAAGAGATTGTATGAAAATAATTACTATATGTATCAATTACGAAATATAGAATCAGTTAAAGTTAAAAATGAGGTGGGACTAAGGCATGATTGCTCTGTGGCACCTATTTGTTTTCATTGTATTTGAGAGAAATGGAGAGAGTAATAGAAAGTCTAGGAAGTGGGGTAGAAATACTATTAATAGGTGGCAAGACAGAATATACATTATCAGGTCTTTTATTTGTGGATGATATTTTCTTGTGAATTGAAAGTAGGGAAGATATGAAAGTTATGCTAAAGATATATGTAAGGATGGGTATTAAATTTAGTGAAGAAAAATCAAAAGTAATAATGATTAATACTGAGGAAAGATAAAGAAATTTTTATTGGGGGATATAAAGTTAAGGGTGGTGAATAGGTATAACTATTTGGGAATCATCTTAGGTAATCAGAGAAATTGCTTGGATGAATGGGAAAAAAAAAGATAAATGAAGAAAGGACTGATAAAGAAATTTACAGTGCTTTTGTATAATAAATATGATGTAGCAAGAATTGTATGAAAGGTAGTATGCAGTGGTGGTTTAATCTATGGTTTTGATGTGTTAAAGGGATGTTAGATTACTTAGAAAAAGTATAAAGAAAAGTAGAAAGATATGCATTAGATGCAGATGTGTGGACAGCAAAGGAAGCAATTTAAGAAGAAATGAGATGATAAAGTTTTTATAGAGAGATGCAAAAAAGCAAAAGGGAAATGTTCAGTAGATGCAATTTATGAATAATAAGAGAATATCCAAAATAGTATTTAATTGGGTTATGAGTAAGTGACAGGCAAGGTAGTCTGGTATGCAAAAGATTTGGATAAAGAAATTTATGTCAGTATGCTTATACATAAGGTGGAATGATTGTGTTAGGAGAATTGTTGGGTGTTATAGTGGCAAGGAATGGGATAGAAGAATAGATGCATTAACAAAAAATAGGGAGTTGGAGAGATGGAGAACTAGTATGGAGAGTAAAAAGAGTTTATATATATATATTATAATGATCCAGAGAAAGGACTTAACATGAACTGCACTACAAGGCGCCATCTAGGCATTTGAACCTAGAAAAATTTATAAAGTAGGCAGATACATAAGTCAAAAAATTTTTTATTTTATTTTATATATTTTGATATCCGGTCGTTAGCCCATTGTCACTAGCTCAGTGGAACAGCAGAGATTTATATTTTATAAATTCTTATCTAAGAATAATTTTTTAAAAAAGAATAAAATAAGCCACTGCCAGTGATTAACATACAAACATTTATTTACGCACACATATATAAAATTTAACATTATTATTTTAGCATGTTTACTTTAACATTTAACATTTTTTAACTTTTATATTAGATTTTAATTTACATTTTAATTTTTATACTATTATAAGTTCATACAGATGGGTTTATAAAAGTTTGTTTTAAAATGTTGAGTATAGATCGGTTACATAGATTACATGGTTAAAAAAACATTTCAAAATAAACATAAATGATCAAAATACAAAGTCATTGATACCGTCAATTGCATAGGGAATACAAGAAACCCAATGGTATTCATCATAAGATACCGCAGAGACACCAATAACTTGAAAGACATCTAAATAAATACATTTTAGATACTCACTGTAAGGTATCATTATTTACCGAATGTATATATATTTTGATCAAATATGAAAACCAAAAACATAATTAACCAATAATGAATCCATGCAATGCCCATACCCAACTTAAATTTAATGCATTTTTATTTAGAGTGTCAAGTATGAATAGACTTCATAGATTTGCATTTGAAAGAAAATATTCTATCCTTATTTAACTTTAGGCCAAAAGTTCGCAGCTAAACCGGCATCAATCCATCTGATATATCGATGTGTTCAATGTAATACAAAATACAACAGCACAATTAGGTTAAGAGAAGAAATTGCTTCTCATCAGATAGGAATACTACATCTATCTGACGATAAGAGCAATATAAAAAAACTCCATAGGAAGGAACTGCGGTCTCCAGCTTATAATTCCTCCCATAGGCAAAATGAGTGTGTGCAGTGTATAAAGCGATTCTGCCCATAATGAACCTCATACTACATCTACTAATTACACCAATATATCCAATCCATTGACCTAATTCAACTACAAAACAAATAACCTAAGATCACCCTCCCCTAATATGACTTTACAAATCTATATAACCGTTCACGCCCGACTTAAGTTTAACATTTATATAATTTAATTTAACGAAAACAAAACAGTCATAATAAAACTTAAAAGAACAAAAAAAATAAATGGAAATGATTTTACAAAAGAAATACATCAAATTAAAATTACTTATTAGTAAATAAAGTTGGTCAGATAGGATTCTCTTGCAATTATTTTAAATAAGGAAAGTTTTTAATTTAATGTTCATTAATTATAAAGTTCTTACGGTTTTAAACAGTTCATTTTTATCCGTTGCTTGCTGTTTGAATGTGAATTCCCATGCTGTCCTAAAGAGATTGGTTGAGTTAGCCATTGTTTTTTTTTTATTTATCCGGAGGTCTTTTAGTTTAGCTGGTCCTTAATGTGGAAAAAACGATGTCATTTCTTTTTTTTAAAAACAAAACTGAAGGGAACTCCACACTAACACATATAGTCACATCATAATAACTAATTAATAATTTCCAAACTTTTCCTTTTATATTAATTTTAAGGATTCAATTGACATCACGTCATCGATGTGATGGTCCTTTTGCTGAGGTCCGATTCCATTGTTTTTCTCTTCTATCTGACCATTGCTTATACATTTAAATGCTCAAGGCTAGTTTACATTTAACTAATTAAAACAATCATTTCCATTTTTCAATAACACCAATTAATTTATTTTCAAACTTAAAGCTATATTTTTATCTCCAAATCTTTTTAAGTTTTTGTTTTTAAAATACCTTTTCTATTTTTAATAAAGTTTTATTTTAATAATTTTTTTCATCTGTGCGATTTTATATATATGAGTTTAGTATAGAATTTTAATTTTCAATTTTTAATTCTTTAAAAGGAAGTTTTATTTGCGAACTTTTATTCTTTTCATATTTACTAATAAAAAACAATGTAACGTACGTATGTGCCCGTTACATATCAGTAAACTTGCTTAAAAAAAAAAATTTACTTAGGGTTAGTAATTACGGTACACGATTAACGAAGACATTTACAAAAACATCCAGTTAGTAATTTTACAAAAAGACTATATACAAAAAAAAAAATGTTGACTATCGTTTTCCTAAGGACCATTTATGTTCACCTCCTCCCCACAAGAGTTCTATTTTTTTATACATTTTATTTTTACACACGGCATGACAAGCAAATTTTATAAATTATTTATTTAAAAAGGTTGCATTGAGGTAAATATGTTTTAAGAAATAATGGGTTTATACATGTATATTTGCAGCACAATTATAAATACCACCAACTTATTTATGACTGATTGAAATGCATACATAGGGTTACACTGACATAATTCCCAAAGGTACCACATTTACGATCATAAACTTACGTGGCTGTCGCACCTATACACATTAAAGTATAATATATATTAACAAACAAAAAACATATTAATTGCAACCTTTTGACTTTTTTTTAACAAAATACAATTTAAAATTATTTATACTTTCTCGTGTTTAATATATGTGCAATTTCTTTCTGGCAGCGCTTTTATAAGATTTAAAGTATATGACTTATGTAAACAGATAAAAATCTTTCATTTTGAAAAAAATTGTTCAGGGTATATGTGGTTTATTAAACATCGGCCCCAGTTGGGAGACCAATTATAACGATCCGGAGAAAGGACTTAACGTGAACTGCTACTACAGGGCACCATCTAGGCATTTGAATGTTGGGCACCAATTATAACAATCCGGAGAAAGGACTTAACATGAACTGCACTACAGGGTGTCATCTAGGCATTTGAACCTAGAAAAATTTATAAAGTAGGCAGATACCTAAGTAAAAAAAAAAATTTTTTTTATTTTATATATTTTGATATCCGGTCATTATCCCATTGTCACTAGCTCAGTGGAACAGCAGAGATTTATATTTTATAAATTCTTATCTAAGAATAATTTTTAAAAAAAGAATAAAATAAGCCACTGCCAGTAATTAACATACAAACATTTATTTACGCACATATATATAAAATTTAACATTATTATTTTAGCATGTTTACTTTAACATTTAACATTTTTTAACTTTTATTTTAGATTTTAATTTACATTTTAATTTTTATACTATTATAAGTTCGCACAGATGGGTTTATAAAAGTTTGTTTTAAAATGTTGAGTATAGATTGGTTACATAGATTACATGGTTAAAAAACATTTCAAAATAAACATAAACGATCAAAATACAAAGTTATTGATATCGTCAATTGCATAGGGAATACAAGAAACCCAATGGTATTCATCATAAGATACTGCAGAGACACCAATAACTTGAAAGACATCCGAATAAATACATTTTAGATACTCACCGTAAGATATCATTATTTACTGAATGTATATATATTTTGATCAAATATGAAAACCAAAAACATAATTAACTGATAAAGAATCCATGCAACGTCCATACCCAACTTAAATTTAATGCATTTTTATTTAGAGTGTCGAGTATGAATAGACTACATAGATTTGCATTTGAAAGAAAATATTCTATCCTTATTTAACCTTAGGCCAAAAGTTTGCAGCTAAACCGGCATCAATCCATCTGATATATCGATGTGTTCAATGTAATACAAAATACGACAGCACAATTAGGTTAAGAGAAGAAATTGCTTCTCATCAGACAGGAATACTACATCTATCTGACGATAAG
Organism: Epiperipatus broadwayi; assembly: GCA_028023455.1. Lineage (NCBI taxonomy): Eukaryota > Metazoa > Onychophora > Udeonychophora > Euonychophora > Peripatidae > Epiperipatus > Epiperipatus broadwayi. The sequence goes on along the minus strand of JAQFVV010012404.1, from coordinate 1,350,725 downwards.
AGCAATGAAAAAAACTCCATAGGAAGGAACTGCGGTCTCCATTTTATAATTCCTCCCATGGGCAAAATGAGTGTGTGCGGCGTATTAAGCGATTCTGCCTGTAGCGAACCTCATATTACATCTACTAATTACACCAATATATCCAATCCATTGACCTAATTCAACTACAAAACAAATAACCTAAGATTACTCTCCCCTAATATGACTTTACAAATCTATATAGCCGTTCACGCCCGACTTAAGTTTAACATTTATATAATTTAATTTAACGAAAACAAAACAGTCATAATAAAACTTAAAAGAACATAAAAAATAAATGGAAATGATTTTACAAAAAAAATACATCAAATTAAAATTACTTATTAGTAAATAAAGTTGGTCAGATAGGATTCTATTGCAATTATTTTAAATACGGAAAGTTTTTAATTTAATGTTCATTAATTATAAAGTTCTTACGGTTTTAAACAGTTCATTTTTATTTGTTGCTTGCCATTTGAACGTGAATTCCCATGCTGTCCTAAAGAGATTGGTTGAGTTAGCTGTTGTTTTTTTTTATTTATCCGGAGGTCTTTTAGTTTAGCTGGTCCTTAATGTAGAAAAAATGATGTCATTTTTTTTTTAACAAAACTGAAGGGTACTCCGCACTAACACATGTAGTCACATCGTAATAACTAATAATTTCCAAACTTTTCCTTTTATATTAATTTTAAGGATTCAATTGACATTACGTCATCGATGTGATGGTCCTTTCGCTGAGGTCCGATTCCATTGTTTTTCTCTCCTATCTGACCGTTGCTTATACATTTAAATGCCCAAGACTAGTTTACATTTAACTAATTAAAACAATCATTTCCATTTTTCAATAACACCAATTAATTTGTTTTCAAACTTAAAGCTATATTTTTTTCTCCAAATCTTTTTAAGTTTTTGTTTTTAAAATACCTTTTCTATTTTTAATAAACTTTTATTTTAATAATTTTTTTCATCTGTGCGATTTTATATATATGAGTTTAGTATAGAATTTTAATTTTCAATTTTTAATTCTTAAAAATAAAGTTTTATTTGCGAACTTTTATTCTTTTCATGTTTACTAATAAAAAAACAATGTAATGTATGTATGTGCCCGTTACAATATATATATATATGTAGAAGTAAACATAATGTTGGGTGCAACTTAATTTATTATAATAGTAAGGAAGTAGTTTACTAAGGCTTGATCAGGATCCTTAGCAACATGGGAATATGTTCATAAATGGAGAAATACGAGTGATTTAGTCTACAGGTTATGTAAAAAGGCATAAAAAATATTAGGCATCTGTTAATTGAATGTAAATGTTGCAAGCAGAAAAAGCCTAAATAATGTTGTGGAAGAAGAAATATAAAGAAAGTGATTGTACAGAAAGTGGGTTCTTTGTTTTTATGCTGGGTTTGGGAAAAGATAAAGAAAATTTAGATATAAGGGCCATGGAGTTGACAAAGATTATGTTGAAGAAATGGAATGGAGCAGAATAGAGAAGAATATGAGAAAAACAGGGTGGGAATGGAAAAGAAAGGTAGGGTGGCCAATAGGTTTCTCTGGGCATAGTTGCTGAAATGTTTCTGACTCTGAAAAAGGAGAAGCCACAGTGCATTGCAAATATAGGAGTATAGGAGTTTATTAGTAGTCATACAACTTATAAAAATAAGTAGGAATATAGATAGGTAATTATATATGATCTTTATAGATATAGAGAAGTCATATGATAGAGTGAATAGAAAAAATTATGAGTAAGGTTAATAAATTTGGGAATGAATGGGGCTTTAATGGATCTTATTATGAGATTATATGAAAATAATATATCTATCAATTACGAAGTATAGAATCAGCTAGAGTTAAAAATGAAGTGGGTCTAAGGCAAGCATGTTCTAGGTCAGGCATTTTGTTTTTGTTATATTTGAGAGAAATGGAAAGGGCAATAGAAAGATTAGGAAAAAGAATAGATATACCATTAGTAGATGACAAGGAAGTGTATACATTATCAGGTCTTTTATTTATATCTTTTCTTATGCAGAGAAAATAGAGAAGATATGGATGTTGCGCTGAAGACTTGTGCATGGGTAGATAAAGAAATGGGGATCAAACTTAATGAAGAAAAATCAAAAGTAATGATGGTATATGCTGTGGAAAGAAAAGAAAAATAATTTTTCTTGGGGGATATAAAGTATGGTGAATAGATACAACTATTTGGAAATTGTCTTAAGTTATCCAAAGAATTTCATGGAGAAATGGGGAAAAAATTGATAAATTAAGCAAAGAAAAGAAAGGGACCAATAAAAAAATTAACAGTGTTTTTGTAAAATACATATAATGTAGCAATAATTGTATGGAAGGCAGTGTTAATAGCAACTTAATCTATGATAATAACATGTTATGTGTTAGCAAAGAGATGTTAGATTACTTAGAAAAAATACAAAGAGAATTAGGAAGTGTGTATGGCAAAGGAAGCAATTCAAGAAGAAATGAGATGGTCAAGTTTTATACAAGAAATGCAAAAGTAAGATGAAAATGTTTGATAGATTGTAATTTATGGATAGTAAGAGAATAGCCAGAATAGTATTTAATTGGGTTATGAATAAAGAGCAGGCAACAAGATGGGTGAGAAAGATAGTATGGTACACAAACGATTTGGATAAAGACTTTATGTCAGTATACTTGTACAAAGGGTGAAATGATTGTGTTAGGAGGATTGTTGTATGATACAGTGGCAAAGACTGGGATAGAAGAATAGATGTATTGATAAAAAATAAGGAGCTGGACAGATAGAGAACTAGTATGGGGAATAAAAAAAACTTAATTATATATAAAAGTAATCAGAATATTGAATGTCAGTTAATTTATGATAATAGCATGGAAAGTAATTTACTACTTAAGGCTTGAACAGGATCGCTAACAACAAGAGAGTATATGCATAAATGGAGAAATGTGGATGATTTAGTCTGCAGGTTATGTAAGAAAGACATGAAAGATATTAGTCATTTGCTAATAGAATATAAATGCCTACAAGAAGAAAGGTTACAACTAATAAAGTTGTGAACGAATACATATAGACCAAGTGATCATACAGAAAGTGGTTATTGGTATTTATGCTGGGGTTGAAAAAAGATAAGGGGGATCTAGATACAAAGGCCATGAAGTGGAAAAAGATGATGTTGTGGAAATGAGATGGGGCAGGATAGAGAAGAATAGGGTGGGGAATGGAAAGGGAGGGTAAAGTGATTAACAAGTTTTTCTTGAACATATTGGTTAAGAGATTTCTGACTTTGATAAAAACAATTAGCCATATTACATCACATTACTTCACAAATAGGATTAATAAGAAAAAAATGATAAAAAAATAAGAAGATATGAAAGAAAAGAAAGGCATGTAGAGATTATAAAGAGGCTGTTAAAAAACAAATAGGGGATTGAAAAGTAATGATTAAATAGGACAACTACTTTAGAAGCAAATAAATAGCTAGAATATATTAAATATATTTGAAAATATATATGCAAAATTATAGATATTAAAATAAATGGTAATTTAATATTTAATGAAATTTTCACCAGTGTATGAGCAATTTAAACATTTTTTTCTGATTCCTCAATTATTAGCAATCTCATAAAAGAACCAACAGAAATAATAACCAGGAAATAAATTCTGTATAGCTTTATTAACCTCTTCTATTCTATCATTGTAATCATAGAACTGAAGGCTAACTGTTATTTTGTTGAATTATTATTACATTTCATTTAATCTGAAATAACTGTAAATACAGATAGATTATCAAACTAACTTCCAATTAGCTTTTCTTGATACACTTTTAATCAGCAATTATATTTATTTTGATCTTTCTCTTAACATTGGAATTAATACCAAGCTAATGAGATTACCTTAACATTCATTGCTATTCTGTGATTATCTCTTTATATAAATTTTTTATTTTATATGGATATTCACTTAATATTCTTATGTATGTTAGTTGGATGTATGGACATAGATAGTAATCTCTGTAATAAGATAATTGTAGACAATCTTGTTCTTTTGACATAAATATTGCTACATAAAAAAAACCTAAATATTGCTACATAACAATTCTATACTTTCAATTTGACATTTGAAATCTTTTTTATGCTCAATTTGTGGTCATTTATGTAAGCAACACCGAGTAATAGTGTTAAGAAAATAATAGTCTAATTTTGCGCTATTAATCTTATTGAATAGAAAGCAGTATTTACACATTCTTGTCATCTAGAAACTAAATATTTAAAAAATGTGGGTTTTTGTGTTCTGTTATACTTTGATCTCTGGTATTTATTAACTATACTTTAATAATTTTGTTAAATGCAAATAATTTATAGATGGAGGAAAGATGTAATATTTTGTTCTAAATCAAACTTTTTCAAAAAGGCCTAAAGTGACTCAAATTAACTTCTTACTGAAGTTATTAAAAATATATAGATAGAATATTGTTATTTCAAAATTCTGAGTTCAAAGTTGGTTTTATTTTGAATAATTTTTAGTAATACACTAAGTTTTTCAAATACAATAGTGTAATCATACTAATAAAATGAAACATGTTTAAAAATCAATATATTATTGTGTTCATGTACTTATTAGTGAATATTCCTTAAAAACTTATAAAAAATAAAATAAGTAAATTCAAATTTATTGTTTATAATTACCAAAAAACTTTGCATTATTATGTAGCAGAAATTCAAGTACTGTATTATAATAAAAGTTATACTATTTTTGTATATTATAAAAGTTATGGCAAAAGAGAAATGCTTAAAAACTTGTTTTCTTTATTAATAAATACTTGTATTACTTTTAAAAAATTAAATAAATAAACAATTAAGCCTATTATCTACCTAAATTTATTTGAAATTTTGTATTACTAAGTAGCATAAAGTTCATAAAAACTGGAGCTTTTTTATAAGCTAAATGGTTGTTTCACTTTTACTTTCTGTTGACATTTTGGGAATAAGCATTAAATATAGAAGTGGGAAGTTTTGAGTTTTATATTTAATACAGAGTTATGAATGAATAACAAATAAACTAGCAAGACATCTTAACTTTTTTGTAAAGAGGAAGACGTATATCTACATCAAATTAGAATGATGTAATTTTATATAGACATTAAAACTATTGTAATTTTTTTTAAAATGGACTTTAATCTTCAATGACTTAACCATTATGTAATATTGCATGAAATTTTTATATGCCATAATTTCATAGAATTTTTAAAAGTGAACAGATATCCATCTCAGTACCATTCTGGATGTCTCTGTATTTTTACAAAGATTAAATTTTTAGTTTGAGTTTTTCTCACATAATGTAAGGTTTATGCCACTTTTTTGGAGTTTAGCAATATCTCATACTGTGTGTAGTCTAAATATAAATAAATTTTCTCTGTATTTTGCAATCTATGATCATTTTTTTCAACTTTTCTTATATAAATATTATAATACTTATTGTAAATAATGTTTACAATAATAAAAAGCCAATTTATTTCATTATAATAATTGATTGTGAATAAACTATTAACTGATTCCAATTAGAATCTATTTTAGCAAAATTAATTTTGATTCATTTTTTGCAATTTTATGGTTCTATTTTTTAATAGACATAAAGAAATCTCCCAAAATATGCACTGTACAAATTTATAAAGCTGAGAAATATTCTCATTCTAAACACAAGATAGAGTTTTTGAAAATATAAAAATGAATCCTTTATAAATTCACATGTGTCAGGTGATTCCCATATGACTATTACAAATGAAACATGGAACTAGATGAAAAAATAATTAGTTATATATATTTAATATTATATTTAACACTGATGTGCAGTAAATTGTAAAAATTTTGCAAATGTCATTTATTAATGTATAGTGAGTGGAATTAAAAATGATTGATTAAGACCTTCACACTCTCATTTCTAAATTCTTTACATTAAAAAAGATAAGGTGGACTCATTTTATTTTTTCAAAGACTTGTGTTTAGGGTAAGGGTATTTTTCAGTTTTATAAATTCATACAGTGTGTGTGTGTGTGTCAGGGTTAGTCCTTTACGACTAAATCCATTGCTAGATAAATAAATAATTGATTATATTTTAAACATTTTTTGATATAAATATTATAATACTTATTATAAAAAATGCTTCTAATTAAAAAAAATTAAATTTGGTACAATAATTATATAAAACAAACACTTTTTAAAAAAATAGTTATGAGATTCCAGTTGTAGCATTTATGTTATAAAACTGCATGATGGCCATTGAGGGTTAAGTTTGTAATTGCAAAAATTTTGATTTTGGATGTCATACAGAATTACAAATAATTACATATTTTTACACAACTTATGTTAAACTTTTTCATAAAAGAGTATGTTTGTATACAATTTTGTTTAATCATGTTATGTTACTTCAAGTGACTGATATAATCTTGTTTGGTCGTTAAAACTGTAACTACATTTACTGATTTTTTTAGTTATTTTTTCCATAGAGTTACTAATTTTTTGCTTTTAAAATTTTTGTAAAAACTTAAAAAAAGTTTAATGTTTTTGTAAAGATAGTAAACATCTTGGCCATATAATTCTATAATTAAAACACTTCCTCTTTTCTTTACAAAAACTTTATTTGTTGTATATATATATATATATCCACTTGTTCCAACGTTTCAACTATTTTTACTTTATAGTCATTTTCAAGGATTTGCCTCCCTTCTCATAAAACTTTCCCCCCTTTTTTTTTTGGGAAGGGAGGCAAATCCTTGACAATGACTATAAAGTAAAAAATAGTTGAAACATTGGAACAAGTGGATATATATATACAACAAATAAAGTTTTTGTAAAGAAAAGAGGAAGTGTTTTAATTATAGAATTATATGGTTATATGTAATGTATATTTTGAAAAGAAAAAAGAATTGAATGGTGATTAGAAACATAAGTAAATGGATTTGTTAAACATCTTGGTTGTTGTAATAATTGAGCAATTTTAACATTAGAGACTACCAATATATTTTATCTGTTTTGTTTTAAAAATAAAATTTTAGCTTAGAATCATAATGTTTTGCTTTTGAAAATTATTGTAGAAAAAGTTGGAAACTTTACAAAGCTTAAGAATTAATTTAACTTTTTTAGAAAAATGTATTAAACTTTGACAACATGGTTTTGCTCTTTTAATCTTAGCTAAAATAATAGTAAACAACAGGGTAAACTGTCAAGCATACTTTTCTGTTTGATATTTTAAATTAATAAAAGTAAATTTTTAATATAGAATTGCAAGTTTTTTTTTTTTTGTTTTGTATGTCATGTACAGTTGAATATATATATATTTCATGTTTTTACATAAAATTCAAGTTATAAACTTTTTTTTAACAATTCAACTAATGTATGCACAATGAAAATGGCCGTCTTTGTCCATATTGTAACGGAAACCCGAAGATTGAAAGGCTTAAAACTTCCCTTTTATATAGATATGATGGGGAATTCTTATAATTCAAGATTGTCCACTTTCCACTACCACAAGCAGAGAGAAAATACGGACATAAACGAGTCTATAACCGTACTTGACCGAACTTGTATGCTATACAGGTATAGCCCCAGGTTATATTTCCCGGTCAACTTTCTCCCGACTGCTGTAAGATTTAACAGAGTTACAGCGCTTGGATAATTATAAATTTAATGGGATCAAATACTGCACCACTAGCTTCATGTGTTAATTAAGTACTCAAATGCATAATAATTATTCCCAATCCTAACACTATATTACTTTTGGAAGTGGCGAAGAAAGAGACGAAACAGATTTTACATAAATAAAAGATATTTAATGCAATAAATTATAATAAAAGAAACACTCTAAATTATAAACACTCAAAGCATAAAAAAAGGAAAAAAAACTAAAATACAATAGATGATTCTATAAATGATTGCAATCTGTGGAAATAAATTATCCCTTTATACTCATTTCAAATATTAAAAGAGTCTAATTAATGTCTATCTCATTATATGCGGGATTGGCAATTGCATTAAATTTAATGGTATGTGCACATAAGTTATATAAAATGTCTTGTTCATAATTACCTAGGTTGTAAAGTCTTTGAATAAACTTGGCGTCTTGCTGACCACCCCGTGGAATTTTTCCCACTTCTTTAGTAGGGAATGGTGGCTCTTCGGTTAGATTTGATTGTTGGAACTTCTCTGTATTGTGGGCATCAAGGCAAGGCAAAACGAACCCTTCGGCAGGCACTACATCGGCAGTTGTTACATCAAGACGTGAACCATTATAGCACAGAAGTCTGGATCGACCAGTGATCGTGACTGGCCCTTAGCCACATATCCTCGAAGCTTCTATTATGCTATAGCTTGTTTTCATGTTCTTATAGTTCAGTCTGCATTCTATTATATTTCTCTGTTTCTTATCAGAGCAGTGTCCTCACTGAAGTCTCGACCAATACTGTTTTTCAATCAATTAATTAATGTCCTTTATTTTTCAAATTCCTTCCTTATCTTGATCTCCCACTGTATTTTTATTTCACACCTTTTTACTTTAACATTTTCAGCAACTTATACAAAATTACTTATAATTTGATATAATTTTATAATATAATATTTTACATTTATTTATCAGTCACTTTCTTTAATAAAATTATTTCATTTTGACATGAAATAAACTTACTCTCTTTATTCATACATTCACACATGCATTTTATTTTCGTCAAAATGTGTAATTTTAAAACCAGATCTTTATCTTTTCATTGCATTCTAAATTTTACTTATATTTTATTTACACTCCCCAACTATCACTTTTTTTATATCATTAAGTTTTTATTTTATTTATATTTCATTTCTCATTTTTTTAAATCTTACATTAAACACATGATATCGATATTTTTTAACTTTAATATTTCTATTCTTTTTTACAATCTGAACTTTGAAGGGTAAAAGATAAGAATCGTTTTGATTCTAATTCCCTCTCTTTTTTACTTAAACATTTCTTTGTTTTGTAATTTTTTTAAACTCACTTTTTTTTTTATAACCCAAGCACAATATTTAACATTCTTTAGATGTTAAATATCTATATGTGTGACCGCAGTATGTGCGATCATCACATTACACCATTCCCCTCCTTTAAAATTTTTTCTTAAAAAAATTTTAATTTACTGCACTTCAAGCTAGATGCTTCTAACTACTGTTAGAACCATTTTATATCTATTTACTTCTAATATAACTTTAGTAATGAGATTATTCCTAGAGAGGCAACCAGGCAAATTACATCCCTACTCTGATGACCCAACCAGCATTACTAAACCAATTTAATCTTGCTATTAACATTACATGAGTTTTATTTCTGCCTCCTACTTGTATATACAGGTTTGAGTCCACAGGATATCTCTGTGACTCGATTAAACCTGTTCATACCTCACACTTTACAAATGATAACCCTCTAAGTGCCAACTTTGATCACTATTACCAAGGTGGGTTGGGAGGCTGGCATCTTTTTTGTCCAGCTCATCCATGAACTCAGAATATTTTACTGATAACTCGTATTTTTTATAAAGAGGTTCTTTCCCCATAGATTGGTTTCTAAACCATTGACTCACAATATTTGTCAAATATCTAACTGGAAATCTTAATCCAGTGAGTCATTATGAGAATAGAATCTCTGTCCCTGTCTTCTCTATATGATAAAATTTGGTGCACCGCAGAACATACATGAATGCATAACAGAGAAGGCTCACCATATACTGCTAAGATCCATCTACAAATATCTAAACCTACACACCTTCAGCCTCTATCTATGCTCTCACACTACTATCTATCATCTGATGCTTTGTCTTTGTTTGGATCTTTTTGTACTGTTTGGCCATTTAGGCTCATCATTTCTTTATATTATCATGATCAATGTTCAAGTCCATTCTCCATTTCTCATGATCCAATTCTATTTCCAATCTTGTTATCAGTGAATCCTTCCTTTATTGGTTATTGCACTTAGGTTTTATCTGGTGGTTGTCTTTCTCTATTCACATCACCTCTGCCTCCTCTGGGATGCGGATTTTGATCCCTAAGTTATCGGTCTTCAGTCCTGTCAAATGGACAGTTACATTTCGTCTCCAATCTTTGTCGTCCATTTTCCTGCCTCCTTAGGTTCCACTTTGTAGAATATCTCCAGTTTTCTTGCCATTGTCCTTCACTAGGATCCCATCCATTTTTTATTATAAGAGGTTCTTTTGGAGGTGGTCTAGGTTTATATCCATCCTCCTTCTGGTCATCCCTGGTGGTATCCAATGCACTCAGCAACTCAGCCACATGATCCACCATCCTCCTCTCTGTACTGATTAGAATCTGTTCTATATCTTTTGGGAACCCATGCCTAGTTATCCAGAGTATTTGCATCTCAGATCATGGGTTTGCGGTCATCATCCGCAACTTGGCTACTTGACGGCAGAAGAAGGTTATAAATGATTCCTCCGGTCTCCATTTCTCTTGTTTTATCTGAAGCAGCATATCTTCTTGGAGTTCCTCACTCCAATAACTGGTCTTCAAAGCCTTGTGATACCCTGCAAATGTGGTGGGTTTCTGGCACAGTGAGTTCCACCAAATTTGAGATTCACCCTGCAAGTGACTGCAAGCGACCGCTAACTTGGCCTCCTCATTCATTCTACCAAATTTGAAATACCATTCCAGGCCGTTTAAGTGCTCCATAGGGCTTTCTCCAGGGTTTCCAGCAAAAACTTGTATCTTTAGAAATTGGTGGAAGCCAGCAGGATAATCCATGCAATTTCCAGAGCCCCTATCTCTACATTCTCCAGTGATTCTTGGTCCTATGCTCTTTACTTCAGTATCGATGCTGTTATTGGCTGACCTACTCATCCTCTCTTCAAATTTTGTGTTCAACTTTTTTACTGCCTTTGCTATCTGACTTATATTTCCCTGCATGTTTGTCAGTATCCTACTATCTTCTACTTTTATTCCCCTTCTTCATCTAACTTTCTTATTTCCCTTTCTGGCCACCCTATGTCTTCTCTCAGATCAAACTCAGCTGACTCTCTACCTATACTCTCAGCCCTTTCTACTTCATCATATACACATGGCTCCATACTCTTTTGTTCATCCCACTCAATTTCTCTGTAAAATCCATTTCTTGTATTTTTAGCCTCTGATTGCTGGATGACATCATTTCTAATTTCTTCCATGGCTTCAGCAATTCTTTTCTGGTTGTCCATTTCCTTTATTTCTTCCATCCTTCTCTCTTCTCTATCCATGCATTCTTTCATGAATTGCTGTTGCTCAACCCTCATTTGCATTAGCATATCCATGATATCACTATAATTTATTTTGCCCTTTACTTTCATCTCCTTATCTTCATTCCCTTCTCTTACTTCCTCTTCTTGAAAGTCCATTTTAGCTTGGGACCTTGTATGCATAAATATAACTTTATGTAACCCTTCTTGATATCTGTATTTATTATTACTATTATTTTACTAAACTCTTCTGGATATATCTACATAAAAAATTTTTTTCTACTGACTCTTCACTTTTCTACTTTGATTAACTTTTAATATATTTGTTATTTGTCAGTTAGCATTTAGATCGCTAGCCAACCCAAACATCCGCACTCTGGTTCACCCTCTTGTTCGCCTGCCTTAGATTCGTCTGACTGCCTGCCCGACCTTGATGATTGTCCTATATTTTTTCCCAACTTATTCAACTCTGACTCACTATACTTCAATTAATAACGTTCTTATGTATTTTTTAAATCTAACTTAACTATTATACTTTATTCCTCTGTTAACGATATATATAAATAAACTCATTTCTATTTGACCGTATGTCCAACAGTACGCACTTATGATATATACTTCTAATATTCTGTTTATAAATCTCGATCACTTTAAGGTTACGGTTGTTTTTTAAAACAAAATCATACACACATATATATATATATTTAACGGACTAACCTCCTTCGTTATACATACTATGTTTGTAATTTTTCTTGGCTCTTTACTATTTTAAAATCATACACATATTTTTCCTTCCATTTCACAGGTATACTTCGTTGTACAGGCTATTTCAGCAATTTATTGATCAAGTTATCCTCACAATTATTTTTAAAATCATACACATATATATTTCCTCAACTTAACTAATATACTTCATTACACTTACTACGTTTTGTAATTTATCAATTACTTTCTTTTCTCGAATATTTAAAATCATACGTATATATTTTCTTCAACCTAACAAATACACTCGAACATTTTTATCATTTATCATTAGAAATTTTTATTTTCAGCTTAACTGGGATACGTTATTATAAATTCACAAACATATCTTTTCAACTTCACTTACATATGCAATTATTCTAAAGTCCAACATATATATTTGTTCTTCAACTTAACTGAGATACGCGAATATTTTAGAATCTATCATTTATGATTAAGACCTTACTAAAACTGTTTTATTCCTTTAACTTAACTACTTTATTTTCGTTACAACAACCATCTAGATAATCTATATTTGATCGCTATAATTATAGCTGAATACACTTTATTATTCCGACTATGAATTCATACACACATTTATTTATTTTTAACTTAACTGGACTTTGTGACTATTTTTATTACTTAGCATTAAAACTTTCATGAAACTTTGTTTTATTCTTTTTTCTTTTTTTCTGAAATGATTTATTTTTCATTACAGCAATTATTTGAGATAATCCATTCTTTGTTTGTGGCAATTATAGTGGAATACTTCTGATCTTTTATTAAATACGTCACAACACATTTCAAAACTTTCTTAATATTAAAATTTTCCCTTCTTTCTATTCTTCATACACACTTGACGATGAAACACATATATGAAGTATTATAAAGCAAAAAATTTATCCCCTCGTCTTCGCTTCTAACCACTCTGATTTACAACGCGAAATTTATATATTTTAAAAACACATATATTATTTTAGAAAATATTTTCGTTATCTTACAAAATTAATTCAACATGTGGTCACTAATTGCACAGCAATAGAAATCCTGGACTGGCCCCCAAAATGTAACGGAAACCCGAAGATCGAAAGGCTTAAAATTTCCCTTTTATATAGATATAATGGGGAATTCTTATAATTCAAGATCGTCCACTTTCCTCTACCACAAGCAGAGAGAAAATATGGACATAAATGAGTCTATATCCATACTTGACCGAACTTGTATGCTATACAGGTATAGCCCCAGGTTATATTTACCGGTCAACTTTCTCCCGACTGCTGTAAGATTTAACAGAGTTACAGCGCTTGGATAATTATAAATTTAATGGGATAAAATACTGCACCACTAGCTTCATGTGTTAATTAAGTACTCAAATGCATAATAATTATTCCCAATCCAACACTATATTACTTTTGGAAGTGGCGAAGAAAGAGATGAAACAGATTTTACATAAAAGATATTTAATACAATAAATTATAATAAAAGAAACACTCTAAATTACAAACACTCAATATAAAAAAACAGATTATGCTATAATACTACAAAAAAAAAAAAAAACTAAAATACAATAGATGATTCTATAAATGATTGCAATCTGTGGAAATAAATTATCCCTTTATACTCATTTCAAATATTAAAAGAGTCTAATTAATGTCTATCTCATTATATGTGGGATTGGCAATTGCATTAAATTTAACGGTATGTGCACATAAGTTATATAAAATGTCTTGTTCATAATTACCTAGGTTGTAAAGTCTTCGAATAAACTTGGCGTCTTGCTGACCACCCCGTGGAATTTTTCCCACTTTCTTTAGTAGGGAACGGTCGCTCTTCGGTTAGATTTGATTGTTGGAACTTCTCCGTATTGTGGGCATCAAGGCAAAACAAAATGAACCCTTCGGCAGGCGCTATGTCGGCAGTTGTTACATCAAGACGCTAACCATTATAGCACGGAAGTCTGGATCGACCGGTGATCGCGACTGGCCCTTAGCCACACATCCTCGAAGCTTCCATTATGTTATAGCTTGTTTTCATGTTCTTTAGTTCAGTCTGCATTCTATTATATTTCTCTGTTTCTTATCAGAGCAGTGTCCTCACTGAAGTCTCGACCAATACTGTTTTTCAATCAATTAATTAATGTCCTTTATTTTTCAAATTCCTTCCTTATCTTGATCTCCCACTGTATTTTTATTTCATACCTTTTTACTTTAACATGCTTTCAGCAACTTATACAAAATTACTTATAATTTGATATAATTTTATAATATAATATTTTACATCTATTTATCAGTCACTTTTTTTAATAAAATTATTTTATTTTGACATGAAATAAACCTTACTCTCTTTATTCATACATTCACATATGCATTTCATTTTCGTCAAAATGTGTAATTTTAAGACCAGATCTTTATCTTTTCGTTGCATTCTAAATTTTACTTATATTTTATTTACACTCCCTAACTATCGCTTTTTTTATATCATTAAGTTTTTATTTTATTTATATTTCATTTCTCATTTTTTTAAATCTTACATTAAACACATGATATCGATATTTTTTAACCTTAATATTTCTATTCTTTTTTACAATCTGAACTTTGAAGGGTAAAAGATAAGAATCGTTTCGATTCTAATTCCCTCTCTTTTTTACTTAAACATTTCTTTGTTTTGTAATTTTTTTAAACTCACTTTTTTTTTATAATCCAAGCACAATATTTAACATTCTTTAGATGTTAAATATCTATATGTGCGACCGCAGTATGTGCGATCATCACAATATTTTGTCATGTTGACTGATCGAAAAATGTTTGAAAAATAGGATTCAAGTTCATGAAATGTGGATCAATGATAGTCTTTCTGTATTTTTTAACATTACACGAATACAGATACATGAATAGGTTTGCCTGAATAAAAAATTTTCAGAATATTTGAATAAATCATTAATTGAGTGACATAATAGAAATAAAAAATGACTCTGGATGGATATAATACTGAAAAAAGATCCAAAAGTGAGTGATTAATCTTTCATGCTTATTGGGATGACTGAATAGAAAAAAATATATTGCTATTTTCAGTGTTTAATCTTCAATTTCTTTTATGAATTATTTGCATCATTTAAATGTCACACACACATGCATACTGAAGATCAAATACTTACCCACACCCTGCAAAACAACAGCTAATACTTATCAATGAATAAAATAGTAATGGCAAATCTAATGCCATAATAATCACTGAAAATATCATGTTGTATTTGAATCTAAATTGGCATGTTGAACAAAGCAGCTCAGTTCACTTTTTCATCAGTAGAGAATCAATCCATGAACCTTTAGGCCATGCCTGTCAACTTATTATGCACAGAGTAATATATTGCAGTGTTACAGTCATTATACTAGAATGCACCATTATTATAAATAAAGCTATTATATACATTACACATATGGAAACAATGGATTACTGCTCAAAAATCATAAAAAGTCCAAGCATCGGAATTGACAGAGCCAAGGTGTGATCCATGGTTCTTGTGTTCCAAAATCTGCTTCTCTATCACTGCAGCAAATCATGCAGACACATAAAATGATGTTAGTGGAATGAAAAAAACGATCTCATTACAATTAAATAATTATTTTAATACATTTAAAAGCAGCATGTGTGAATATCAATGTTAATATAATACAAGATTTTTATAAGCATACTCAAAATCTGATGAGCTTGTGTTTATATATTCATTAAAAGATGAGTTTAATTATATTAAAATCTTTACACACCAGAATATATATATATATAATCATGTAAAATTACTTCACTCAATTTATACCATTTTTTTCAGTATTTAAAATGATGTGGGGTTATAAAAACTGATCAATTTATTTACATAAATTAAGCCAAATTGTTCCTATTGCAAATAGTTCTTCACAAATACAAAACTTTTAAACTTCACAGCAATTCAATCATTCAGAGAGTAGTATAATAAAAATTCCACTACAGAAATATTATTCATTAAGAATATATTGTTTTATCAGTATATATGGTGACAAATTTGAAGTATATTTTTGGAATATTAAAATATAAAAAAATATATCTTATTACTGTTGATGTTACAGTGTTAAATGTTATGGTATATGAGGGAAAATCAGAAACACAATCACATTTTATATTCACATCCCATGTTTAGTAATAGCCAGTGCAATATCCCCAAAATATTTAAAAATAAAGATTACAACATCCATACACTTCTCAATACATTTAAAAAGGTATTTATGCACACATTTGGGCCAGCACATTTCTAGTATTCTCATTACCAGATGTACATTTATGGTTTAAACATAAAAAGACACCCTAATACATTTAGGAACAAAATGGATATTATACAGATAAAGAATAAAAAAAAATTCACCAACTAATATTTATTCAGACACATGGTCACTAATGTGACTTTGCTCAAATTTATGACATGACTCACTATTATAAAATGATAACTAGATAATTAAAAGCAAAACGATATCAATGGAATGATGTGCATAGAAAGATGTAAATTGTATGCAGCAATCAGAAAATGTTAAGCTGCCGTCAATATTATATATTTATTTTTGGTTACGCATAGATTTGTATGGGATAAAGATACAGAATATATAATGTAAACCACATATCTTCCTTTGTTTAAATCTCCTAGTTTTTTTTTTACTCTATCCTATATATGTGGTACTATAGTTGATGATGATGATGGTGATGAAGTACTATTTTGTAAACTTATAGTTCAATAAAGCCTTTTGAAACTAAGATTTAGTAGAATAATTAATTAGGCTGAAGAGCCATTAGAGTTGATCATTATCAGTGTAAAAAAAAAAAGATTAATCAAGGAAGATGCTTTGTGTCATCCACACTGACTTTTTTATCGTTACATCTAACATTCTTATATTTTAAACCTAATTATTTTTATTAACATTTTCTTCTACCTTCCTCCTCTTTTTCTCAATACAAATAAATAACAAAAGTGATTAGGAAGATCTATCTTTTATCTTATTTAAAACTTAATATCTAAGCTTAAATTTTTTTAAAAAGAAAAACGTGCGCTTGAGATCTAAAATTTTAAATATCTAATACTATATTAAAAGTTATCCATCACAACGCTTTTTTTCATTTTAAATCTCTTGAATCATCTTTTCTTTCTACCGCCTCCTGCTTTTTTTATCTTATTTGATGCATGTTTTGATTGTGGTGCCCTCTTTGAATTTATTATTAATTTAATTTTTATTTTTTCCAATATTTATATAAGAATTGATTGTTTTCAAAAAATGCTGAAATGAATTTATTAAGTAAATATTAATTTATTTATATATGTAAATTAAATATTAAAACGAAAGTTAAGGGATTTAATTTTTCTAAGTTTTATAAAAATAATGGCTTGAATCTATGTAATTTTAATATTTACAGACGCTCCGGATCGAATTTAAAAGCTTAGGCAATGTAATGTAAGGCAAAATTACGTAAGCTGATTAAATATATCAAATAACCTTTTGATATATTTATGATAATATCCTATGGATAATCTCCAGATTAAATCGGAGATTATTTTATTTAGCATTTTAAAAGTTTATAAATCAAATATATATATATATATATTAAAACTTATTGACAATCTTTATTAAAAAGTATGCGCCTGCAGTATTTAGACCTCCAGCAACCATTCCAAAATTTTTCAGAAATATTAAAACACACTATGAAGGAATTACTTAATTGTTTGTTCAATGATAATCTTTCAAGGAAACCTGATAGACAATTACTTTTAAATATTTAGGGAATTCACATCATCATCATCATTTGGATTTATTAATAAAATTTAAAATCTAATCTTGATAACAGTAATATAATTTGTACTTTTGATATTCCAGAATTATTATTACATTTGTTATTGTTATTATTAGTTAATTTTAATTCTAGCAATCGTAATGTAAACTTTTGAGATGAAGAGTCAAGTCTGTTTCTCACAATAATTTAAAAGTTATTCGAGAGCCATAAATATAGGTTTACAAATAAAGAAAATTTAATGTAATACTATACCAAGTTATAATATTAGTTATATCTTTATTAAATGAAGAAAAAAAAATGGCACAAAAAATTGCTTTTATTAATTTTAATCAATGTTAGCATGCACTTCTTTATGTAGAGTTTGTAACTAATCGTTTTTAATTTAAGGCTCATTTTCAAATTGGCATCAGCAATCTGACTCTTTAATTTACATTTAATGAAATTCATGTTAGAAAACATAGACCTGAATATACTGAGAACACCAAATGCAAATTTTTTTAACAACTCATGATATGAGTCCAGAAATGTATTCCAAGTATTGAAAATCATAATCTGTCTTTTGTAAGCATTTTATAGCAGTGTGCTTGTGTTGTGAAATCAGAGTGCCCCCTCCTCCCAGATATTCTATTTCAATACCAAGACGTACAAATGTGGAGTTCCAGAATTTTCTGCTTATCAAGTCCAGCAATTATATTTCAAAGTTAGCCATGTCAGTATCATATGGTGAAAAATTTAATTCCTTCACGTTGACATTAACAGATTTATAATAAAAGCTAAAGTTGTTTATTATATCTGATTTCCTGAAACCTTTGAAGAAAAGATTATCTCATTTAAAATTTCTGTCTTGAAATAATATTTGATGTTTTCTCAGTGATATTGAGACAAGTTTGGGAAATAAACTAAAATTCCCCTCTCCAAATCTTCAGTGAACAGAATCAATTTTTTTTCAAATAGAATAATTTCCACTCCTGAAAAAACAATATTTCCCTTGCCTTGTAATTTATTGAGCTGATTCAGTTGTGATGTAATGATTCAGCTTAAAGTACAATTTTTGTGACCACTGTTTTTTTTGTTAATCCTGAATATTAATCACTTGATATCAAGGAATAATTTGATTTTATTTATGCAAGATACAAAATGGTTTAACTTGTCACATCTGAAAAGCCATTGAATCTTGTCATACTGGTGAAGATCTGAACACTCACTGCATTTTACTTAGCAATTCTTTAAATTGTTGATGGTTAACTCCCTTGCTACAATAAAGTTTATAATATTACTTATCAATTCCATAATTTAATAAATTTTTTCTGATAATTTTTGTGCACAAACTGCATCCTGGTAGAGTATGCAATGGGAAGTAATCACTTAATTATTATTTTTTTTTTCTTTTTAAAATTGAAGTAAAACCCTTTTTCACTCTTACCATATTTTTTGCACCATTGGATATAATTGATACAATTTTATTGAGTGAAATATGATTTTTCTCCATGTATTTAAGAAAGACATTTCTAATGTCATCTCCTTGTAATTGGTTTTTAAGTTGCAGAACTCCCAAAAGTTCTTCTCTCAAAATTTCAGATGATATATATCACACAAAAAGGGAAATCTGGGATGTGTCCTTGATGTCACAAGTCTCATCTACCACAATTGATAATGCTGAAGCTAATTTACATTTGGGGATATTTTATCTGTACTATCTACTACTATTTAGGAAGATAGTAATATTTTTTTAAATTTTATTTAAAATCTCTGTTTTGTTTTCAAAATCCTGATAAAGTAATTAAATGCATTAACAAAACAACATTTTATGCATTCACTATCTGTGAATGGTTTCCTCTCTTAGAGATTTCCTGATTCACTACAAAGCTTACAATATCAACATTATTGGTAGACTGTATCCAATAAGTAAATATAACATTTTGATTTTTCATTATTTTTCTAAAATTCTTCAACTGCTCTTTTTCTCTTGTTATGGACAAGATATTTTCTGCCAAATGTAGCATTTTGTTATGAAGTGTATCTTCAAATTTGACATTTTGTTATGCATCATTTTTTCTTGGCAAATAAGACAGATTGGAAGACAATCTGAATATGAAATAAAAGTCAAAGATTTAGTTCATTCAATTTTAAAGTCATGATGCTCATTCCCTAGATTTTCTGCATTCACATTTTCCATTGAAAATATTATCTTTCCCAGTAGATGGTACATATATGCTGAATTATTAGTCACTTTTATTTGACTGTTCTGTCTACCATGAGTTCAACTTTTCTTTCCACTCACTCTGTATACCCCATTCAGATGTTTAGTACCATAAAGTTTTGAAAGAACTATGAAACAAATTAAATCACTACTATGTAAATAAAATCCTTTAAAAATTTTATAAATGGAAATATAATTATTTCATTTTCAATTTTATTTCAGAGCCACGTATACAACCAAACAGCCGCATGACATTTGCTAGTTATGGTTTATTGACCCCTGCTGTAGATGGACTATCTTCTGTTTGATTTTCCTTGACTGTTTAAAAGCTTATTCATTATATTTGTTGATGTTGGTAGTTCTCTTTCTCTATTCTTTATCATCTCACGATATGATCAAAATAAGGTAGTTTAAGCAGATTTTTTTTTTCAAGTTAGAGATCAGGTCTAATGTGATCAATAGTTTATTTGTTTTTTTTACTTCCTCTATTTGTCCTTTTTTACAGTCCAATTTTCAAATCCACGAACAGCATACAAAAGACTGTAGGTTGAATTGTTATTTCATTTTTTAGATATCTGTCCCTAGATTTAAAACTTTTTTCTAAGCATATATGTGGGAATGATGTTTTAAGTCAACCTCTCAAATGATTCCAATATAACTCTTTGAAATAATTTGTTTTAAAGTAAAGTAAAAGTAATAAAATTATTTTCTGTCTTAATCTTTTTTTACCTAAACGTGTTGACACCATTCATTTTTTTAACATAATCAAAATCATAAACAAAGGAGTGAAATGCGTAATCAACGCTATCAAAGAACTTTTTTTTTGCTTAAAGTTTTGTTGTAAAAGTAAAATGTAAAGACAATAATATATTTTAACATATAATAAATCTTTGATTTATAAAGTTATTAAAGCTCATTTAAATTTACTTTTAAACAATTGGTTACCATTATTTTAATATGACTAGTGAAAATAGACAAAAAACTCAAGCAGTAGAGAATTTTCAAACTGGTAGATTGATGAATATAGAATGATTAACAAAGGCACCAAGGTTTATGTTTCAGAAGTTGTATTGAAAACATCATCGATAAAAAGGCATTACAAGATCAATCATAAATCTCTCTGTGAAAAAAATAAAAATGAACAGAAAGAATATATTGCCCAAGCATTTAAAAATATAAATATTCTATCAATATCTATAATGAAATTTATTGAAAATCATTCAAATATAACTGCTGGGTTTTTTTCAAATGTAATAGCCAAATATGGAAAACCTTTTAATGATGGAGAATATATGAAAGAAACTTAGATGAAATGTGCGCCAGTTCTTTTTGAAGATTTTGAAAACAAAGCAAAATTTATTCAGAACATAAAAGATTTATTATTGGCTAGAAATACAGTTAAAGAAAGAATCCTGCAAATGGCTAACAACATAACTTACCAACAAAAAAGAGATATAATATCTTCTAGTTTAATTTCTCTCTGCATTGATGAAAGTACAGACATAAATGGATCAACCTGTTTGGCTATTTTTATTCACTATTGTGTTGGAAATAACATCAAAGAAGAATTGATCTGTTTAAGCTCATTAGTAACAACAACAAAAGGAATAGATATTTGTAATGAAGTTTCAAATGTACTCACTAGAAAAGAAATAGATGTTGCCAACATTGTATCAGTAACTACAGATGATGCTCAAAGTATGACTGGAAAAGAAAATAGTTTTCTCATTTTATTTATCAACCATATTGAACATTCAATTTTAGATTTTCATTGCATTATACATCAGCAGGTTTTATGCACAAGGTCAATTTTAAGCCACTGGATGATATTATGAATGTTGTGACTAAGTTAGTCAATTTCTTTTATAAATTTAGTGAGTGAGGTGAACTCAGCATTCAATGGTTTACTTATGTACTATGATGTCCAATGGTTATGTTGAGGAAAAGTTCTTTAAAGATTTGTTGAGTGTTTAGATGAAATTAGACTGGTTTTACTTAATGAGAAAATCATTGAAAAATATAATGAATTAATGAATGTTGAATGGCTTTCAAAATTAATGTTTTTATTGATATGTGTTCACATCTAAATGAATTAAAAGTGAAATTGCAAGGTTAAAGGAAGACAATTGTTGTCATGTTTGATTTGATTAAAGCATTTAAAGTTAAATTACAAATTTTCAACCATGATGTTATTTCTTATATCTTCAATATTTTCCAAATATAAAAAAGTTTTTGCCAAGTTTTGTGCTGTTATCAATCGATAATTGATGATTTTTTTTAAAGATTTATATAGTTCAGCCAATTTTCAGAAACATCAAAATTTATTTTATACCCAGACATAATATCAATGAATAGTCTCAAGTTAAAAATTTTTGAGAGGTTTAATTTGGAAGATATGGAAATGCAATCAGTCAATTTTTAATTCAGTTCCAAATTGAAAACAAAAATTTGTTGATTTGAACAATGAGTTAGAAATAATGGAAAATGATCGATTATTGGCGATATGTAAAAAGAATGCTGAATAGGAACTATTGATGGCCTGGAATTCCAATCCTAAAACATTTAATTGTTTAAAAATATTAGCAACCACTATACTATCAATGTTATCCTCTACATATGCATGTGAATCATTGTTTTCAGAAATGACTTTAATTAAAGATAGTTCGAGAAATAGAATGACAGATGAATCTAATTCAGAATGTACATTATTAAAAGTGACAAAATGTGAACCAGATATAAAGCATTTGGCATCCAATGTACAACAGCAAAAATCTTATTAAATAATGTCTATTTAACTATCTATGTCATGAATGGTCTTTCTTGTTAAATAATGTCTATTTATGTTGGTTTTATATGTTTATTTCCAAAATATTGTTTTAATTACTACTATTTTTTTTAACTATTACATTTTATTCAACTTGTGCTCTTCAAAATAAATATTATTAACTTATCTAGTATTTCTATTAATTTAACATAAAAATTGTTCACTTGTATTTAGCTTATTTAGATATTTTGTTTAATTATTATTGTTATTATTTTGTTTTATAAACTTTTAAAAAACTGTAAAAATTAAGTTGTTTATATTTTGATCTAATAATTGTATGGAACGCCAATCATTCAATAAATATTTTTTTGGAAATTTTCGGCACGCACACGTAAAAAGGTTCGCCACCAAGTATAGGAACGTATCTTCCCCAAAAAATGTGCGTTAATAGTCATGATATGATTGCATGCCACCAACGTTAATAAAGTGTAAATATTGTATTTATATGTATTTTTATGTTAATAAGGTACTATAAAATAGATTAATATTTCTATTACTTTACACGTTGTTTAAAATCAGTAGAATTATATCTAAATTAATATTTAAAATGATGATAAACGGGCTTGATTAAGATAAAATAGTGATCATCACTAATTTGAAGTTTAGTTTTTTTAGGTGTCCATATGTAATTTATTTACAATATACCAAACCAAAGCTCAAGTAAAAGAGGTATCCTTTTCTCTAAAAAAATAGATTGCATTGATATTATAATAGGATACATTTTATTTTTTAAAAAATGATTTATTCAATCTGCTGCAATATATCCTAATAACATATTTGGATATGTTTAGTCTGTGAAATGTTTATATATTGAAATATAGTCAGACCTTAGATTTTCCAAACATTAGATCAACTCTGTTGAACAAATTAAATTATCAGTTCATAAACTGAAAATCTTACATATCAACCAATGTACTTTTATTTTATTTGTAAAAAAATAAATAAATTACATATTAACTTTACTAAGTAGTAACTGGTATTTATAACATTAATACTTCAGATTGTTTGATGGCATTATTAGATGATGAACTAAAGAATTAAACACTCCCAGATTGATTTTCTTCTAAATAATGTATAATATTTAAAAATAGACATACTTTATATCCCTGGAGTTTAGATGTAATTATAGACTTTCAAGCTTCCTTCATCTATACTTGTCTTTCAGTATTACAGATTCAGCCTGTATTCTGCCCATCCCTCTTCTATGTATTTAATTGGATAAGATCCTATACATGAGCAGTTAGAGTGACTTAAAGTCAACATGAGCATGACGATCAATATTGGTATCATCAAGAGATTTAGGTATTTCATCATTCGATTTTCATTGGTATAGATGGTTGTAAAGTTGGTGAATGGAATAGATTGAAGTCTGCCCATTAAAGTTTGAAGATTTTCTATCTTAATATAAACAAAGCACTGACTATATATATATATATAGGAGATGATGATGTGGACCATCTGATGAACGCTGGTTCAGCATGAAATACTTATATTGGATATCATTCATCTTTTTCACATGTATATGGACATGTGTATCAGTTATATGAGATAGATTTGATAGATAAAGGGAGCTTGAAATTTGGTTTCAAATACCTTATAATTAAATAATGTATACAGAAATTTCAATTTTATCACTTGGATAAAACTATTCTGTTTAATTTGCTATTAGGGTATTCAAGCATCATATGGTCTTCCAAATGACTAACAATGCTATCTATCTATCTATCTATCTATCTATCTATCTATCTATCTATCTATCTATCTATCTATCTATCTATCTATCTATCTATCTATCTATCTATCTATCTATCTATCTATCTATCTATCTATCTGTCTGTCTGTCTGTCTGTCTGTCTGTCTGTCTGTCTGTCTGTCTGTCGTCTGTCTGTCTGTCTGTCTGTCTGTCTACCTACCTACCTACCTACCTACCTACCTACCTACCTACCTACCTACCTACCTACCTACCTATCTATCTATCTATCTATCTATCTATCTATCTATCTATCTATCTATCTATCTATCTATCTATCTATCTATCTATCTATCTGTCTATCTATCTATCTATCTATCTATTAGTTAGCCTATGAGGTGACAATAGATAAAGGAACCCCCACCATGCAACATTTCTGGATTAATGCATTGAATACCTAATGTGACCGAGTTATTTATTATACTCAAAGGCTATTAACATATTTTAACTATAAATCTTATACAATTTACCAGGATGTTATAATTCTAATCCTTCTCAATACTTTTCTTCACTATGAGTATATTTTAAATGCCAGTTAGATCAGGAAGAAAATATAAGGCTCTATCCATATTAATTATATTTAACTCATAATGGCTAAAAGTGGTGTATTATACTGCTATCATTGTTCAAATGCTCTAATTTCATATCATTTTAAAGCTGAACAAATGGTCCTGTCAATACTCTCCTAAGTATGTATCTATTTTGCAAAAATAAATTAGTTTGAATTTAACTCAAGAATTTTAAATTTTATATCCATCTTTTCAGGAATAGTGATATCTCATACAATTTGCAACCCAAATGGCTGTAAAAAAAAATTCATCCTTTTTAAATGACTGGTTTTTTGTTACTTTTAAAATGAATATTATAGATTTCTTTGTAATTAATGAGAACAATAATAAAAAGAGGTACTTATGTAGAATGACTGCCTGGAAGCTTGCCAGGCATTTTATTTTAAATAATCCCTTTTCAGGGCTTCCAGTATATGGTATAAACAATATGGCTGATTCTATCATATTCAATATTTAGTCTTTTTTTATTTATTAAAATGATAATGAAACATAAAAGTCCTAAGGGTTGTAAATAAAAAAAATATAAATATAAATGCAGTAAAAAAAAAATAAAAGTAAAACATGATTAAGCAAATTATAACAAATGTGGTTATTGTCAGAGGATAGACAGCACTTTTGGGTGAGCACTATTCCATAATTTTGAAAATATTCCATGCATCTTGTTCTGTCAATGAAAAATTCCAAATTTTAATCAAGTTTCTAAAAATGATAAAGTAAAAAAGAAATAAAATCATGACAATTTTAACCATGTATTAACTGTCGAGCACATGATATCATTTGAACCTTATGTTGTGAATGGAATTTATTTTAAAATGTGCTCAAATTTTTTAAAATTACCATTTAATTTAAAATACAATTGTTAATATTTTTCTAAAGTTAAAAAGCTCCACATGTTAGAGGGGGAAAAAGGTAATCAAATATTTCAACCAAGTTCGAGAAAATACTTTTATGGAAAAAAAATGTAAACAAGTACTTCAACATTGAAAATGGATTATTTAAAATAAAACATTTATGTATTTTAAATTGAATGTTAATTTTAAAAAAGTTGAATACATTTTTTAATAAAACAAAACATTCAAACATTAACATGTGGTAAACAATTAATACATGGCTAAATTATCATGATTTTTATAACATTCGTTAGCTGAAATTATCATTATCTTCTTAACATTCTATTTTTGCTTTATCATGTTTGGAAGTATGGGTAAAATCTGAAATCTTTCATCATCAGAACAAGATGCAGTGTTTTTCAAAATTACAGGATTGTGCTCTCCTGCAAAGTGATGTACGTTCATCAACATGAATATCCATGTTTGTTAAAGTTTGCTTAAACATGTTTTATTTTTATTTTCTTTATGTATTTACATTAAAAAAAATTAATTACAATCTTTTGAACTTTTTTTAAGTAAATATTGAATACAATATTTATATATATTTGGAAAACCCCTGAAAATGTATTATTTAAAGCAAAATGCTTGGAAAACTTCCTGGC
This sequence comes from Epiperipatus broadwayi, assembly GCA_028023455.1. Classification (NCBI taxonomy): domain Eukaryota; kingdom Metazoa; phylum Onychophora; class Udeonychophora; order Euonychophora; family Peripatidae; genus Epiperipatus; species Epiperipatus broadwayi. Next base: position 1,324,085 of record JAQFVV010012404.1, on the reverse strand, counting down.
AGGCATTATACATAAGTATCTAAAAAGAAAATTTATTTCATCATACTAATTGATTATAAAAAAGAAATTAATTAAATCCAGGTAAAGAAAAGTAATTTTATTTTTCATTTTTGAAGATTTAATTGTTTATAAAACAAATACTCTTTTTAGGAGTAATACAGGGCTTTTAGAATTTATGTGCCTAAACTATATTGTAACCATTGTGGATTAATTTTTATATAGGTACCACCAAAGATAACAAAATATAGTAAAAACTATTTGATATTTATTATAAATAAATTAAATAGATATTTTTATTATCATGTAAATCAGTTAACAATAAGTCAATCAAATAAATTAACAAATGGGATGAAACTTTATGAGGCATTCCAACAAATTATAAAACAATTTCCCAAATTTCTATTTGATTATAAAATATAAAATGTTGTGAGCTACTATGATTTACCTTTAGCTATTTTGCTATGATGACTCCACACTATAAGTGAATTTCATATTCGTAGATGAGCCTATTCTATATCACGATAATATTGCTTATTATCTTTTTAATCTCTATAATACTATTATTTAATCGTATCACAGTAGCATAAATGCAGATAATAAGTAATTTATTAATCACTTCATATACATTTAAATAGAGGATAGATCTTTAAACAGGGATTTAAAATCAATAATCAAATATACATGAACTTGTGAACTAGATATGCAGAGCAGCTTGTAATATTATACTTATTATATAATTATTTATTTGTTATTAACTTTATATGGATATATTAGTATGCCTGGTAAAGTGCATTAAATGCAGGAATATTAACTATGCTATCAACCACAATATTATAAACCTTTATTTTGTATCACCACTTGGTTCTCTATAAAAAAGTAAAGATGAAATCTGCATAAAAACCAGATTTGCATAAATCACATGCATGCATAAATAATTACATTTATAAAATATCATTATATTAATAACTAAAAATGTATGCCAGACTTCCTCTGTAACATGCAGAATATATTAATAATATAAACAGTGGATATGCATATCATTATTTTCACTATAAGAACAGAAATACCACATCTGAAGCTATATACTAAAGACAGAATAAGTAATCATGTGGGAAGGAAACATACATTTCAAACATGCTACTGTTAATTTATTTGCACTTATCCATCAATGAGTGTTTTCAAAGCATAGATGAATCATCTATGCATAGAGTTTATTTTTACATAAACCAATATCCATTAATCATGTTTAATTCAGGACTTGATTCTATTAAGAGCCTGTTAATTCAAATGACAAATTATTTGTACAAATTTAATTTTATATATCATAGGAAAGAGATAGTATCTAATTTTTAACTATCCTTGACTTTAAATTATATTAATTTTGAATATCTGTAATTAATATATTAGCAATTTATATGTGTGTCATCCTGGGAAGGAACTAGGTATTTAAGACATATATTATTGGTAATTTACTTGCACTCACCCATCAATAAATGTTTTAGAAGCATAGGTGAATTATAAATTCTCAGTAGCACATCTTTGAAATGTCTGGATCCTTCCCATGTAATTACATATATAGATCACTAATATATTAATTACAGATATTCAAAATTAATCTAATTTAAAGTCATAGGTAGTTAAAAATGAGACACCATCTCCTTCCTATGATTTATAAAATTAAATTTGTACAGATAATTCCTCATTTGAATTATCACGATCATGATAGAATCAAGTTCTGAATCAAGCATGGTCGATGGGTGTTGGTTTATGTTGGAATAATATCTAAGCATAAGTGACTCAGTGATGGATGAGTGCAAGTAAATTACCAATAGGTATGTCTGAAATATCTGATTCCTTCCCACATGATTACATATATAGATCGGTAATATATTAATTAAAGACAGAATAATATTAACACAATTATAGATAGAATTTTTACTTCAAACTTTTTAAGAAATTAAGATATTCATGCTTGTTATTAATATCGACTATATGACAAAACAAATATTAAAATACACACGTATCTCAAACTCAACATTTCTAAATAAATGGGAAATAAATCCTGACATTTGAATTACTTAAGTTGCATTACAATTTTATAAAAAACCTTCAGAAATAGAAAATACTTAAGCATATGACACATATAAGGATGAACTTCAAATAATTCTTTAAATTCAAGTCATTCATTTGTCTAATTATGTTAATTGTTTATCCAGTTTCACACTTCATTCATTTTTTATGTCATGAATTTATGAAAACTTATTATAACATTCAAGATAGAATTGTTTATACTTTCTAACCCTTTTTTTGAGAAATTTTATTAATTTACTTGGTAAAGAGTTTATTCTTTCAATAGTGCTAACTATAAATTAACTGATGTAAGGAATCAGTATGAGGATTTCATTGCCTAAGCATAATATTAAAATATTATTTGAAACCTTAAATATTTAAAATATAAAATACTAACTTGCATAAAATATCAATAACCAATATATATAATATTTTCTATACAAATTCCAACTGTAACTTTAAACATTACAGTTTTTTAACAATTTACAGATAATTTATGGAGATACTGATATAGCATCCTCCCTTAATCTAAATTTAAGTAAATTAGAAATAAAAAAAAAAACATGAAATATCCTTTAGTTATTTATTTTCAGAAATCTGATAAACATTCCCTAAATGTTGACACCAGATCCTTTATACTTTTACTTTCTTGGAGTTTCATGTAAGACATTTACAATCCTTTCAAATGTATTTCTTTTATTAATTGGCTGGTGAAGGTGAGGCAATTCATGATATTTGTTAAAGCATTTGAAAGACACTCCATATGAAGTACATTTTCCTGTCATTGGCTTTAAAATTTGTAAGGAAACTAATTTTATTCTATGTAATTATTAAGTGTGTTTCTAGTGGTGATAATTTTTAGAACACTGAATCAATTGACATCCTTGGGGATACATATTTATATTGTTCTTTTAAAAGAATATCAATCATAACATGATACTCATATGCACATTCAGGAATTAATCCAACTCTTATGTTTTATAAATTCTTTAAAATATTAATTATACATTTTATTATTATTATTATTTTTAATAATTAAACTTAAAAATTATTTTATATAATATTTCAAGAAATCCTTATAATAGATATTTTATAATATGTATGAATAAATATTAAGAATTATTACACATACAGACATTTACACAAACATAACATATTTATTTGTTAATGTTTGTTGTTCTAAAATGTATGTTTTTACTATTGCATTTAAATAATCTTAATATTTTCTTGCTTTGTGTAGTTCCTCTTTGAAGAATGAATGCCCACATTGTATTACACTCTCCTTTCTCTGATTATTGCAATGTGATTGATGGACATAATCACCTAAGATGATTATAACATTTCAATATATTTAAGTGTTTCCTTGATAACAGATTGAGATCATTGATCATTATTCATATTGATATTGTTGAATTGTTTACTGCTTTCCTGTATTCATATTAATACCTATATAGCCTTGATTATTATTAGCTTTGTGATCTAAATAATACATAGTTAGAATGCAGTTTGAAAGTTATAATTGACTATTTGTTAGTCTACTTTCAGAATAGGTTATATTTACTTGTTTAATGAGGGTTATTTAAACTTCTTTGAATTAGTAATTTAATTCTCTGTAGTCAAGTTGCAATCTTTAGTGTCCACATAAACATATTAGACTATATATAAAAGAGGATTTTCATTTTTATTGTTCAAAGGAGATGTCCTAGACAATAGATTTAGATTGTTGTTAATATTAGCATTGTTTAAGTGTTCCTGTATATACATATACACATTAAAAGCATAAAGCTAATCTAGTCAATAAATAAGCAAAATTATCCCAAATTCACAACTCAACCAAGACTAGCCAAAAAATAAACGTTAAAACCCAATCAATGGTTTCACTAGTTACAAGCATATTTTTAAGTGTAAAGGACTGCAAAATAACAATATATTTAAATTAAACATTACCCACAATTCCATTCACCGCACATATACCATTAATATTAAAATAACTTTTAAATAAGTTAATTAAACATTATCCACAATTCCACTTACCTCTCATACACTATTAATATTAAAAGAACTTTTAAATAAGTTAATTAGTTCAGAATCATAAATTTTTAATAATAAAGATTCTTTAATTTTTCTTTCTATTTTATTTCTCTCAAAGAAGACAGCCTTAAGTTCATGAAAATTAATAATGTGGCCTGTATCTTTTTTATTAATGTATAAAACAGGAGTAAAAATAAATATCTTAGTTCTGCTTATATATCCATGAGAAAGATATAGGCCATATTATTAATTTTGATGAAGCTAAGGTTGTCTTCTTTGGGAGAAATGAAATAAAAAGAAGAATTAAAAAATCTTTATTATTAAAAGTTTATGATTCTGAAACAATTAACTTATTTAAAAGTTTTTTTTTAATATTAATGATGTATTGGAGGTAAGTGAAATTATGGGTAATGTTTAGTTTAAATATGTTGTTATTTTGTAGTTCTTTACATCTGAGTAGTCGGCTTGTAGTAGTGAAACCATTGATTGTGCTTTAGAGTTTATTTTTTGGCTAGTCTGGTTGAGTTGTGAATTTGGGATAATTTTAATTACATATATATCAAACAATAACATCCATAAGCTTATTTAAGCCATACCTTTTTAAACTGTTGTCCAGATAATCTCAATAAATTAAAGATAGATCCTACCTTTTACTCTGGTCTAATATGTTAATATAGTCAAAAAAATTGACACTTGGACTGTATCAGGTTGAAATTTTTATATTCCACACTAAACAGGTAAATGCAATCTGTTTGAATGCAGACTTAAAAGTAGTCAATTTTAATTTTCAAATTTCACTGCTATCAGTTATTACTTAAATAATAAATTTGAATTTGCTAATATCTAGGCATAGATGTAATAACATGATATCAGACAGAACCTTATCTAAAGCATAAGTTTTTAATCTTTAAAGGTAAGCTCAATAGGTTAATTATTACATATATATTCAGTGCCATAGTGAGGATATGGTGATGATAGCCATGGCATAGGCACCACTTATATTATCTTATAACTGTAACAGATTTTTATTTATTAAAAGAAATTGTAACAAAGTTTATTTATTTTTAATGTGTCAATAAAAAATGCAAAAAAATATTATGATGTGCGAATGCCAGTTTGCATGAGCAGCAGTGAGTTGGGCAGCTTGGATGGATGAGTCCACTTTTATGGGGATGTTTTTCCAAATCATGTCTAAGGGAATTATAAGTTATAACATTTTGAATTTTTCTTCATAATCTTTTAATCATTTAGTATCACTTGATTGTGCTGACCATCAAAGTATTTTTTTAATTATTTATTTATATTTGTAGAATAGTTCACTATATGCATGCTATGTCGATCAAAAAGAAGTGAGGGTGGGAAAATAAAAAACAAAAAGAAGCAAAATTAATAAATAAAGAAAAATAAAAGATACAGCAAAGATGTTGGATAGTTGGTTAATTAAAAAAATGAGAATATTAGTATTAAAAATGAGTGCAATCCTGTTAATGAAGAAGGTGATAGTAATAATAGTAGTGTTGAAGACAAAGACAGTTCTTATGTTGAAATGAGTACTATTGGTGTTAAAGATAATGACAATTTTATTACTGAAACAAGTGTGATTTGTTGTTTAAAAAATAAGAATAATTCTGTTATTGGAATAAGTGATAGTAATTCTGATATTGAACTGGTCACTGGAACCAGTTGGTCATGGTAAGGACAATATTGTGAATACTACTGTGAAAATTAATTTAATGATCCTTTGAAATCTGATAAAATAAGAGTGAATCATAGATATTATGAGTAATCCCCCTTAGTGCAATATTGCTTTTGAATTTTTATTTACTAAAATATTTAGTAAGAATAATCAGGACATAATAGATTAAACTTTTCACAATCAGATCATTAAATGCTCATTTGATATAAATAACATATGATGAGAATTGATTTTTTTAAATTTATTTTGACAAAAATAATTTTGTTTATTTTTTAAGTAATTAAACTATTTCATGTAAATTCGTCAATAAGGAGCTTTGGATCTGACAGCACTGCACCTAGATCTTAGGATCTAATGCAATCCTCCAGCAGCCACCTTTTATCTCTACTTAACTACAAAACTACGAGTCTAAAATTAAAAACACAATAATATTTTCAATCCAAGCTCATTAGCTTATTATGTTTAGTGGTTTAAGATTAAGACATACAAATTCGATTAACATGATTCAGTTTATTTTTGCATGAATGCCACTAACTGAAAAAAAAAATTATGGACCAGTGTCAGTCCATGGATCAGCACTTGGGAAACACTGATCTAGACTATAATGATACATTATTATTTTAATAACATCCAAACACAGAACAATATACTGAGATGCAAGATATGCAATATATCTGAATAAAATGTTTTAGGGGGTGGCATATTTCTAGAATTTTATCTTTTTCTTTTAGGATTTTGTTTTAATTTAGGTAAATATTTGGTCAGAAAGAGAAGCAAAACATTTTTCTATGATTGTCAAATTAAGCTAAATTTTTGTCATGTGAAGCTAAATCAAATTTCCATAATAGCTAAATTAAATTTCAACAATCATTAACAATTTAATTTTACCTGAAAAAAGTTATCATTGGTTTATGGTTATAGGTGAACAGCCTATTTATGTTTGTTTATGAATTCACACACATGCTGTAATTATAGTTTTTACAACAAGAATATTTAAAATGGACATTAACATTTTTTCTTGTTCAATTTCTTTGAGGATTCAGAGAGAAAAATCCTTTTACTCATTAGATGACTTTTTTTTCAAACCATATGCACATAAAACAATAAACTAAGATTTGAATAAATACAGCTTTGAATAGTTTTTATCATTGCATATTAATATCAAATGATAAATGATTTCAATCTTAATTCATTTGTTCTTTTTGCTGTTTGAAAAAAGTGATTGATAATAGTGTTCCTATTCAGATAGAGACAAAGACATGTTTAGATACAAAATATAATTTTATGTTTTGATACTTATTCAGTGGTTAATAATTTCAAATATTTATTTAGATAGGATATAGAGCTTATCTAAATTTAACACTCTAAAAATTAAATGAAAAGAATCTAAAAAAATTATAAGCTAGTTAAATATCAATCTATAAACTTAATTAAAATACTCGTTTTTGCATTGGAGTGATAATTTTTTTCCTTACATAAAATAAAATGATTTTTATATAGTTCACGTGAGGATTCATACTTCTCCCACAGATCCACTCTCCTACAAAAGAATAGTAAAACGGTGATATTATATATCAAACTTTCTGATAGTTAGGAGGTAAAGATTTAAGTGGGTTTTTATTCTTATTTTATTTTCTATTTAAAAATAACTAGATACTCATTCACCAACAAATTCTAAACGTTTAATTGGATTTGCAATGGATTCCTCACCTGAAAGAAAATTCTTAAGCTTATTCAAAATTTTACCCAAACAAAATTTGAACCCAGCTCATGAACATTTTTGCTCATCATGAGTAAAGGTGAAAGGTACAGTAGCTTTAGAATGGTCCACTACAATACTCCAAAAGGAATGGTAAAGGAGAACGGCAGGTTTTGGCAGGCTAACTATGTGTGAGGTAATGATGGTTTTTTCTTAGTCTATTTTGTTATGAATCTCTAGATACATAGTTATCAAACAGTAATTAAATGCATAACTAGGTTATTTGTGGGATATCTAGCTCAGAGTAAATGCTAAGTTTATTTGTAATATGAAAAAATTTCAAAGTTTTAATCAAATTTTGTTGTCGACTTCGCAAAAGGATGTTTTAATCGTTGGTCCTTATTTATAAATATGTGTTAGAAATATGGATTTTTAGCATGATTCTAAGCATATTAATCTATCTAAAAATAAATATTTATCCTCTCATTATACATTGCGCACGTGTATTAGTTACCATTGTTAAATAGGTTAGCTGTTTGAAGCACTTGCTGTGGCTCAAATGTTATTTGATTTTAAAGTATGAAGTATCTGAGCCTATTTGACGAAAGTTGTAGTGAAATACTGGATTAATGGAAGAGGAATAGTCTGATTTCGTAGGTGAATGACGCCGTACTATTTTATAGATTTATAATTGTTTAGAAGTGAATAAGATTTTTTGTTTCTGACTGATTATATTACTGCTAAGGAAAGTTATTATTTATTACAAGCATTATATATAAGATGTAATCTCATTTGAAATAAATTACTTTGCTCCAATGTTAATCTTAGCAATAAAAGAAAAAAGTTGAATTAAACGAGCTTTGATAATTATGAAAAAAATGTATTAGTCGGCAATGGGGATAGATAAAAGTCATGAAGGCAAATATATAAAGGTAGTGAGCATTTAAAAATTAATTAAAATTTTAGATACGGGAGGGGGGGGATTCCAGACGTTTTGGAAACAGATTTTATAAAATATTCAAACTGTTGCACGCACACATACGAACACATAAATAATATTATAAAAGTTGATATTGAAGCAGTATAATAATTTTCATCTCTAATTGGGGAAACCATGGAAATTCTGCACTTTTCTCAATATTTTCTTTCTTTCTTTTTTCCTTTTTTTTTTTTAAAAAAAAACCTCACTTAAAAGTTGGCAATTATCTTTCAAGATTCCTAACAGCATCTCTCAATCTTCACTGCCTTTGTAGTAGTAAATGTTGCTTACTTCTGATATCATTGCTGGCTGCTGTTGAATTGTCTAATAATCAACCACATAGGTTCTTCTATTTAATTGCTCGCCTCTCATTTTATGAAAGGTTCACATTATCTACCGCTTTTCATCTCAACTTAAATTTCAAAGAGGGAGCTTCAAACACTATCTAGCTGCATTCTCTTATTTCGCTTACTAATCTTTCGTATCATGAAGCTAAGTACCTCTTTTAATTAAGGAGATGGGCATTCGGGCTTTTTTTTTTTTTTTATTTAACAACAATCTGTTAAAAGCATTTTCAATAAAGCGCAGGTACAATAATTGTGAAAGTGAAGATGACGGTACGGGTTCATTGTCAGGTGTTAATATGAGTTTTACTTGCTTTCATAGAAAGCTTTCCTGGTAATAACTGCTTTTTATCTGGTTCTGTAGGATGATTACATCGACAGCATTCAAACTATAGTTAATCTTTAGGCCAGAAATGAAAAGAGTAAAAAGTCGCATTCACAGGTTTTCAAATTGCTTTTATAATCTAGGTATTAAGCATTCAATTTTTTTGATTGAAATAGCTTCATTTTTTAAATATCTTTTGAAAACACTTTTATTTTAAATTTATATAAAAATAAATTAATAAATCTATGATAAATAGAATTACTGTATGTAAATAATTAAAATACATGTATTAAAACTCTTTGAAGTTTTGTTTGTTTGTTGTTGATAAATTAGTTAATTTAAATTTTGATGATACAGCAGGATTTCAATATTATATATGTATGTATCTGCATAAAATTCTCTTTTTAGAGGCACGTTGAATAATTTTGCATTAAAGTATCGCGATTAAGCGGTAAGATTCGATCTTCATCGTGATAGTTTGTCATTTCTTGCCACTTTCTTAGCATAATTTATTGTAACAAGGCAGTAGTTATTGGTTGCAATTTTCTTACCATAATTTTTTTACCATCTCAATTTTAAAACTATATTATGAGCAATTGCATTATTGAAATACATGGAAACTTAAATATTCTCATTTTTTTTTTCTATTTTATTATTTGTTTTTTAACTTTCTTTCTTTATCTATCCATTCATCTTTTCACATATGTGCCGCTTCGAAAGGTCCATTATTAATTTCAATATATAGTTTTAAATTTTTTATCTAGTTAACAAGTGCTTGGTATGAAGTTTGTTTTTTTTTAAAAAAAAAATATGTATGCTAATACCCCTTGTTTTTGTTTTTTAAAAATATGTATGCTAATACCCCTTTGGAGTACTTTCTCATAATCTCACAATAGTTCTTTTTAGCTTTAAATTCTTACGGGTTAAATTATTTGGGTTCATTTTCACTCGAATTAGATAATCATGATCTATAATAATATACATTAATTTTATGATGCTTAAATTATGAACATCACATATAAATAATGTCAATTCCCCTTATCACCCCCCAAACATTGCTTTTTCAGCAACGCCACCTTGTAAATAAAGTCTAAATTTCAAATAGCACGATCAAGAGATTACCTCTAGGGTATGCTGTTTGAAATTCAGACTATATTCATAAGGTTACTTCTGGGTCATGCTGTTTGAAATTCAGTGCACTTTATTCACAAGGTAGCTTTCCCGAAAAATCATAATATTTGGGGAAGGAATAGTTGACATTTTATATTTGAATTTTCAGCTAACAATATGCACTGAATCTATTTCCTATATATAAAATATCTTGGAGCAATGAACTGTCCAAATACCATTTATATTAAATTTAATTAGTCTCTTAATATCATTGTCCAATTGCAAACAAGCAAAAAAAGCAAAAAATAATTTATTTTGAACTGGATTCAATGTGTGTATATCAATTTATTTTGAACTGCAATTCAGTGTGTGTGTATATACATATACAATTTGAGATTGTTGATTGTTATTGATATTGGGATTGTCTAAGTGTTGACTGGTTTTAATGATTACTTATAAACTCATTTAGCCTTTGTATTATTACACTTATTTGCAATTTGAAAATTTATAATTATAGTTTGTAATGTTATAATTGACTATTTATTAGTCTGAATTTAGAACAGGTTATATTTACTTGTTTAAGGAGGTTTATTTATCAATAATTTCAATCTCTGTAGTCAAGTTGGAATCTTTAATGTCTATATAATTATATTGGACTATTTATAAAAGTGAGATTCCACCTTTATTGTTAAAAGGATGTTGCCTTGGCAATAGTTTGAAATTGTTGATTATTATTGATATTGAGATTGTATAAGTGATGACTGGTCTCAGTGATTATATTATCAGTCACTTCTTCACTTCTTTAGTTTCTTCAGATTACCGAGAGTGCCACTAGGTCACTAACAACCTAGAAAATTTAATGATGGTGATCAAGAGTTGATCATGATGAATGCTACCAGCTAGACCCAGGGAGAGAAAGAGATCTTTAAGATTGTTCAGACAATTGAGAAAAGACTACAGAGACAAACATCAGCTCAAAATAACTTTAAATAATTTTATAGTTTATTAAATTCAACAACAAAAAATCAATCTCTAGCAAACAAAGCATAAAAGTTTGACCTAGATTCTTCTAGCATATTTATCAGGGAGTGCACATGAATATTAAAATATTAAACACTCTGGCAGATGGTTTAAAAAGGGAATTTATAATATCTTCTTGCCAGTGATTTATAAAAACTAATTCTAGCTTTCCCATTCAGATATTTCAAAACAAAAGGGATCTTGTAGGGAGTATAATGAAACAGTGCATGTGAGCTTTTCTTAATCTGGAAAAGAAACATCGGGACCAAGAACATCATATATCTGCAGAACAGCCCATGTACCATGTTCAAGATTATCAAGGTTGATTCCAATGAAAGACAAGAAAACAAGAAAATATTACAATTTTATGTAGAAGAAAATAAAATCTCTAATTTAAGAAAAACAGTACACTATAATTGATAAACTGCCAGCCAAAAGATTTGTAGTCTCCAGGAAAGTATAGACAAAGTCTAACTAAACTGATTATAACAAAAACAGGTGATTAAAAAAAAATTACAAATGTATGCCAAAGCATTTATCACAGGTTAGTAATATAAATAATAAAAAAACACTAAGCATATAAAAAATAGAAACTTGCAATACACTCCCAGATAAATAAATTATAAATGTGGAATCCTAAAGCTAAGATCCCAATGCACACTTTAACTACATTAATAAGAAACTGCATAAAATAATTAAAATATTGAAGGAATATTCAAAACTTTTAATAAATACAAGATTATTTTAAGATTAAGCTGAGACTTTAACAGAGATTTGAACCCTGGTTAGAATATAAAATCTCTTACCTCAAGGGCCAATGTAAAGTCCATCAGATTTCCTCCAGCAGAGTGCAGAGTGTTTTTTCTAATTCTATCATATTAGTAGGGAGGATGAAGGTAAGCTTTGAATCAGTTCTTGTTTAGGCTTTTAAGACATGATCTTGAAGAAACAATTCAGAATCTAGGGTCCATGTTTGGGTTAATTTAGCACTATATGTTGTAGAGAAAATTTATCATAGCATGTAATTTTAGCATTCTGCAAAGAGGATCACTATTTAGCAACTAGGAGTCAGTAATCTGACTTCAGCAGAATTTCCAATCAGCAGATAGTAGAAAGGTAAAATTAGCAACAGTGATCTCCAGGTGCCAACAGAAATCATTAAAAATCAGGCAGCACAGCAATTTGAATAAGGATTACAAGTAATGTACTAAGGAGTTGAATCACTTTTCAAAATCAGCAGAATAATAACGATAAGCCAAATAAATCAGTCTGAAATTCTAGAGCTATTTATGTGCATTCTTATCTCCCACATCATCTTTAATTAGAAGTTTTTGCCTAGGGCAAATCTCTATCTCAGGCATAATCTTAATTTTAAAAATAAAAATCTGACCAGGGCTCCTATCTTATCTAAAATTAATTTAAAAAAAGCAAATGCAAGATTAAGTCTCAGCTTTTCCTTTTTTTAAAATAAATTAAAAATAGATTACAATCAAAAATAAAAGAATCAGGAATGCAATCAAAACTTTCAAATTTAAAATGTTTTTTTTCAAAAAATTAAAACTTTTAAATTAGAATGTTTTTTTACAATAGATAAAAAATAGATTTTAAACAAAAATCTTTTGAAAATAAAATTCATAAAATTTTAACATATAAATGAGTATGTGGGGTTATTGCAGGACTTTTAAATAGTTTTATTTTAAAACTTTATAAAAATAAAAATTACTTTTAATTTTGTGATGGAACTTTTGAAGTGGGTAAAGCATCTGGTTCAATATATTTATAAGGAAAGCTAGCTAGCAATGATATTAACAAGATCCAATACTTAAATCTACAGAGAGGTTTAAACAGTTTTATTTAAATCAGTTTTAAATCATATTTTCAGAGCATAATCTGTAAATATTAATATTAATAATTTTATAAATAAGAGATATTATTGTAAATTTAAGGCCAATTTAAATAAGGAATTTAAATAACTTCATAGATTTGAATAATGAAATTTGCAATCCTCATTTACTATTAACTTCTCATACTTAAACTGCAAATAAATATGAATTTATTTTTTTCTGCTTTGTAGTTCACCAATGATATTATAACATGCTTAATACTTACACCAAGGTATGTCATATCAATCAGCATTCTTCACTTTTAATATTGTATACATACCTATATATAATATATGTGCATAAATATAGTGCAATATCTGCTGCAAAAACTGATATTCTGAATATTGTAGCAAATCAGTTTATTGCATACATACACTTTATTTAAAAATAAACTATTAAATACCAGTAAATATTAATATAACAGCTATAAATTTGAGAAGATCAGGAGTACTTTCATTTACTTTCACAATCATAATCAACTGTTAAAAAATCAAATATTTATGAACATTAATTCTTATTTATGGGAAATAAATGTCATCATATAATCACAAGATTTATGAATTTTAATGGTTGTTTTTTAAATGTCAAAATTAATGAATCTGGAGATATTTTATAATGACATTTACTTTTTGGATTTTTTTTTTTTTAACAGATGATAATAGTTAAGAAAGTAACTAAAAATACTTTTGATTCTCTTTAATTTTGTAATAATTATATTGTTAATATTTATCATTATTTAAGATTTATTTAGGCATTTTTATTTGGTTTATATATATATACATGCTATATAATAAAATTTATTTGATACATGTTCAAAAAGTCACATATTTAGATACTGTAACCAAGTATTGCTATTTGTAAAAACTATCAAGATAATTATATTTAAATGTTACTCACTAATCATTTTGTTAAAAAATCTACCATGAAAAGCTGGATATTTAAACAAAGCCTGATCTGATTTTAGGGCTGATTGATTCTATTTATTTTCTCCTTGCACATTTATTCCAAACTAAAAATTAAAAAAAACCCAAACAACTTGGTCTAGTTAAGTGAAAGGAATTATTATTTATGTTCAATCTGCCATTTTGTTTCCTGAACTTTATTTAACCTCCTTTCGAAACAAAAATAAAAACAATGTTTAGATTTAAAGTGGTCGTGTATGCAGCTAGGTTAGAAAAATGTCTCATAAATATGTAATTCTACTAATGCAGGAGTATAATTAATAACATTAGAGTCTCACATAAACAGACATTATACTAATTCAAATGACTGAAGTGAATGTTGGTCATGATAAACCATAAAGAATGTTTTGATGTAAAATTGCCCATTATTAAATATATATATATTTGTTTGTCTATATAAAATAAGACAAAGTTATGCAATATTTGTATATGTTTAACTAAAATTAATGCTCTAAGTGAAGAATGAATGATTGCAAGCTTTCATGAAACAAATGAAAAAAATGAATGAAAAGATAGAATGAATCCACTCTATCTTTTAATCTAAATGTATGTGTGGAGGCAAATCATAAGCATTTGGAAATGAAACATGAAGATATTAATTAATCATTTTTAATTCCTTTTTTGCCTTGATTTTTTACTTACTTTTGATGTCTTGCCTTAGACATTTTAATTTCACAGACTTTGGCAATTTTTTGGATGCTTTGCCTCAGTTATTTTAATTTTAATTTTCCATTGATTTCAGCCTTTTTTGGATTGAAATCTATCACTTTCAGACTTCTTGGTGGTGCTGCAGGGTCACCTAGTGGCCACTGTACACATAATTGAAAACTGCCAATCTTTATTCTATAATAAAACTCAACACATTGAATTTGATTTCTTAAAAATATAAGTTAACAAATTAAAAACATTCTAAAAAAATTATATTTGAACTCTGAAAATATTAAAAAAATGAAATGTTAAAATATAATCTGATTTTAACATTACCACCTGTTTCCAATACATAAACAATTTTATAATATATTATATAAACATGTAGAATCTATTTTGTCTTTTAATATTTATTTGTTATATGTCATTCTATACTAGATTAAATCAGTTCCCAATAAATTTCACACAATCAATTTTTTAAACATTAACTTTTTTTAATAAGTGTTAATTTTTTTTTTAAAATTGAAAGTAAATCACATGCACACACACAAAGAAAACAACAACTTTATTTTAGTTAGTATTGAATAAGTACTATCAAAGCAAATTTTAAAATGAATCACCTTAACTTTTGCTCCATAAGTGATTACTTTAAATTTTATCATTTTTTTAAATTGAACTTACCATAATATTCTAATTTGAGTAAGTATTAATTAAATTTGTTTATTTAAATAACACTTAATTAGTTATCTCTATTGTGGAAGAAATATCACTACTACTAACATTTCAAGTACAATTTATCAAAACTACCTTTTTTTAATGTTTACATAATATATACATCAAATTAATATGAAATAATAAAATATTAGTAATATTAAATAATAAAAAAATAATTAAAAATTTCACATTTCATATAAAAACCTAAAACCAAACATTATCTTCATACACAACAGAAAACTATTTACAATTCAGAGATATTTTATTTTATTTTGATTATTTTACAAATATAACACAAAGCAATGATCACACCTAAAGAATACCAAGAATCTCAATCTGTTTGTTGTCAAAGACAATCTTTTTTATTGTGATAAAGATGGCTACCCACTTTTATCTATGGTCGGATATATGTATATACATACTTATGGATTAATTAAAATAATAGTGAGATATGTTTATTTTTGATTATCTATCGTTACATTTTAAAATGTTCCAGAAATATATGAGCAGCTCCTTACAAATATTATGCCTCTGAATTTTACTGTCTAGTTTTATTAAAATATTTATACATATTTAAAGACATTTTAATACTTGGTAAGTTTCTGCCTAAAGGTAGTTTGAGTAACTAGGCAGTAAAATACTCTGTCCAAAAAATAATACTCGACACATCATATTTTCAGCAATAATATTTAATGTTATATCATACACACATATATATATTTATGTCATTAAGCTGTGATAGAATATCAGATTCTGGGGTGTAAGGTCTCGGATTGATCCAGTTCTGCTCCTGGTGCTTGAATCTTCTTATAAATTCTCAATCAAAAAAGCCATTCTTTTCTCCCTTATTTTATTTATTATAAAAATAAATAAAAGTCTCTATTCTATTTTTTTTATTATTTAAAAATTTGAAAATATTAAGACTAACGATAAACACACAATTAAAAATAATTTCTTACCATAAGATTTTTTTTTTACCATATTTTACCATAACATAAGATAAAACTTAAATAAAGAAAAAAGGCAAGACAGACTTTAATACACAATCCATTGTAGGCTCAGTACTTATTCAAAATGTATCTCACAAAAACAGTGAAGAAGAACCCATTATGCTTATTAATTGTTATATAATATGCTTACTAATTGTGTTTATAATAAAGCAATGTCACGTTATATATTATTGCTTTATTGATAATTATAATTGTGTTTATATATATTATGTTTCCATCTTTGCTTGATCCTCTAATTAAAAATAGATAGATAATCATTTACTGAGAAGAAAGTAAACATTCTAAAATTGATTAAAACATAAAAAAAGTGTCCCCTTTACTCCACTGGATTATATTCAAAATATGGAAATAGAAGTGAATGTGCTGCCACCAACCATCTCATTAGGCTCTTTATTTAGCTAGATATAGAATAAAATTAGAGTATAGTTTTTGTTGAGATTCGACCTGCCATTATTCTAATTGCATTCAGACTTTTTTTTAAAAAGTATTTCATTAAAAACTACTTATCATTTTTGATTTCATAAACTCCTGTTTTAATTAGGATTTTTGGATTTTAAAAAGTTTAAAGAAGATAATCTTCAGACTATGAAGCCAAAATAACAAAATAGTTATTAATCAATGTCGTTTACTTTTTTAAATATTATAATGACATCTGTCTTTTTTATAGCCTCAGTTTGCTTTGCCATACTTGGCTTAGTATGTGTATAAAGAGATTTAATATATATACATAGATAGAGAGTCGTGATAATTTCAGTTCTTTTTCCACCAACTACATATTAAAATATTCCTAATGTAACTTTATCTCCTAATTTTTTTTTCCTCTAATATATTTTTATTTCCATATTGGTTGTTACCTGATCTAAAGTATCAAATCTTGTGTTAGAAGATTACCTGTAAATTAATTAGCTTTTAAAATATTGTTTTGCTCATTTCACTAATTAATGGAATCATTAAATCTCCCACAGGGATTGCATTACGAATCACTCTCTAATCTAATTGACAGAATCAATTTTAACAACATTATGTCAAGAATTATGATTTAATAATTTTTAAAAGTGAGATTATTCTATAAAGATTGTAAATCAAAGTGACATGTAAAGAAATAAAATAAAAAGTAAGTTTATTAGAAAATTGTTTTATTTATTTAGCTATAAGTTATCTAATAAAAAACAAATATCTTTACTAAGTTTTTAAAATTACTAACCACTATATTGCTCCCTCTAGCAGAAATAATATATATTTGATTTGTGTTTTATTGCTATTTAACTTTCATTGAATTCATTTTTTGTGATGTGATTCTTCACTTAGTTAGCAGTCTTATCATTACTTCATCCCGTAAAAGCTTGATATTTTGCCATAAATAATAACACTAATAATGTCTAGCAGCACACATTTCAGTTCTACCATTAATAATTTTTGTAATAAAAAATGCTAAATAATAAAATGATTGTTGTTAATAAGAATATTTTCATGTGTCAAAATGACAGATTCGGCTTCATTTTAAGAATTTTTAGTCCTTGAATCTGCCATGCCATCCTTAAACAACAATGATTGATTGTTCAATTAATCATGTGATGTTGAGGACAAAAATTGACAGGTTGATCTTCAATATATGAATTGTTAACTCTTTGGGTTCATCACTCTATTACTACATAAAAACGCAAGGAAAAAGAAACCGAATGTTTAGTTAGTCAAAAGATCATGTGACTTTTGACCACCAGAAATGATAAGCTTCAATCCAGGAAATAAACACCAGTAAGAAATGTAAAAGAATTTTTATGCATTTATGCAGGTATAATTGTCTTTTATGCATGCTTTTTCAAAAGACTAGCATTTTAGGATGACTATCACATCATTAATGCTCATTGTTTCTTTGAATCAATATTGAGATTAGAACACATAGGCAAAGCTAGCACCAATCACTGCAAGCCAGAGAAATCAATAGATGCAGAAGGTTTGTGTATAAAATCCTATCTAATGCCTACTCATCCAATATCCCCAGATTTGTTTCTGGCTTGTGGCTTTCATCAGTGAGGAATCTTGGACCTGAGAGCACTGCACATAGATCTTAGGATCTAATGCAATTCTCTAGCAGTCACCTTTTACCTCATTAACTAACTATAAAATCCTGAGTCCAAATAAAAACACAATAATATTTTCAATTCTAGCTCATTAGCTTGTATATTCATATAGATCAAAACTCAGTCCAGCATCCATATTTTTTGGTATCTTTGGTTTTTTAATAACCACAGTCACCATAATCATATTGGGCAGGATTGGTATTAGACCACTAAACATCACATGATCACCATTCTTTATGCTTATACGAGCTGTTTACGTAAGGCAAAACTCTCCATATAGTAGCACCACTCAATGCAAGCCAGAGTAATCAGTAGATGCAGGAAGGGTTGTGTATAAAATTCCTATTTAGTACCTACTCATCCTTGCTGCATCCATTGATTACTCTGGCTTGCCCTGATTGGCACTATGGAGAGTTTTGCCTATGTGTAACCAGCTTGTGTATAAACATAAAGAATAGTAATCATGTGATATTTAGTGGTTTAATACCAATCCCGCCCAATAGGATTATGGTGACTGTGGTTATTAAAGAACCAATGACATTAAAAAATATGGATGCTGGACTGAGTTTAGATCTATATGAATATACAAGCTAATGAGTTTGAATTGAAAACATTATTGTATTTTCAATTTGGATTCAAAGCTTTATAGTTAGCTAATGAGGTTAAAGGTGGCTGCTAGAGGGTTGCATTGGATCTTAAGATCTAGATGCAGTACTCTCATCCAAAGCTCTTCGCTGATGAAAGCCACAAGCTAAAAACTAGTCTGAGGTTATTTGATGAGTAGGCACTAGATAGAGATTTTAAGCATAAACCTTCCTGCATCCATTGATTACTCACTTGCACTCACTGATGCTACTTTATGGAGAGTTTTGATTATGTGTAAACAGCTTGTGTAAGCATAAAGAATGATAATCATGTGATGTTTAGTGGTTTGAGATTAGTAGTGGGTGTTCTGATAAACAGTATCATTTCTAAACAAAAAAGTTGATGGAAAAGTTGATATTCTGGGCATATTGTTGGGTCATACCTTCCATTCATTAATCAGGTTCATGTTTAATTTCTATAGAAATTGAAGTTATACGAATGCCATTTATGTGCCTTAAAAATATAATAGTTATTAATTTTTAAAACACTGTTTTGTAAACAATATTTATCTGTAACCTTTGCACAGATATCAAAAATTGCAGATAGTAGTTAAAGCTATACATGATATATATTTTAAACACATGCACATATATGTATACACAGTGAAATTTTTTTTAATAAGTATATACTATGATAAAATTTAATTCAAAAATTATATTTATTAAGATAATAAATAATTAAAAAAAAAAAGATAAGGCAGAAAAAACAAAACAAAAATAAGATCTACTATCCTACTTGATTTTTTTTTTTGTAATTAAGATTGATAATGATGATAAAATGCAAAAGATATTATGCCAGTATGACATTAAATTTATCAATTTGATACACACTTTTCTGTGCAGATAATAGCTGCCATTTTGTTGTAACATTTTTATGATCACAGCAACATCTGTTAAATTCTGAATTAAAACAATAATATTTTGTTAAAGTAATTCCCAAATTAATAATGGTAGTAATTTTATTTGACCTTAAAGAAGTAATGAAGTATATCACTTTCATAGGTTCTAAATTTATATAACTATATCTTTCTTACTGTAAATGTCTTTGTGCCATGCTTTTTAATGGATTTCCTGCCTATGGCTTTGCATGGATACAATGTTTTCTGAATACAATATGTTTTTGTATACTAGAATATTCATTTTTTTCATATTCTCCCAAATTATATATATATATATTTAAATATTTATCATACACTATGGATGAAACTTTAGTGATTACATGAGAAAAAGCAAAACTGTTATGATTTCCCCCCCATTATTTTACAAATTAACAATTCATTCTTATTAAATATAAACCACCTTCAGCATGATACTTTTTTTACAACACATAATTTTTTTGAGTTGACATAATTGCTACCATCTTTAATATTATGCTTTATGATAATGAAATTTTAACTTTCAAATTTCTAGCAATACTATCATGGTTCCATGAAGTCACTGAGTGCATGAGAAAAGAAAATTGTTAAAGCTATAGCACCAAAAATTCATGAAATTTTATTTTTTGACTTTCTATTTAACATTTTTTCAAACTTGCATGTTATAGAAGACATCTTGGTTATCTTTATATAAAATGACTGTTGAGGATTTTTGTTAAAATGAATAAAATTAAAAATTTATTGGACTACCATCATTCAAACTCTTTCTGTATCCTGTTTTTTAAATCATATAATTCTCTATGAAATATTATTACAGAGTGGATTTAATCTAACAAATTTGTGTAATGGTCCCTCCTTAATTTGGATTTTTCTATTAATATAACTGCATCAAATTCATTATTTTTTAAACAGATACATCATTCATAGTATTTAAAAATATAAAAGTATACATTTACTGGAGGATAGTATGTATATTTAAATGTACATGTAAATGGGCTTATGTTTATGTAATTATATCTGAATATATGGAGTTTTCAAATGTATAAAAAATATTAATATATATATATTGCAAACAGTTGGTTACATAGCTGCACTAATTAGATAGTTGGTGGCACATTCCTCAGATTTAAGAATTTAAAAAAAAAAAAATTATTAATGGGGGAAAATAATATTTAAATTTTCTTAGATCTATTTTTAGTAAAGAATCATTGTAAAATCCCCATAGAATAATATGAAAAGTCTCAAACATTAAATATATTTAAATGTATTTTTTTAAAAAAAAAATAAAAGGGAAGAGCAAAAATAGGATTTTAATAATTTTGTAAATTTAAATTTATCAGAGTTGTTTTCCTTTCTTTATTTCTATTTAATGAAAAAGAAAAATCAAATCAGTGCAATTTTTTTTTCCAAGATTTGATTTTTAATTATAAAGGAATGTCAAGAATTTTATGTTGTTAGATTCTTGTCTTTAATCTATGATTAACAGTTAAGTTAGCAATAAGTCTCTCCAGACACTTGGGTATAATCAAGAATTCACACCCCCACAAATATTTTTTTAGAACAATCTTGTCCACAAGCCAATTACAATCTGTCTCTTACATTATCATTTTCATGATAACCAATTAAATAAAATTTAAAAAACAACAACAATTATTCAGATAATTATCTTTTTAAAGAGAGCAGTCAAATCTTAATTCTGTTGCTGAAAACCAAATCTTAATTCTGTTGCTGAAAACCACTGAAGAGAGCAGCCCAAGCTTAATCCTGCTGTTACCCAGCTATTAAATAAAGTAATTCTTTTTGTATCAGGTTTTTAGCATACTATGAGTTTAGTATTAAAAAATGTTTGTAGAATGAAAACCATGTACTAAATTCAGCTAAAAGCTAGGCATCATCTACCTCCATGTAACCTACACTCACTGGAAGAAAATGTAGGGATGGTAAAACCCTCTTTAAGCAGTTCACAGCCTCATCTTTAACCAAGAACAACAAAAGTCTCTGCCTACATCTGTCTAACCTGGAATTTCAAGAGGAAAACCAAATGGAAAAAAATTACTATTTTCATTTACCTGCAATTGCTACAGATCCAGGAAAGGACAAATTTAACCAGGTCCATGTTTAAAAGCCTTCAAAAAGAAACTCCATGAGAAAAAACTGAAATTGCAACTGGAAAGGCCTTTATACACAAGAGAGCCATGGCTATAGGTATTTTTTATGTGTGTACCTATATTTTTATTAATAGAAAGTCTGTTTTTTTTGTTTGTTTCATAAATAAGTTTTTTTTTCTTTCAATTTGCCCTCTGGGTAGAATCAAAGATTGCTATCTTTGATTTCTGAAAATATTTAAAAAACTCTTAGTTATTTTTAAAGAAATAATCTAATAAATTGAAAGTTAATCCATGAATAAAAATTACTTGATAGATTAATATAATTTTATCAAACTGTATATTTATTTATTTTTTATAATAAAATGGTTGTTTGAAATTATCTACAATCATGTCATTTTTTTGTTACTTAGATATGAAATAATTGTTTTCAAAAAAATATTCTTTCTAGTCTTAAATTACTTCATTTTATCCAATTCTTGTTTCATGTAGTCCAATTATGACAGCTTATATTCTAAGATTTAGGTTTTTTTGATTCTAACAATAAAATATTTATTTATAAGTAATGGAAGCCCATGATTTGCTTAAGGTTATTTATGATAAGTTGATTTATTTATTTATTACCCTCTTGCAGTGATAAATTACTGAGTTCTTGCTTCATGAGCTAGATTTGTGCATAACAGCTATATGGGATGGGGGGAGGTTATATTTAATGTATGGGTATTCATATAATGATGATAGTGATTCCTGGGTTGGCACAAAGAGAATATTCTTCAAAGTCCATGCATTACATTTTATTTGGTTTGGTCTCTATTAGACATTAAGTTTATAGTTAGGCAGTACATTAATGGTATTAAGTGATCATGGCATTCATGATGATCACCATGTTTATCTCAGCATTATTTTTTTGTTGAATTCTTATGGATTAGCATTTGTGTGCATCAAAATTAATGTTTTAATAATTTTTCCAAGCTGGCAAAGGTTCAATAGTTAGCCTGGTCTGCAGAAGACCCATTTCCAATCCAATCACCGGATTGAGTATTGATTTATATTTTGTATTGTTCAAATCCAGCCACAAGATGAACTATTGATTTATTGTATTACTTTATTTTTGATTGCTAATCATTCATAATAATGAATAGTTATTTCTTTTGAGTATTCCATATACTTTGGGTAGTGCTGGTGAACTTATAGTTAGATGTGCTGATCTCTCAGAGTGATTTATTATGCTCATCACTTTTGAGATTAAATTTTTTTTTAATGAGGATAAAAATACAATTCCTCAGATCCCTCATGGTTTAAATCCCAATTTTCTGTAGAGTTACAAATAGCTAACCAATTTAGTTCAGTTGATGTTCACATACTCGTAATGATCAGCCCAGATATGACCCAGTATTTCCCTGTAGCGTTACAATATACGCTATACTGAAATAAATATATAAATATTAAATCACCCCACATGGTTAAGAAATCCAGTACCACCCTCTGTGAGCTAATATATAAATACATTAGAGTTTGTATTTTAAAATAGTATAGCTGGCTATTTTGAAATAAGAACTCTAGTGTATTTATATATTAGTTCACAGAAGGTGGTACTGGATTTCTTAACCATGTGGGGTGATTTAATATTTATATATAAATATATAATCAGCATCATTTTTAAAAATTGCTACATTCATTTGCTGGAAAAGGTTTTTGAGTTTATTTTAGTGCTTCTGTTTTATATGTTTTCCTCATCACCTCAATAATTTCCTTTTTTAAAAATCTTATTCAACCAATTCATGGATTCTTTTTCTAGATCTTTTAATAAACAAATATAACTAAATATTTAAAAATAATTAATAATAATATAAATATATGCAGTTTGTTATAGAAATGTCCATATGTTGTAGTGTACAATGTATGTGCCAGTCACATCTATGATTTAGGTTTAAATCTAGGTGAAAACTGGGATTTTTTTAGAAAGCTAAATATTTCTAAGCAAACTTGGAATTTTTTTTAGACAGCTAGCTGTAAGTCAACATAACTAACCATTCAATTGTTTATCTGTGAATTGTATTAAGCTTTATTATTTAAATTTTATAGGATAAAACTAAAAAATATATAAAAATTTCATCTCTTGGAAAACTGATTAGCCTAGTAAATATTGTTTTTTCCATTAATTTTCAAAAAAGATACTTGGAAAATTCTTTGCCTTGCATCACATAATTTAAGGTTGTTTTATCTTATCTTGTCTATGATATATGCATCATGCAAAAACATTTATAACATAACTTTTTTGCAGAATGTGGGGGCATTACAATTTGATAAACAAATAACATCTGAGATATTTTATGACATCTTATCATTTGCTTCAAATTGTGAAAAATATCTGATTTGTTCTGACCTTCATATTTTCAAATAAATCTTAAGAAGTCTTATCATAAATGCAGTAGATAACAAAAAGTTTTGATCAAAATCTAGATTTTACAATGAATCTGTGTGTAAACTTTATAACATGATAACAAATAATGTTGCATATAATTAATTTCATATTATTATATTTGAACTGTATTCTCTGAACATTATTTATTTATAATATTACAATTTAACTATTCTTAATCTTACCCTCAATAATGGGCTTGCTCATATTATAGAGCTCTCTAGATCAGATTCAGAATATATGTTTGACCAATAAAATAACAATACTTTGAACAAATAGTATGACACAAACAGGTCATTTAAATAACCAAATCAAAAATTTATATTGTTTATAGTAAAGCTATAAAGTTAAAGTTCATGTTTATTTGATGGAGAAACAGGTGTTAATAAATCCCATTTAGAACAATAATTCATCAGTATGCATATTGCCACTATTTTCAAAATGCAGGCAGGAATGTTAAACTTTGGATTAGGAAATTTCTGGTGGTAAATAATATTGTACTTTTTACAAGACAAACCAACATAGCTGGAAGTATTAATCATGGTATGTTTTCAACTGATGGTTATGACTGATAACAAATACTTAGTTTTAATATGCTGTGAATGATCATAACTGTTGAAAATATATTATCAATGTAAATAGATACAATAAATGTTTTGATGTTACTTTAGTTATTGATCAATTGTTTATTAATCATCATATAATCACCATTTCTTATGCTTGCTCATAACTGTTATTAACACAAAAAAAACTCTCCATACAGTAATGCCACTCAGTGCAAACCAGATTAATCAATGGCTGTAGGAAGGCTTGTGCATAAAACCCCTATCTAGTGACTACTCCCTAACAGAGATCCTAAGATCTAGGTTCAGTGCTCTCAGATCCAAGACTCCTCACTGATGAAGGCCACAAGACAGAAACTAGTCTGGGGATATTGGATGAGCAGGCACTAGATGGAGATTTTATGCACAAGCCTTCTAGCATCCACTGATTACTCTAGCTTGCTGTGTGTGGCAATACATATAGTGAGTTTTGCTTGTTTTAACTACTGGTCTGTATTGAGTGCTTTCTGATTTAGTAATTACAAATGGATAACTTTACACATTAAATATTTCCAACTAAAACAATTTAAAAATATTTTATATATAGACATATAATAGTAAAAAAAATAAAATAATTTAAGATTTTGCCTTATTTATTGTTCTGATGCTGTCAGTAAAGAGCATGGTTAAAGTTGTGTGCACACAATTTATTCTGACTTTCACAATTTCATATAAAGATTGAGATTTATTATGTCAACTTGACTTCTATTCAGTTGTAAACTTGTGATTACTTGACTTAATAGCTGATGAGATAGCAATTTCTGAAATCTGAATTCTATACTAAGCCTGCTACAGTAATTTTTCATGATGTATGTGATGAATATATTACAGAAATCAAAAAACTAAAAATAATTTGTTCTTTTAATGAATGCAATATATTTTTATTTCGAAAAATAAAACTTGACCCTAATTTTTCTTTATCTGTCATAAGTGCAAGTTTGTAATATATATAATTTAATATTGTCTATAAACATGTATTTATCAATCTACATATTCACATATATATATATATTTGAATATATGTATAGGTGGAAGCAGACATATATGAGAAATAAATTGCAACTCCTCGTTGTGAAATTCAAAAAGCAATTAATTGATTATGAATAAAGGACTCAAGTCTTTCATTATTAAAAGATTTGTTAATTCTTTTTTTTAGATATTTATTATTTACTTAAAATCACTTTGATTATTATTGAAAATGTTATGCTTGATAAAAAAAAAAGAGGCATAATAATTCAATTTTAACTATAAATCTTATCACAAGAAAATGTCAGAAAAATTTACTAATAATTAAAAACCTGTCAAGAACATTAATAGTTCAAAGCAAGTGTGTGTGTGAGGTGGGGGAGGGGGGAGAGTAAAAGTTTATTTTTTTATTTATCATAAAATATAAAAACAAATGTGTTGTGTAATATACAAATATTTTAAAGTATAATCAGTTGAGAAATTAATTATTACTTAACATTTTAAAAAAGTAGCATAGCTGTTGCACAGTACCCTAAACATAAGAGTTTTATATTTGAATAGTGAAAAATATATTGCTAAGCTATTATTATATGACACTATTAATCTGTAAAACCATTATGGTTAAGAGGATTTGAAGGGTGTTGGGTAAGTGAAATTGAACTTGTTATATATTTGTCACAATAAAAGGAATGCTATCTATGGCATCGTAGAGAGCAGTTGATTCCGTTATAGCTTATAAAAATAAAATCTCAAAATTATTTTATTTCTCCAAATCAAAGATTTAAAACATACAAGACATATAAGGTAAGCTTTTTCTGTTTACTTATTAAATGGAATTAAGAGATTTTATCGTAGAAAAAAGTCCTTAATTCCAAAGATAATTAAAAAAAATGAGCCAATTTACAACACGGCTGATTTAGACACTAGCGAAGTGAAAATATTTTTAAATCACCTAAAAATGAAACATCTGAACAACTAAAAAATATATCGCATCATAAATTGCCTAAACCTAAAAGGAACACACAAAATTCATCAAAAAAAAGTAACAGTAATCAATCTATAATATCCGATGAAGAAAAAATATTTGACAATGCAGCCCAGGACCTATCACCAAACAGTAATAACGTTAACAACGATGCTTACAACATATGGCCACTTGAAGATGATCCTAACTATTACTAAACTAAAAAATATATCGCATCATAAATTGCCTAAACCTAAAAGGAACACACAAAATTCATCAAAAAAAAGTAACAGTAATCAATCTATAATATCCGATGAAGAAAAAATGCAGCCCAGGACCTATCACCAAACAGTAATAACGTTAACAACGATGCTTACAACATATGGCCACTTGAAGATGATCCTAACTATTACTATATAAATCAGCTTAACAATTCTAATATTTTATCTGATGTTAATATTATTTCAAATTTATCAGATAATACTTTAGTTAACCAACTCCATTGTTCAAAAATGCAAAGCCTAAGTAATGACCCTATAAAAATTACCATTTCAAATTCGGAGGTCAGCCTAACAAAAAATTCTCAGATTGATAAACCTCTCTCTAAACTACCATATATCAGGAAAATATCTAATAATAATCAATCTAAATTAGATAAGTTCAAAAATAATTCAAATTCACAATCTCTCTAAACTACCATATATCAGGAAAATATCTAATAATGATCAATCTAAATTAGATAAGTTCAAAAATAATTCCAATTCACAATCAACCTCGACTGACTCTTGCAGTGAGCCAGAGGAGGAATCATACCATTACAAACTTACTATACAGCAGATGGACAATAATAATGAATCAAATAATATTGATAAACCTGTTAAGATTCCTACAACTAACCCAAATTCACCAAAGCACTTTAAAAAATCTATATCTCAGAAGGAATTGAAGCTTGATAAATTGCAAAGCCTCAGTGATAACATACAAACATATTATCCTAAAGTTCCCTTACTTAAAAATATCATGGAAAATTCAAATCAAGAATATTCAAGCATCATTTTTCAGAATTTAACTAAAAAATTAAGTAATCAATCATTTACTAACCAAACATCCTCTGACAGCAGCTGTGAAGACATCACTGGAAAACAGCTAAACATAGTCAAAAATAAAATTAAACAATTCAAAAAACTCAAAAAGCAAACAAAACAATAATAATAATAAAAAAATGATTCAATCAAACAACCACTCAAACAGTCATTACTAGAACAACAAGATGACCATGCTATATTAAGAGATAAAAAAATCTCTAGAACTTGACATAATTTTCCCAACTGATTCTAAACCCAAATCTAATCATCATACCCTCAAATACAATCAAAAAGTAGTGAACAATCTGAGGAATCATTCCACAACCTCCCAATAGAGGCACAATACACAAATTCCCCTAATACACTACAAAGAAAGAAAAGAATATAAATGCTTCTCCTACTTCCAATTCTCAATCAATTACGTCATAAATCAATCACAAAAATCCTCATACAAATGCCAATCAAACTATAAATCTCCATATGAAACAATCATATGCTAACATTACAAAAACTGACATATCACAATAACTTACTTCAACCAAAATTTCAGCATATAACCTACCACACATATATGATGAACAAATGCACAATGGGTGCCATGTCATAGCTGATTTACCAGAATCTATGTATCTAGATCTAATGGATCAACCTAATGAATTTAATCAATCCAATACACAAATAAGCATTGAATCAGAAATGTTTACAACCTCTAATTTCAATGAAATGCAATAGTCAAATCTGACAATCCAATTTAATCAAATGATCCTGGTGAAATTACTTAAATCACTTGCTGATTGTAACAGTGACAAAAGCTTAATTTTAGCCATTACTGAACCTAAATGCTCATTATTTAAGTTCCCAGTCGAATCTCTATATAACCTAATCAGGCAAAACAACATAGGAAATAGCATTCAGTGCATCTTGACCCATCTGAATGACCAATATATAGCACTCAAATTTAATAATTGGGCAAATCATAACAAACTTTAAAAGAACCATCAAAACAATATATGACAAATTCATTTGCTATATAAATGTCAACAGAGCTTCTACACTTCTTGGTAAAATCAAAAATTGTGTAATGGGCTTTGATAAAAACCAGCTCTAAATTATTCTCCAGCCATTTAGGAAAATACTTAAATTTAAATACCTACCAAAAGACAAAACTCGGTTTCACATCCTTTCCAACACTGCTACCTTCCAGCTACAATTAAAAAAAGATATAAATCCTACAGATATACCAACTACTATTAAACAAAAAAACTCTGCTATGATTCTATCCTTTTGATGGGTAAGACCTCAATGCTTCCACTGTGGACAGAGATCTCATCTCATAAAAGACTGCATGGCTTGTATTTGCAATTTGTGTGGCATTATGAAAAACAGAACACACCAATGCAGAGAAAACTCTGACTTACAATCGAGTTTAATTGATCAAAATCAAAGGCAACATTCTTATCAATCACAAATACCTTCACATACACTTGAGCCTGAACAATTCAAAATTACTAAATGGTAAACACATAGGATAGTAACACACTCAAATCTACACAAAATCTTCCATCCAACTTATGTAAAACTTCAGCTAAAACCACTAATAACATCACAAAATCACTCATCTCTAATAATCCCAAACTAAACACATCTATTACAACAGAATCCAATGATAAAAAAGAATCCATACCTCACTCACAGTAACAACTCAAGACAACATTATATCTGAAATAAATCCCAATATTCAAAATGAACACACTCTCTCTTCTCAAACTTACAGATCATCCAAACCATCAAAAAGCTTCAAAGAAAATCCCAATTACTCTAACTCATCTCAATCTATTTAAGCTGAGCACACTAGGACAAATACACAATTTTCAATCATTACAACAACTTTGCAAACCACTAAAACATTTGAATCTGAATCAGAAATGGAATACACTAACTCAATTCCAGCTAACAATAAAAGAAAACCAGTGTGTTCTAATAAATCCAGCTCAGATGATGAAACTCTACCTAATCAAGTCAATTCACATATAACAAATCCCAAACTCAAAAGTCCATCTGACACTCAAACTTCAAACAAGAACCCAAAATCTATAATTCCATTCCACCTAATCTACTATCTCAAACCAATATTAAATCACCTGATAAAGAGATAGTGCTTTTAACCACGATCTCTAACAATAATCTGCAAAAAATTACTAATAGTTCAAATAATCTTATACAACCACAACCAATCAATAAGCAAGCAGTAGATTCTAGCCAAAAAACAACCCATGTCTAGAATTTCATGTAAAATTGCAGCAATTAATTTAAAGAGCATCAAGCCATTAAACATTGGTTCTCTCCCATATCTCCACACATTATGATCATGGGAGAAACTAAATTTCACCACAATTCCAACAATTATATTTTTGCAGAGCTAAATAAACTTGGCTACACACAACTAACAGCCAATTATACTTCATTTGAGAGTGTAGGGGTCTTAGTTCCCCCTAACAAATTTAAGATAACATACCAGGATAAGAATATAATATGTCTAAACCTTATCTATGGGACTAGCAATATAAATGCCTTCTATATTTACTCTCCAAATTGCCAAACTACATATCTGTGTATAATAAACACAATTAATATACTGACAACAAACAACAATAATCCAGCTCATTCTAGGAGATTTTAATACCTCGTATGACATTTTCACAAATAAATATCTACATCTTTTTATCAGGAGTTTTATTAATGGGAGAGGCTTCTTCCCACAAGATGCATACTCCTTTTACAACAAAAGGTATAAAACTTTAATAGATCTTATGTTATACACCACTGAGCTACATCATTATCTTGAATATAATCTACAACCAGTAGCATTCTCAGACCATCATGCAATAATAGCTTCAATAGAATTTAACAATTGTATTCCTTATATTCTAAACCAATTAATAAGAATGCTAACAAAAGCTACCTCCACTGGAGCCATTATATCTGAGGCTTACATACTTTCTTTTTAAAATAGACATCTTGACATTCATCCAGAGAAAGCCTGATTCACCTTTGTTGGCATATTTCAATCTCTGATAGCACATTACACCAAGAGCATCAAAGGCCCTTCCATGCTAATCAGTGAGCTTGACCAGATAAATAAAAAAGTAAGGCTTGCTCAACTGATCCTCAACACATAAATCAACTACTATCACTCAAACTAAGATATAAGGAGAAACAATTAGCCATTGCAAAATACATCTCCATTAAAATAGCTCAAAACTTCTTTATATCTCAGCATTGCTGGACCAGGGGCTACTTGAGATGGGCCTTGGGAACTCAAAAAAAGAATAACACTCCAAATTCTCTTAACATTGATGGTAATCACATAACAGGACATCAAATGATTAATCACATAGGATTACATTTCAAGAATCGCCTACAAAATAATACACAAACAACTAATGATGCCTGGCTCATATCATCCAACCTAAAAAAATCATGGAATAACACCCAACAGATCTGAGAAACCATCTTAATGCCTTATCTGACAATGTACATTCTGGGATGCATGCCATCCCAAAATTCATAATCATACACCTTACCTCATTCACAATACCAGTTTTAATGAACATGATTAAACACTTATCTGTAAGCAGAAGAGAAATAAAAAACCTTACCCTGTAGTGCTAGTGCCTTTTCTAAAGAAAAACAGAGATCCCACCAACATTAACAACATTAGACCCATCTCTATGACCCCTATCCTAATCAAAGTTATAGAAGGGGTCATTAAAGAAAAAATGTAACAAAAAGTGCTAGACAATATATCTCAGTATCAATTTACTAGAAAAGGCTCTTCAGCACTTATGGCAATCGGGGAGGTGAAAACTATGATAGACCACATCAGATTGAACCGATTGTCCAAACCAATTGCAATTCAACTAGACACATCAGAAGCATTTGATGCAATCAACATCAACACACTCCTATCAATTCTAAACAGACTTAACATTCTGTTTCAAATCATCCATATAATTGAAAACTTACTACACAACCGTCAAATTCATATTACTTTAAATGGATCATATACTAATGACTTCTCACCCAATATTTCTATACCTGCAAGGATCACCATTAAGTGCCTTATTATTCATTTGTTATTTGAATCCACTGTTAAGAGAGATTGAAAATGCAATGCCTGGAGTTTACATTTCACAACTTAAAAAGTTCATAAAGCTATTTGCTTACATGGATGATGTCCTTGTCATACTACCATCACAAAAACATCTGTCATCCCTTTACCATATACTAGATAAATTCTTTAATGACTCACAACTAAAGTTTAATCCTAATAAACCAGCTTCTTGGAGAATCTCAACAGAAAAAAAATTAACTCTAAATTTCTGGCTGAACCCCAAGACTTCCTAGGATTCCCCATACATATGTCTCAAGCATCTATGTCAAAACATCTTCAAAACTCACTTCTTACCTCTACAATCCAAATTGTTCAGACATTATTCAAAGTATATCTTTCATTACAGAGAAAAGTTGCTCTTTTTAATATGAAGGTTATATCCAAAATTGCTTACTACCTCCCTGTAATGACTATGACAAAATCTTTCATCAAAAAAATAAATAAGCTATGTTCTAGACTATTTTGGACAAAATCTTTCATCAAAAAAATAAATAAGCAATGTTCTAGACTATTTTGGAAAGTTAACATAAACTCCATTAGTATGACAAGAATGCAACTCCAATGCAAGATAAATGGCATATCATTGCATTCAATCATCTCTTTAAATTATCAAAAATTCCACACACTAATACATAACCTAATATTAAAACATGGCACCATAATCACATCTGAAACAGTACAACCAACTGACAAAATATTCCAATATCTCAAACAGCATCAAAACATCTCCAATAAAACCTTTAATTTCAAAATCACCATCTGGGAAGCACACCTAATATTAAATCCAATTATCAACAATATAAAGCCCACAATAGGAATCAACACCCACAGAATCACCTCCTTATTGAAGTTTTTAAAGCTAGAGCCCAAAATTCTAACTTTCTTGATTAAAGTCAACCTAGGTGCCATACATACCAACTATTCTTTACACTACAAACGATTTTTAAACAAAGTGGATCCTATATGTCCAATATGTACAACATAAGAAGAAACCTTTGACCACATTATAAAATTATGTACCAGTCTTACAAACATCAGGATGCTCATTTTTCACAATTCAATGATTGACTATTATAAAATACTCTCAATAAAAGACTCCATCCAGAGTAGACACTTCCCAATTATTAGATTGTCTATTTTTCTGAATCACACTATCTGGAGTGTTTGATGCAAGACAGTTTTCACCTCTCCACATCCTAATCTGGACCTCACATTTATCAACCTCATCAACAAGATTAGAAATAAAGTCTTAATACTCTCATCAAAATTTCTATATGATGAAACCTGGAAATTATTCCAAATACCGAAACCATTCAAAACATGACAAGTTACAGATCAAATTGATTTATAAACCTCATCACCAAAAGACTCATCACTCATAACTATTGACTTAAAAACAATATGTACCTAAATACCTAATACATCATATATAATGTAATTTATTAATAAAATTGTTTTGAAACTAAAAGGAATGTTATTCTTGTTTCATATGTTCATAATAATTATCTGACTAATAGCAGGATGAGTTCTATGATCAAGAAAATACACTTTTACTATTGTTGTGGTATTATGACATTTTTTTCCATCCCAAAACAATCCATTTTAAGTCTTTTCTTTAGAACCATAGGACAAAACTTTAATGAGAGTTCTTAAAATAAATTGATTTTTTTTTAGCATTCACTATTTTTTTAAAATTATTAATAATTGTTATTTTTAATACATATATAAGACACATTTTTATATATAATATTTAATAGTTATCCTCACCTCTGTAATGAAAGTAAGTCTTTAAATTGTATCTATATGTTAGACTATTCCCATCATCTATTATGAATATTGAATGCCTTTAGAAAAATTCAACTTTATTTAAATATTCCAAGACACATTCAACTGTTAGTAATAGCACACAGTTAGTATATGCACAACATTTCAAGAGATATTATTTCTCCCTCTTCTTCATGTGTTTCTGGCCTGACTAGTGACTGTACTAGAATGGGAATTGAACCTGGATCCTTAGAGTCTTGAGTATTGAATTTTAAGGTAATGCTCTAACTGAGTCATCTACTTATCTTAAAATTCAATACTTAAGAATCTAAGGGTCCAGGTTCGATTCCCATGCTAGTATTGTCACTTGTCAGGCCAGCAACACATGAAGAAGAGGGGATAATAATATCTCTCGAAACATTGTGCTTTGTAATATTTAAATAAAGCTAAATTTTTCGAAAAAAATTTCAATACTTAGACAATGGAATAGTCCATCATATAAATACAACTAAAATACCATTGTCACAAACCTTCAGGAAAATACCAAGTCTTTAAATCTTCTGTGTATTTAACATTATTATCTATACAGCAAGGAAAATATAAGCGTGTATGTCTATAATAGTTTATTAATAAATTTCTTCAAAACTCTTTTTTACAGAAAAATAGTGAAAAAAAATTGTAGCTGGTATGCGTTTGAGAGGTTTTCCATTCTTTTTTTATTCTTTATCTAAGAATAATTAGATATCTATTAATAAACGAATTTTGATTGATTATGTGGTTGGTTACACACCAGACACCTCAAAAATTTATAAGTCTGATTGTAACTTGTAAATTAAAAAAAAATTTTTTTGCAACCTAAATTCAAACCCTAAGTCAAGAGCATGATAAATGAATTCTTTATCATTGTTAGACATGGTTCTCACTATAAATTATATTATAAGTGACAAAAAATTATATTTAAAACTTATTGTTAAATGATATATAAAACTATATACAATAACTAATTATTTTGAAATAAATATTTCTCTTTGATATGTTTTATTTATTAAAACAAATGGATTTAAATTGAGCTTAATACTCATTGTTTGTAAGAAACATTTTACTTCTTATTAATTAATTACAAATGGAATTTAAATTGTTTTTAATATTTTTTTTTTAATAATTCATTTTATTAATATTTTACTTATTAAATGCTTAGTGAATTTCAAATATTGTATTCATTTTTTGAAATAAATAATTTTACGACTAAATTATACAGTACTAAATTATGAATATTTAGGCATTCTTTAGTTCTACAGTCTGTGCATTGAACTCAATAAAAGTTTCAGACTTACATAAATTTAACTGCTGGTTAGAAAACCGTCATATTCCTATAATGGACCAGTACTGGTTTCAAGTATTTTTTTTAATTAAAAAAAAAAACATTTATCTCAACTTTAACTTAAATATAATAAGTTAATTAAGATATTGAAGTAAGCATTTTCAAGCCCAAATTACTTATTAATAAGCAATGCATTTTATCCAAAGCTTTTACAATATTTTAAGAGTTAATGATAATTAAATTATTGTTGTCATATTGTCAAAAACTATGATTAGATAACCTGTTATTTTATTTTAATACAATATTCTAACAAAAAATATTAACAGGTAGAGAATTTTATATATTAATCATCACAAAAGAATTTGTTTTAAAATTGCTAACTGGCTATTTATTTTAACTTTATTACATTGATAATAAAACAAAACCAATGGGGGGGGGGAGTAACATGGCTGCAAAGTGATGTAATACAAAATCTGCACCATTTATTCATTTCATGGATACAGGGCATAAAATAAACTGTGAAAATAAAATAAAACCAATAATATATGAAAATAATAAAACAGTGAGAAAATACAATTCATAATATACAAATGTTTTAATATAGTAAAAACATATATATACCTTTACATGATTATAGATGAAATCTGGTCATTATAAATTGAATGTACATTTTATTATATTTGATTGTTGGTGCTTAAAATATAATTATGTAGTATGATTATATATTGTATCTAAGATTTTATTTTAGAAAATTGAAAACCTCTGTTTACTAAGATAAGTATAAAATTGTGTATTATTAATTTATACATATATATTATATTGCACTATAATAATTTAATTTATATTATATGGGTTTATATTTTATTGTATTTTATTGATTGTTAATATTGCTAATTTATATAATTTTACATTTTAATATGTTATTTTATAACTGTTAATTTTAAATGTTATCAGTAGAAGACTCTGTAATATTTATGTATAAAAAATTATGTTTCTGAAGAGAGTTGTAGAAAATAACAGAAAGTTATAGTTCAAATAATTTGATAATACCTATCAAATTTATTAAGTTACTTACTATATAATTGTAAATATTGATAAATTAGACTTATCAATTAAATAGTTTATCTATTATTATCTTTATAATGAATCTGCGAAATGAGTATTTTACAAAAATTTAGGTATTATTGTAAAATTTTAATACAGAGAACCATACAAGAACAGAAACATTTTGCAGTTTTTAAACTATTAATTGCTAGGGTTATTAAAAGCATGTAAGAGGATTTATATTTTACTATAAATTAAAAATGAGGATAGCTGACATATCAACAAATATACATATATAAAGTATCAATGAAAATATTTGGATTTTTATCAAGCTCAAATCTTGATGGAAATTTTAAAAAATTACTAAAAAATGAACTAACCCAAAAACTTTTGATTTAAAAAATAAATAAATGCAAACCATGGGTATAACATTTCCCTGACCAGAGGTGAATCTGATTAACACAACTTAGAATCTTTATTCTCTAATTAAAAATGTCTAGTGACCTATTTGATAATCAATGTTTGAGAATTATCTAGTTTAAACATGTGATGAATAATATATGAAAACAATCCTAGGTTGCTTGGAAATTGTTATTTCTCTAAAAGAATTTCTGATAGCTCAGGAAAATGTGCTAATTATTAAATCTTTCTAAAGAAATATCAAAATGAAAGGCTAGCTAGCAGAAGTTAAATATATAATTAAAAAATATTTATATTTTTAGAAGATGACATATTACAGAAATATTTTGACTTGGCAGCAAGAAATATGTGAAAATATTTAAGTGTAAAGCAGTTATGTTATTTGACTTAGAAAAGTACATGTATCAGAATATCAACAAATAAAAATTTCTGTAACAAAATTTAAAAATCATACAACAAACAATGATGAATATAATTTGTAATGACTATGAAAACAGAATTCAGTCTCATTTAGTTTAGTATTTATTTTGTTAATTGACATTTACTCTGTTCATTCTCTTACTTATTTCTTGCATTTTATTTTTGTTCATATGAAAATTGTTTAATGAACGTTACTACTACTATTATGCAATGACTTAGTCATGTTTTTTTTTAAGAAAAAGGCAATCAGTTTTGATTTATTTTATATGTCAGATTTTTTTGCCTTTGTCGATTAAAAAATATTTTTAATGATGTATGATTTTATTAAAATTGTGATTTGGCTCAAGAGAGGGAAAGGCAGTAACAAGTTACCATTGATGGAAGCCAATAAAATGTTATTATTCAATTTATTGTCTAATTATATTAATTTGTCTTTCAGCCAAAAAACTTAATATGCATAAAGTAACATAATTCTATTGTTATTGGTGATTTATGACATTCTCTCATAAATTTTCTATATCTACTTTTCCATCTAAATATAGGGAGGTAATCTTTTCTCCTCCACTGAAAATTTTTCACAGAGAATAAAGTATATATGTCATGCTAAGTATATGTTTCAATATTTATTGCTATGTCCTCCAAGTTAGGAGTAGAACTAATCATGCAATAGATAACTTTAGAGTAAAAGAAATAGCTAACATCAGAAATTAGTTTGATAATTTTTGGATGGGTCAGTATTATCAATGTCTATTTGTTATTCAAGCTTATAATAGGTAACTTTAGTTGAATAAATAAATTGCATTATTATCCTAATGTAGATTTTTAAAATAATGCTCATTTCATTTACATCAGCTGAAGAAATATGTATTGTTTAAAAGAAAATAATAAGCCATTTTCAAAAAGATTGTTAATAATATTATTAAGATGATAAAAAGTAATGTGAATTTAGAAACCACATACTTCATTCTAGACAGTTGTTTACTAGATATGAAATAGATTGCATCATACTACAATCAATTTTTTAAATTTTATATACTGCATTTTCTTTTTAAACTTTATTTTTCACCTAAGAATAATCATTTAATAGCAATATCTGAATGATTGACTATAAACCAGCTTCTTAAAAATAGAGTAAAGTTTTGAGATTTTTTTTTATTTAGTGGGGGGTGAGCTTCAATTTTTGTGCTCATCAGACTAATAAATAATGAAAAATATCATAAATACAAACCATGAGACTTTCTCAAGGTGTTCAATTAGTTTGACTCTAATTGAGAGTTATCACTAACCCATTCTATTTAGATTGATAGAATCAGTAAATTACAATCCAGATAATATATTAAATTTTTTAAATTTACTTTTTAAAAAAAAAATCAATTTATATCTTGTGTATTCTATTATTGTTTTATAAAACATTGAATAAACACATCCATTCCTGAGCCTTTTTAATAATGATTTTTACTGAGATGTTTTTGTAAATAATTTCAACTATCAAATATTCTTGTTCAGAATTGTAAAATATAGTTATATCACATTATTTATTTTAGTTTTAATTTATGCTTATGCTTTAATAATCTTAAAAATTTATGAAATTCAAATTTCAATATTTTTTTTATAAATTTACTTGTTGAAAAGAAAACACAAATTAGGAAAAATAATAAAATAATTGAATGCCTGATAATTCATAAAAGGTTCAGGCATTAGAAATGATGTTGCTGAGTCACAATCCATGGCCATTGAAAGCCAGAATCTGCCACTCCTTCATTGAATCAAATCATACAGCATAACAATAATAATTAATTATAAAAATCAAACCAATTAGTTTGAAAATTATTTGTTTAAAACCATTGCTATAAAAGTCTATATACAATTATATATGCTTTCCAGAAGGTTTGTGATGATGGTGTTTTAATTCTATTTATATATTGGATTATTTCCATCATCTAATATAAGTATTGAATGTTTATTTAAAAAATTAACTTTATTTAAATATTTCAAAGATATCCAACTGCTAGTTATATATTGTTATATATGCTGGTTAGTGATGCACAATGATTTGAGAGGTATTATTCTCCCCTGTTCTTCATGTGTTGCTGGTCTGACCAGTGACCGTATTAGCATGAGAATCAAACCCAAACCCTTACATTCTTGAGGATTGAATTTTAAGGTAACTCTAACCAATTGAGCCTTCATGCCAAAGGCAACAGTCAGTAGAAAATTTTATATACTTATGTATGAAGTTCCTCTTGATTTCTCCATTTTTTTTCTTAGAGCAAAGTTGATTAATGGTTTTCATACATTATGTATAGGCACACTAGGTTGACTTATGGGATTGTTTGCCATTGTCATGTGAGCAGTTTCTTTACATTTTTTAATACC
This sequence comes from Epiperipatus broadwayi, assembly GCA_028023455.1. Lineage (NCBI taxonomy): Eukaryota > Metazoa > Onychophora > Udeonychophora > Euonychophora > Peripatidae > Epiperipatus > Epiperipatus broadwayi. The sequence continues at coordinate 1,284,331 of JAQFVV010012404.1, read as the reverse complement.
TTTTCTTCTCTATCCAATATTTTCTATTTTCTTAATTGAATATATGTTTATTGGTATTACCTTAGACATATCTGTTTTCTCTCTTCTAGTCATCAGTTTGTGTTTTTTCGAGTAGTTTACAATGGAATGATTGGTCTCACCAATATACATTCTTCCACATTCACATGGTATTTCATAGATGCAGTTTTTCTTTTCAGCATTTCAAGTTTAGGCTTTGTAGATTTTAGAATTCCCTGTAGTATGGTATAACTCTGGAAAACTGTTCTGATGTTATACTGAATGCAGATTTTCCCTAATTTGTTTGTTATTTTTGGTATGTATGGGTACACTAGAGTGCAGTAATTGTTTTTTGGTGGTTCTTTTTGTTGCCTATTTAAGGTTTTCTTAATAACAGATGATAAATAATTATTTTTTATAAGAGTTTGTGTTATATACATTTTTTTTTCAAATTTCTGGTTTCTGAACAAACTCTCCTTTGCTCTATTCCGTAATGATAGTATAACTCCATATTTTGTGTTTCTGGTGTGATTGGATGTATAGATTAAACATTTTTCTATATGTGTAGGTTTTCAATAAACAGTAGTTTTGATTTTGCCATTGAGGCAGTCTTATCACAAGAATCTCTAAAAATACCAATTTTTGTTCTTATTCTGATTCTATTGTAAATTGAATTGAAGGGGATATGTTGTTGATGTATATGCTGTTCTGATTATATTGTGAATTTAATTGAAGGGAATATGTTGTTTATGTGTTTCCAAAAGTTTGTAGTAGTGCTTCATCATGTGACCATACAGCAAATGTATCATCTACATAGCAAAGTCAAACTTTAGATGGATATGGGTGGTTTTTATGACTGTGGTTTCAAGTTTTTCCATGTAAACATTGCTAATCAGGGGTGACAATGGAGAGTCCATAGCCATTTCATGATTTTGATGAAGAATTCCATATTGTAATCAAAGTAAGTTGTTTTAATTCAGAATGTTAATAGTTACATTATACTATCTATAGGAAAGTTGTTGTAGTTTGTAAGCTATTATCACTGTTTAATCTTTTTCTTTACAATAGACAATGCTTCTTCACATGGTACATTTGTGAATAAACATTCCACATCAAAGTTTACCAGTAAGTTAGTTCTTTCAATTTTCATGTTCTTCATTAATTCTTTAAAATGTTTAGAATCCTTGACAAAGAACTGGGTCTTATGTGTCAAAGACTAAGAACTTTAAGAAAAAAATCTTGATAAATTTTGGCATGGTGAATTTTTAGTATTAACAATAGGTCTTAATAGAACATGATCTTTATAGATTTTAGGTACACCATAAAGATGAGGAATTTTTCTAAAATATGATGTTATTTTACTTTTTTCTGTTTCATTATAGTACTTGTGATGCTTTCTGAATAATAGTTGTAACTTTGTTTCTGTACTTATTATCGGATTTTTTGCCACTTTTCTGTATTGGCTTGCTATGAGGAGTTTTTGTATTTTGTTGTCATAATCAGTTCTATTCATTGCCTTTTCAGCAGAGAGAATAATTATCTACTTTGAGAGATTTAATTGCTTTCCTCTCATCACAGGATATGTGAATGACTTCCTCAGTGTTTAGAACTGAGTTTTTTAACACACTGCTTGGTACATTATGATTTTTGGCATTCTTCTATTTTTCCATGGAAAGTAGAATATGATTTTCTTAATATCTAATGTTTGATATAATATCGGGTCCATACATCATCGCAAACCTTCAGGAAAACACTAAGTATTTGGTAGGGATTCAATATTATATCAATCTTTAGAGATTATAAAAATTATGTCTAAAACTGACCAAAGTAAAAAATAAATTAAATTTCTTATATAAATGTAAATCTGAAGAAATAAGTTCTAAAGGTTTGCAATTAAAACCTCCAATTCACTTCCAGAGAACTGAAAAAATTACTTAGAGAGCAAGTGAAGCTTTGTTAGGAGAAAAAATAAATGCTCAAAGGTTTTTTTAATTATCAAACCTTGCATTCCATTAATAATGTAGAATGTTTTCTAAAAAGTAAACTTACTGATGAAGACTTCACAATAGTTTCTTAAAATCATATTCTACATTACATGGAAAAATAAAAGAATGCCAAAAGAATAAACTTGTTAACCTACAAGGACATAGCAAAAATCATAATATACTGTAACGATACGGAGAAAGCGACTTAACGTAAACTGCACTACGGGGCGCCATCTAGGCATTTGAACCTAGAAAAATTTATAAAGTAGGCAGATACGTGAGTCAAAAAAAAAAAAATTTTTTTTTTTTATTTTTAAATTTTGATTCCGGTCGTTAGCCCATGTCACTAGCTCAGTGGAATAGCAGAGATTTAATAATATCATTTACTAGTATATAAAAGAATAAAGTAAGCCACTGCCAGTAATTATCATACAAACAGATTTATTTATGCACATATATATAAGGTTTAAAATTATTTTAGTGATTTACATTTAAACATTTAACATTATTTTTAACTTTGATTTTACTTTAATTTACATTGAGTTACTATTATATTATAAATTTACATTTTTAATCAAGTTCGCACAGATGGGCTTATAAACCTGTTTAATATGTTGCTATAGATCGGTTACATAGATTTCAACGGTCAAAAACATTTCAAAGTAAACATAAACGATCAAAATACAAAATTATTGATTACTGACAATTGCATAGGGAATTATAAGAAACCCTCTAGTATTCATCGTAAGATACTTGCATCGTCACCAATAACCTAAAAGACATCCGAATAAATACATTTTTAGATACTCCACCGTAAGGTATCATTATTCATCGAATGTCTATATATTTTGATCAAATATGAAACGAAAACATAGTTAACCGATAAACAATCCATGCAAGCATCTATAAACAACTTAAATTTAATAGTTTTATTTAGGATCGAGCCTGAATCGACTACATAGATTTGCATTTAAAAATAAAATATTCTATCCCTACTTCAACCTTAGGCAACACATTTCGCAATCAACTGGCGCCAATCCATCATACATTCATGTATTCAATGTAGCATGATAGACAAACAACAATATTGTCAGGAATGTACATCTGAACAATATGTAGAAATAGAGACGACATTGACTCTCCACCCACAGGGATGTGACATCTGTGGGCAAGTAGATCAATAAACTAAAAACTCCATAGGAATGGGCTGCGGTATTCTGCCGACTTACAAACCCATCCATAGGCAAACAGAGGGTGTGTGGCGTATATCTATAATCCTGCCCGTAGCGGATCTCATATTACACCTACTAATTACATAAATATATCCAATCCATTGAACCAATTTAACTACGAAATGAACAACCCAAGATTACCCTCCCTTAATATATCTTTACAAATCGATACAGCCATTCACGCCCGACTTAAGTTTAACATTTTTTTTTATAATTTATTTAACGGAAAACAGAAATCATAATAAAACTGAAAGAACAAAATTAAATAAATAAATAAATAAATGGAAATGATTTTACAAATTAAATACATTAAATAAAATTATAACTAATTAATAAAATAATGTTGGTCAGATAGAATAATATTGAAATCATTTAAATCTGGAAAGTTTTTAATTTACTGTTCATAAATTTTAAAGTCTTACGGTTATTGAAATAGTTCATCTTCGTATATTCCTTGCCGTTTGCACGTGAATTCCCCGTCGTCAGAATTATTTGTATCGGTTGATCGATTTATTTATCCTTTGGAGATTTTTTTTTAGTGTAATTGGTCCTCAATGAAGAAAACGATGGCCCATTTTTCTTCCTTTCTTACAGAACTGAAGGGATTGAAGCTGTGCGTCTTTTCCAATCCCTCAGCACTAACACCTAGCTGTTACATCGTCAATAATCAATCACTCCTCATTCACTAACTCCCTTCTTTAACAGCTGAAAGAATTGACCGTGCGTCTGTCAATTCCTCCAACTCCGGACTACTACATATAGTCACATCGTAATAATCAATTTCCAGTCACTCACTAACTAATAATTTCCAAACTTGTCCTTTTTATATTAATGTGAAGGATTGAATTTACATTACGTCACCGATGCGATGGTCCTTTCGCTGCGGTCCGATTCCATAGGGATTTCTTCTTATTTGCTAACAGTTTCTATTGTTTTCCTATCTGACTAGTGTTTTTACATTTAAATGCTGAAGGCTGGTTTACATTTAACTAATTAACAATCATTTCCATTTCTGATTAATTAACCTGTTTTCCAAATCAAAAATATATTTAAAGATAAATTTAAAGATATAATTTCATCTCCAAATCTTTTTAAAATTTAGTTTTAAAATACTTTTTCTTTAATAAAGTTTTATTTTAATAATTTTTCATTATCTGTGCGATTTAATATATAAGAGTTTAAGACGATATTTTAATTTCAATTTTTAAAGAAAGTTTTTAAATGCGAACTTTTTATTTTAACTTGTTTAATAATATATATAAAAAAAAAACAATGTAACGAACGTCTGTGCTCGTTACAATACTAAGCAGTGTACCAGCTTTATATGTTAAAAAACTCAGTTCTAAATATCTAACACATACTGAAATTTCTGTTCTTGAAAGAGGATTAAACTTTGCCATAACATCATCTAATATCCCTTTATTAGATATAATGGCAGTTACCAAGGAAGTCATTCAAAAATTGCTTTTAGAGAAAGCAGCAGAATTATACTAGAGAATAAAAAGAACATTTGACAAGCAACAAAAGTTGAAGTCAAACATATATTATGATTAAAAGAAAGTAATTAAATCTCTCCTAGATAATTATTCTCCCTGCTGAAAAGCAATGCAGACCAATACAGAAAAGTGGAAAAAAAAATCTGAAACCAAGCACAGAAACAAAGTTACAATTATTACTCAGAAAGTGTAACAGGTTCACAGGTATTTCAATGATTCAGAAAAATAAAATATTATATTTCAGCAAAATTTCTCATCTTTATAGTCTAACTAAAATCCATAAAGATCATATTCCATTAAGACCTATTGTTAGTTCTAGAAATTCACTTTACAAAATTTGTCAAGATTTCTTCTCAAAGTTCTTAGTCCTTTGGCATACAAGACTCAGTCCTTTGTAAAATTAATAAATAACATAAAAATTGAAAGAACTGACATACTAGTAAGCTTTGATGTGGAAAGTTTATCCATTAATATACCATGTGAAAAAGCATTGTCTATTGTAAGGAAAAAATTAAATGGTGATAATAGCTTACAAACCAGAACAACTCTTTATATTGTTTGGTACAATGGAACTATTAATATTCGGCATAAAAACAACCTAATTTCAATATAACACAGAATTCTTCCAACTAAATCAGGGGGTTCACCACTGTCACTCTTGATTAGCAATATTTATATAAAAAAACTTGAAACCACAGTCATAAAAACTACTCCATATTCATCTAAAGTTTGGCTTCACTATGTAGATGATACATTCATTGTATGGCCACATGATAAAGCACTACTATAAACTTTCTAGAAACACATCAACAACATATCCCCTTCAATTAAATTCACATAGAATCAGAACAGGAGCAAAAATTGGCATTCTTAGATGTTAATGTGACAAGACTCCCTCATGGCAAAATCAAAATTACAGTTTACTGACCCCCCCCCCAACACAAGAAAATACTTAGCTTATATATTATATTATACCAGAAATACAAAACATGGACTTATACTATTACAATGAAACTGAGTAAAAGATGTTTGTTCAAAAACCAGTGACTTGAAAAAAGAAAATATCTATATAAAACAAACTCTTAAGAAAAATGTTTATCCATCAGCTGTTATTAAGAAAACCTTAAGTAGATGACAAAAAAACCATGAAAATAAAAAACCAGTTATTGCTACTATAGCATATCTATACATAGCAAAAATAGCAGATAAATTAAGGAAAATCTGCAATCCATAGAACATCATAACAGCTTCCCAGAGCCATACCACACTATGAGGAATTCTAACATCTACATAGCCTAAACTTGAAATGCTGAAAAGAAAAAACTGCATCTATGAAATACCATGTGAATGTTGAAGAACATATATTGGTGAGACCAGCCATCCCATTGTAAATACTTGAAAGAATACAAACTGATGATTAGAAGAGAATAAATAGATGTGTCTAAGATACCAGATCATGTATATACCAATAAACATATGTTCAATTTGGAAAATAAAAAAAATATTGGATAAAAAAGAAAAGGTACAAAGAAGAAAATTTAAAGAAGCTGATCACATGACAATGGCAAATAATTCTATAAGTCAACTTAGTGTGCCTATACAGAATGTATGGAAATCACTAATCAACTTTCCTCTTAGAAAAAAGTGGAGAAATCAGGAGGAACCTCATAAATAAGAATATAAAATTTCTACTGACTGTTGCCTTTGGCAGGATAGCACAGTTGGTTAGAGCATTACCTTAAAATTCAATATTCAAGAATCTAAGAGTCCAGGTTCAATTACTATCCTAGTACTGTCACTGGTCAGGCCAGCAAACACCTGAAGAAGAGGGGTGAATAATACCTCTCGAAACATTGTGCATATACTAACCTATGTGCTATTACTAACAGTTGAATGTATTTGGAATATTTAAATACAGTTAAATTATTGTGAAGACATTCATTACTCATATTAAGATGATGGGAATAGTTCAATATATAAATATAATTACATATGCTGTTGATTAATAATAACGATAATAATAGTATAGTTTCACATTATAACTAAATACAAAAGAAATTAAAATAAATGCTATTAAAAGTTATAAACAAATATAAAATGCATTAGAAAATTTTAAATAATAAAAATATGCAATACATTCATACTAAACAAATTGGGAAAAAATGATTTGTCTGGCATTGGTAGCCGAGCGGTCAGCACAGCTGCCTTGCAAGCAAGCATTTGCTTGCAGACGGTTGTCGCGGGTTCGTTTCCCAGTCGATGCTTTGACATATAAAAAAAAAAAAGATAAGAGAAAAAGTTATCAAGTATGTATGCATAAATAAAAAAGTAAAATAATATATATATACATACAATGGTCAAATATCCAATATAAAAAAATATTTGTCCACAATGTTGTTATAAATTTATACTTAATATAATAATTAGTCTAAATAAAATTAAAACAAACAATTATTTAATTATCATTCCGGTTTGTCATCTTGATATTTGTTAAGATTACAGGTCCCTCCCTCAAATAGTAGTCATCAGCCATAGGTATCTATCTCATTAGCTTATGTAAACTCAATTCATGCAAATCTACTTGTAAACACAATCTCTGTTATCTGTTGCATAAATTATTTTTTAAAAAAGTGAAAAAAATATGATGCCAAGATATCAGAGCCTGACTTTTCTGGATGTCTTACGGTGTGCAAACATTCCAATGGTATAGTACAGTGCTTATTTTTATTTGTTAAAAAATATTTCTATATTCTGCACCGTATATAATGAAAAATGTGCACCTAAAGGGAAAATGCGATATATGCAAAATTCATCTTATGTGCCTGTATTTCTTGTAATAAAAAGAATAGTAATAATAATATCCGCAGCTTCAATAAAAAGTAAATTGACCGATAATCTGTAACTGTTGATATTATCGTGTATAAATTGTTAAAGATTTTAATTACCATAGTGATTTTGATAATGCATTTTTTATCCAATTTCATTAAGCTAATTGATTCTTTTCTAAAATGATAATTCAAAATAAGCATTTAAAAACAGAACTAATTCACTTTTTTACTCTTAAAAAGTGATTAGAAATGTTTGTAACTTTAACTGTTGATCAATTATTAAAACAAGTTTTATTTCAATTAATAATTTAAACTATGGATTTAAATGCTAAATTAATATTTGAAAGCATTTACTTTCTTTAATTATTAAATAACATTTTAAAAGAATAGTGGAGTTTAATTATTTTTTGCTTAATTAAAAAAAAGTTATATATAAACTATTAACTAAATTATATATTTTATAATGATTTAAATTAAAATTTAAACACGGTATGAATTCATAACTTTTAGAAACAATTTTAACTATTAGCTTATCAATTTTTACCTTTTTTTAATGTGTATATTTGTAGTACCTCACTGCAGAACAAAGGCCTATCTAAGATTTTCCACAAACGAATAATGAAGAAAAAACATTATTCTCAGATTTATCAATTCCTGAGGAGTTTGAATAGTTTTCCATCTTTATTATTTTGTAGCTAACAAAAGTAAAATGCTTATTTACTGATAAATATTGGATGGTTAACTGTGTTGGCAATGGATTTATTATTTGAAAGAAAGATTTCAAGAGGGATTGAAACTTGGAAAAGATTTCAGGCTTTACCAGTTGGTGTGTGTGTACCAATAGACATTAATATTTAAAGAACTAAAGAGAATTTCACCAGTCTATTCTAGCACCAATTGTCGTAAGCTTGAATAGTAAATGGTGACCTGATAATAGCGCAATTTAATCCCCAAGTTGGTTTTCGGTTTTTGTCTACATCATTGAATATTTGGGATTAATCACTGAAAACTATGCAGTTTACCATTTGGTAGACAAGAGTTAATTTATTTTTAACTATCAAGTTAATATCTGAAATTTAAAAACCCTAAAATTTTTTAACCTAAGACAGTTTGCTTGTATAGTTATATAGATCTGACACCAGGTCAGTTACTATATATTTTTGTAATCACATTTTTATTCTGACTATAGGCACCCTTTTTTTGATTAAAAATGTTAATATCAAAAAACAAAAGGATTTCAGTTTTCTTTTCATTAGCACCAACTATTGTAACCTTAGTAAGTGGTTATCAGATGAGAATTATATTGTGCTAATGTAAAAAAAGGTAAAAATGCTTTCGTTTAATGTAGTAAACAAAAAGAATTAAGAGATCGAGTGCTGATATTTAAGATAATTCCAAGAAAAATAACATAATCTTTAACAATAACAATGTGCCATACAACATTTGAACCTTCAAAGTATCACACAAACACAATAAATTTTTTTAATGAAAAAAGCTTGTGAGTGCTATTCTATTTAATCATCATAATTTATGATTTATAATAGTTGAATCATCATCATCATCATTATCAACCATTATTAATCCACTGCAGGATGAAGGTCTCTCCACGTTTAATTTATCTTCTCCAATCTTTAGCTTCTCTTCTCCACATCACCCCTGCACACTTTCTTATTTCATCCATCCATCTCACATGTGGTCTCTTTCTGGGTCTTTTACAATCTCTTGGAATCCAGTTTAAAATTTCAATTATCCATCTATTATCATCTCTTCTAGCAATATGTCCAGCCCAACTCCACTTCAATCTTTTAATTTTTTCAATGAGGTCAGTAACACCTGTTTGTTCTCTTACCCATACATTGCGTTTTCGATCTCTTCTTGTTACTCCCAACATACACCTCTCCATACTTCTTTGAGTGGTCTGAAGTCTCTGTATTGCTCTTCTATTGAGTGTCCAAGTCTCAGATCCATAAGTAAGAACTGGTAAAACACATTTGTTAAAAACCTTCCTTTTCAAACACATAGGCATATTTCCTTTTAGTATCAAGTTATTTCTACCAAAAGCACTCCAACCAAGTTTAATTCTATGATTAATTTCCTCCATTATGTTTCCATCTGTATTAATAATCTGACCAAGGTATTTGTAACTGTTAACTTCTTCTAATTCATCATAATCAATCTTTATTTTCATATTTTGAGCAAATCGATTAAACATTACTTTAGTCTTTTTAACATTTATCTTTAGTCCTACTTTCCTACTTTCATCTGATAACTCCTGCAACATTTCCTGCAGCTCTGAAGCATTATTTGCAAAAACAACTACATCATCTGCGAAATCTAAATGACTTAAATAATCTCCATTTACTTTCACTCCTTTAGTTTCCCATTTTAATCCACAAAATACTTCTTGCAGCACTGCTGTAAAAAGTTTTGGAGATATGGAGTCACCTTGTCTTACACCTTTCTCAATGTTGACTTTCCCAGTATCATTATGTAATCTAATTGTTGCTGTTGCATTTTTATAAATATTCTTTAAAATATGACAATATCCTGGATCTATACCTTGATGATCCAATGCTTTAATCACTGAAGAAATGTTTATAGAATCAAATGCCTTTTCATAATCTACAAATCCAAAACATAATGACAACTCATATTCATTTGTCCTTTCTATAACTTCTCTCAGTACCTGAATATGATCTACTGTACTAAAACCACTTTTAAATCCAGCTTGTTCTCTTGGTTGGTGGAAATCCAATGTTCTCTGTAGACGAGTTGTAATTATCTTGGTAAAAATTTTATATAAAACTGATAAAAGGCTGATAGGTCTGTAATTTCTAATATCTTCTTTATCACCTTTTTTAAATATTAATATTATTACTGCATTCTTCCAATCATCCGGTACATCTTTATCATTTAGACATTTGGTATATAACTTTGCTAAAAAAATTTCTGTTTCTTCACCTGCTTCTTTTAATATATCAATTATAATTCCATCATTACCTGGAGCCTTTCCTTTCTTCATACATTTAATTGCATTTCTCACTTCTTCATTTAAAATTCTGGGCAATTCGGAAGATGTAATAGATATAGGAGGTACTTGTTCTTTATTACTATATAATTCTTGATAAAAATTTTCTACCAATTTCATGATGTCATCTCTCTTTTTAGTAATAATTCCATCTTTTTTTCTTATTGCAGATATAAATTTCCTACCAATACCAAAATGTTGTTTTACATTCTTAAGACTTTTATTTTCTTCTACAGCTTTTCTTGCTAGTTCACAGTTATACTTTCTTATATCATTTTCAACTCTTTTCTGCACCATTTTACAAAATTTGAGATATTCAATTCTTTTTAGTGCATCATTTTTGTATATCTTCATATTTCTTCTTTTCTTCATAAATTCTCTAGTCTCAGTAGAAATTTTATTGGTCAATTGCTGCTTTTTTCTACCAGCTATCTTTGTTGCAGTTTTTAAAAGTGTATCAGTTATTTTCATATTAATTTCATTCAAATCTGAATCATGTTCAAAATCTACTAATACTTGAAACCGATTTGTAAGTTCTAATTTAAATTCATTAGAATGTTTCTGAAGATTAGGAATATCAACTGTAAATATTGTTTTTCTTAACAATTTTTGTCTTTCTAGTTTTACATTAACACGTATCTTGCACCTTACTAATCGATGATCACTTCCTGTGTTAAATCTATTAAGAACATTACAATCTTGAAATATGTATTTCCTGTTAGTCAAAATATAATCCAATTCTGCTGTACCTTCATTTGGATGCTTCCATGTCCATTTTCTTTTAACATTTTTCTCAAAAAAAGAATTCATAATATAAAGTTTTTCTTTTTCTGCAAACTCCACAAGTCTATGTCCTCTCTCATTTCTATTACCATAACCAAAATTACCTACAGCACTTTCATCTTTCATTTGTTTACCAATTCTAGCATTAAAGTCTCCCATAACAATTTTAAAATGTTGTTTACTCTGATCAAAAGCCTTTTGTACATCCATATAAAAATCTTCTACTACTTCATCACTATGAGAACTTGTTGGGGCATAAACCTGAATTATCTGCATTTGGTATCTGCTATTAAGTTGTATAACTAATCTTGCCACTCTGTCTGATACACCATCAATCTCCACAATATTGTTCTTCCACTTTTTATTTATAATGAATCCTACTCCACTTGTATTTCCAATATTTGTGCCTTTATAATAGAATATATGTCCACTTTTTAAATCAATTGTCTCTTCACCTTTTCTTCTAACTTCACAAAGTCCAATAATATCCCATTTAATATAAGAGAGTTCTTCTTCTAATTCTTGCAATCTTCCTTCACTTGAAAGTGATCTGCAGTTGTAAGTACCTAAATAAAAAGTTGTCATCAAATGGCAGCCTGGGTCCGCAATCAGGGGATTCTTAGCACCCTCCACCTTCGGCCACCAACTGCTGCCTTGGTTGGTGACTTTACAGCCTCCTGGGAATAAGGGCCATGCTTTATTTTTGTCTGTCATAATTGTATATATGTATTGGAAAAATATTTATCATTTACACAAACATTCATTCTGCCTTATCAGGCACTGAGAAGAAAGACCATGGTGTTTCTTGATCTTAAACTCAGAGGTAAAAAGCCAATAAACTCACCACGCTGTCTAATGCATGTTGGTGAGCAGCCCATCCATGTTCATATACTATATGAATAAACACATAGTAATAACAGCTGCAACGACAAGAACGTATGGAGTGGACATTAGGAATTTGCCCAGCTCGGTTCCTTTAAGGCCTCCAAGAGGAATCAAAGGGTCTCCTTTCAGTTAATAGCAAACTCCTTTCTGCAACCTAATAGTTGAATATATAAACAAAAGTGCAAAAAATTACTTTTGTTTTAAATAATTATACATTGACTATCTAAAATAATTTTACAGATTATTATTATGAAAATATAGATTTTTATAGTAGTATTGTCATTTTGTGGCTTTAAGCTCAGAGTAGGAATTAGAGGCAGAAAGAGCCAATACATTTCTATTCAAGAACAATGCTTATTTTTCATTATTTTAGAATAGTTTCAAGAGATACATGTTAATTAAGAACATTTAATATAATATGTACATTAATGGAAGGATCAGGCAATCATGACATAATGGTTAATACATTTAGCTATCATGCATACCATTTGAGATTCAGCTCTGCTCTGGGTAAACTTCAAATATTATTTCAAATTATAAACAGGATTAGATTTTTTTGAGACTATCAGACCATAGCCAATCAATCCATCTATTTGTCAGTAAATTGATGCTAGCTACTGTTAATAAAAAAAAAGGCTTCCTAGCTTATTTGTGTTGGTCATATAATTAGCAATGTAATGATTATAAATAAAAAAACATGTAATGTGATTCATTTTCATTATTGGAGAAGTCCTATGTAATATTATGACATATTCATAATTGGAGAAGACACGTTATATTTTTATAGGCAATAAATCTATGATTTAACATTAACTTTACCAATGGTTGGAATTTTAAGTAATTTTTAAAATATGAAATTAGAAATAACATAAGAAAGAGTATTAATTGTTTCTCTTAGAATGGTGAGAGATATCATGTTGATGGTATATTTTCTGTGCAACCATTAATCTTTTACAAATGTGCTCATTTTGGACACTAGATAGTCACATATAATGTTTAAATTATAAGTTTTTTGTTGATAGTAAAATTGGTTTAAAAACTATATATTGTGCCAAGGCCAAATTGGCACATGTATATAAAATAATTTTGTCATAAAAAAAATTATTAAAACAAAAAAATCTTTCGCAAAAGAGTTTGAAATAAAAGTTGAAAAATCATTGATTTAAAGTGGGAAGGGGTTTTTCTTAAAGTTAAACTGAAGGTTATAAAAAGGAAGTAAAGAGTTTATTATTATTAGTGAAATACAATTTAAAAGCTTTAAAAAAATATATAAATCTCTTCATTTAAATTAAAGAAGAAAAATAATCTTAAAACTAGTTTTGATGTGTAGAGTAAAATTATATATGTGCGTGCGAATGTAAAAAAAATGTATCAGTATTAAATATTATAAATAAATGAAAAATGTATTTAAAAAAAAAAACACAGCGGTGCGCTACTAATTAAAGATATGAAAACAACACATTTTGAAATAGCTACTACTAATTAAACAATCAATCAAAAAACACGTTGTCTTAGGATTAATTGCTAAAGAATTTCGACAACAGATATTTGCCAGAGGATACGAAAAGGAAAACACTTCGTCGGTATAAATACGGAATATTTTATTGGACAATCAGTTAAGAGTTTAATTCAGTCTAGTTTGCAGTGACAGTCTTGTGCAATTTCTATTATGAATCCAGAAACAAACATGCATTGTTGAGCAGCTTTTGGAAATATACGCTCATGCTCCAGCCTTTTTAGTCCAACAAGATCATCAAAACCTGCCTGAGAAATAATGTCTGCATAATAACTCAGAAATCCTCCGTCAAACGTTCAACTGTCTTCAAGAATAAAGCAAATGGTTTCACATAAAATCTCTTCAAGAAATGTCCAAATCTAACCGGTTAGATATAATCCATCAGAAGCAGCAGAAGCAGTCAACAACAAGCAATATCCCCATTCCAAAAATCCTAGGTAAACATTTATTTATTATCATTTATACATAGTAGCCACCGCTGTAATTCGTAAATATTCAAGATTCAAATTATATGAACTCTTATCATACATAAAATGAACTATTGATATGTGTGTTTAAGTTTCAAATGCTATTAATGCTTTATTATTATGAGTTAATATGTGCGTGATCATTATATCAGTGTTATTAGTTAAATTATATAAATACCAGTGTTCTACTATTAAAATCTACAAGAATATTTAAACTAGTTTAGAAATGTTAATTTAAAATGTGTGTGTTATTTAGATTTATAAAAATGTTTAAAATTAGTAAATGTTAGTTAATAAATTGTCTTTAAAATTAAACTTTATTTGTCAGTCAATTCTTTTTATCAATTCTTTTTCTATATTTTATTACTGATTAAAATTAGACTGGGCTAGTTAAGGGAATTGTTTCGAGCACTGGATTATGAGCCTACTGCCCAAATACGTTAGTCTTCAGACTATCTGGCGCCCGGGGTTTACCCCAAAACAAATAAAGTATTTGGATAGTAGGGGTTTGAATCTAGCAGCCGAGATGGGCCATTGTTGATAGTTAAAGCTATCAATAAGATCTCCCATTTTGGTCGAACATGCCGGTTCATTCACGTAACCTTTATAAGATTATAAATGTATTATGAAGGAGTTTGAAACTGGCCAAAACTTATATACGTGTAAGTAAGTGGTTTCAGTGGTTCGACCTGGTACAATATATATATTGTAATACCATAAATTGTAATTGAAATAGCAAAATTCTTCCTTATACCTAGCTATACATTGATATGCCAAATGTAACTGAATATAAAAATGAGAAAAATAGGATCAAATTATCAGATCATTCATTGACATTGATCATATGTTACTGATTAAATAATACAATCAAAAGCCCAGCATTGTCAAAGTGTTGTAATAAATGAAATGAATCAGTGTTTGATTTTTTATTCAAGAACTTAAAGGAGATGCTTTGGAAGAATCAAAAATCTATAAGACTACTGTGAAAAACTCCCAAACTCATTAATCCATAAAATGGCATACAGATATTGAATTTCTCAGATAAAGAAAATAAATTCACTTTAGATAATTAATATTGAAAATAATTTCCAGATTGCATTATCTAAGGATTTCCATGACACTTTACCAATTATTACATCCACTAATGAAATAAAAAAATAATAATGTAAATATGATGATGAAGACAAGACAGATATTGATGTTTGTGCTACAAATGAATATAACATGGATATGAAAACTATGGATAAAAATAATGTGGATGCAGGCATTACAGATGTGAATTATATGGATATAGAAGTCATAAATAAATACAAAAGCTAATATAAAAATTACAAAAGTGGTTTATTGATAAGTCAAAAATGAATGATAACACTCAAAAAGACATTTCCAATAAAAGATTGAAAAAGAGATTAAAAAAAATTTAGAAAGCATTGAAATTAATTCATGCATAAGAATAAAATAAATGAAATAATGGTGGATGAAGTAGTAATTAATATAGAAATTATAGAAAGTGGAAAATAAAGCAGAAATTGGCAATAAGTTCAATGGATGTGTAATACAAAAAATCTTATCATATCTATGATAAATGTGATTATATTATGCAGAAGAGAAATATTCATGATATTCAAAGAATTATATAATGCATTGATTGGGTGCCATAGAATGGATGTTTATAATTATTCCAAAAGATTACCCAACACCCACAGTATTTGCAATTGAAAGGTACATATTTAGAATTTATGAAGGTTCATTTAATTCCTTCAACATTTGTTGTAAAATTCAGCATAAAAATATTATAAAGACTCATATAAATATATTATGGTTTTTGATCAGGAGAATTGAGAAATATGTCAATATATCATATGTATGTGTGTCTTTATGTATATAGTTTAAGAAAAAGTTTCAAAAATTTTAAAGGCAAGATTTCAAAAGATTATGAAATGAAATTATATATTTTATATTTATTTAAATAATATGCTTGAGCAATTTTAATTTCAAAAAAGTGAATTATGGTTTTTTTTTAAAGTGGTAAACCTTCTTAATTAATTAAAAAGGAAAGAATATATATAACTTAATATAGAGATTAGGATGTAATAGACAATAGATAAATGATTCAATTAAACAATTTAAAAAACATGAAACTATCAAGAAAAATATTTATAGAAAAAATGTATGTTCAAAAACATGGATTTATATAAAAGGCATAGAAAAACATTTAATTAGTTGAAGTTGAAGTTAATTGAAGTGGGTTTAAGAGAGCTATACAGATGCAGAATAAATAGCATATCCTCTAGTTATTACAGGAAGGTAAATTAAACAGACTTACAGTTTTAATGGACCATTGAATCATAATCAGGATTGGCTAAATTATCTGTTCCAATAATCATATTCTTGCCAAAATTAACCAATATATATCAGAAGTGATATATTGAAACTTCATTAAAATCTTTTACATGTCTAAAAAATTATCAAAGTCATGCTGGCATAAAACTCCACAAAATATACAGAGAAGAAAACTAAAAAGGTAAAAATCTAGAATATTAAATAGGCATTGTTAGTAGGATATTGAATTTAAACAGGTAAATTTGTCTTAGTAATAGTTATAATATTGAGTAAAAATCAATCAGCCTTTAAACTTTCTGTGTTGTATAATAATTTTAATGTAAATTTACATATATCAAGTACATTTATGAAATTAATATAAATGTATATATTGTGCAGATTAACTTAATCATTCATTTTAAAAGAAAGTTAGTTCATTAATTATTTTTAAGTCTTGTTAATTTTTAATCCATTTATATGTAAGCAAAGCATTTCATTAGCATATTGTCAAAATAATTATTTTAAAAGGATTTCAAACAAGTTAGTTTTCATTCTTAAGAAACTTAAGAAAAATAAACTTTTAAATTTTATGAAAATTAACTAATTTTGTCTAAAATTTTACAATTATTTATTTAACTAAACGATAGCTGAGAATGTTTTGCATTTTCCTGAATGTTGCTGTTCTCAATTTTTTCATGGTAAAAAATAAATTTAAGAAATATTTTCTTTATTTTTGAAATTTAAAAATATTTTAAATTTTAGTTATAATTTTAAACCATAGATGACACAATGTTTGATTAACAATTTCAAGGGTTTCAAAATATAAGCAATTAACAGAGATTGAAGTCAAAATTATAAATATTGATTGTCATTTTTTGAATTGGATTGTAAACAAATTTACATACACTTTTATTCATTTGAATATTATTCTTTTTTTGTAAAATTGTTGAATATTTATTTGATTATATATACTAGATGTTTACATTATGTTAAATTTAAAATATAGTACCTTTTTAATCTTTCATTTACTAAATTTCTCATTCTTTTTATGAGAGTCCCCAGTAACCATTTCTGTTCTTCTAACTTTTTATTTTGAGGATTAATTCTTTATTCAGCATTATATTCTCACAATTTGTATATTATTTTTTAGAAATATAAGTTTACAAATGAAAAACATTCTTAAATCTTTCCCATTTCAGTGCTTTTCCATATTTCCCAAATAGCAATTTGATTTCATAATTTAACATTTCAATGTTGGTATTAAAACCTTTATTCAGTTTTATGAATCTATCAATTGGGCTTGATTTATTATAAGTATAAATTTACAAATAATGAAAAATTCTAAAAAAAAATCATATTTGAACTTCAAACTGTATATAAAAAAGTAAAAAATGTGAAATGCATAATGATAACAATGAGTTTTTCTTGATCTAAGTAAATTAATGAAATCTTTGTTGAATGAATTTCAATTTTTAAACACTAACAAATAATTATAAAGGCATCAAAGTCTTAGAAATTCTGTTCTAAAAAGTAAGATTGTATTTATATTTGTTAAATTATCATACAAATTAAGTATTTTGCTATTTGAATATCATAATTATCTTAGTTTCCTTTTTATCATTACTTCATATTTCTTGCATTTTAAAAAATGAAACATATATTTTAAAAAATGTAAGTGTATGCATGAATATATTTCTATTTTAATAATTAAGTATTCATATTATTATTTAAAATGTTTGGAATTTTCATATTATCATAAGAAATGTAACCCTTTTAATTAGTTAATAATGATTATTCTGGGAAAAAATGAGAAAAAAATAATTCTTCTTAAATTATTATAAAAATATTTTATAAAACTAATCATAAATCTTAAATACATTATGAAATTATACAATATTTTTAGTATTGCTAACAAAAATGGAAGAATATGTTTAGAAATTTATTTATACATTCAAAATCAAAAAACCCACAAATCAGCAACATATGAGCTCTTATTAGCTCACTTAGAAGTTTTTTTCTGTGGACTACTCTGTAGTTTACTGACGATTTCAAATTTTTAAAACTAATTAATCAGCATTTATGATAATTCAAGCTTTTGCAATGATACCAAAATAGGAGTAAAAATGGCTGAAGGGATTTAACAGCTGATTAGCAATATTTCATAAAACACTGATTATCATCATCAGCAAATTGAAAATGTTATTTTAATTTAGAAAATATAGAAAAATAATAATAAATTGAAATATGTAATCAGATTAATAATTTTCATTTTTTGTAATTGCCAATAAAATATATTTAGAATGAAATAAAATTTAATTGAACTCCATTTCTAGCATATGAATAAATTTTCATAAAGATTGCTTAAAGCAATGAAAATTTTACTTGCAATTATTTAAAGATAACAAAAAAAAGCAGTTATTATGATTACAACAGCATATTTAGCCAATCACAACATCTTTCTTTATATTATTACATTTTTTGCCTTATATTTCTAAAAAACAAACAAACAAATATTTTCAAACAAATATTTGAATCAAATTATCATGTTCTTATTAAAGAATAAATTATTTACTTTGTAAAAATAATTTATATATAAGCAAACTATTGAAAATGTCTGATTTTCATTTCAAGATTTGAATGAAAGATTAGTTCTTACAAATGCAATAATGATATTGAAAACAAAGAAAATATCACTCATGTTTCTGTCTTTTTTATATTCCATTCTTTGTATCATACAAATGCCTTAAATTTTTTTAAAATTAATAAATCAGTGTAAAGCCGTGAATCACAATATGACAGAAAGCTGTGAATAGCAAAATCACACTATGACAGAACGAAAAAATCAGTGTGAAGCCGTGAATAGCAAAATCACAAAAGACAGACAAATAACAAAATTTCCTAAACTTCTCTCCAATTTTTAAATCTCACGGGTCAAAAAAATCCAAAAATTGACTCTCTCATGGATTAATCACGCCAGTGACTTGGTTGCCATGACAACATTGTCATGTTATCATCCACGACGTCTACCGGAAAAAAAATCGGTAAGTGTGATACGTTATCGGTTGAATAATACTAAAGTACCAAAAAGAATATCACTTCAAGGGCTAATCAAACAATTGTTTCATTATTGGTAAAAGAAAAAGATTTTAATAGATTAAATTGCATTTAATCTATTAAAAATTCTCTTTAACATGGGAAACACTTTCTTTGTATTAATTTATAAACGAAAATAGTTTTTGTCTTTCAATAATTAAAATTTAAAAATATTTAAAACGAATTTTATAATATGTTAAATAACATGTACACTATTTGTGTCTATAAAACTGTCATTTCAAAATTTTTGCATCACTTTTATATAAAATGTATATTTATAAAAGAAAATTGTAATAATATTTTTAAATTCATTAACTATAGGGGGAGGGGTGCGTTAGCATAAATAAAAATACGTATATTGGAGATCATTTATCTTTTTTATACGTATGTGATCATGTGTATCAGTTGTATAAGATAGAGTGGATAATTGTAGGGAGCTTGAAAGTGTGAGTTCCAGTCTCTTCTAATAACATAAACAAAAATTTAAATATGAGAAAATCAATATGTCCCTCCCAATTCTTTTTTTCAATCCTTTTTTTTTTAAAGAAAAAAAGAATTGGGTGATTGTCTTGTATGTATATAATAAGTTTGATAGAACATATAAATGAAAATTTAAAAAGTATTACAATTATAGAATGAAATAGGTATAAACTACATATTTTGATTAGCAATTGTATTTATAAAAACTTAAACATTTATTGTTCTAATATAGGTTTTCATAATTAATTTACACAGAGTATAAAATTTCAAAAAAATCTTTAACAAAACATTTTATTTAAATATAAACAATAAAACATATAACGATTATAAATATTTCTTGACTTTTGTGTCACATTGCATAAAAACATATAAACAAATATGGCTAGAGTAAAATGTAATCTGATAAAATACTTAATCCGAGAACTTCATTAAATCTTACAAATGATACATGTGGGTATCAAAGGAAATCAAAATTTTACTACTGAAATAAATATAAATCACTGATAAGTATTATTTAAGAAAGCAGAGACAAGCTTATAAAATGTGATATGTAACTTGTTTATAAGCATTTAAATTCTGTAAAATCCATATTAAGATAGTAATATCTTTACGATTTAAGAACTATAGGGAAAAAAATATTGTTACATATATTAATAAAATGCACTAGAGATATACTCATAATCCTATTATCTGAAGGTTGGAATTATTGCAAAAACTATTGAGATTTAATTATATTTTCAGAAAGTTTAGTAAAATCACAATAAATTTATAAAACAAAATAATTAGGTAAGAGAAATTTTATATTTCTATTAAAATAATTTAGTATAGTCAATTAACCTTGTGTGTGTATATATATATAATAACAATGATTTAGATACATACCCACAATCCAATTATCTAATAATTAAAATTACTACATAAATCATGGAGATGGCCTCTTCTTTATCACAGAAATTATTAAAGTAAGCAAAAATTTTGTCAATGGATAATAGATAGCAGTGAGTAATAATAGGACACCCATAACAGAAGCTAGAAAAATGCATAATATGAGGACCCTCTTTTTTCAGATAACATGACACTTTTTACAATTTTTAAAGTTTATATTATGAAATATGCAGAGATAAGAAAAAGAAAAAAAGAAAATTAAATTAGTAAGGAAAATGTAATGAAAAGAGTAAACTGAAGAGTAAGGAACAGAAAATATTTGTTTTAAAGAAGTGGAATATAGGTATTTATATATTTGGGTATATAAAAAAAGATAAGAGTGAATAATAGAACTAAGACAAAAAACAATGAAAATGAAGTATGTAGAACAGTTTCGCAAAGGGTGATATTTCTTTAAAATTTTAAAGTAAAACACTTTATATCAGTTATGCAACTCAGAAAAAGATATATTTTATTTTTTAGTGAGGGAAATTAAAAATAAATTAAGAATATTGAAAGGATATAATATATTAATAAATAAATAAAAAATAGTAAAAGTAGTATTTAATTGGATTATATGAAAAGCAACACTCACAATAGGTTACAAATCTATTAATATTACAAAAATAATTTATTTCTGTGTATATATATATATAAGAAATAAATCTATTAATATTACAAAAATAATTTATTTCTGTGTATATATATATATAAGAAATAAATGTATACGTTGCAAGTACATAATTATGAAAAATAGAAAGAGGCAAATTGATTAGAGAAAAAATGACAAAGTTATAGAAAATTAATATAAATAAAAAATTATTAAAAATTATATAAGAATAAAAAATATGCAAAATATGAAAGAAAATGTATAATATCATTAAAAGGAGCTTATTGTTTAATAAATGACAAAAGCTTTTACTATCAAACAATAGAGACAAACACAAAATAATAATTTATACTGTTGATGTGGTTTATGTGGAATGGAAGGAAAGTAATGAATAATTGAAAGGGCTGAGATAAATTACAAAAAAGTGGGAAAAATAGAATGGTAAAGGAATTAAAGAAAACAGAGATTTTTTTAAAATTTAAGTCTTTATGACAATCAACAGAAATATCAAGAATAGATATAGAAATTAATAAAACCAATTATAATGGAATAAAACAAAAAAAAAGGTTGGTGCTGGGGAAATAAATCAGTATCGTAAGTAATCAGATAAAAGAAATAAATAGATTTATAATAATATATAACAATTTTAGAGAAAAAAAATTAAGCTAAGACAGTCTTCTGCCATCATCTAAAAAGCCTTTTACATCACATCAACAAATTGATTAAAATTGGTTAAAAATTTGTAGCAGTAACATTAAAATTTTTATGAAAAATTTAGTTTATTAATAAAGTAAAGAAATTGTTAAAGTTTATAATTTATCACTAAATGATGAGATACTGTGCTAAAAAAATAAAAGCCATGATAAATTATTATTGATAATGATAGGTCATAATTACTTCAATCTGGCTTGGAGAGAACTTAATATAAATGCTTATTTTATTACGAAGAATTTATACAATTTAAATGCACACACATACAATATTCATAATGTTTAGTATATAGTTTTAAAAGAATGGTTAAAAGAATTTTAAAGACTAAATTTCAAAAGATTGTGGACTAAAGTTATTTATTTTATATATTTTTAAACAATGCACTTAAAACGATTTTGATTTGAAAGAAGTAAAGAAAATTGTCGTTTTTTTTTTAAAAAAAAATATTATATAATGCATTTTTTAGTAAGCCCTCTTAGATTAATTAATTAAAAAAAAAAGAAAATGTGAAAACAGTTTTGCATACAAATTAAGATATGACAGATAATAGATTAATGGACCAAATAAATTTTAACACATAAAAATAACCATTATATATATGCATACATGCACAAAAACAATTTAAAAATGCAAACTTAAATAAAAAACAGAGAAAAACAAATTTAATTAGTTGAAATTGAGGTTGGTTGAATTTTAATTGAGAAAAATATAAAAATGCAAAGTTAATAATGTGTTTATTAGTTGTTATTAGAGAACAGATAAGCTCTACCTTTTGAATGTACAACTATATTATAGCCATAGTCAGTTAAATGATAAGAAAAGACTTTAAATCAGTTGCTCATGAATTTCTGAAAGGGTAAGTATGCTCATGTTTATGCTTTTTTCAAAGTATAGTTGACCTACATATAAAATAATATCTTGATTTTTATTAAAGCCTTTTACTTGCCTAAAATATTATCAAAGTCATGCTAGCATAGAACACCAGACAATATACACAATGAATGCTAAGAGCTAAAAATCTACAACATTGGGTAGATTTGTTAGTAGTATTATTGAATTTGGACAAGTAAATTTGTTTCAATAATAATTACAATGTCATTTATTTTAATAATTTTAACAGTTTGTAAATCTATATATGTTAAGTGCATTCATGAAAATAACATTAATACACATATGTATCAACTTAATTGTTAATTTTAATTTTTTTTAAAAAAACATTTAATAATTATTTTTAGAAATGCTTTTAATTTTCAATGTGGATATATCAATATTACTATATAAATGTGAAATTTTGTTTGTGGCTTTATGATTCAACAAATATTGCATCAATTTTGAAGAATCTTGCATGATTTTCTTTTTATTGTATAGAATTTTGCATGTAAACTTTTGCTTTGTTTTAAAACAAAATTTTTGCAATATAAAAATGCTTGGAAAAATTATATCATAATTGTTTTTGAATGATGTCTTAAAATGCAAAAAGATGGCAGCACTGATTAAAAGATTACAGAGTTGAAATTTTTTTTTAATGAAAAATATAGTTTTTAATAAAGCAAGGTAAAAATTGACTTTGTAAATATATTTTAAGTTAATTAAATTGTATTTGTACTACATATTTAATTTTTCATTTGAATAATTACAATTTAGATCAGTTATCATAATGAATTTGATAAACTTTTAGGATTTCAATTTTAATATAAATTTAATATGTGTTAAAGTAAAATTTAAAATGGCAAGGTTATATTGGGAGAAATACTATGAATTTCATAAGCTTATACTATAATTTTGATAAACTTTTAGGATGTCATTTTAAATATGTTTAACATGTAAAATTTGTTTTAAAATGCTTGGGTACAATTAGAGAAATACTGAATTTGATAAATTTTTTACCATTTCCCTTTAAATACATTTCACATGATAAAGTACAATGCTGTGGCCTTCATATTGAAATATCTACTAGAAAATTGAATAGTTTTTTAGTAATAAAAAGTAAAATTTTATTGCATAAATATATTATAAATTATTTAAATTTTGTTTAGACCATGTCACTTGCATATACTATAATGTTAAAATTTTATAGTTATTTTAAAATTATCACATGAGAAATATAAAATAATTTGTAAACATTAATTTTTATTAAGCACATGGACAGGCCATAAATACATATAAGGCTTTAACCTTAATACTATGTGCCTTGAGTGCTTAATTTTACCATGAGAGGGACTTCTACAAATCTTAACACAAGATTACAACTTTATAAAAATAAGAATGGCCATATATCTTCAACCTATTTTCCAAATTATATAGATAAATTTAAAGCATTTTGATTTGATAGTGGGAAACTAGTAAATTTTTCACTAATTAAGTCCACTACTTCATTTGGAAATCAACATTCATGAAATTTTTTGATTCACAGCGAGTTAATATTTAAATCTTATAATTAGAAATGTTTCAAATCAATTTAAAGTTGTAAACATCAATTCTTATTAAGCACATGGGTTGTATTTAATAAAAGTTATATTTTTGTAATACTACTGTTGATAATTATGTTGTGTAAATATTATATAAATGTATTTTAATTATCAAACTTTGTATGAATGCAAAGGTCAGCTAGAAAAATAAAGAGAATTAGCAAATAAAATTTTTATTTGATATTTAAAATATCAAAAACCAAAAATGAAATACATAAATGTATTTTAGTTATTAAACTTTATCTTAACATGAGTGTACAGATAGAGTTTGAATTTTAAATCATCAAATATTCTAATAATGTGAGGGGGCAGCTATAAAAATGGGGAGAATTATCAAGAAACATTTTTTATTTGATATTTAATACATCAAAAATCAAAAATGAAATTTAGTTAATAAAACATTAAAAAAATTTCTACTGCTCAGAATATATTGTTACATTTTCATTTACCATTGTCAAACTTCCTCCACTCACAGCTTTGACGCCATCCATTTCAGATAAATACACTAATGATTATTACTAATCATTTTCGAAACTAGAGATTATCTCTAGCACAGATATAAACTTTAAATCTCAGTTAAAGATTAATATACCTGATTTTTTAAATTTACATACACGGAGTTATTCACCTTTCTCTGTCCCGTATGTAATCTCAGAATATATCCTTTTTATATATAAAAATTAAAAATATATTTTAATTATCAAACTGCATTATATTGTTTTATAGTATTATTTTTATTATTACTCTATTAGTCTGAGCAATGTCAATCCATGGTATTGCTCACATTAATAAAATAAACAATGTAATATAGTTGATATTAAAACATATTAAAAAATATTTATATAAAATAATAATACATGAGTTATCAACAGCAGTTAAAAATGACAACATTGTTTAAAAAAGTGTGTTACAACAGTTACTTTTACCAGCTGTTGATAACACATGGATTATTACTTCATATAAATATTATTTAAATATATTTTTTATTATCAAGTACATTCCATTTTGTTAATCTAATAACATGAGCAAAGCTGCAGGTACAGATACTACATATATAAATCAGTCCATAAACATATCGAAAGAATTATTTAAAAAGTTTTAAAGCAACTTGTCTTTATTCTTGAAAAAAAAATTAAAGAAAGAATATTTTAAAAAGTCTATAATGATTTATTTAATCTCATCTAAAATTTCAGAATTGTTTTATTTACTGAGTGTTGGTATATTATTTAAATGTAGGAAGTTATCAAATATAATAATCAATTAACGAAACACTTTATTACTTTTACAATGTTTTATTATCCACCCTTTCCTTCAGTTAACAGTTTCGATTGCCCCAGAAATCTTCTTCAGAGTCTTATATCCCCTCATCTCATTGTTACAATCAACTTTTAAAAATCAAATATATTTGGAATAAGAGTGTGTGAATGTTATTGGTTGATTATATCTTAATAGATTTTTTATTTATTATTAATTTATTAAACTATATATAATCTTAGAGTCATGAGTCCTTATGTTTTTCTCAGATTAGATCCATCAAAAATGAAAAAGAATGGAACTATATGAAAAAGTGGTTAGTGTTTTCTTTAGCTTAACCAAGATGTGGTAGATATTATTTTATTCCTCTGATTAATGAGTTGGTGACCACATTGTATTATATTACTAAGAGTATCAAGGATATATATAATGCAAAGCAAAAAATTTTCCAAATAAATATAAATAGTTATCATTTAATCATGGTAATCTAAATAACATATTCTCCTTCCTGCTTTCATTATACTTATTGGAATTTTTGTTGAGATTTGTATTTCTGATTTTGCACTTTATATAGTTATCATCATCAGTGTAGCATCTGGGGTAAAATACCATTAAACTCTAATCCCTCCATATTAAAAACATTCAGATTCATATAAATAATGTATCAATTTGTCATTATTGATTGTGCTATATATTTATCATTATCCTCAGTGGATGATATTTTAATATTATTTTCTCTCATTTTTAAATTCAATTACATTTGGCATATTAACATTTACATTTATTTTATTATCTTTGTTAAGACGATTGCAGAGATATACTTGTATTTGAATGGAAGTGGCCTCGATGGTGGCAATTATTTAAAGTCCAAATATCAAAAGTACAAATCACAGCATTAATTCCAATAATCAAAATAAAGGGGAAAAGAAGAATTTGTTTGAATGATTAAAAGACAAATATTTACATTTGCATTGTATGTACCTACTTTGTTTTATATATCTAAGACATAAGACATAGAAAGTAATGTTGTTGCATATTTATTAAGTTTTAAAAAAAACATCATTCTACCATACCCACTTTTTAATAGGGTTGATTCTTTTTCATCCAATCAGAAACATTGTCTTATAATTATAAAATAGATTATAGAGTATAATAAATTAATAATAAAGCAAAAAATCTAATAAAATATAATTAATCAACAATACCTATCTTTACCATAGATATAATTAAAATACTTCCAAAATATAATAATTATATTTAAATAATAATATAGTAACACTCATTAAGTTAGAATCTTTTCCTATTACACTTCTTGTTTAATATTCAAAAATTTATCATCACTCATGCTGTCATTAATGTAGTATTTATTTATTGACTACGATTGCTTAAATCCGATATTTTTGAAATATTGTGCAAACCATACTAAGACTTGGACATGCATACTGATGGTAAAAAAACAAAAACAAAAGAAAAACATCTGTTTTACATATCACTTATTTTACTAATGATCTAATAATTGAAATTGTAAGATCTTGTTAATTATTTATTAGTAATGTAATAATCAGGAAAACATTATTCATTATCATCATTTTCAGTTATAGTTGAATCACTGCAGGATGATTATCTATCCAAGTTCAATCTAGATCTTTTATAATCTCTTGGGATCGAGTTTAAGATTTTAACTGTCCATCTATTGCCCTCTCTTCAGGCAATACATTATAGTCATCTCCACTTCAGGATTTTAATTATTTTAATAATATCAGAAACACCTGTTTGTTCTCTCACAAATATATTTCATTTTTGATTCCTTCATAATAGTCTCAGATCTATTAGTAAGAACTGGTAAAACACATTTATTAAAAACTTTTCTTTTCAAACTAACATATTTCCTTTTTAATATTAAGTTATTTCTCCAAAAGCACTCTAGCCAAGTTTATTTCTATAATTAATTCCATCTATTATGTTTCCACATGTATAAATAATTTACGATGTTTGTAGTTGTTAATTTCTTCTAATTCAACATGGTCAAAGAGAAATGTAAATAGTCATATGTGTATGTGTGTGCTGAAAATCAGATATATTAATCTTTAACTTGGATTAAAGTTTATATCTGTGTTAGAGAAAATCTCTAGTTTAATAAATGATTAGTAATAATCATTACGTGTTTATCAAAAAGTTTATAACGTAAAAGTTGGGTGTTGAGTAAATTGATGCTTGAAAATAAAAATGAGACAATTTGCTCTACATAAATAATCTTCATGTAATAAAGATATATATGAGAGCTGATGACCTGGTCCAACTGATGAGTGCTGGTTCAGCACGAAATACATCTTGGGGGTTATTTGTCTTTTAATGTATCTTTATTTATATGAAATTATTTATGAAATAAAAAAGAATGAAGAAATATGGAAGTTGTCTATCTATAAAAATGATCAATCTTTATTATTATTATTTTTTAAAAAATCTATTGAACATTACTTTTGTCTTTTTAACATTTATTTTTAGTCCTGTTTTCTTACTTTCATCTGATAACTTTTGAAACATTTCCTGAAGCATTATTTGCAAAGACAACCACATCATATGCAAAATCCAGATGACTTAAATAATTTTTTTTTACTATCAATCCTTTAGCTTTCCATTTTAATTAATAAAATACTTTTTGCAAAATGGTTATAATTTTTTTTTAGAGATATGGAGTAATCCTGTCATGCACTTGTCTCAATGTTAATCTTCCTAGTATCATTATGTAATCTAATTGTTGCTGTTGCATTTTTATTAATATTTTTCAAAATATGACAATATCTTGGATCTATACCTTGAGGATCAAAAGCTTTAATGATTGAAGAAATGCTTATAGAATGAAATGCCTTTTCATAATCTACAAATCTAAAGCGTAATAGTAACTCATATTCATTCATTCTTTCTATAACTTCTCTCAATACTTGAGCATAATCCACTGTATTATAACTACTTTTAAATCTGTCTTGTTTTTTTTTGGTTGGTTAAAATCTAATGTTTACTGTAGATGAGTTATAATTATCTTAATAAAAATTTTGTATAGAACTGATAAAAAAAATTGATGTCTGTAATTTCTAATATCTTCTTTATCACTTTTAAAAATATAAATATTACTACTATATTCTTTCAATCGTCTAGTGTATCTTTAGCATTTAGACAGTTGGTATATAACTTCATGAATAATTTTTCTATTTCTTTACCATTTTTTTAAAGATATCAATTATTACCTGGAGCTTTTCTCCTTCTTCATAGATTTGATTGCATGTCTCACATCTTCATTTAAATGCTGGGCAATTCAGAAAATGTAGTAATCATAGAGAATACTTTGTTTTCTTGTTCTTTGTTGTTATATGATTCTTTATCGAACTTTTGACACATTTCATTATGTGTTCTCTTTTTTTAGTAATAATTTAATCTTTTCTTTTTATTGCAGAATTACGTTTCCTACTAATTCCAAGATATTTTTATTCTCTAATATAACTTGCCTTATCAATTCACAATTGCATTTTTTAATATTATTATTAATTCTGTTTCATGCTATTTTACAAATCTTATATATTTTAAATCTTTCTTCTCTTCTTCAAAATTTATTGGTAAATTGCCTCATTTTTGTACTAGCTATCTTTGTTGCAGTTCTTAATAATATATCAGTTATCTTTCTATTGATTTCATTCAAATCTGAACCATCTTTAATATCTATTCATATTTTAAAATGATTTACATGTTACAATTTAAGTTCATTCCATTTCTTAAAGTTAGGAATATCAACCATGAATATATATATATTTAATAATTTTTGTCTCTGCTTTTCAATTAACAGAAATCTTCCTCTCACTAAGAGATGATCACTTCCTATGTTAAATTTCTTACCATTACAATCTTGAAATACAAATATTCATTGTACCTTCATTTGTATGCTTTATATTTATTTCTATGTAGCATTTTTTCAAAGATAATAATAATAAACAATCTTTTTCTGTAAACTTCACAACTCGGTGTCCTCTCCTATATCTATTACATAAACAATTTCCCTCTCAGCACTTTTATTTTTCAATGTTTATCAATTCTAGCATTAAAGTTTTCTATGGTATTTAAAAAATGTTTGTTGATCTGGTATTGGGGTGTAAACTTGATGTGTATTTGGTATTTTTCATTAAGTTGAATAAATAATCTTAGCACTCTGTCTGATACCATTAGTCTTCACAATGTTATTCTTAACCTTTTATATATAATGAATCCCACTTCATTTGTGCTTCCAATATTTATGCATTTATAGTAAAGCACCACTTTTATAAATCAATTGTCTTTTTCACCTTTTCTTCTAAGTTCACAAAATCCAAAAATGTCCCATTTAATATTAGACAGTTGTTTTAATTTTTGCATTATTCCTTTATTTGAAAGTGATCTGCAGTTGTAAATACTTAAATAAATGATTATCATAAAATAACAGCATGGGTCAATCAGGGAATTGTTATCTACCTCCACCTTTGACCACCAACTGCTCCTTTGCTGATGACTTCATAGCCTCCTGGGCCATAATTAGATTTTGTCTGACAGGATTGTAAATATTTATTTAAAAAGTTTGTACACACACAAATTTATTCTGTCTTCAAGAAATCTCAATTAATATTTTAACTAAGACCTATAAAGTAAAAGAAAATAAAGACCACAGTGTTTTATAATTTTAAAATGAGAAGTAAAATGCTAATAAACTCACCACACTGGTTGATGTATGGTGAAGAGCAGCCCAATCCACATTTGTAACCTGTAAGAATAATCATGTAATAATATAAGCTGTAGCAGCAAGAACATATGAGTGAACATTAGAAATTTTCCCTTCTTGGTTCCTTTAAGGTCTCAAAAAAGATTTTTCAGTCAGCAGCAGGATTTTTTTTTTAAAGCCACAAAGATTATTAAGACAATTTAAACATCAAATACATAATATACGTTATATATAAAAATAAAAAGTAGAAATATATCAGTCATTTTATGGATAACAATTCTGATAACCATGAAATCATTTCAAATTTATTCCAAATTCATTTTTATTTTTACCACTATACTGATAAAAGTAATTCTTAATGTGTTTTATTAATATGAATATCCCTCAAATAAATTTAAATATAAAAGTTTCTGATAAGCTGAGATTAAACATATGTTGTTCAAAAAACTGAAATACTTTAAAGCATGTAGGCTGTTTTTTTTTTTTTTTTTTTACAAATTCTTAATAAAATCTAGAAAATCAGATATAACTTTATTTTCAATAGCAAGAATATAATTGTCTAAAAACTGCTTTAAACTATACATATACACATACTTGACAGATCTTTGAATAGAATTTTGATACAGAATTAAAGTTTTAATTTTTTTCCTCTATATAGTTATATTTTAAGAATCAGCTTTTATCTTTTTTAACCAGCTAAAAATGTAAAAAAGTTTTAATATATTCAATAATTTTATGTTGTTCTTTGGAACAATCTAGCTTATTGAGAACAAATAATAATTTAAAAGATACTGGTAGATTTCACAAATGGTGGATAGCAAAATGACCTTCAGGTATAAAGGCTAATTGTGAATAACAAATAAACAGTGCCTAACCCAAAACTTCTGTGACCTTGTAATATAGAATTTTGACTCACCAAAGGCTAGGTATTTTCAATAGGAAAGCATCTTTTCTGTTTCCCTCTTTTCCTTCTTCAGTCAAATTATTATAGGTTCCTAATATCTTGAGGCTTTCATATCATTGAACATCTTATTTACACAACATTTCTGACTCCGATACATTTTTTAGCTCAAGCCCTTAAGAATTAAGAAAGCAATGATGGAAACAAGTTTAGTAGGCTAGCAAACCTTCACTAATGAGTCATTGTGGGAAGAATTTTCAGCTGCAAAAATTATATATTTAGGCAGCTCTATTTAGAGAATAAGTAGCAAGAAAGTGAAAGGGCCTAGAAAATGTGATCTAAAAATAGTCTGTCATATGTAGTTTGCTATGTTAGTGTGCCAAACAGATTATTTATTTCATTGGAAGAAATAGTAATAGTGATAATAATATCAGTAGTGGTGGTAATACTAAAGGTAAGTTTTATAATTATAATTTTTTTTTAAATATAGCTACATGGAATGTGCGAACTATTGAGAACTGCACTGGTAACTAAAGAGCTGTCAAAATTTAAGATTGATATAAATTGCTCTTAGTGAAACTCATTTTTTGGAGGAAGAAAGTTTAATAGGTTAGATAGATGAACAGAAGTTTTTTTAGAAAGGCAGATCACTCATTGAAAGAAAAATGCAACAAATCTACTTTAGTATCTTCTTTTGTTTAAATTCTTCTTTGTATCAATGAAAGGCTACTGTTAAACTTAACATCTATGCTTCAACCTTAGATTCAGAAAGATTAAAATTTTCTTCTTGAAGACTTTAATGTATGTGTTGGTATAAATAATAGTCTTTGCCCAAAACTTATTGAAAATAGTGGTATTGGTGCTGTAAATTGAAATAGTTTGTAATAATTGAATTTATGTATAACACATGGGTTGACTATTACAAACATTTTGTTTAAGTGGAAAAACTACTATAAAGAAATATGGATGGATCCACACTCAAATCAATGTCATTTAAAAGTTTATTTTATAGTTAGGAGTCAGAATACAAGAGAAGTTCACATTATGCAAGCATTTACAATCACAGATTGTAGATTAGTATGTTCCAAAATTAAAATGATAAAATGCATTAAAAGTAGATACTCTAATTATATTTAACAGAAAAATTGATGTTCATTCTTTAAAAAAATCTGCTTCAAGTACTAAATGTCAACATCAATTAAACACTAAAATTTTTAATTTGGATTTTTAGGACTGTCACATTACTGATGCATAGATCTCTTTTAAGGATGAATAAATCTGTTCTTGGTTCTTTAAAAAGAAGAATCATAATTAGTTTTTTTTAATAATGATCTTATTATTAGTGATTTAATTAAAAGAAAAATGTAGCAATTTCTACTTGCCAGAATAATAGATTAAATATGGAACTTTACAATAAATATAAAGATTTGAAGACACAAGTCCAATGAATAATAACAAGGTTTACAAATAATTAGCATATTGAAACTGCAAAGATGATAGTGACAATTATTGATCATAGTAATCTTAAATCTTTTTGTGATGCATTTAATATACAAAATTAACAAAGCGTATGACACACTTGAATGAGAAGCTATAAAGATTCACAGAAATTATTACATGCTAAGTGCTTTCGAGGCCTTTTGCCTCATATTCTTAGTGGTACTGTGAGCTGCAGAATGAAGAGATAGGGCAAGGAAACAAAACAGTATGCAAAGCATTTAATGCAATATATATGGACCTGAGAAATTGTATCACAATTCTATTAAATACAACAATGACACTCATATATGATGACATTTTGAATAGGTAGAAGAAATATTTTGAACATCTTTTGAATAACATTACAAATACTGGGATAATAACTTTTATCAATATATCCATTTTATCTAATAATTATAGATTAAGACAAAAATATCCAGCATTGTGAAGTGAAAATGTTCTTTGTAAACTTAAAAATAGAAAAACTGTAGATCCTGATGAAATAGGCTTCAAAAATATTGGAATTTTTTATGAATGTATAAACTCATGAAATTGGGTCACCTGATCATAGGATGATTTTATTGTTCTAAAACAAAGAATATCACGATTATCCACTTCAGCAAAGTTATCTACAAGAATTTGTAGAATAAGTTGCTTCCAATTATAAGTAAGTTGTTATCAGAGTTTCATTGTGGTTTTAGAGAATCAAGAAGCCATATAGAGATAGTTTTTGTTGCCAGGAAAGTATCGGAAACAAAGGAACAATTTATATATTGCTTTTACTTATTTAGTTAAGACATTTGATATAATTAATAGAACCAGTGTATGACATTGCTTGAAATTAATTGGTTCTTCAAATTTATTTATACTATATAGCTTCTACATGGTAGAAAAAATAATTTTATTACTACAGATAAAAAATATGAGATATTTTAAATTAAAATGAGTGTTAAATAAGAATGTTCATTCAGTCCAAAATTGTTTTTAATTTTTATAAAAGTAGTCCTTTGAATTTTTTATAGGTGCCTCAATCACTCGAGGATCAAAATCAAAATACGATACAGATTTATGGTGGAATGTTTAATTTGAACTGATTGAAAATAAGAACTTTTTCTCCTTTGATTCTAGATTTACAGTTTGCTGATGGCTATTCTATTTTTTTTACTTCAAAAAATGATTTACTGAATATTCTTGATGGTTTGAATGTTACATATAAAGGTTTTGCTTTATTAATTTATACTCATAAAACTAGTTGGTTATCAACTTATGATGGAAGAAAAATTCTCAGCAACTTTTAGTTGGATGATTATCAACTTGAAAATATAAACTAGTTAAATATCTTAGTAGTTTTATAAGCAGAAAAGTGGATTTAGATGTTGAGGTATAACACAAACTGTAATATGCTACTACTGCTTTTAAAAAATTAAAAGATAAGAGTATTTCATTATAGAGAAATAACTATTGCAACTAAGATAGCAGTTAGTCAAGTGTTGTTAGCCGAGAGGTCATCGCATCCGACTTGCAAGCGAGTAGTTGGTTGCAGATGGTTGTGAGTTCGCATCCTGGCTGATGCCATGATATATGAGAAAAAAAAAAAAACTAAGATAGAAGTGTGTAGAATTGTTATTTTACCTACTTTATTATATAAAAAGTAAAACTTGGACACCTTATTGACACAATATAAAAGTATTAGAAAAGTTTTATTTAAAGATATTCTATAAATTTTGGAAAATACAATGGCATGATTGTAAAAACAATATGTTTTTCAGCTTGCTGGATGTGATAGAATTAAATTCACTACTATAAAATCAACTTTTCATTGGACTGAACATGTAAAACGAATGAACAATGGAAGATTTTCTGAAAGTATGTGTTATGTTGAACTTGAACATGGTTTTTCATGGGAGAAATGTGCCCTGTCTGTTTTACAAGAACTATCCCAAAAACGTTATAAAAAAGTGCAATGTCAATTGTTTCTATTGGAAAGATATAACAGAGAATAGAATATATTGAAGATTTATAATTAGACATGGTGTTGAAGCATTTAAGAAAAAAGTTTTCTTTTAAAGAAATTAAAAGATGGAATCATAAGATATCAAGTAAACAAAAAAATGGATGACGAATTCTATATGAAAATATTTGTGACTTCATCACAGATTAGTTTGTATAATCACAAAACTCATTTCTAGAAAAGGTTTTTTCCTCTTTCTCCTTTCTTTCACTGCCCCCCCCCCCCCTTGGGAGGTGGAATGGCCATACTTATTTAAAAATGGCTATTTGTTATTATTTATTACCAGTTTTCATATTAGGTGATACTCAAAATATCAATATATTATCAAAGCAACTTACAAAACCCAGATTGACTATATAATTCTGAGCTGCTGAAGATTGGACGTTTTCATTAATTATTAATGCAATGATAAAACTTTTTTTGGTAAGAACTTGTATTTATTATTAATAATAGTTTTACAATAAAAAATAGACTATGATATTTAAAATAATTATGAAATAATTGCAATTTAAAAACATTTAAAAATAATATCTTTTGTTGTTAAAATAATGTTATTTACATTAAAAAAATATTCGTTTGTTTAAATTTGTTTATTCTATCTACTGATTGTATAGATTAAAATAAAGAATTTTAAGGACAACAGCTATAAAAATATATCATTAACAGTATTGGGGTGATGATATTTCTGCAGGTTTGTACTTGCCATCATCTAAGTAATCAAAAATATACGAAGACTATCATAAAGTCCGTTTTTTTTTTTTAAAAAAAATAAACATTATTGTGCTTAGCCGACTTTTTACAAGTCGTAGATGTAGCATAAATTGGAAAGTGAAAGTAGGTGTATAGATTATATATGCTGCTATTGCTAATTTACATAAAATTTAAATATGAAAATTATTTAGGGAGAATAGGTCATCTGTTTGAGAGGGACACGCCATGCTTCTTTAATTTTTCGTTTAAAGTCGATGTTAACAAATGAAAGAACAAAGGGATGACATCTGTATTTTTTCTAGCTTTATTATATAGATATGTATGTTGGGCTATATGTGTAGAGAGATCATTTCTTTGTTCCTTCATCTGTTAACATCGTAAACTCTGAACGCAGTGACTTTAAACGAAAAATTAAAGAGGCATGGCATATCTCATATGACAAAAACTCTTATCAATAGAAAAGAATCACGCATGTCCGTTTCTAAAAGATGGCCTATTCTGCCTAATTTATTTTCATATTTAAATTTTATGTAAATTAGCAATTTCAGCATATATATATACACCCATTTCCACTTTCTAATTTAGGCTATGTCGTATATTTATGATTATATTAGTTTGTGTTAAAGCTTATACTTTCGTAATTACATAATCTAAGTAAGAAATATCTAGCAAAAGTATAGGTATAATAGTATTGTTAATTACACGCAGATGAACCCAGATAATTTAGCATTAATTCTAAACATATGCACACACATATATAATTATTATTTTGAAACATGAAATAATTATCAGTTCGTCTTTAGAAAATTTCACAATTGGATTATCTGGTTGAATAATTTTTTCAAAAAATGAATATCGAAGTAATCTTTATATAATGAGATATTTGAAATAATGGCATTCTGACATCAGATATTTGTTAAAAATACGGAAAATATTTTTTAATAGTATATAATGTATTGATGATTTTATGATGATGTATGTGTAACTATATATATATATTTACGATTAGAATAAATAATATTAAAAAACATTTAAAATCCATATATGTATTAGATAAAACAACCTTTAAAAAAATTTCTGAAGTGCCTTTTCAACAACTTCTTATATTAAAAAGATGACCTTACTCCAACTTTGCCAATTGAGTGGTGAGGATTTGAATGTTTTTTCACCATTACTTTACCCTCTAACAAAAATAGATATCAATTTATTGGTCGATGTTGGGTGACTAATTGAATTGGCTATGGATTGATTATCTAAAAAAAATCCTAACCTTATTTATAATATGAAAAAAATTTTAATTCCTATCCAGCTTGACTTTGAACCAGATTTTAATATGACAGAAGATGCTTAATAAACATGTGTAAATTTATGAAATAACAAACTTAAAAAAAATATTTGAAAAAAAAAAATGCTGTTATTTTCTAATATGTATGAAATTATTTCGGGGATAAATTATAATGTTTAATAATTATATCCTCATAGAAGTCCAACTGGTGAATATAGGTTTGGAAAATCCTAAATGTCTAACACAATTTTGATATTTTCATTTACTGGCTATACTGTAGAGTTTTTTTTTTTTTTAATAGAAACCAATTTTGAATTTTGTCTTTCTTCATCTTTTCAGAAAAGTCTGTTTATTTGTTAACTAAAATCTTGTTATAAATATCTTATATTTTTAAATTTGCCCATTAGTTATTTAAAAAATAGAGAGAATCCCAAGTTTATTCTAAGGTTCAGGAATTTCATTAATCAGAAATTTATTACTTAAAGAATATGTTTATGTTTTAATATTATAATTATAACATATGGGGGATTTGAACCCAGACTTTCAAGCTCCCTTCAGCTATTCAGTCTTTCTTATACAACCAATACACATGACTACACACATGTGAAAAAGATAAATGATCTCCAATATATGTAATGCTGAACCAGCACTCACCAATTGGTCCAGATCATAATTTCCCATATATATATACTGTATGCTTGATTTATAATAAAATAGAAAATCTGCAATCTACTCCATCCTCCAACTCTTGAGCCACCCATACCATTGAAAATCTGATGATTAAAATGCCAAATCCCTTGTTAATGCCAACATTTTTGTAATTCCTATGTTAACTTTAAATCAATCTGACACCTCATGTATAGGGCATTGTCCATTTGCATGCACAAAAGTGGGATGGGCAGGATACAGGCCAAATTTTTAATATTTAAATACAAAAATAATTAACATACTTGAAGTTTAGGACACCTCATGTATAGGGCATTGTCCATTTGCATGCACAAAAGAGGGATGGGCAGAATACAGGCCAAATTTTTAATATTTAAATACAAAAATAATTAACATACTTGAAGTTTAGATGTAATATAGGGGATTTGAACACAAACTTTTAAGCTTTTTTTATGTATTTAAATGGACAAGGTCCTTAGAGTTAACATGGACATGACAATAATATTGGTATTAACAAAGGATTTGATAATTTCACTATCAGATTTTCAATGATCTGGATGGCTGAAGAGTTAGAAAATGGAGTAAATTGAAGCCTGTCCATTAAAGTTTGAAGATTTTCTATCTTAATTATAAACTTAAAATTAATGTTATTTTTTTTGTTGACATTCATTAACATGTGCTGATTTTTTTAACATTTCTTTTTTGCTTTATTATTTTTGGAAATATGATTAAAATTTGGAATCTTTCATTGGAAGAACAAGATGCAGTAGAATATTTTCAAAATTATAGCATAAGGCTCACCTGAAAACTATGTGATGATAGCCATGATATTATGCATTATGTGTGAACAGAGAAGCAACAATGGTGTCATGTGTGAACATATTCTAATATATTTCTCAGCTTATTTTCAAATAAAATCTGTGTTTAATCATAAATCTTGTCAAAAATTGAATATTTCACAAATATTTTGCAAAAATAGTCACAAATACATAAACAAACTACTGAAAAATAGTTTTTCATTTTCAAAATGAAAGTAAAAGAATGAACACTCTCAAAAGTTCTTGAAAATTAAGCCTGAGAGAAAAATATCAAGTAATAGTGTTTTCAGCTCACTTGTATTAAATTCTCCTTATGACATTGACATCTTCAGATTTGTAAAAAAATTAATGAATCGATATTTATTTCAATTCCATTTTTTTCTAAAGAATACAATATTGGCAAATGAGTGTTAAAGATAGCCACAATAGAGTGAATTTAAGCTGAAGTTATTGAAGCGCTATGAGTTAACTGCAATCTTGTGGAATGTTCAATGAATAGATTATATCCTTTCAATAGTAAAATCAGTGATTTATAAAAATATCAGCAAAAAAGCTTTATTGACTTGTTTTATTAAAGCTATAAATAATTAATGAATATTGCATTTATAGACTTAGTCAAAGTGCATTTCTATAAAAAAAATGAAACAAAAAAAATAAAAAATAAAATGGCAGACTATTTTCTGACATTTGCT
This sequence comes from Epiperipatus broadwayi, assembly GCA_028023455.1. Lineage (NCBI taxonomy): Eukaryota > Metazoa > Onychophora > Udeonychophora > Euonychophora > Peripatidae > Epiperipatus > Epiperipatus broadwayi. The sequence continues at coordinate 1,244,948 of JAQFVV010012404.1, read as the reverse complement.
AGCAAAGCAAAAAAATTCAAAATTTTATTTGTTAGGTTTTTTTTTTTTTTTAAAAAAAAAAAGCTTTGATAACATAACATAAAATGCATCAAAAATAATTTTAAAATGTATAGCTATAAAATATTTAAAATTATTATTTACAAATAAAAACGCAGTAATTGTAATGTATTATTTGTCTTTTTTAGTTATAAGTTTTATTGCTATTATTTTTATATCAAAATTTTTATCATTAATGTATATTTTGAGTTTATAGTAATGAGTTTAATTTTTTCCCATAAAAAACCATTATAATTGTTTATTTTTTATATAAGATTCTTGTTTTATAAAAAAAAAAATTGGGAGATCAAATGCTCTTGTTGTTCAGATAAAACTGTACTAAAATTATCTGAGTTGAAATAGTAAACTTTTATAAATTGTTTTGATCTTTTACTCTCTAACATATTGCTATTATATAATTGATTTTTAGCTTCCTAATGCAAGGTTCTGAGATATCTCTAGAAGCTTCTTATAAATGAATATGATCATTTCAAAATAAAATTTCTTCTGCAATAAATTTTTTTTTTTGAAGGACTTCAATGTCTTACCCAAAGTTATATCTTTTTAACATAATTTAAAAAAAAAACAAACAAATTTTAAATATAAACACAAATATATCTATTCCATCAGTTAAGATATCAGATCATTATTTATTTTTTCTGTTTTTAATAAAGTAAATTTTAAATAACTTTTTATAATGTTATAATAATGTAATTGTAATAAAATCAAATCAGGAGTGTGTGAAGCACTGGAGAGAGAAGCTAGAATGAGAACAAATTATATGACTATAAAATAATCAACAGCTTAGTGCTTTCAAGGTGAGTTGCCTCATTTTCATCACAATAATAATAAAAAATAAATAGTGCAGAAAAGAGTATTAATGACAATATACAAAATACATGCAAATTCTCTATGTAGCCCAGTGTTTGGAGATAGTGAAACAGGTGGTACTTCTGTTAATAGAGTTTTTATTACGAGTAATAAAATATGCCTCTTGAATTTTTTGCTTGCTATTGTTTTTCTCTATGCATACTATTTTTGAGTTAGATGGTTCAAATGTATGACTGGTCATTTTTGAATGTTTAAAAAATATTGATGAGTTGTCATTATTTTTTGGGCTCTATTGTATGTGTATCTATGTTGAGCAGTTCTGTTAATTATACTAGCTTTGGTCTCACCATAGTAAATGGCTCGGCATCCAGGTTGAGAGCATGAGATGCTATAAATGACATGGGAGGTTTGAGTGGGGTCAATTTTGTCTTTGGAGTTGTTAATAAGGCAATTGGTGCAAGAAGGTATATGAAAACTGATTTTAAATTTGTTAGATAAAGATTTAATTAGTTGGTTAGAGATTTTAGGGATATGTGGGAGGTTAATATATGGCAGGTTGAGGTCTTTATTGTTGTTTGAAATTTTCTTGTAGAATTGTTTGATTTTGTTGGTAATGGTAATGTGTTTGAAGCCTGTCTGTAATAAATACTTGATGTAGAGATAGATGTTGTCTTTTCTGTCTGATTCGAATTTGCATAATTGCATATTTCTGTATAAGAATGCATTTAGGCCTGTGAATTTGTGAAAGCTTGGAGAATTGAAATTAGGTGGATAAAGCCTCTGATTTCAAGGGGCTTTATAATCATAGAATAATTTATAGTTCTTTCTGTTGGAAGTAGTCATAGGTCCATATATGTTAGACTCTTGGGGTCATCTTCAACTGTAAAATTAGCAGTTAAATTGGTGTGTTGTTGGATTTCTTATATAATGCATGTGGTGGTATGTTTAGTTGCTGTAATAAATATGTCATCTACATACCATGTATATATAATATCAGAGAAATCAGCTTGATATTTTTTTTTTTTACAAATAATGCTTTAGAGCATCAGGAAATGTTGCAAGAGATATCAGATGAAATAGATTTTTTCAAAATAAGAAAATAAAGATTAATAATGATGAGTCAGAAGTTGAAAACTATAAATACCTTGGTCAAATTATTACTACAGATGAAAACACAATGGATTGCTTTTGGCAGAAATAACCTAATATTAAAAAATATGCCTATGTAACAATATGTTGAACTATTCTCATTATCTATCATTAAATGTTGAATATATAGAAAATTTTAAACTTTATTTAAACTTTTCAAATACAAACAACTTATTAGTAATAACACCCAAATAGACAATACAGGTTAGTAATTACACAACATTTTAAGTAATATTATTCTCCACTCATCTTCAGGTGTTTCTGGCCTGACCAGTGACAATAGTATCCCAGTGTGGCAATACATAATGTATGGAAACCTCTAAATTGATACTGCTCTTAAAAAAGAATTAATAAAAAAATATTTGAAGGATTTAGAAGTATTTGAATTAACCCTCACAAATAAGTTTATAAAAATTCTACTATATGTTGCCATTGGCAGAATGATTCAGTTGGTATCAAGAATCTAAAGGTGTAAGTTTAACTCCTATGCTTATATTGTCACTAGCCAGGACAGCAACACTTAATGTGAGTGGAAAATAATACTATTTAATACATTATGTAATTACTAACCTGTGCTTTCTATTTGTGTGTCATTACTAATAAGTTGTTTGTATTTGAGAAGTTTAAATAAAGTTTAAAATTTTTTATACATTCAACATTTAATGATAGATTATGAAAATAGTGCAACATATTATCACATCTAATATACCATTATTATAAACCTATGTGTTTAAAAAGAAAAGTTTTAAATAAATGTCTGTTTCCAGTTCTTACTCATAAATCTGAAACTCAGAAACTTGGCAAAAGAACAATACAGAGACTTCAGATCACCTGATGAAGTATGGAAAGATGCATGTTACAAGTGACAAAAAGAGATCAAAAACAAAATACATAGGTAAGAAAACTATCAAGTGTTATTAACAATATTTAAAGAATTAAGAGACTGGAATAGAGTTGGGCTAGGCATATTACTAGAAAAGATAATAACAGATGGACAGTTGAAATCTTAAACTGGATTCCAAGAGATTGTAAATAACCTAGAAAAAGACCACATGTGAAATATATGGATGAAATAAGAAAGTATTCTGGTATGATGTATAGAAGAGAGGTTAGAGATTGGAGAAGATGGATTGAAGTTGGAAAGACCGTCATCCTGCAATTGATTGATAATGATTGAAAATAATGATGATGAATGCTATTATTATTATTTATACACAAAACATCATATAACATATTTTAATAATCTTAATTTTTTTATATTAATAATTAAGACTCCATTTAAAATCAAATCAAGATCTTTGACAAAATTATTGAATTAACAACTAAGGGGGGTTACCAGATTACTATTGTTATTATTTTTAGTTCTGCAAAATTAATTTAGAATAATCAGACACAGAGAACAATAATAATTTTTCTAAATTAAACTTATGTAGCTTTTCTAAAGATAGTTTTAAATATTAATAATATTACAACATTTCTTTATCATAATTTGCAATGAACCTTTATATAAGGATTCAATTTATATCCTGCATTTTGATTTCTAATCAAATATTTACTATTACAGTCTTAAAAATAATAAAACTTTTTTAAAAATAATCCATCACTTTTTCAAGATTGTATAGTCAAATAATGGCTGCCATTTTATAAGATTAATGATGTTATAAGATAGTAATTTCATTAGCACTATGTCTTCTAAAAATAAAATGGTGATATTCATGTTAAAATGTGCAGAAGAGTTTATTCATTTTATGGTATACACTATTGTTTTGATTATAAAATTAAAATAAGATTAATTTACTTTAATTTTCATCCAGTGACTATACAAAACATTAGTGCTTTCATTTATGGCATATCCAAAATAAACAAGATTTTCATCTTTAGAGATTATAAGATTAGGAAAAACCATGAGTTTTATTCAGTACAGTAAGTAAACATGCTTTGATCACATACAACAACAAAGTCTATTAATATTTAGTTGTAAAATACATATATTAGCTAATCTATATTCATTCAATCAGTTTTACAGATTAAAATTATTAAAAATGTTATTTTGCCTGTGGCAAAAATATGACAATCATAATAGTCATCATAATTGTAAGTTTTGAAAAGAAAAGATTTTATACAGTATGCAGCTAATAATCAATTTTATATGATTAATGATTACTAAACATAAGTTTAAAATACCATTTACTTTTTCAATTTTAAATCAATAATCTCATAATTTGTTTGTGACTTATTCAAAATAAAAATCAATTTTATTGTACATATGTTGATAGAAGGAAAAAAGATTTAATTATTTCCATACATTATTTAAACTATAACAATCAATTGTACACTATATTTCTTTAACTACATTTTATTTAATTTTATGACTTAAAAAAAAAAAGCCATGCTGCAAAAAAAATCCAAAAGTTTATTGGTTAAAAATTACAAAAATAAACAAAAAAAATAATTGAACATGAAGTGCATGAAAAATCAATTTTAAAGTGTACATTGTAGTAATTGTAAGAGTTTTAGTAGGATTTCTTATGGAATAGAGGGATGGCAGCTTTTTCCAGTTTTTTTACCACTATTTATAGTCTTTTTTGAATTAAAAACTCAAACTGCTTTGTGGACTATTGACATCTTCAGATATTTTTTGTAACTAATAAATCAGTGAATAATCTACTGTGCATAAGATAAAAAAAAACTCTAACAAACTTAGAAGTTGCTGATTGGTTGACTTTTTTTGAATATAAAAAAACCCATCCATTCTTTTGTCTTGAATTATAAGGGAAAATGTATAATTTTATAATGTATTTAATTATTTATTATTTTTATAAAATATTTTCATTATAATTATTTTAAAAATATATATCTATGTTTCCAGTTAGAAATATATTTATTTCACTTTTAAAATACAAAAAAAACTTGAGTTGTGAAACAGCAGAGATTCTAATTTTTTGCTATAATTTAATAAATATAAATGCAATTTGCAATTTCCAATAAGTATTAAACAGATTTGTTATGACTTTATAATAATTCATTCAGATGTAAAAGTTGAAAGTGATTCAATAAATAATTCGTTAATTTTCTTTTTACAATAGCATTATGTAAAAAAGCACTTAATGTAAAGTCATTGTTGCATTAGGTATTTCACATTTTTATATTTTTTTTATATATTTGGAAATTTCAAAAATAGTTTTTTATAATTTTTATTTATTTATAAACTTAGTTCTGTAATAAATCAAGCCCAATTTTGATTCATAATATTAAATAAAAGTGTTAATCATTAAAATATTGAATTTTTTTAACACAAACCTCATCACTAGGTGTGAGTGAGAAAAAAAATGTGAGAAGGTTAAATTATTTTTTTTACTTAATTTTAAAATATGCATTATGGTTTTTTTTTTCTTTTTGCCTTATTTTAATTCAACAAATCATGATTCGGGAAATATCATTCTGTGGCTATGTAAGAAGCAAAATGGCTATCATTTATAAAAAAAATTACATATAGTCCTTTTTAAATTATAACTAGTAAAATATTGTTAAATAGTATATTTATCCACAGGTTAATATATTTTAAAATAATATGCTACTGTAACAATGTGATTATTTATCAAGCGCACAGGAAGTTTACATCGTTTGGCTATTATACAAACATTTAAGGGAATGTGAAGAAGCTTAAAACTTTGCTCTTTCTAAAAATATGCTAAGTAGAAAGTTTACTCATTAATTAACACTTTTTGCAATTAAGCTTAATTTTTTTAATTGATTTTTTTTTAATTTAAAGCAAATTAATTTTTTCCCTTAGAAACTCATTATAATTACTTTTTTTTTTTAATGTAAAATTTTACTTTATGATCCATTTTGGGAGACCAGTTGTCGTGCTAACTGTGGTAAAGGTGTAATTTATATTTCTTTCATCTTTTTAATCAAATTAAATTAAAAATAAAAAGTAATCTAATGAACTCATTATGTAAAATTGTCAATTACAGCCAGTTAAAAATAATTAAAAATTTTTAAGCCAAATAGTATATTCACTATTCCAGTTCTTAACTTGATTTTTTAAACTTTATCAATATTTAAAAATAAACCGCTCAGTTGTGATTATATAAGAACTGAACGATTTTTTATCACATTTACAAATTTTCATACAGAATACACACACACACACATATATATAGTTTTTTTAAAAAAATTGAATTCTCCTATTGAAGGATAATGTTTAGCACTATCACAGTCGAAGACATAAGACTCTTAAACTAGCGTTTGATTTTAACTTTTTGATAGCTTACTGAATTATGAACTTGATGTTTTTATAATATATTAAGTCTTCCCTAAGGCAAATAGAATAATTAAAAAATGGAATATTATAATTAAATGCCACTTGATTGCTTTCCATCCTCTTAGTACTATTTATTCTAGCATTCAATATTTTAGGGCCACAACATAACTTTAACGAGTACTGAAAATATACATATATAAATACTTATGTTAGCTTGGATGTTTTCTATATATTTGTGTGAATGTTTGCTTCTATGATAAAAATATATATATATTGCTAAGTGTTAATATTATCTTTTTTTAATTTAGAAAGAAATTTCACCTTTTTATTTTATTTTTTAGCATAAATTAATTTTTAAAACGTGTTTTTATTAACTTCTTTTGTTAGTGATATATTAAAAATTCATTTTTTTCAACAACTTGTTTAATACTTTGCTTCTAAAATCAGTAACTAATGATGTGTGTGCAGTCTCAAAAGTCAAATACTTTCTTTTAATCCTTTAATGTTTTTAAGGATTAAGACTTATCAAAATCTTCTATTGTAGAGGATTAATGAGGTATTAAATGATTTTTTATCATGTTAATAAAGTAGGAAGACCTTTTTTCTTTGTAAAAATCGAACAAAGTTAGATTATAAGAAATTCTGCGATACTAAGAATTATAATTTTTAATAAATAAGTCCGATAGTTTTTCGTGATTAAATTAAAATCCAACATTATGAATAAAAGTAAAAAAATAGTAACAATTAAGTGATCTGTAAAAATCTAAAACTAAAAATATATTTTTTGAAAATATATATATATATTGCAGCTTTTAAAAATAAATTGGCTAATAATTTTTCAAGACACGAATACTCTGAATTTTCTTATCAATATACTTAATCGCTTAAAGGAATAAAACATTTAAGTATCACAAGTGGAAGCCAAACGTGAAATGCAGCATTTGTTTTTGTTATTCTTTGAATTTTTTTTATTTTACTTTGATTTTTCTTTTTTGTCTTCTTTCATTTTTTTTACATCTTAATTTTTTAAATACATAAATAAAAGTCCAATGGCAGAGCAGTTAATGCATCTGCACAACCTGAATTTGAATCCAGATTTTACATAAAATCTGGTTATTTTTCCTGTCCCCCAAACAGGCTTAATGGGTTTTTTTTTTTGAATAACTACAATTATAGTCAATCCAGAAAGCCATCCATTTACTGTTAAGTGTAAGGATATGCACTTATTTTAGCTAGAGCATAAAACAAAAATTAACTAAAGTCCTCACCAACAAGTAGCTAACATGATTTGTGACAATGCTTTCTCTTTTACTATTTTTGTTTTTTTTTAAACTGTTGAAGTCTTTGCACTGCACCGAGCTGTTTGAATGTAACAATATGATTTAATCTTATTATTGCACATATGCATGTTACATATTTTGCTTGTAAATAGGTTGTATAACTAGGCAACACATCAATGATGATTAAGTGCTAACTCCTGATCATCTTTGTTGATTATTTATTGCATTTTTAATATATTCTAGCATATCAATTTCAGAATTGCATATTCTGTAACTCACTGACAACTCTAAAACTAAAATGCTATTATAAATTGTTTTAACAAAAGGATCATAAGTTATGACAAACTATTATTGATAACGATTAAGTATTGTAACTTGGTTGTAGTATTAGTGACATTCTACTTGAGTTTGGAAAGAAAAAGTAAATACACACATACATGCGCGCGCACATACATAGATAATACAATGTAAAACATCAATTATTGAAGGATAAAATTAAAAAGAGACCAATATATTTCACTGCCGGTTTATAATAAACACTTCTTTTTCAAATGTGATAGATATGAAATATTTTAACATCTTTATAGTTTTAACAAACTTTAATGTTTAAATTGTACAGCGAAATGTGATTTTGCCTATAAATTAAAGAAAAAAATTTGGTTAAAGTATAATTTTGTAAAAAACGATTAGGAAAACAAAGGAGAAGAAAATGGAAACTTTTGAGACATGAATTTGAAAGACAGAAAAATAGATTGGAATGGCAGAATTAGGAATACGGAAGTATTAAAAAAATACACAAAAAGAGACATCGTTTAAATAAATTATAAAGCAAAAATAAGCTGAGTTGGCACAGAGAGATAGAAAAACTGTGAAGAATATATCTATGGATGGTTAAGTGAAAAAGAGAAGAAAAAAAAATTGATTGATGAATCAAAGAATATTTGTAAAATGAAGTAGAGATAGAAAGGGTTTGGGAAGATTGTCGAATTAATGTGCAGAACTTGCCTTTTTAGCAGATAATTGATGATGGTGATAAGGAACCGTATTGATTGTTTAGCTTAAATGATAACTCATTCAAAGATTATACTATATATACATGATGTCCAATTTTTAAAAAGATTACAGTTTGTTGTCTAGACATATTTAGAAACAAATTATTAATATGTATATTTGCCAGCTGCCACATCAACTAGTAATGTCTTTTTTTTTTTGTCTAACTTTAATTTTGAATAAGTTAATCAATAAAAAATATCCATACTCAATGAAAACTTTATATTGTAGTTAAAAGTTAGAATATAGTTATTTTATGAAAAAAAAAAAAAATCACACATGTATATTTATTTATAAAGTTAACGTAATTAGTATACATTTGATTTGGAATTAACTATAATATTTAACAATCAGAAAGGTTTAAAGAGTTTTATATTATCAAACACAATTAATGATATTAAATACATTAAAATATATAGTGAGAAGGAGATAAAAGGAGAGAGAAAAAGAATCATTATTTTATCCTTAATGGGCACTTTCTGTTGTGAATTGATACATTTTTTTAAAAACTTTGATCTTAACAATATTGTTACTTAAAAAGCTTACAATTTTTCAGATCAACAACAATAATAAAAAAGTTTTATTTTTTGTTAGTATAAACTTCATTTTTTTTTAAGACAGTTTTTCTTTTCTTTTTTTTTCAAAAAAAAAAAAAAAATCTTGATAAATGGGCAAACTAAAACAAATGAAATAGTTTTCATGTCATTTTTTTCTGGAAAACTTAAATATCTTACAATTGAATGAATAATAATCTTCTGAGTTGTGATGTAAGTTTACAAGTTTACAATGAAATCAATTACCACCAATGATGATCAAGGGTTATTGCATATATTAACTTATTTTCTAACATAGTTATTGATAGTTCAGCATATATGTGGAAATAAAATTTTAGTTCATTACAGTATGTTTTTTTAAATACCAACAATTATGAATTGTGATATAAAAAAGTCATTCATTATTGACAACATAATTAAGCAGTAATTAGCTTTTATTTAAATTAATACAAAAAATGTTTTTGCCTAATGAAATATTTACAAAATCTCAAGCAAATGCAAACAATAAATTAAAATTTTATTTTATCAATAAATAACCTTTCATATGTAAGCTGTGTAAATTATGTATATATTGGTAGGGATAGTACAAAATAATAAAGAAAAAGATGCGATGGCTGACAGATTTTTTGGGACTTATTGGGAATCCATGTTGCATTGTGTTTCATTATTACTGTCCGTGAAGCATGAAAATAATGAAATGATAACATTCTTTGAAAGAAAATATAAACAATAAATTTTAAATTATTTTTTCTTAATGAATAATCTAAGATTATTCATTAGTCTAATTACTATTTAATTTTAATTCAGTTAAGTTTTGATTAGTAATATTTTTTAAAATTTCTTTTATTTTTGCAATTTATTGTGGAGTGACATTAACAAGTCCAGAAAAATTATAAATCAAAAAAAGTCCAGAAACAAGATTTGGGATTTTAATAGTATATTACCTGTATATCAACAATATATTATTTTTTGAAAAATGAATTTATCAAACACTATTGGTGGGAGATACCATACTTTTATTTTTATGGTATAAAAGAGTCATTAAAGCAAATGTTAACATGCTAAAATTGCATTCAATGGCCAGCTATTACTAATAATGGTCACATTATTTATCACATGATCTAAAATTATTTATAATAATATTCTAAAAATATATGAATACTAAAAAACATAAAATAATCATATAGTTTATTGTTCAGATATTCATAAGAAGTTTGAGCATCAGGAATGGTAGAACTGGCTGCAGCCTGCAGATCTTAAGCCCTAGGGTTTGCCACACTATTATTGTACCAAACTACACAGAGTATATTTTAAACAACAGCAATTTTCTGTTATACATACTTCTTTTAAAACACAAGTTCATTTATAAATGCAATTAAAATTTACATTTAAAAATATCTGAAAATGTTGAATTAATCTTGTGCTCAAATAATATACAAATTGTTGGTAAGAAAAAAAAAAGTGTTGCACTCAAATTAAAGTTTAAAAATACTATAGTAGCAAGTATGACTCAATTATATTTTATTAATTTATTTCTCTTATGTGGACTTGATTAATATTGTTTGTTATGAGTATTAAAAGATCAATTGTTATATTAGTATAAATAATTATCAATTCATCATCATTATGTAGAAGATCTCCACCAATACTGCTTATAAACAATGCCAATTTTGTAAATCAAATTTTGTAATGGCAGCCTTTTTTTTTACTTCATGATAAAACTTATTTTTAGTAGAATAATTTTTTAAATAAAGTATCTTCAAGAATATTAATGAAGAAATTGAATACTTTTAATAATTTTTTGTTTTCTGAATAAAACTTCAAAATGGAAGTTTAATCTTTAATAATATTATCACTACTCTTTTTGGTCTTTTGGTTACACATTTTAAGAAAACATTTTTTCATCAATTTTTTATCCTTTAATAAAGCAGAAAAAAACTTTTTTGTGATTGAATTTTTTTTTATTTTAGTAGCCCAGTTATGTAGAAAGCAAAAAGTTGTCTTAGAAACACTTGATATGTATGAAGACTAGATCTTGAAAAAATATATATTCTATAAAAGACTATGGAAGTAAAATAAAAATAGAAATAATAAGATTTTGCCTACTTGAATAGTAATTCTGCCATTCATAAGTTAATTTTTTTTGCTTTTGCTGCCATGTTAGGAAAGCCAAAATGAAAAGAAAAATAAACATTGGTTATACTAAGTGCGAAGGATGAGGAAGAGAAAGCTGTCATTATTATTATTGTATCCTCTCTCTGCAATGTCTAAACAAAACATAATTGATACATTTTATAGAAATATACATTTCTGAACTCTTTTTGAATAGGTTTTTTCCTGATGATTATGACTTAGACTCCATTCTATACACCAGAAGTAGTGTTTTATCTATAAAATGATGGTTATAATTTTCGTTATTTATCTTAATATGAATCTTTCCATTCTTAAAGAAAAAGTTTTCCAGAAGCACAAATATTTTCAGATTAGTACAATGAAAATTTGACAACTAAAATATAAAAAAGCTGTAGACAATCTTTAACATATGCTGTATATTGTAACCTATATTTAATTACTTACAAAACAAAATAATAATAAATTAATTAGGATATATCCAGAAATGCAAACAAAGATGGCTATCAAATACACTAATCAAAAACCATAGGTAAATAGTTTTTCCATATTTTTTATTATTCTACAAATTTAAGAGTATAGGTTTATCCTGGACAATAACCTTAATTGGTTTTCTATAATACCACAAAAATCAAAAATCTCATACAAAATCAAGCAATTGTAATGATTTACTATGACAAAAAGTTAATTTGTTACTGTAAGTTTAATTTATATAAAAAATGTGAAAAACATGATTTAAAAAAAAGATAATTAATAAACCTTTTACTAAGAACATTATAAATTTATAAAAAAAGGGACTGTATAATAAAAATATTTCAGAGACTATAATTTTTTTTAAATGATACTTTTTTAATATAAAGTCATCATTTTTGAATTTTATCTAGATCAAAAATGATATTTCCTGAACTATGATTTGTTAAATTAAAATGAAGCATGTAGGAAACAAACAAAAAATTAACTCAATCTACAATTTAACATGTTTAACACATTTTATGTATTCTGTTAAAAATTTTTTTATTTTTCTACTTATCTAACTAATAAAATTTTAAATGTTTTTTTGTAATACTGTTGTTGTTTTTTTTTTTTTTTAAAAACAATAGTTCATAATTTTATTTATTTTATATAAATGTAGGTGTAATTAAATGAAAACTGACAAAGAAATATAAGTTATAATTGATTGATGTAGTTTTATGCAAATGATTAAGTCTTTTTTATTTGCTGATATTCAATACAGAATAATACACTTTTACTTGGGGGATATTAAAATTTCTATAAGAATGAAATCATTAGTTTAAAATTAACTAAATAAAAATTGTTTTTAAAATAAAGTACACATTATAAAATGCATTTTAAATACATTTTGTTGTTGTATATGGCCAAAGTTTTATCTGAATAAAATGAATATTTTTTGTCAATATTTTTATATGTTTGTGGTAAAAAATCTATTGTGTTGAATATGAAATAAATAAATTATAAGGGTATTAAGTAAAAATTATATAAATACATTTTATTTTCAATTTATGTTTATTACTATTTTATTGTAATAACATCTTATTATTAATTGCATGAAACTCCCCTCCTCTTTAGCAAAAATAATTTAGTCTTAAGTAAAATGATAATATTTTTGCCTTGGGTGAAGTTAGTGTTTTTTAAAAAAAATTAGACAAATTGACTAACTTTTTAAAATATACTAATGCACAATGTTACTGTATATAATCAAATTATATTTTTGTTATATGTTGCACTGAATGAAATTTGTGCTTTTTTGGCCTTTGTGATGAAAATTGTATTTACCGTGGATGTGCCATAAATTGAATAAGACTATCAATGATATTGGATGAAAATAAAATAAATTCAATAATCATAATTTAACTGTATGAGCAAAACATAATTATTGTATATAGTGAACTAACAATGTAGTGTATTGTACTTTTCAGTCATGAATATTACTATTTTAACTTCCAGTAATGTTGCTTTCATGCAGTCACTATTCTATAAAGGTATCACTTTTACAAAATTGCTACTGTTAAAAAATAATAGATATTTAAAAAATATTGAATATAAAAAAAATCATTGTAGTAAATAGTTGATTGTTAACCAACATATTGAGTATAAATTGATGATAGTTACTATAATGAATTCTCATACAAAGATCTATCATATGTGAAGAGAAAAGTATGAAATTTTAATATTTTATATATATTGTGCCTTTTTTATTGGTACACCCCATCATAAAAACAAATTGGGAATAAACTTTAGTATGCCTAATTTTAAATTTTATAAAATAAAATACTATTCACTTATTAAACTATGAAAAATAATAGTTATTTTAATTACCCTAGGATTTGAACTTGGACTTAATTTGTCTCACAAATCAACATAAAATATGTGATTAAATGATTATTACTTATCTAAAAATAATAAATTTGACTTTATTTGACAGATATTTTTGTTTAATACTAAAATAAATTTTAAATGTTCACATTTTGTTTCTATAAATATTAAAAAAATGAGATCATAATGAAAACAAAGAGTGTACACATTGTCATTTTTAGAAATATTATTTTTAGTTTATAAAATCAATGAAATATTTCTTATATCTAATGAATTATATCATAAAAGTTTAAAATAGAATATTTACTGCAAAATTGCAATATTTTCATACTCATAAGTATAAGTAGATTGCTTATGTAGAAGCAAAGTTTGTAAATTTCTTCAGGCCATGTTTAGATTCACTGCTAATATAACATTATATTTTTGAAAATAAAGTATTTCAAATCAAAATAAGTTATTAATAATTTATATTTCTCAACATAGTATATCTCTATATCAAGAATGATGCCAACATTGCTCTTTCAGTTATCTACAAAATCCATTCCCTATTGTCCAACAATCCCTCACCAACTATCTGCTTTGGAGACTTCAACATGAGCTACAATCAGTTTAACATCAAATATCTTCACCTTCTCTACAGAGTCTTCCTATGTGGAGAAGAATTTTCCCCTCCTGACTTCTTCTCATTCTACACACTTTGAAAAAGATAACTAATAGATCTCCTTTATTACACTCCAGAACTACATCATAATCTTAATGCCAAGCTTCAAATAGTACCTTCTCTGATCATCTGGCACTGTTAATCTCACTCCAATTAAACCCTGCTATACCCTTACACTCAAATCACACACATAACATTAGAATGCTAAACAAAGCTGCTACTCTGGAGTGGAGTTTTTTGAGCCATATATACTCTAAATAAAATACACATTCTCATACTTCTCCTGCTCACACTAGGACATGAAAAGGTCCCAATCAGCTGTTAAAGGACCTTGACTCCAGGGGTCAATACTAGGTTGAGTGCTCTCACACAAACAGACATCAGTATCCAAGATATCATGAATCTCAAAACTCAATATCATGATAAACAGAAGGAGCTGTTGCAATATATAGCCACAAAAAAACAAAATATTCTTATCTAACAGTCACAACTGGACTTGCAGTTACATTAGGTGGGCACTGGGTTCTGCAAAGAGGCCCACACTTACTATGATAGTAATTGATCAAAACTGCTACAGTGGTCCTGAAATGCTTGCAAGAATTCATAAACATTTCATAACTAAACTGCAAAACCAAAAATTTTCAGTAGGCAAAATCTGGAAATCCTCAAGTGACAATCTTCAACATAATATCACAGAGATGCAAATAATTCAAAAACTGCAGTCTTATCCTAAAAGCACACACCTCGGACTTCATGGAATTCCCAGACTTGTGCTCCTTCACCTTAGTCAATTCAGTGCACCCATCATTCATAGGATGATTGATGTTTTTTTGGGAGATTTCCAGTTTATTCCCAATCTATATCCAGTGGCATTGGTGCCTTTTCTAAAAAACAAGAAAATCCATCCAGCCTGTCAAACCTCTGCCCATATCCATGATTCCCTTACTTATCAAAACTATTGAATCTCTAATCAAAGATTTGATTCAAGATCAACTTTATCAGCATATCTCTAAATATCAATGTGCTTGGAAAAGGGCTTCCACTCTAGATGCCATTCAATGCTTCTTGCTTATTACAGAATATGTCTGATCACATAGAAAGTCCAAACCTTTAGTAATCCAATTGGACTTCTCTTCCACATTTGAATCCCTACTCCAAACACTTCAAGACTATCAAGTCCCTGAAGTCTACATACACATCATTGGAAATCTGCTTAATCATTTCTGCTTCACCACCCTAGATGGTAGGCTAACTGATGGAATCAGACCACATCTGTTGATCCCACAGGGATCGCTGTTGACCACCCATTGCTTCATTACATATATCAACCCACTCCTAATTGAAATCAAACACAAATTGTCTGGTATCTATGTACCAGCAATGAAACACCAGGTACATCACATCTTTTATGTTGATGATGTCTCAATATTTCTTCCTGACCAAAAGCATCTACAACTACTTCTGTAAATCATCGGTAAACACACAAAAAAATTAAATCTACACCTTAATTATAACAAATCCTCAATGTGGACCATAAAATTTGGCTTAACAATTTCATCTATATTCATGTCCCAACCACAAAATTTTTTAGGTTTTCCCATAGCCAAGTCTAGGTTGGCTATGTCCAAAGAGATCCAGAGCTCTATACTTGAGAAGTCTAGAAAGTTCACAAACTCATTATCTAGTGTTTCTCTGTCACTCATTAGGAAAACCACCCTACTCAATATGTTAGTATACCCCAGATTTAGTTATTATCTTCCCATAATAAAGACAACCAAATCATTTGCTATGCTTGAAGTTGCTATGGAAGGGCAAAGTGGTCACTGTAAGCATCTTTAAAGCACACATGCCCAAAGACCTAAATGGTCTTGGGCTCCATTCAGTTTTTACACTCTAGCTACAGAAAGCAATCGGAGTCATGAGGGTAACTTACCTCAAACACCTAAAACAGAATTCTTTCTTACCAGTAATTCCTATGGACACTCCTCCCCCTTTGACAGCAAATGGATGACAGACCTATGGACTTATGTAATAAGCATGACAAAGCTGACAAAACCCATTTTGGAAATAAAAAACATACTAGGAGACATATAAACTCAGACATCCCAATCTTAAGGCACTTCAGAACACTCTTGGCCTAAATAACAAACAGTTAATCTACAAATCAAAAAATTGGTACATTGAATCCAAATTCATTGATTTTCTTTTGAAGCTTAACTTCTCTCTGCTGATGAACCATTTTCTGTTATGGATAAGAGGCTTCACTAACTTCAATCCACAGTGTCAATTATGTTCAACAGCAGATGAAACCCCCTCACCTATTTCACATCTGTCCTTTCTTCATCCCATTCAGATCCTTCATTAGTGAAAGAGTGTCTCTCAATTTATAGAGACACTCTCTCCATCCAAAATGCCATCAAGATTGGCATTTACTCAATTATCAGAATTTCCATATTTCTCTCCTTTGCAGTCTGGCTTACCAGGTGTAAATATATATTTGGTCAAGCAAACTTCAATGTTACTGAAATGTTCATAGGACTATTGAAGAGTATTTGTATCAGAGATTGCTTACTAACCCCTGACTGGATACACAAGGAATCATGGTCCAGAGTTGATTTTGCATGTATGCAACTGGCACCTCAACTATAGTTGCACCCTGTTAGTTTTACATCCTAGTTTAAAATCAGAACTTCAATCATTTCAAACCTCTGTAGAATTTTTTTTAATGTCTCAATAAATCTTCTTTATTTTAGAAAAAAAATTATATTTCTTGATATCTAATAAATATAGTGTAAATTATTGTAAAAGAAATATCTAAAGCAGTAATAAATTCACAAATAAATACGTCATTGGAACTATTTTCTTTAAACTGTCATAAAACACCAAACATTTTATAGCTTTGGCAACAGACAATGGCAGAACATATCAGGGCAGGGCTTATGTCTATTGTAAGAGTGGGAATTTTGAATTTCTCACTTAGCACAAATTTTTCAGCAAAAATTATATATAATAAAATATACCATTTTACACACATTTTAATGTATAATACTTACGAAAAAATTCACCAGGGGAAGAATTGATAAAAAATGAAATAATTCCCAATAATTGATCCAGAGGTTAATCTATATGAAATAAAAATAATTTAAATCGTATTTCTCTTAAATTCACTAAAGGAATTATTTTTTTATTACTGTAACAGTCAAGTTTGTACATTCGCGTAACAGAATTCAGAATCCAAGCAAAAGAGACCGAAGCTGACCAGACTAGGACTGTGACATCCCGAGTCCGACCACACTTCAACTCGTAAGCCAGGATTCCAAGACTCAAGACCCTACGAATGACCACCTTGAAATTACACGTAGTATATCTCTTTCCACACGGCCGACATAGGTCACGGAGAAGCAATGAGACTCTGATAATTAAAAGAGAGGTTCTTAATTGACTAAAATATCACTAATTTTCATTTAACTTAATGCATAGTTTTCACATATCTAGGCTCTAAATAATAATTAGAATTGGATTGAATTAGATCAATAACGAAACAGAGAACGAAATACATTAAATTAATTATATATTTATTTACAACTCATAGATATATCACTTATTTACAATAGCCTTCAGCGTAGAATGTACAAACATTTGGTAATTCAAAATCACTTTACATAAGTAATCATTAAATTTCATAGATGAGTTTAACATGTGCCCATCTTAGGAATTGTTTACAATTGATACATAATTAATCACTACGTTATGTCTATAAATCTCGATAAGCCAAATCCTATTACATTTGTGGCTGGTATATAAATAATTATATTAAACTTTGATCATGAATTTATTTACTAAAATACCCATATATAATTTAATAACGAGCGCATAAACCAGCTCAAGTAATGATCGATCCAACATGGCTTTCGAGAGAAAATTTCAGAATGCTGAAAGCGTTATATAAAGGTGGGAGAGTTGGCTGAAATAAGATTTTACCAATGCGCTATGGCACAGGTAAACAATAATAGGAAAAGTCGCTCTGCGGATGGATGAAATAACTTCAGGGTTCTTGCGACAAACGCCGGTACCCTGTAACCGATCGCAATGCTGCGTGAAAAGGGAACATTGTGTTCAGGAATGGCGGGGGTCTTACGTGCTAACCTGGCCTTGGCTCAGGCTTCGCTACTGCTCTACCCTATAGAAGAAAAGATGTGCTGGCAACGCCGTGGCTCCATCTTAAGATACGTATTTTACGTATAGCAGCAAAACGAGAATAATTTTATAAAATAATATCACATCCGCCAAGCAAAGAATAGTATATTTCATACTATGAAATACGAGTTAATAGCATATTAGCTCTATCAAATTGGGACCAACTCTTGTGTAGCCTGATAATAAATTTCTATGCTACTAAAGGGAGTATTATTACATCTGTACTTTGACATGTTCGATCTATTAAGTTACTTATAGATAAAAAATATTTAAGGAGGAAAAGTATATTTCTATGGACTTAAAAATTTAAATGTCAAATATACTTATATGATCAAGGCTAAATTTAATTCTAAATAAAACTATAAGGTTAAGTTTTTAACTGGTTGATTATAAAAGAGCCACATTTCACATATTAACTCATTTAAATAATAAAAAAATAGGATTTCGAAACAGCGCAGAAAGTTGACGCTATAAATAAATTACACGAAGATTTTCAAATAATATCTTCTTAAAATATACATGAAATTAAGTGCTCACTGTTTCGAAATATTGGCATATGAAATATAATAAGCATTTAAAATAAAATAAGCAAAGAAATATAGACACAACCGCAGTGATATAACTTTAAACTAAATAATTTACTTTAAATGAAAGGAAAATATAAATTACTCAGATTATTTAAACATTAACACATTAAATTTTGATAGTAATTGACGTATTTAAAATATTAAATGGATTTTAAGTTTTGGTTACATTTAGCTTTATCATTATTTTAAAAGAAAGTTAGCTAACTTAGATAGATATTATTACATTTAGAATTACACAGAATTACACAGAGCTCTGCGGTTTGAAAAATAAAACGGTACCGGTATGATTTATCTGCAAGTTCTTGGCTGTTGGTTTGGTTTAGTTTGACTGGGCGGCATCATCTTTCCCATTATGTTAGGCTCGTCTCTTCTATCGGCATGATGGTGGTTTAGGCATTTCGACGAGAGAAACCCCGTTCTCCCGCGGAGTAACAGCAACAAGATGCCCGCTTTTAGCCGGACATGTTCAACTTAACAATTGTGAATACTGGCTACAACTCTCACTAACAATATGGCTGTCCTTTCTTGTTAAAAAAATACAGAGTATTTATATGTTTTCCTTATCGGAATCTCCCGCCTCAAGACTCATTAAACTCAGGAATTTAATTAAGTGTTTTTCAATTTATAATTCAGATCTTAGATAACTTATGTTAGAAACATTCCATAAGCTATTATTATAATTAAGATTTTTCGTTGCAAACAATTGTCCAATTTAGATTTAAAAATAACTTACTTAATCTTATTTAAGGGGATTTTAATTAGTAAATTTTTAACTAGTTTTACTTTTTACGAATTCCAGGTGTGGTCGTTAATGACACTTGTTTACAACCAAAAATCTTTTAATTACTTGACCAGCTTTTATTTTTAATCTTACATAGAAACTCTTTCTATTTAAAAACAACCTTTTAACATTTTTTTTTAAAACGAAAACATTTTTAACATATTTATTAAAAATAATTTGCAAACATATTTTGATATAGCTTTTAAATATATTTTCGAGAAACTTTTCCCTGAAATATATTTAAAACAAGAAATCTTTTAACAATTTTAAAGAAACATTTAATAGTATTTTTAGATAACGGCTTTTACATATTTTAAATCATGTCTTTCTTCTATATAGCACAGATTATATATCCACATACGAAATTACAATATTAAACAACAAAATTAATAACTTACTCTTAACTTAAATAATATAATAAACATTTTTAGAAATATTAAATAACTTTAGGACGCTATAATTTTACTAATCCTATCTAATTATAGCGTTGGTTCGCACGTAAATATATAATGCTGTTTAGACAGACATGAACTAATTTTAAATTTATTAACATTTAAATAGGTTCGAACTTAGCACAGATGAGAGTGTCATTAGGTTTGATGGTGAAACGGAAAGGGATTGGAGATTTCCGTTTCATTACTAATAAATATTTTTTTAAAAAATAATATTTGTGTTTAAAAATAGTCCAGCTAAAAGCAAGCCATTAAATGTTCAGAATCAAAGAAGTGGGAAAATTAACCAATGAGAATGCACCATTTGAAGTACATGAGTAAGCAGATGATATTTGTTGGAAAAAAGTTTTTTTAGGAGAAAAGAAATCGGTTACAGACTGGAAAAATATAAACTAAGAAACTGAGTTTTGTTGAAAAAAAAATTTGCTGAAGTTTTTTAAACATTATTATTATTATTATTATTATTATTATTATTATTATTATTATTATTATTATTATTATTATTATTATTATTATTATTATTATTATTATTATTATTATTATTATTATTATTATTATTATTATTATTATTATTATTATTATTATTATTATTATTATTATTATTATTATTATTATTATTATTATTATTATTATTATTATTATTATTATTATTATTATTATTATTATTATTATTATTATTATTATTATTATTATTATTATTATTATTATTATTATTATTATTAAAACAAGTAATTAAGGATGATTAATTTAAGGACTTTAAATTTTATAGTAACAAGTTTTCAGTAAAATGAATGGCTAAAACAAAGGAAATCTCTGCTGGCTAAAAACAACCATAATTAAATTTACTGGTGTATTCTAAAATTGTTATATTAAGAAAAGAATAAACCAATGGGAAACAATTTCTATGTGTCCCAATGGTTTACCAAGAAATATTGAAACAGGAGGAATGAACTGTAAATAATATGTTAGTATATAATTGTAGGATTAAGCAAGATCAAATATGTAGGCTTTTTATGAAAGACTAAAATGGAATAGATACATGAATAATAAAACAATCAGTTGTGACAAAGCTCAAGATATGAATTATCAAGATATGTGAAATTAAGTTAAAGATAAACCTGAATGTTAATATTTGTGTATTGAAAAATGTGTTAATATTCAAGTGCAAGTCATGAATGTTTCTCTAAATAAAAATATTGCAAATAGAAAAAAAAATTAAAAAGATTCTCATCAGTGAATCTAATTTTTAAGTATAAGGAAACATTTATGACAAACTTCTGACTAAGGATTATATTTATAGAGAAAAAAATATAGCAGTTTACTGGGAGATTGAAATATGTAATTATAAGTACTGTCTATGGGGAAAAAAAAATCAATATGTAAAGAAAGAAAAAAGTAAAATAAATCATGATCAGTGACATTAACTTTCAGGAAAATCCAAACTATGTTGAACATAATTTCATTTTATTACATATAAGAAGATGGTGTAATTGGTGATCTATTACATGTGAATATTACTACGGAATACATTGAAAATAATATGAAGATCAGTATTATCAATGTGAAATGGAGATAAATAAAATATATCACTTAGATGAAAAGTAACCTGTGATCTTGAAAAAAACCCCATAAAACTGGTAGATAACATGAGAGCATTAAAAATTCCATAGTTTTACTAGTGTTCAGATAAATATAAAAAAGAAAATGGGATAAGAAGATTGATATGTGACAAGTAGGAAGCATGAAAAGGGAGAAGAACAATTGAGATATTACTAATAAAATTTATGTATTTTTTTGATAAACTTGTATGTTCAAAAGAAGGTAAAATGGGTAACACAATGTTTGTATATAGTTAAGTTCATGTTTTAATATAATAATTATTAATATGGGGGGGGGGGGATAAATCAAGAGATAGGGAAATCAATAATTAACATAATTTGATAATCTATGCTATTAATTGTATAGAGTTTTATTTGATTGAATGTCACTAAACTATTAAGATAAAGATCTACATGTTATGAGCTATTAAATTACATGCACAATAGTGAAGAAAGATATTAGAAGAAAAGTGTGGGATGTATCTGTGTTCCAGTATAATATGAAATAATAAATGGTGATATTTAAAATTTGATGTTGAATTATTAATCCTGTAATAGCATTATAATATAGTTAGAGAATTTTAATTTATAAATCTTCATGAGCAGTATTTATAATTCAGGCATAAGACAAATAGAAATTTGAAATTGGAAAGTATGACTTAAATTATTAAATAAGATTAGGATAATATTTTTGGTAATCATCTGAAATCTGGACACAGCTGCTTGATGGTGTTGTTTATGTGTCAAAACACATAAAAATGACATTTCTGTGGCCAGCCTTACAGCTAATACAATTATATTGTATTATCCATTACTAGGCCACTTTACATAACATTGCACAAAAATATTATGGCCTGTTTTGTGCATCGAAACTATTTTTGTGTATTCATTCTATTCATAACTGATTACCGTATCACTTGAAGTTGTTTTAATTGCAAGTCAGTACAACTTTTCAAATCTCTATAATAATGTTATTTGTAGTTAAATAATGTTGTTAATAACTAATAATTGTCATATGGTCCCCATCCTTCCCTAAAAAAATGTTAATATGTAAAACATTGGCAAAGGGTATGTTCAAACATGCTTCGACAAAGCTCACATGCTAAGTCATGTTTCAGTGTGGAAAATATATGAGACCAATAAAATGTCTGAGAAGAACATGCAATTTTTAAACTTTTCAGAATTGCCGAGTACAGAAAGGGAGGCTGTGTCCTTTTTTCAGGCACATAATGTCCTCCAAAATACCAGACTGTTTTTATTACAGCAATAAAATTATAAATAAAAATAAGTTCAAAAAGTCCGAAGTTTGTGTACTTTTTATTTTATTTTATTAGAAATTGACACAAATATTTGGATTATCTTTTTTTAGTGGGGTTAAAACAAATGACTATTTTTGTTTACTTTTGATTAATAATAACAAAGTATGAAACCCCCCCAAAAAGCAGTTTATTGTAGAAAGCAAAAAAAAAAAAAAGATATGTCAAATGAAATATAAATAAAAGTAAAAAGTGAAAAAAAGTTGTTTAAAAAAAGAAAAATTATTGACTTTTTATTACAATTATTGATTCGAGATTGGGGGTTTCAAAACAATTGTTTAAACCCCAACAACACAAACGTTACTTTTGATTTAATAATAATAAGAAAAACAATTTAGTCAACCAAAAAAAAAAAAAAGGTAGAACAAAGTCGAAACAAGTCCCAAATAATTGTATTATATTTTTTTGGCAGGGTTAAAACAAGTTTTTTCATCGTGAAACAGTCCAAAGTTTTAAAATCAGAAAAATAAACACAAAATTAAATTACCAAAATTTGTTGACTAAAGAAAAATGTCAGGTTAAAAAAAAATGAAAATATATAAAAAATTTGTTTAATAAAAAAAGAAATAGTGTTATAAATGAAATAAAAATTTGTTTAATCAAAAAAAAATCATGTTATATAAAAAAAAGTTGTGGCCCGGTAACTTTACATTTGATTGATTTTGTATAGCATCAATGAAATCAAGTGGCCCTGCCTGGATTTCAGATGATTACCATATTTTTTTTATTTGCGGCAGATAGCATTAGAGAGTGGCTTATATGCATTCAGCAAATATTCTGAATAGTAAATAAAGATTAGTGGAGGAAAAGATAAATATTCAGATTGAATATGGCAAACAATAAAAGGTATTTATTGTAGTTTCATGATATTGTTGAGTGATAAAAGGAGAGATCAAATGGCTAATATCATAAAATAAACAGATAAAATGTAATTGATCATAATATTATAATAAAATTATTTTACTTAAGACTAAAATATCAATCCATGTTTTATTTTTTAATTTTCTTGTTTTCATTACAATCCAAGAAGTGTAATTAATGAAAAAGTGTTGGTTATTAAAAAAACGATTGATTGTTTAAGACACATATTATTTGATAATTCAAGTAACAAAATTCAATATCGCATAATATTTGATTGTATTATCAAGAAATTTTATTTTGAATAACTCATTGCAAATAGGTGAATATAAATGTTTAATTCTTTTGAGTATCTTATATTGTTGTCATAAATTTAAAGTGATTTCATATAAAAATTCAGGAGGACCAAGCCTTTTGGAATTTAAATAGAAGCTTATAACTGATAATACGATTTGTTTGGAAAAAGATAAAAGGTCTGCAGATGTGTTTAATAATGAAGTGTCAATATATTGAAAAAGTTAGAGTACAAATGGATAAACTTGATTTCCTTTTGATTGAAGACTATAATATGAATGTCAGAGAATACGATTTATTAACAATATTTTAAAAATAAAAGAAACAAAAACTTCCCAATTAAACAAGTTATATGTCTAAACACACTGAAGCTATGTACAAATTGTAGTATTAATGGATTGATTCCTTTTGAAAAGTTTTATCTTCTCATAATCATAATAAATAGGGTATATGAGCATGGTGGTATATATGTGACAAATATTTAAATATATGCAAAATGAATTAGAAAGTTCATTTTTTTGAAAGGGAAAAGCATGCTTCCTTTTGATTTATAGCATAGGTACTGTTAGCTATAAGTGATGCTTCTTTGATTTTACATTTAGAGTCATGGGTTCTATGCATGATTATGTAAAGACAAAAGTTCTTGAAAGTACATGGCCAATTAATATTACTATTTGTACTTAGCTTTACAATTGACTGCGTTTTAGCATATTTATAAATATAACAATATTTTTAACAAAAATTAAAAGTAAGGCCAATTACATTTATTTAGGTAAGTTAGTAGCAGTTAAAGCAAATAAAATGTAATAAATAAATAAATGATTGCTTTACAATGATATGAAGAGTATTTTGCATGTTTAACTTCTCTGCACATTACCTGATTTAATTGTTTTCTTGGTGAGACTTTTTGTAAATTTTCAACATTTGATTTTAGAAAAAAACCTTTTTAAATTATATATATATATGATTATTTTGATCCATAGTTGTAGAAGTGAACATTGGTTGTAAAAGACAATAAAAAAAATATAGATAAAAATCTGCTAGAAATCTGTTGAAAACTGATATTATTACAGAAATTAAAAAATTCCAAAGCATAGAAAATTATATATATATCTTTAGCAAAAAATAGTATTAAATTATGAACTACAGCAATTCTTGACTTGGTACCAATATTCTGGAAAAGTTTTTAGATAATAAAAATTTTGTTAAAACAATATTTCTCAAACACTAGTCTATGTACTGGCAATGGGCATAAAAAGATTGAGTGATCTGTAAAAACTAGGAACCTCTACAGAGCAGAATATGCAATGTAGCAATGATCTATTCTATCTGTAAATACATATATCAGATGGTGACTTAAATGAATTCATAGGAATTTTTCTACACATAGCCTCATGCCCTTCTTATTCATGATTATTGGTGGTATGCACCAATACTAGTGATAATATATATTGGAATTTTTGAATATTACTTAGTGTAGTATTCTTTGATATCTTATCATATTCCATTCCTCTTTGTTATTCAATGTGTATTTTCATCAGTTTAACAATAGATCTGGCTTATTAAAATCTAAGATAAAAATAACTGATAAAAATATCTAAATGTAAAGAATTAACTTTTAGACACTATCATGAAATGAGTAAACTTAAAAAAAAACCCCAAAGACTGTTATTATTACTTTTAAATGTAAATAATCAAAGTTCTTTGATTCAGGAAGAACTATAATGAAAACAAAAATTTTCAGCAGAAAAGAAAAAAAAATCTAGTTTGTAAGACACAATGATAATTATCTTTAAAATGTTGACCTAAAATGAAGTGTTTTTGAGAGATTTTATAAAGAAATAACAGAAAGACCTTTATTTTGTGTGAGTTATCAATGATTGATGATTAATAATAATAATTGAATGGTTTATTGCTTGTGAATTCATAAATATTTGAGCACTAGACGTGACAGAGTTAGGTTGTGGTTTTTGAATCATGAATTTCAAGGCCTGCCATTCACCATTGCATGATATACATTATAAAGATATTAGATCAGAGAAACTGTATTCTATTTGAAAAAACCTTCATCCTGCAATGGATTGATAATGGTTGAAAATGGTGATAAAGAAAGGTATTTGAGACTATAAAGTCATTTTATTTAATCTATGAATACATAATTTTGTTAAAAAAATATTAAAGCTTTATTTTTTATTTAAATAAACAAAAATTATTTATCTTTCATTTATTATAAAGGTTATCATTATTTGCATGTCCAAGACCTGGGATTGAATCCGTGTCAGGTAAATATTGACATTTTATAGGGTGATATATATATATTTATATATTTATGTAGGTAGCCTATAGTAAACTTAGCTAGCTATCAAGTTATTGAATAGTAAATGGATATCTAGCTGGTTCTGATATAAAACGAAGATCCTATGTAGGGTTGTCGTAGTGGCTGCGAAATCAAAAAATATAATTGTAAAATAAAGCAACTTTACCTCTGATAATTAATGATGCTATAGCCTTCTGCATAACTATTCTTTCTTTTAATCATTAATCATTTTATTTTAAATAAAATATTTAAACACAATTTTATTTTTTAAACTTCGCAGCTGCTTTTAATTTTTTTTTTTTTTAAATTTAAAATACGAAGTTTCGTGTTCCCTAGTGGTGACATAAATGTATACTAGCTTGCTAAAATGTTTTTATTTTTTTTTAAGTTTTCTGTTGATATAATTCTATGATGAATTGTTGAATAGATTTAAATTAAATTTTTATTGATTATTGGAGGATTTTGAAGATTTGGACTTTTAACTGACAGTCTTTCTTTTGTTCTCTGGTTGTAATTCCTATCAAGGCTATTCATCAAATGCTATTATGCTATTACATCTCATAATATTACCATTATTGTCAGCCCACTAATGATTTTTAAAGTCCTTTTTCATCAAGTCCAGATTTCTTGCTCCTTTTTGAACCCCTCACCCACTGATTTCGTTTAAATCCAATTCGGCTATTCATAAGCCACAAATGGTTACAAAATGTAAATGGAGCTTTTACAATCTTGAGTCTAATTATGGTGAAAATCCTCTTTTGTCTGAAGTTTTATCTCCAACCAGATCTCCATTATAAATAGTGTAAACAAAGCACCATCTTCTTCAATAGGATAATTAGCTTTTTTCTTTAATCGAATCCTATTCCCATTTATATGCAAATAACGTGCAGATTTGAACAGATTTGCCCCAACAGCTTTAATACATAATAAAGTTTAATTTTTTATAATCTGTAGGTGAGGATTTGAAGAAAAAAATTTCTGGTTGATTGTTTTGTTTCATTTTGAATTGATCACAAGCTATATAATATCTCTAAGCTTTTAGTGTCAACAAATAAATAATAAAGCAAAATATGAGGGGCATCAAACAGTGAAATTAAGAGAATTTGAAAATATAAAGAAACGTAATCCGAATCCCGCTTTTAAGATTTTATATCATACACGAGCAAACAGTTTAATTTACAAACATTTTTTGTTTTTAAATGAGCAGTTTAAGTTTCATTTCATAAAATAAACCGTGCTAATTTTTAAGACACAACTAATTGAAAATTCATTTTACGGTTTTTTTTTTACTCTTTCATATCAGATATTTTTTTTATCAATATTAAATGATTTCTAAAGTTATAACTGCGAGCCATTCTAACAACTGTCTTCTAATTATAACATTTTAATGAATGACAACAATTATATTTGTTTGAAAAGCTTTATATATATAGTAAATGCACACAGCACTCAAATACATATTTGTAAAGCATAACTGAAATATAAGCCGACTCTTGAGAAAACTCAAATATTACTAACAAAAGGGCAAAAAAAATTGAAACGTTGTTAAACATAATTTAAATCTTTTGTAAAATGAGATATTCGTGAAATGAGAACGAATTTAACTTTATAAAAAGATGAACATTTTAAATAGTTCGGAGAAAATATTTTGAAATTTAAAGATATAAATTATAAAGAGAGGGGAAAAAAGTCTATTAAAATATTTAGACTTTATAAAAGTAAAATGATATATACATATACCCTGCAAGAAGATAGGTCTGGATTACTAGGCAATAGGGTATTACGACTTGACGATCACACTTGATATAGAATATATCTTCTCTTATGATAGTATTGGATTGGGAATGTGAAACGAATGAATAGCAACATACTTGTTAAAAAAATAGTCTATAGTGAACTTCAATATGGCTTTCATGGAAAGTGCATACCCTACTTATATTATAAAAATTATGTCAAATTGAATATAAAGAGATACAATATTAAATAAGTTAATAATTGTATGATTAATTGTAAAAGAGCCTATGTGATGTTTGGCTCATTAATGACATATGGAGCTCAACAATTAATTGAAGTGAGATTTTTTTTACTTTATTTATAAAATTCAGTTAGGAAATGATTATGGAACCTGAATGTATCACTCTAGCAATGTACTAAACAACATTGGGCAGCCACAATATTAGTTATTTTTATTGGGGGACTGTAGGTGAAAATAGAATTCAATGAGAAGGTATAATTAACTGAAGTCTTTTAGATGAAAAAGTTTTATCCAAAAGAAATTTAAAGTGTACAACATCAAAAGATATCAAATAGACTAAAAAAAAAAACCAACCAAATAATATATAAGTGACTATAATTATGGTTCGCGAATGGGTTAAAATAGTGACTGCAGAACCCGTATTTACTTTTGTTTTTCACCTCTTTTTTTTTTTTAATCTGGAGTTAGAATGGTCATATTTATTTATAAGTGATTGCTAGTGGTAATTAATACATTTAATGCATTAAGAATTTTATCTAAAGATTGTGATAAAAGAAAATCATGAATATCTTTAGAAATATGACATGGTCATTAATGGTAAAGCTACTTTATAGTATAATTACAATTTTGTTTTATGGTTAGTGCATTGGCTATATCTAATCAAATAAAGTAATGTAAAAGTCCATCTTCCAGCTAAAATAGCTACATAGTTGTTTTTATTAAAAAGCAAATCTTAGGCTAGCTTAAAAAATTATCCAAAAAAAAAAAAAAAAATCAAATTTTATCCAGACTTGAACTCAGATCATAAACATAGGCAAATAAATTTCCTACTATACAATGAAGTATTTGAGTTTTGGGTATGCAAATAAGTGGTATTATTATGCCTAAGAAATGATCACTTGTATTCTATAATTTATCTTAGTATTTGCTATTAGAATTAGTGCATATTGTACAACAATATCATTAAGATAAATAACTTATTTTAATGATTAATAACTATTGTCATCTATTATTATTGAATAGTGAAATATTAAGCTATTATTAATAGAAAGTACAAGCCATTTTCAACAGTATGGGCATCATTTTTATATATATAACAAATCAACAGAAGTGATAGTTAAACAGTATAATGTGAATGAGAAGTAACAGATGAAACTATGATTCAGAAACTATCACCATACTAAGAAGCACCAGGCAAGAAATCAAATGGTTAATTGTTCAAGTTGCCCTGTGCCATTCTGGCACCAGAAGTGATAAACTGAGCTTTGATCTAAAAGACTTTAGAGTCCATCAATCCAATAAAAGATCTATATCTCATAACTTCTACAAACGGTGAGGGGTAGGAGATTATTATAAAATTGTATTTATTTTTGGTAACAAAAATGACACACATAGCAAAATTTTATATATGATAAATAAATAAAAAAACTCAGGGTTATATTGTGCTATTTATATCACTTCATTCTATTGGATATTTTTCATTTTGCAGTAGATTGATTAAAAAGATGGCATTTTGTGTTATTATTATATATAAATTATTTTTTAAAAATTGCAAAAATATAGTTATAAAAGAAGAAAATCTAAAAATTATTAATCATGGAGAGCAAAAGCAATGTTATAATTTGCTGCAAATAAGAATATATTCTTATCCCAGTCTTTATTGTATAAAAAATAATAATCAATATTTTATATTTTGAAGTACAATATAACTTCACCAATAATTCTCAAGTGCTTTTTTAATTATCAAAAATATATTCAAGTTGTAAGCAGAATTGATTTTCCCCCAACTCCCTTTCTTTTCACATAAGAGTAATTGTAGGCTAAATCTATGTTTTGCTGAAAATAATGCCCAGATGGTAACTGTGTAAATCAAACTGGGTATTGAACTAAAGAAGTATAAAATTTTAATAACCAATCAAAAATCTTTGTGTATCACATGATTCATTTTAATATGGCGTTTATAATTTAATATGCATTGCCAGAGTTTTCTTAATATGATTTATATAAAATGGATGATAGGAGCAAAAGATGACAATGAAACTGTCAGTGATTTGAATAAAAGAGCTATATTATTAAGCAGAAAAGCAAATATTTTCATTTCCAGGTCATTAAGATTTTTGAAAGAAAAAAAAATCTTTTGGTAAACTAATAAATTGAGTAAATAGCCTTATTTTTTGTTTAAACTGTTTGCCACTAGAGAACAACTAGATCTTCTATTTCAATGAATAATGATGGTGTAGTTTAGCAAATTAAAATCAAACCTCTGAATAAAAGCCTTTGAAAAGAAAATTTCAAGTTGTTTAGCGACAAATTATGTGCTAAATCAAGCCGTAAATAAATAAATATGGCAATCTTGAAAACTTTTATTGCACACACACAGACAGACATGCTAATTCACTTATATAATTACATATTTAAAGACAAGTTTAAAAACTCAAAAAATCTTTTAGCAATAATTTCTTTAATCATGCGATGCTCTTTAATCAGAAATTTATTTCAGTAGGAACATTCTCGACTGCAATTCTTATATGTCTCTCGAGGAAGGGGAGGGGGGGCTTCTCAGCTCCATTACCTCTGGCCCAGAGCAGTTTTTTCTGTTTGAAAAATGTATAAATCATAAAGGAATTTTAAAACAAAATTGATATAAGTACTTTTATAAATTGCAGAAGTAGTAGGATTTTATAGCTTGTGATACTTTCATACTGAGCTATTGCTATATTTTCAAACATAATCAGAAAGCAAGACGACCGCAGTTAGTATTTTTAAATCTGTTTGTATGTACTAAATCAAACAATTGGCGAAAATAGGACAGAATTAAGAATATCAAAATAGTTGTTTGTACCCAGAAGACTTATAGTCATCTCAGTTAATTGGTTTGTATGTTTTTTCGAATAAATACTTTTTTTTTTATAATTCTGTCTGTTACATTTATGCCAAGAGTATATTAGTGGATGTAGAGAATAAAATGATTAAGGATTTACATTATTAGTGTTATGAATGTAATCTGTTAGACAGTTATATTCTTCTATTTATTATTGTTCTTAATTTTATTTAAAAAAATTGGTGGCAAACTAAAAAATGTGATCTGAGTGCCATGAAAGCTAAAGATGTCTGATGCACCATTAACAATTCTCTTTGTAACTGACTTTTTATATTTTATTTACTGAGCCTATCTGTTCCTGATAATTTTATACTATGGGTCAATTTATTTCATTCAAAATTGGTAAATTAAAAATATTACTTAATTTAGAAATGAGAAAGCTGGATGGAAATTATAATGTGAAACACTTTTTACCTAAAAAATAGGAAGACACTGAGCTTTATATTTAATACAATGATTTAGACATATAGGAATTAATACAGTAAAACATGTTTAACTGCTCTGTGTGCATTAATACAAAAGACTCAGAAGCTAAAGAATTGCAGATTGATTCTCAGTTGAATAAAGTAAAAAAAGTCAGTTGGATCAATTGAATGGGACTGTTGGGCACAGCTGACTCTTGTATAATCAGCTATCACATGGCTCCTGACAAACAAACTGTATAATTATATAATTTAAAATTGATTAGCTTAACCCACTTGCATTTTGACATTTTCTATTGTTCCATCTTGTGAGAGTTTTTGGAAATGTGCAACCATCTGATTTTATAATATCTCTTTTTATATTAAAACTCAATAAATTGGATTTTATTTCTTTTTAATTTAATTTTATAAGCAAATAATGTTCTAAATAATCACATTTGATGGTTTTAAATATTTAAAAATTGACCTGTAAATTTAATAATTTGCCATAAACATCATCACAGATATTTACATAAACACTAAAACTAAAAGTGAATGAATTTATTTTTATTTTAACTTTTTTTTTTGTAAACAAGTGAGTCTATTTTGACATATAATGGCATAATAGATATTATCAGTTTTTTTCCATTACATTATAGTCAAGTTTATTAACATATATTGCTAAAAATAAAACACAGTAGAATAATTTGAAAGTTTATGTGTGCATTTCTATTTAAACAGGCAAAACTCTCCATATTCTCCATACAATAGTGCCACTCAGTGCAAGACAGAGTATTCTATGGACACCAAAAGGCTTGTGTATAAAATCCCTATTAGTGCCTACTCATCCAATATCCCCACACTAGTTTCTGGCTTGCACTGAGTGGCACTAAATGTATGGACAGTTTTTCCTGTTTTAATAACAGTTATGAGCAAGCATAAGAAATGGTGATCATGTGATGTATTTCTATTTTTTTTATAATAATAATTAGTGTCTAAAAATAATCAAACAAGCAAAAAATCATTTTAAATTATACTTCAAAACCTTTTAATGAAAGTTAGACTTGAAGAACACAAGCATCCTCTGGCATTTTCTTGTATCAAAAAATAAAGAAAATATCTGTTAATGTTAATTGCTGACCTTTTCAGATTTTTTAAAAATGTTTATGTTAAAATCTATTTTATATATATAAAAAAATAGGTTATTATAACTTAGAATAACATTAATACTACAATCTAAAGTTATGGAACAACAGTGCTTTTTCTGAGAAAAGTTTCAATGATTTTTAATGAAGACGAGGGCTCACAAATTAATTTAAAATTTATTATATTCTCATTATGTACATGTTACTTTTGTATACTTTGAATGGTATGATATAAAATTTTATACGATTAATTTTTTTTCTTACAATCATATAAATAGAATTTCTTTAGAATAATTTATCATATATTTGCTTTTTAAAGCTTTTCAATATTGTAGTGATGAAATCTATTCACCATATTTCCAGATGCCATTTCTAAGCTCTAATAAAAATATCATTATTGCATGATCAAAATAAGCCAATTTTAACATGGTATTCATTTATTTAGTTTTCATGCTTAAAAGTGATTATCAGTACTATAATTTATAAGTCTCTATACTTTTCCTAGCATTATTTTCCATTTTCTAAATTTTCCATTCATAGAAAGTCACTGAAATCACTATATCTTAAACAATTCTAATGTTGATTGGTAAAAATGTGTAATATATCTAAAAATATTTTCCTGTTTTTCCTGTAATTATGTCGAGTATTTACCTTTTGATTACTTGTGTCATTTGCATATCTGTAGAGGCTAAACCTACCAACTAACTTCCATGATTTTCTTTTCAATTTTAGCATTTGAACTTTGTTATTATATTTTTGTCATCTTCATATTTAGCCACAATCTTATTTTTTTTTTACTTTCTTTTTTACTGCTTTCCTAATGAGTGTCCTGAGAATTTTTTTTAAAAATCCATATAATCAGTTTAACTAAAACTGTTGACTTTTCTTTTATCAAAATTAAACTATATGAACCTAATTCAATCTGGATTTCATTATTATATGTTCAGCATACAAGTTGAACAAGTAAAGCATCAATATAAAACTCTGAATAATTCTGTTATCATTTTGAAATTAGTCTGTATTTAACCACTTATTTTTCCAGGAACATTACATAATTTAAGATGATTAACTGAATCAAAAATCTTGATTTAATCAAAAAGCCTATAAACATTTATATAATCTTCTATAATCTTTTAAGTTTTTCACTATACATTAGCTACTAGGCATATAATTGATTTTAATATTGTGACATTATATAGAAAAATAGCATAAAAAAGTAAGTGATTTTTTTTAGTAATATGTTGATTGCCTGTAGACCTGAAAGTTATCAGTGTGTAGCAGTATAGTTTATTCTCATTTGTTCTACTGTTTATAATTTTCAGCATAGTATATAGGAATATGATTATTATTACCTTTTGTTACATTAATTGAAATTCTATTTAGTTATTGACGCAACTGTAATCAATTAACTCTAACATCACTCTGTACTGATGCTGTTCAGTATAGATATTAATAATAAAATATTAATAAATGTGAAACAAAACAAATAAAAATGCAATACAAAAAGGGAGATAATAAGATAAGAGTTGCATTAGAAAATCTGAATGTAATGACCTGTCTTTTAAAATTATCAGAATTGTTCAAACTCTATTATTATCTTCTGTGACTTTCAATAGATTTGAAAAGTGGATGGAAAAGAAGAATGGTATAAAAAGTACTAATACTTTTGAAGTAGACTATCTTATAAAAATTCATTTAATACTTAAATAAGGCTAAAGTTTTAGCTTTATTTAAGTATTACATGCTCACATCGCACTTAATAAGAATTAATATTTACAACTTTAAATTGATTCAAAATATTTCTAAATTTAAGAACTGACTATTAACGTTGTAAATCGAAACATTTCGCAAGCATTAGTGTTAACAGAAATAGTGGACTTAATCAGTGAAGAATTTATTAGCTTCACTCTTCCAAATCATAATGCTTTAGATTTGCCTATATATATTGAAAAATAGGTTGAAGATAAGAGTGGGCTAATCTTATCTTTATAAAGTCAATTTTCACGTTTCCAAATCATAATGCTTTAGATTTGCCTATATATATTGAAAAATAGGTTGAAGATAAGAGTGGGCTAATCTTATCTTTATAAAGTCAATTCTTGCTTTTAGATTTGTAGAGGTCTCTCTTATAATAAATTAAGCACTCAAGACGCATGTACTAAGGTTTTAGCCTTATTTAAGTATGACATTGCGTTTAATAAAAATTAATATTTAAAAACTCATTTAATAGAAATTAAAATATACTGATTTTTATTAAATTTGAACTCTTGCTTGAATCACAAATGACAAGGATTGAGATTGTTCTATTTTAGTTAAATTAAGAGACAATCTAATTCATCAGAAAATATATAATGCTCAGAAAAGTCGATCATAAAATAAGAGGAGACTGACCAAAAATAAAGTAGATGGACTCTATCATGACAACAATGAATTTGACTTTGAGTATTTTGAAAAATCAAACGAAGAAATGTTAGAATCATCAGGAATTACTGTTGAATCATTATTAGTGATCATAATTAATAAAAATTATAATGTAAAATACAATTCATTGTATGACTATATTTAAATTAAAGAAAACTTTTTTAATTTATTAAAAATTAATGTTATTTAACTTTTTTAAAAACTACTCGTCTTCTCTGCTTAATATCGCAGTCATACAGATGATTCATAACTCTTAATACTATTAGAGACAGAAACTGCCATTATTTTCGTAATCAGTTTCTTATTAATAATACGTTATATGTTATCTCGAGACCTATCTTTTATTTAATTTGTCTGTATATAGATTATATTTTACATTAAATGTAATTTTCCTGACTTGCAATTTGAAAATTACCTTGGTTACATATAAACCAGCTTTTCTTTTATTTTAATTTTTAAAAATAGTCTTTTTTCTCTGATAAATATTGGTTTGGCTGCAATTTTAAGATTTCCTTAAGCATTTAAAATCAAACTCCTGGCGATATAAATAATTAAATAACTATCAAAGAGATTATTTTGTAAGATTTTTATTTTAAAAACAACGTGATAAGAAATATTATATGGTTTACTGAAATTAATCCAGACATCAAAGAATGACTTACATTTAAAAGAAATTGGATTGATATAGAAAGATGAAAACATTTATTACTGTCATTTGCTTCTAACATTATTAAGTTTACACTTAATGATGTTAGAAAAAGATCTGAAGATTTATTTTTTTAAAAACTCTGTTTAAAAATCTAAAATGTAATAAGGGGATTCACAGATTTGACACTTTTGATATTTTTTTTTTTTACCTTATTGTTATCTAATAAAAATCTAAGCTCAGCTATTTATTATATAAAAGCCTTCTTCCAAGCAGAGTGGAGGGAGAAATTCAGTAATCTTCCACTCTGATCAAATATAAATTGAAAAAATATTGTAGCATCAACAGTTGGTATACCTTTTGCCTGGTTTCTACTTAGGTGAAAATAGATTCTCATTAATATATAGAGTGTGAATAATAAGTTGATAGGGATACTCGTACAAAGAAGTCCCTCTGGAAAAGTCTGAAACTACAAATAAATAGAAAGTATTTTAACAATCAACTTTAAGCTAATGTAGAGTGTATTTGTCTGTGTAAAAGATTAACTTCCCATGGCCCTGTAAATACATTGGTAGATGATTGATTATATTCTGATTCCTAAATATTTAAAAAAACATTAGATTATTTAACTTATACTATTTGTTTTAATTAAATTATATGTGTATAATATATATTTGAAATTTAAAAATATAATAATCAGTGATTAGTTATTTAGAAGATCGTGTGTTATTTTAGCACCAAAATGTTAGCTGAATTTTGATCTGGAAACTATTAATTTTTGAATTCATCACTGTACCATTAAGTAAAACTATGCAAAACAAATACTACAGTTTAATACCGTGATAGAGTAATGGACCCAAGAGATAATGGTTCTGGGTCAAAATCGTATTATTTCCAGTATTTGAACATTATATGACTTGCTGAACAAAGAATCTTTCAATTCATTCATCAAAATATCACATGATATCAAAGGAATAATAGAAAAATATCTACTGTATTAATGGTCTATGTCAAATATTAAAAATGGAATATTTAAATGAAATTAAATATATATATATTCTGATCGTGTATGTGCTCACATATGTAAAAATTATAAAGCAGGACACACTTTTGGTCCAGTCAATACCCATAAGCAAGATATAGAAAATGAAGTTAAAATACAGTTCAATGATTTTAAATAATAGTAGTAATAATAATAGTAGTAGTAGTAATGATGATGATGATGAATTAGAAGATGTTAACAATTTATAAATACCTTGGTCAGATTGTTAGTACAGATAAAAATATAATTAATCAAATTAAACATTAATTAAACTTGAATGGAGTACTACTGATAGAAATAACAATATTAAAAAAAATATACCCATGGGTTTAAAAAAAGAATGATTTTTAATACTTGTGTTTTGCTAGGCTTTACTTATTAGAGATCTGATACTTGACATTTGATAGGAGAGATATATAGAATTTTTAAATTACACAGCAAAGTCTGGGGAAATGCATATTTGAAATAACAAGCAAAGATAGAAAGAAAAATATAAGATGAGAAAACAAATAGGTATCATTGATATTATTAAAACAATAAAATGGTTGAAATATGGATCAAATGTATTACTAGAAGAAGTATTAATAGATAAATAAATAAAATCTTAAATTGGATTATAACAGATTTAAAAGACTTAGAAAAAGGGTACTTGAGTACTAAAGCTGCAATATGGAGTATGTATTAGATCTTTATGTATCTGTTCACATTCATACCAATCTGCCACTAGTCCCATTGGTATCTTTGTAATCTTGTGATCTGACCAAAATAATGTGTATACAGATCTTTCTTCATCAAAAAAAAACCAAAAACATATACATGGATCATTGTATGGCAAAAGTCAACAATTACAAAGTTATTGGGAGGTTGATATGAATGTCAACAGCCACAGTAGATCTTATACATGCTCCATATTGCAGGACTAAAAATAAGTGAATAATAATAAAATGCAATATAGTTTAAATATACTCCAAATGAACAATAAATGATTTTGATTTTTAACTAATTTGTATAAAAATATATTAACTACTAGGATTTTCATGAAACTTAAACATCTTTTTTAATAAAGAAATTAAAGCAAAAACTACAAAAAAAGACATTAATTATTACACATACACCACACAAACATTAAATGATATTGACTTTTAAATAATTTTGAACAATTTAAAAAAAAAAGAAAAATTAAAAAATGACACCATTAATCAAAAAAATAATTATTTAAATATACACAAAACAAACGGTAAATGATTATAATTTTGAAATAATTTGGATAAAAATACATTAACTACATTCCTACGACACTAACCATGTAATATATAACAGAAATTTTTGTTAAAACCAAACTTTTCTTATTAAATATTACCACAGAAAATGGAGATCTGCAGTAAAATTTTTGTTCCAAAAATAA
This sequence comes from Epiperipatus broadwayi, assembly GCA_028023455.1. Taxonomy (NCBI): domain Eukaryota; kingdom Metazoa; phylum Onychophora; class Udeonychophora; order Euonychophora; family Peripatidae; genus Epiperipatus; species Epiperipatus broadwayi. The sequence continues at coordinate 1,206,340 of JAQFVV010012404.1, read as the reverse complement.
AATCACTTGATTGCAAAATATGCTGGGATTTTCATAAAACTGCTATCGTTTTTTTTTTATATAAAGAAATTAAACCAAAAACACAATGAAAATGACAAGAATATCACAATGGAAAAATAGCTGTTGTCAGAAACAAATCTGAATGTCCAATTATTTCTTTCAATATGATGTCATCTATTATGATATGATGTCAACTATGATGTCATCACCACTGAAAAATGTAGGATCATTTCTTTTAATATTACATCATTGCGACATCACACATTTATTGTGGATGTGAAAAGGTCTATCTTCCCTATATTGCAGATTTAATACTCAAATATGATAAAAATTTAACATGACAAATATGTAAATGGAAGAAAAAAATACTATATGAGAACAAAAGAAGATAAACTGGGAAAAATAGATTAAACATGGAGAGACTTCATTCTGTATTGGATTGTTATTGGCTGAAAATGATGATTTGTTTAATATAATTAAGAATGCATTTTTATTAGTATAATGTTAAAGTATGTACTAACTGATCTTCTAATATAATCCATTTTTAATGCAAATAATTAAAAGTAAAAAAAAGTACATGCGAGAGTACATAAATTAAAATATTTTATTTATGTAAGAGTGTTTAGCTATCATTAACAATGAGTCTCTAAAAATTATTTTAACAAATTAATTGTTCCATTTTATTTATTTACTCAGGAAATAATGGGGGAAAAAATCGGATATGGTTGATAATAGTTATGTTTTTTCTTTTTGATTACAAAATTCATGCTTATGTGTTTTAGAAAGAGCGTATCTTTAATAATAATAAAAAAATTTAACACTTAATATAGATATTAATTATTTTTGCACTTTTTTGAAGCTAATTTGACTATATTTGTAAATTTTAACAACTGAAACTGCCATTATATTTTATTATTTTATCTATTATTCATGTTTTTTTAAAACAACAACAACAAACAAACTAAAAATTGAAAAAGATGAATTAAAAGATACTGATGCTTTTAAAAAGTGGGCTGCTGAAGATTTTTAAAAATATCATGGATGAATGATCACAACTTCATAAAAAGTTTGAGCATTGGAAGTGATAGAACTGGATGTGATTTATGGATTATGAATCCCAGAATCCTATTCTACTATTACAATAAAGCGTGCTTAGATGAAAAGAGTGATGATGAGGAAGAAAAAGGAACTAATCCTTGTATTATATTTTATGATTTAAGAAGGTTGAAAGCACAAACATGTTTTTTTTCTTCTAAAAGTTTAATAGAATATAGTATTATATTTCATTCAACAAAATATTTTCTAAGTGTAAAACTAACAGTTCTACAAAATGTAAAAAAAAAAGTAAAATATAAACACAGAGCTTTGCTAATTGCTCAATAAGCTTTGTGATAAATGCTTAGCAAGAGAAAGCATTTAAAATATCTCTATCTGAAAACCACATCCAATCTCCTGACAAATGATTCCATGCTTTGGCACTCCTCAGAGAGGTGTGAGGATAGTTTCAGACACTAGATCTAAACACACCAATCCACAGTCAGCAGTTATCTAAGAGTTAACCATTGAGTAAAAAATGTCTTCAAACCCAGGTATCTAATGCAAATAGCTATATGGGGCTGAGAGATCTTTAGCCAAACCATATATTATTAGAAATCTTAACAATATAACATCACTTAAGACTTAAAGCAAAGACTATAAATAGTCAATAAAAAAGTAAAAAATAAAGTCATACATCACATGATCCCACTTTTTTAAGCAATATAACATGACTTAAGATATAAATCTATATGACCCCACTTCTTTTTTAAGCGTGTAAAATATAAACAAAGAGCTTTGCTAATTGCTCAACAAGCTTTGTGATAAATGCTTAGCAAGAGAAAGCATTTAAAATACCTCTATATAAAACCATACCCAATCCCCTGATCAATGTTTTCATGTTTTGGCACTCCTCAGAGAGGTGATAGGATAGTTTCAGACACTATATATAAAAATACCAACCCAAATCTAGAATTGATCTAAGAGTTAACCATTGGGTAGAAAATCTGAAATTTTCAGACATGTGATATATGACTATTTTTATTGACTATAGTCTTTGATTTAAATCTTAAGTCATGTTATATTGCTAAGACTTCTAATATATGGTTTGGCTTATGATCTCTCAACCTCATATAGCTATTTGAGTTAGGTAGCTGAGTTTTTTTAGATCTAGTGTCTGAAACTACCCTAGCATCTCTCTGAAGAGTGCCAAAGCATGAAATCATTGGTCAGGGGATTGGGTGTGGTTTTCAGATAGAGATATTTTAAATGCTTTCTCTTGTTAAGCATTTATCTCAAAGCTTGTTGAGCAATTAGCAAAAGCTCTTTGTTTATATTTTATAAGCTTAAGAAAAGAAGTGGGGTCATGTGATATATGACTAATTTTTTTATTTTTTATTAACCAATTAGTAAAATACTTTCCTTAAAAAATAAATATTATTGATTTAGTAGTGAAAAAAAAAGTTAAAGTGGACTTTATATTCAAGAAGAATGGAATTATTTAGTAGAAAAATATTGAAAAAAATCAAATTCATATTACTGTTACTTGTACTCATGAAATAGTTGAAAAGAATAGTGGAATATGTGAAATTGTTAAGGATACTTTTATTGATAAAAATTAAAAAGGCTTTGAAAAATATGGAGAGAAAATATGAAATGAAATAATGTTTTTTAAATAGTCTTTTATTACTTCAGAAAGCTTAAAGTCTGTATGAAAACTTTAACTATGAATCTTAAATCGCCAAGCTTACAAGAGAGTGTTGGCAAAAATTCTGGAAATGTTACAAACTTAAAAACATTAAAATAACCAGAGAGGCAATGGTTCCCAATAATAAGAGAGCTATTATATTTCTGGTTGAATTAAAATTTATTGAAGAAAAAGGATGTGATCCAGAACAAGTATTTACTGTTTCAAAAATCCTCATTGGCCATTTTAATAAAAAATACAGTAAGCTTTTTAAAAATTTTTTAAGTGTGAATGAGTGAACAAACTGACTATAAATATATGTGTAAATGTGCTCTAAATTTACAATTTTATTTTTACATTTTGTTTATACTGTATTTTAATTTGTATATGTATTCTATCCATGTTAAATGTCTGTTTTGTATGCATATGTTTGAAGTTGTGCATGTGAGTATTGAAAAGTTTTGTATATGTAGAGAATTAATGCAGTAATAATAATAATAATCATATGGTTTATTGCTAAAGTGTTTTCATTAGAAATTCAAGAACTGAGAGTGGTGGTGATCTGGAATCTTCCATTCTATTACTGCACTAAACCATACAGAGTTGAAAAATATATTAAATAATATAATCTAAACTGTAAACAAAATACAGTCAACAAAGTATAAGTTATCATATAATTCATACCATCTGCTATGGGATTTGCATCAATATATAGTAGATATGGAAGTCTATTATATATATATGTAAATGTGTGTGTACAGAAACTGCATTAAATATTTTAAATACATCATATCATTCATAATTGAAAAGCCTTTTCAACATATATGTGTTCACACGTATCAGTGATATAAGATAAAGTGGTGAGTGGTGGACCATGTGAAAGTCTATGCTCATATACCCTATATATTACAAAATAAAAGAGAAAAATATTTTATTAGCAAAAAACTTTTAATAACAAATTATATTTTTTTTGACATTATTATTTAAATAGAAAGGGAAGGGATATATTACAGAAAAATAAAGTGACTTTTTTTGAAGTTGGATAATAGTTTAACAATATATAATAATAAAAAGTAACATCAGCTATATATGACTTGCTTTATTGATTATTATTAATAAAAAAAGTGTATTGTTAGAAGTAAAATAAACTTTATTAATTTGATAACTTCCAGATTCACTAGAAAATGTGGCTTATTTACTTCCAAAAAAGAATGCTAGTTCTGCTGCTCTGTTTTAACATCCTCATAAATGGTATTAGCATAGACTTTTTTGTCTAATGTAAATGCATTCATAATGCTTTTATTAATTTTTTGATTGGAAAAAAATTCTGAAAAACTCAATATCTTATAAACTATTGGTTAAGATCTAAGGTCTTTATCTATTATATATGTCAGAAAAAATATCTAGAGGACATTCACTTCTTTTTAAATAAGTTTTTGTGAAAAATTTGTGGGAAAAAAGATGATTTTTTGCTTGTTTATAAAATAGTTTTATTTTTACACACTAATTGAGTGATTATTATATTTAAAACAAAAAGAAATGCACATGTACATTTTCAATTTATTTATTTATCTTTTATTTTTAGAAATAGAAATGAATAAATTTGACATAAAGAAAATGGGTGATGCAATCATTTACCTGAATTGAAATGTTAAAATCTATTCAAATAATTGAAAAACAAATAACAGATTTAAAAACAGAATTTGATAGATTTATTATAAATTCACATTCATTCATTTTCATTTAAAAAAAACTTAAAATAAAAAATAATTTGTTTATTTTTTGAAAAAGTGTTCAGACAAATATCGTTGATGATGTTTACAGTCTGCAGTTTTTATTAACCACTCAGATTTTAAACATTTAAAAAGATCAAATGTGATTTTTTAGAATATTATTTATTTACAAAATTAAATTAAAAGAAATCAAGTCCAATGTATTGAGTTTTAGTATAAAATAAAGATTTTATACAGAAGCAAAAAGTTGTAGCATTTTCAAAACTTCATCAGGTGGAGCAAAAGAAAAAGCCAGATTTCATAAGCTTAACTTTAATGTAATTAATTACAATATTTATTATTTTAAATTCTATTAAAAATATCATTTTTTAAAAATAATATAACCTTTTTAAATTAAAAATTAGTATATGTATATTTTATAATAAAAAAAAACATTTGTAATAAAGAATCTTTCTGCAAATATAATTATTAAGTGGAGGTTTGCTTTAACACAACACAGTAATAATGATTTATAGTTATTTATTTTTTCCATAAATCAGGTTACAGAAATTGTCTGTATTTGCTTATTTTAATAAAACATCTAAGATGGCATTCTCTTTCAATATAAACATGGTTTGTAAAATAAAATTCTTTAAAATGAACTACTCTGTTTTAAAAAAAGCAGAAGAATTTTAATTATATATTTTTTTATCCTAATGTGAGATTGATTATAAATTTTATAAATATTTTATTTGATAAAATATTTTATTATGCAATTTTTACACTATTTTACTTGATAAATAGAGAAACTAAATTTTACACTACATATTTTTCATATTCACTTCTGTGTGATTTTAATTGATTTTCTTGGATTTATCTCATTATAATAAAGAAAATAAGAAATGAATAAAATAGTCTTAAATAGCTATGTCAAATATATTCTTCAGACTCTATTGCAGAAAAATAGTCAGGCTAGTTAACTGCTGGGAAGGAAAAGTTTTTGCCATTTCATTTTTTAACTCTCTAGCTAATTTAGTAGAGAAATACTCAGTTTTACCTAACTTTGAACCCAGATTATGAGCATCATAAGTATACTACATAGTTTTTTATGAAGTTAAATATGTAATAAAAAATCAATAATATAATGTGGTGGTAAAACTTTTACTCAATCAAGGTATAATAAAAAACAATGCAAACTTAAAACATTTACATCTGTGATATTTTACATTTGTTAAGTAGTCAGTTTAGTTTTTATAAATAGGATTTTGATAACCAAACCTATAATAAATGTTTTTATCTAATTCAAATTAACTGACTTTTGTCATTTCTTATTATCATTTTTCAAACAATCCTGTTATGCTTTTACATAGTTGAATTTTTGTGGGTTTCTATGAGTTTTTATGCAAGTGCATGCTTAATCCTAGTACTGTATCTGAAACTAATGGTTTATGTTTTCAAACATTATAAAGTGTTTTTAATTTTCATAATATCAAAATTCAAGATTATTAAAGCACATTTATCTTAAAGGATATCAGTTTTCTTTGGTTCTTTATATGAATTTATTGTACTTTTATGTAATGTATTCAGACATATTTAAATCTTATCATGTTTTCAAAATTTTGGCCATTGAAATATTTTATACTATATTTTGTATCTTAAACTTCTTCATGCAACCGTGACTAATGTAAACTTATTTGTATTCTTTATGCTTTCTTTTATTTTTTTATTTGAATAACTAATGTAGTGTGAATTCGGTAACACTAATGATGCCTACAGATAGTTAGCATTAACTAATATTGATTCTACTTTTATCTAATGCTGATGTTTTACTTACTTTTTACTCTGAATGAAAACAAATAACATTATTTTACAAATCAGTATTACAATTTTCAGTGGCAATTTAAATTATTGTTTTAAATCACTATAATTTATAATAATGATGAATAAATTGATGTAATCAGATTGTGTTTTAACAAGAATAAAAAAACAATATTTTGCTTTTAGGAAATTCCAAAAATCATTTAAAAATGATTTATTGGAATGATAACATAAAGAATAAAAAAAATTTTGCTACATAACAATTTTTAAAGGTTAGAAAGAAGATATTCAAAATACCAAAAGATGAACAAAATAAAAAATAAATGCAATCCCAAACTAATTTTTAGAATATTTTACAAATAAAATAAACTTAAGTAAAAATCTTATCATCCAATTCCTGAAACTATAATGAAAGGCAATTGGTAAGTTTATTGATTGAACACAAACAATATAGCCAGAAAAATTGCCTTCTAGCTTGTAGTTGCAAAAGAGCTATCATTAATATAAAGTAATAGATATATAAATATTTATAATCAATACTTTTATTTACAGTTACTGTGAACTAAAATACCAGAAAATAATTGTTTCTTCAACTTCAATTGGTTTTTATATTTATTGTGAAGTGAAAGCATAAGGAGGGTCCAGAAATTAATTAATTCAAATCCTTTGTTATAAAAGTAGGGATTAACTCATTTTTTTTTGGATTTGTGGTTGAAGAAACAATTAATTTCTGAAATTCACAGTAACTGTAAATAAAAGTGTTAATTATAAATATTTTTTTATATCTATCACTTCTAGTTATTCCAAACATCAGCCTAATGTTTGAGAGTAAAATCATATTTATTAAATAAAGATTATTTACAATAAAATTTTGTTTATTTGGAAAGCATTACTGAAAAACAGTTTTTATAATTAAAAGAAAAAATGTCACTTTTATAAAAATTGACCTCTTACAATCAAAGATTTGGTTATATTATATATAGTGCTCTCTCATGCACATTACTGAAAATTTATTAAAGTGATTATGAACATATTTGAAATTTAATATCAAAATATTTGAAATTTCATTCATTAACTTCCTTGGATTTAAAAAACCAAATAACCTACCTAAAATATTTTAGTTTCATATTGCATTGCCAGTGATTTTTAACAAAGTACAAAATTTGAATAAATATAAATATATTAAATCTCAATTTCAAAATATTTACCAAACAATCAAACAAAGCAATAAACAGAGATTGAAACTTAAATCATTAATAATAAATTAACCTTCTTGCATTGCATTAACATTCTGATAGATTTCTTTGTTCTCACTATATTTAAGCTTTTAACTTTCACTTTAATATTAAACCATTATTATTTATCAAAATATAGTAAATTTGAGCTCATTTGATAGATATTTTTGTTTAAAAATTAAATAAATTTTAAAAATTCACATTTGATTTTCTGAATTATGTTAAAAATTATATTTTAATCAAAACAAAGCACTATCACATCATCAAATTTCAGGTGGAGCAAATTCAATTTGCAAAATGAATGAAATCTTTTTTGTTTGATGTTTGTTTTAAAAATCTGAACAAGTTATTTTTAATATCTACTAAATCTATCAATTTATGCTTTAAAAATTTAAAATTTTTCCTAATTTTTATAATATTGCTAAATGTCATAACAGTTTGTTGAGTGACATCATTTCTAAATAGTTGTATTTCCCGTGACTATAATGTCTATGGTAATGTTACACAGAAGAATATATTCTTTTATATTTAAAAATAAAACATTTCTGTAAAAAAATAAATATGTAAAATCTATATTTTTGATTTTTAATAATTGTTACACAATTAGATACAAAAATAATCATAAACTTTCCAAAAAATATAGTTTTTAGACTATTGTAATATTTTCTCATGTAATCTCACAAACCTCTAGATCACCCATCAACATGTGGATTCAGATACTTTGAATTTCCCACTTATTTGATTATCCTGAATTTTTTTGAAATGAAAATATTAGAAAAAAAATATACGTGAATTTTAAAACTGTAAAAAATAGTAGCAAAATTTCTTATTAGAGGGTGAAAATGCAAAGTTTTTATCTAGATTTCTCAAATGTGTGCCCATTCCTTGAGTAAATGGTTGGTTAAAGAAAAGTCAAAACTTTAATAAAAATTATAGCCTTTTTTGTAATTGTCTGGTTTTATGGGTTTTAGTAATTAATTATTATTATTTTTGCTGTGTGGTAATCCATTTTAACACCTCTGAGCTATCAATTTTATTTCATATGCTTTGTTGATATTTATACATACTTCTTTGGGATCTACACAAATAAGCTTGGTTTTCATATTTTTCTTCTGATCCATATGTTTTATCTCATATCCACCATTTTATATAAATATATTTATCCATGTCTTCAAATCTTGTTTCTATTTATTACAGTATCCATAGGTAATACAAATTTCTTCAAGTTTAGATTTTATTCTAAAGTTTAACTTTAAACAGATTACATTTAATTGATCAATTCTTTTTATAAGTTTTTTTTTTTAAAGAATATAGACTTTATTTTATATAAAGTGTTACAAATGAATTTCTCTAGACAACAAAAAAAATCTAGTATAAATTTACATTTTTACTAATAACTTCCTGAATTTCTTGTACTAAGAACCAGTCCATGTGGATAGGTAGATTTCTTTGGGTGCAAGAAGCTTATCTTTTTTTCGAATAGAATTAAATGTATTTTTAATAAATAGTTGTAAATCCAATGGAGAATTTGTTATAACTATATGGCATCTAAGTAACCATATTACATGGTTAATAAATATGCATATTCTGATATTGCAGAAATTACCCATTTTAATATTATGAATGATATCAAAGAGTTCTGGATTGTGATTATTGAAATAATTTTGAATTATATATTTTGCTTCTTTTTATAAGTTATTGGTTTTTATTGCAAAAACAACAATAGCCCATTATTATATGAAAAATTAAAATCACTTTTTAAATCTTGATCATTAAAAATAGCATTTAGACCAAAGACAAAACACAAGATAAAGAACTTTCCAACAGCTTATCAGGGAGAAACAAATATTACATGACAGACTTGACAGCTGCTGTTGGTAAAGATTTGAAAAGTTTTCCATTGTTGTTTTCTTCTCTAGCTAAGAATGGCTAGTTATTATTGTCAATTAACTTTTGATAGTTAGATGGATTGGATACATTTCAGATTTGAAATCCAGGCCATGGGCATGTCATCAAAATATTCAGACAATTATGTAACAAAATCCTAAAAACATGGTATATATATAATTCTGCAAAAAAAAGTTCATCACTCAAAAATACTATTACAAACAAATAGTGAGAGAGAAGACAATAATTATCAGACTATCCAAATACTGGATTTTAGAGGTTTTATGGTTTATTTTTTTGCTTCACTTTTAGCTATAAATAACTAGATACCAATTTGTTGACCAGTAATGAATAGTTCACTAGATTTGTTATTAGTCAGTTAAGGTTAGTCATACATATTGGAAAGTCATCAGCTTCAATCCCCATGCAGACATATTTATTTAATTTCATAGTAAAAATTTACCTATTTATTACATATATATATATGACATTTTGGTGTCATAGTTACTGTGTCTTTTTTTTTTTTACCATGTCAAAGTGTTGACCGGGAAGCGAACCCGAGCCAGCTTTTTGGAAGACAGCTATGTTAACTGCTAGGCCACCAATGCTCTACAAAGGTTTTTTTCCATCTGTATAATTTAAAATTTCAACTGAATTAGTGAATAGTGTTTTTATATGTTCTTTCTTTGTACAAAATATATAAAATGAAATTTAAAAAATCTGTAGATTGCCATTCTATTTGGTAAGTTTTATTTTGCAGGGTGTTGTAAATCAGTGGATGGCAACCAGTGGTCCATTGGCAGGCCATGATGTAATTTTAATGGTCCACAAAAAATTCAGATATTTAAATTCACTAACCTCATTTAATAAAAATTTTAAATAAAAAATAAATTTTGTTTAAGCCGAAATAAGAACATTATATTGCTAATTGATTTGTTACAAAATACTACTGTAACTTGCAAAATATCTACTTCAATGGCGTTTAATTAACTCCTACTGAGTCGTGGCATAGAAAAAGTAAAATAAAGATATCTAATACTATGAACTTTTGACTAGGCATCAAATTTGATTATAGTACACTCTTGTTTTAAAATTAAAATTATTAATATATAAATAAACATATATGTGTATCATACTCAATGCTTGTATTAATTCGTACCTTTAAAAATATTATGTTAGTGAACCGTAGCATATAAAAGATTGCCAACCATTGTAAATAAGCTAATTATAGCAAAATTAGACAAAATAGTAGTAACAAATGGGATTAATAAATTTCAGAGCCATCATTTGTATAAAAGAATGGCTTTGTTTTAATTTAAAGTAAAATATGGATATGTTCTACATGAAATAACATTATATACAATCTATAAAAATATTTATGACTCACTCTTACAATAAAACTAAAATAGAAATGTGTCAAGCTATCTGAGAGATGTTTGTGAAATATATTGATATATTTCACATTAGTTGTGTTGGTTATATAAATTGGATTATCCTATCTGGGAAAATGATTGTTGCCTAGAGACAACATCACCACTTTAGTCTGCAATAATGATACATTTGGCCTGTTTTAAAAAATATTAAATTATTGATGATTAATTAACTGAAGTATGATGTTCAAAAGTTGTAAACTATTTGGGATTTCAAGATCAATAATTGAAGGTGGAGAATAAATTCATTAAGAAAATAGGACTTTCTAAAATACTGCTGTGGTTACAGTTAATGTCTTCTAAAGAAAATCATTGTGTATTACAAGAAAATAAACCTATGGTGTGAAATAATTGCTGTCATTAACAATTGAGCAATGAATAATGGGATATTGGAGATATATTAACTCATCATTTATTTTTTTAATGTTCAGTTATTAATAGTAGCAATGATTTCAAACCATAACCATTATATTTTTTACACTATAACCATAGTAGTTTTAAAAAGTTTTATTTTCTTAGTTAGTCTGTTCACTACTCTGAACTATTGATCTTGAAACCTTAAATTTTCAACATCAATGCTACAATTAGCCAACAATTAATAATTTAACATTTTTTAAAACAGACAGATCTTATAACTATTTTATAAAATTTTATAATAAATGCTTTTTACATATTTTTAAAATTTCGTCTGTAAAATAAAAAATAAAGTATTTCATTTTTAAGGTTCATAAAATCAAAATTATAGTGCTAATAAAATAGATGTTCCATTATTTTGTTTAATCTTCTTATATTAGTAAAATTCAGGTATTTTTTAATAAAGTCTGTGATATTCTAAATCAGGGGCAAAATGTTTGAGAGATGATCATGTAATACATTTAGCAAAATGGTTACACTTAATTGATCAAACTGTAATTTTTGTTTTACTTTATTCATTCTGATATTAATTCAGAAACCTTTGACTCTTAAAAGCCACTATTCAATCTCTATTCCAAATTACATAGGACAGTTAAAGAGAATAAGCAAATTAGGCAGTAGTTTAAGTTATCCAAACTTTCTTTAACTAAAATAAAATAAAAATTTTACTAAAATTCAAATTTATAAAAATGTTTTGCTTTTTTTGTATTTAAGATGAGAGATTCTAAGTTTTTAAATGTATTTGTTCATAGATTGCTTTATGTTTGAACTGTTTTAAACAAAATACTTTACTATAATTCAATCTTCAAAAGCCATATTTCTTGTACTTATTCATTTGATGACATTCTCTTTAGACAAACACTTGAACAATTATATTACTAATAATTTATTAGGCTAGAGATTACCATATCAATTTTAGCTAAGTTATAAATTTTAATCTTAATTAAAGATGTTATATCTATTTCTATTAACTATAACCACATAATGTCATTTAACATTTTTATCTCTCATTTATAATATATATATATATAGTGAAATGAAAATTTTAAATACTTTACTAATATATTGGATAAGTGATTTAGTAGGGACAGCACTGATGTGATGTGACACACTGTGGCTTCTCCTTTCTCAGAGTCAGAAATCTCTCAGACACTATGCCCAGAAAAACCTGGTAGCCATATTACCTTCCCTTTCCATTACCCACCCTAAGTTTTGCCATATTCTTCTCTATCCTGTTCCATTTCATTTCCACAACATTATCTTTGTCAACTCTATGGCTTTTATATCTAAATCCTTCTTATCTTTTCCCAAACCCAGCATAAAAATCAAGTACCATTTTCTATATAATCACTTTGTTTATATTTATTTTCTGACAACTTCATTATTTGTACCCTTTCTGCTTGTAGGCATTTACATTCAATTAACAGACGCCTAATATTTTCTATGCCTTCCTTACATAACTGACAGACTAAATCACCCATATTTTTCCATTTTATGTGTATATTTTCTTGTTTCTCTGTTCTTTACTCTAGTGACATCTACTGCAAAATTAAATAATTAGGAGTTTCCAGATAATAGCACAATTCATTCAACTACACCAGATTGGTTTTTCTTTTTTGCCTTTACCAGTGATAATTTGGGATAAAGCTGGAATCAATGCAATTATGCATCTACTACTCTCTTCAATTCCTGTTTTTACTACCATGGCAACAGCCTAAAATTTAAATCTTCATTGATTGAGTCAGAAGTCAGAACTGATTCACAGAAAAAAAGATAAACTGCACAAACATCTGGTAATCACTGATTACATAACCTTGCAGTAGATACTGTTAATGTAGAAAAAGAACAAATGCTCTTAATTTCTTTACAAAGCTAAAAAATAATATGTTATAAGGTGTTAATATAAGCATAAAGTATATGAATTGAGATTAATCTTATGTAATATGCTTTAACGGTAATTGAATATAAAAAAAAGCAATAAAGCTTTGACATGAACATTATTTTTTTTTTTAATTTTAAGTATTTATCTTTATTAAAGAATATTATATATATATATTTACAATGTTTTGTTGTTTTCCAATCTTTTTTGTTTTTGGTTACTTACAATTTTTTATACATTAGCTTAATAAATTATATGTCCTTATATTAAACTTAATAAGTGGGTGTTAGTAATTGGGTGTCACACTTTGTTGCTTATTAGTCTGCCTTAATTTTATCTTTGGCTGGTTGTTATTATGCCTTTGTCCATTGTATATCTTCTTTTCATAACATTTATTGCCATATTTCACATGCTGTAGGTGCTGTTTTTCCACAGATTTTAATCATTTGTTTTCTTGGTAAGTATTTTAAGCATTGCTCAAAGAATTTTTTACATTCTTTATCAAGTTTTTTAATCCAATTATATTTTTAATTATCGAATATTAATGAACATCTCATTTCCCATATTGTTCTAATTGGATGGATAAATACCATAGCATTGTATGGATCAGATCTCTTGATGTGTTTGTTGATCATATCTTTTACATTAATGATTGGGGTTTTGAATACTTTTATCCTTATTTGTTTAAATGCTCTATATTCTTCGACCAGGTGTGCAAAAGTTTCTTCATTGTTCTTGCAGGTTGAACACCCTGGTTCTGGATTCATACATAGCTGTTTATTTAATAGTATTGTCATGGGGTGTATCACATTCATCAATGTATAGATGGTTTTCATGTATTTTTGGGATGTATAGATTGACTGAAAATTTCTTAGAACTATACTTATAGATATATTTAGCCATGAATTTCTCTGATACTTGTTACTTTTTTTAAGAATACTGTATTTTAGCCCTTCTAAATTAGACATATTTAGTTCATCTTGTAAGTCCTTATATGCTATAAGTAAGATGACCACAAAGAATCTTGCTTCTTTTCCCATATTTTTATACAGTTTTAGGTAGGATTCTGGTGGATTGAAAGTTTTACTCTTTATTATATTTATTAGAGTTTTTTGCTTTAATAAATGACATATATTTTCTTAGATCTATTATGTTGAGCCCTCCTCTATTAATTGGTAATTGTAACATTGCCATTGATATTATTTTGGTTGTCCTTCCCCAAATGTACTTTTTTGCTATTCTGTTTATTTCGTTTACTTTATTGTTGTATAGGCTTATCCAAGGGCTGTAGTAACTTAATATTCCTGTGGCTATTCCATTAAATATTTTGGCTCTAGTTACTTCACATAGTTTTATGGGTAAAAGGCTATTTATTTTTTTGGCTATTTTATGAATGATTAGCTTGTTTAGATATCTGTTCATCTTCGTTTTTGATTGGTATAAAAGTATACCTAGGAACATTGATGAATTTGCCTGGAAATCTCTGGGAATTTTTTTCCCAGTTGCTAATTGCCATGCGGCTGATTTGGATGGTTGTATTATTGATCCTGTTTGTTTTTGAAACTTTTCAAGTATGTTGATAATAATTTGCATGTTGTAAATATCTTGGAATATTATTACCATTGCATCAATGAATGCAAATGTTTAAATTTTTGCATTCAAGTGTGGTAGATACATGCCTGGAACTTTGTTTTGTATTTCCTTAATCATTATCATGTACTGCAAGACAATGGAAATTCCTGGCAATCATCCGAATAAAATTCTGTTTATTCATAAAATTTTCAACTTAATATACTAAAATAATATTATATTTTTGTCTCACACAGTTTAAAACAACATGTCTCTATTGATATAACTATGACCAATTTACAATAAACAGCATTCTACAATGCTACATTTTAATAGATAATAATTCATTAGGAAAATAAAGTTTACAGCAGAAAAATCAAAGCAGATATGGGGAAAAAATATGCTTATCTCTACACTATGGCTGCTTCACTGATATATGATTGCCATATAAAACTAATCACATATTACTGAGGGTCACTCACTGGTAGTTCTTGCAGAAATCTCAGAATTATTAATTTAAATGTATGATGGAGTGGAATTATATAAAATTTTGTGAAGAATAGAAGAGTACGTAGTATCAAATAATATCCATACAGTAATCTACCACTAAATTAGCATTAGGACTAGTAGAGTTTGAGGCTGTCTGACCTATCTTATTGCTTATAAATTTTTCAAAAAAAAAAATAGACCAAAAGAGTTTGAAAATTAGAACTTGTTTTTACTTTTTAATTTAATTCAAGCTTATTAAGCCAAATGAGTATATAACCTTTTACATAATTAATAGTTAGCAATCTTCACTTATCCCTACAAAAAGTCCAACAGATGTAAAGAAAACAATACATCCATACTGCATTGAGGTTATAAACTTCAAAATTAAAATTGTACATCAAAACACACACATACATATATATAACTTAATATCAAACTTTTTATTATTTTAATGAAATGGACTTTTTAAGTCCGGATTTTTTTTCCCGTTTTAAATATTTAAAATAAACTTTGATGATATATTTTTAAATGATATGTCAGCTGTAATAAAATAATCTTAACTATGTGTCATTTTTATCTATTGGTTTGATTTATAATTGTAAAAGCACTATTTATTATATGTTTCTGTTAACATAGCAAGAATGAGGAGAGTAAATTCTTACATTTACCAGCAAGTGACTTTTAGAGATAGAGTTCTTAAAGCTGCTCAATGATAATATCAACCTGCCCCAGCTATCAATTTTGATCATTTTTCACTTTAATTTCTATTCTATTTAGAACAATCCATGTTTGCATGACAGTGAAATAAAGCTGTTATGAACAGTGACAAAGGTCGTCAAAGGTCATCAAAGGTCTTGTGATGCCTTGATAAAGACAAAGCAAATAACACTCAGAACTCTCTATGTTCCCACTTAAATGTTTCCAATCATGGAAGAATACTTTTATTGACTTATAGGCCCTTCTGCAATTAATCTTCTTGTCTTAATAGATAAGACAACGGCATGAAAGGTTTCTTGCTTAGGTTGTCATGGTTACAGACCATTACTTTCGTGATATATATTTTAAATATAATAACTTTAGACTTTTTTATTTTATTTTTTAAAAATATACAAGAGTATTATATATATTATAAGAATTGTATCTTATTAGTTAACACATTTATTTGTTTGCTCATGCCTTTGGTTTGAACATGGGTTAGGCAATGATTACATTTTTTTAGGTTCTAAATAGGACAAAACTTATTTTTTTTTAGCCAGTATATAATCGTTTTAACTAATCTGTAAATATTTTAAGCCAGTAAATAATCACTTCAATTAATCTGTAAATGGATACGTAACTAATATGGATAATTTTTGAAAGTTTAGCAAACCTGGTAAATAATGTTTTTTTTTCATTCTTGCCCTTGGAGAGTTTTTTGAAAGACCTTTGCCTCTATAATAAGATATTTAAATGCTCATTTATCTTTTTTTGTACATAAATGCTTATAAACACGTATGTATATATATTTAATGTCTATAATTTTAAGTATTGTAGTAGGTAGTAGATATTTTTTCTTTAGACCAGCTTTCCTTTCTTTCTCTCTCTGTATTTTTTTTTCAACAAAGTTATAGTTTTTTTTATCCTAAACTCAAAAATCCAGAAAAGGTATTTGAAAGAAAACAGGTTGTTTTTTGTAGTAGACTATTACAACCTTTTTAAAAATATCCTTTTCAATACATATATGAGATTTTTAGGATGAAAGCATTATAATTAATAATCTTTTATGTTGATTAGTATAAAATAGTTATCGACTTTCTATGATGGTTTCTAGTGTAAGGCCATTATTTATATTTTCGTGACCCAAATTCACTAATTCAGTAACAGAACGTATAGTTTTGTTATGGGTGTTGTTATCAAGATTTTATCAAACTATATATTTACTTTAACAAAGAAAATACTGGTAATTTTTTATTTTCTTAATATACGTGTTGTGTGTATTATTTATACTGAATTACATTTTTCTGAGAAAAGTTTAAAACTATTGAAATTACATTATTAATCATGTGTAAATAAATATTGCCAATTAACTCCAAAAACGAAAAGATAAAATAAAATGTAGAAAAACAAATAAACAAACAAAAGATTAAAAGTAAATTTTGTATTATAATGCAAGCAGATCTATGAAAGTCAAACAGTCACATACTGATATTTTAATCTATTTATGTATCTCATGGCATTGTACAGTAAATTGTATTGCAATCAAACTTTTTTTTAACGCTTTTTCTAATTGCAGCTCACACATTATATAATTTTTATATTGTAAATCAATTTATTGTGCATACCTAACCAATGAAGATATGCTTTTCCAACAACAAATCAATCATTATCAGATTATAAAAACGAAGAATATTCTGATTAGTCTTTTAATTTTTACTATCATATTTTCAGAATTTTATGAAGCACTTTTAAAAAAATTATTCCATTGTCTTTAGATAATGATGATAAAAGTCCATGTCTCACTTCCATATGATAAATTTATTTTAAATAACTGCTGTACATAAACGAATTTTTTTGAAACATTTATATCATATCTTAACTTTAAACTTTTTAAAAACAGCTTTAGCACATTAGAGTCTTTGTTACATGTCAGTCCTCATCTAAAAAGCTACAAAAATATTTAACTTGACTACAAAAGTTATAACAATCCAAAGTAAAAGTTGATGAAGATTTTTCTATCATTAAGAGCTAATAAAACTTTTTTTAAATGTATATAAATGAAGTTTCTTATATATATATATTTCAAGATATTAGGAACATTTTATAGATCATTCTTTAAATTGGACAGAAAAGCATGCTTTAAATCTAGAAGCCAAGAAGTCAAAGTTAAAATATCATCAAATCTCTATCATACTTTGATGTCTGCTTTATGAAACTTCCAGTAAACTGATACAATGGCCACCACTGCAAATCCCTGTTTAACATCAGCTGTTTTTATATGCCTCCAATTTTTTATCATTAGTATTAATATTTTCTCTCATAGCATCAGGTAGAAGCTGCATATTATGAAATTTTATTGGAGTACCAGTTAATTTTAAACAATAAATAAATCAGAATTTTTATCATATCACTTTTACATTTATTTGGCAACAAAAACTACTTCTTGATTTTCCAATATTGCATTGACTTTCAGGTAAGGAATCTTTTCAATAAAATTCTTGAAGATGTAATAAATAGCAATTATATTTCACAATTATTAATACATTCCTTTAATACATATTGTAACAATAGAAACACCAGCAGATGATAGAAGTTCATTTGTAAACATATACTTTTAAAACATTTCAATAATGATTAAACTATTGCATAAATATTAACTTTCTAATAGGTTGGTATTTTTTTTATTGTTCACTGTAGTGACAGTTTTTTTGATTGATATTTAATTTTAAACATCAGTCAATAAATGTTAATCTTTGATAAATGTATATAATTCTGCTTTCTTTATAATTTTTAGAATATCTCAAAAGATTCTGTCACAGTATCAATTATGACATCACACAATCAGTGTCACACAACATGGTTATTTTACCAGTCATAATATTTTTTGTCATTACAGTCAAATTTATTAACTTTTACTTTTGAAAATAAAATGTATATGAATGAAATCAAAGTATATATATGTATTCTTTTGACTTTAAATAATTATTATACAATTATTTTATAAAAATAACCAGAATTATTTAATAAATTAGACAAAAAAATCATTTTTTGTTATTCCCAAATTTTTTTTGAAGTATTTTCATAAAAGCTATGGAAACCAGATTACAAAAAGCCAAAAACATCAAAGACATAGAGTCAGGACTAAACATGTGAAGAGTGAATAAAATATAAATTGATCTATCAACTGTCTGAAAAGTAGTGACTTCTTCAGATTATTTTTCCAATTAATAAATCAATATTTGTTAATTTGTGGTTTTACATAAAAAAACCTACAGTAATATCATTACAGATAATGCAGAAGAATGAAAAAAATGGCAGAATTACCAACTATTCTTGAAGTAAACAGCCATATTGGCTGTCAGATTTCAAGCTAAGAAAATTAAACAAATAGTGCTTATTCATTTTAATATAGATTCAAGCAGCTGAACTTATGAAAGTATAATCATTGAAAAGCAATAATTGCAAGTAAATCAAGTTATATATCACATGACTTAATTTAATAAGCTTGTATTACAAATGTTATATAATAATCATGCCAATAGCTCTTAACAAGCTTTTCAGAATATCCCTATCCTCGGACCAGTTTCAACTCTAGCTTTCATTAATGAGGCACTAGAATATCTAAACATTAGATTTAAAATATCAGGTCAAGCTCAGCACTTTATCTAATGGTTAACTATCAAGGAGAAAATCTGAAAATTTCAGATATCCATAAAAGTTATGGGATTGCTCTGATATTTTAAATCTAATGCTTGAATATTTTAGCATCTCATTGATGAAAGTCAGAGCTAGGAATCAGTCTGAGGGGGCTATTCTGAAAAGCTTGTTAAGAGCTATTGGTATGCTCATTATGTAATAGTAAGAAGCAATATTCATAAATTGCATGAAGTGATTAGGAAATAATAACAAAAATACCCAATAATATCTAAGTGTCCTTTCATTTGGTGACAGTAATATGTTGCCAAATTGTTTTAGTTTTAATTTGGGTAGAGAATTTACATATAAATTTAAAATTATAAGATACTAGAATAAGTTTATAAAAAATAGAAAAATAGTGACAAATTATCATTATCAGTTATTATAAATTTAAATACTTACAGAATCAAATATCCACAAAGTCAAGAAAAGTTTGAGCATCAGTCACTGATCCAAAAAAATTCATCTTAATTTTCCTGTTTTATCTTCTTAATTTAATAATTGGAAATTATCCAGAGTTATTAAACAACTCTTTAAAAATCTTATCATATTATAAACAAAAATTTAATATCCATTATTCACTTATGTGTGTGTGTGTGCTTAGATGATATTTCATTAAAGGTGGAGGTAACTTCTAAATAGAGCTAGGTGTGATGTCAATCAAGTTTTATCTATATATTACATGATTAGATGTTTGAAAGATTATGTGATATTCAAGAACAGAGGGACCAAAATGAGCATAACAATTACATTCAATTAATCAAATACATATATGTATTATTTGGGAGGGGGGGGATCAATTAGAAAAACAATGTTTTTGAATTAATCTATTATTCTTACAACTGAGAAAAAGTGTTCAGAGAAATAATAAAGATTTATATTTTGACTTAATGGTTTTTATATCCAGTAATAGAGAATACATGTCATAATGTAAATATTAAATTCACATATCATTTATGCAGATGAAATAAAACTGGAGTTGACTAACTTCAATCTTGCTATGAAACTACAAAACTAAAAAGCAAATTCTTTTTTTCCTTGTGCTTTTTCATTATAAATAAAACAGAATTTGCTGATTATGTTGAAATTTCAGAATAGAATTCATTTTAATGCCAAGTATAATGTCATACAATTAATTATGATATCATATTTAATTAAGGAGAGAATAAAGAATATCATAATTTTAATAGTCTTTATGTTGATCATCAATTAAAAGCCAAATAATTAAATATTAACAATTAAATTTGCACAGCATTGTTGTAAACAAAATAGAACTGGAATTGATTAAGTTGCATCTAGCTGTAAGACAAAATAAATAAATCTACCAGCATGCGGTTTTCAGCATCTACTTTGAAAGTAATTTAAAATATATATCAATCTCATTTTAAAATGAGCAATCCAAGATTTCAAAAAGAGGATGATTATTTTTTTAAGTATCCCTTCAACAGACTATCTTATCAATAATATCTAAAGTAGCAGCTTTTCATGGTATCTGTGGCTTGATAATATTTATATTTGGAGTTGCAAGTCACCTTTTGGAATGTAGAATGGTTGTCTTTATTGTTTCTACAATCCTTGGATGTTTATATATTTTGCTTTCATCTATAGGAGTTGCTTAAGAGTAGATAATGAAGGCCTAGCAAAATCTGCAACATATCTAAGTTTCTCATTATTATCTGTCTTAATATCTGTGGCTTTGATTTGCTTATCTTCAGTAATCTTGCTGTCACAAAGAAATATTTTGCCACATATAGACCAGAGTCTAGATATAAATGAATTGGGAGTGAAAGGCTGCATTGCAATTTCTGAGATTTTGTTGATAGCATCACTTGTAAGATCAATTTTTTCAATTTTTATCTCTGTAATGATATGTCATGTATTAATCAGTCAAAATTCAAGACAAAAGGCATACATTAATACATGGAAACCTGAGATAATTGAACCTAGTTCATCTCAGAATCCACAAAATATTAAAGATAGCAAACAAGACCAGAGTTTAACATTTCAGACACTTTCTGGCACAGTGTATTATATATCACCAGACTGGTATATTGTACAGAATTAAAATTAATTTAAATTAAAGTATTAACTATTGAAAAAAAAATCCACCATCTTTATATCAGCAAACTAAAAAATAGAAGAAATTGATCTATTCACAACTAGATGAGACTTACTCAATTTCTACATAAATGCTATATGAATTAAATATTTATTAGTTCACAAGAATAGATGGATGCACTATATTGTTTAGTTTGCTGACAAAAATGGTGGTGGATTTATTTAGTAATTTCACAGCTAGATAAAGCTTAGCCAACTTCAATTCTACTTGAATTACATTAGAAATGTGTGGGTTTAATTTTTAATATTTATTTTCTAACTTATGCTAGTGCAGAAGTTTTTAAAATGAGACACAGTCTATACCCTCTGATTAATTAAATATATATCTCATAATTAATTGTGTTTTTTACATCTGATATTAATATTAATTTCACTCCAAAATTTCAACACAACAAACTTAGCTTTATTAACAATGAAAGTGACAAATCAGCTCTATTTTTTTAGAGTGCTAGAATAAAGGTAGTAGTCTTATTTAGTGATTTCACAGATAGATGGCGCTTAATCAATTACAGCTATATTTTATATGATAATGTAATGTAAAATTGCTTTTTCTTAAACAAAATAAAATTTTGTTTACAAGTCATAATTTTAGAGATAGTCAAATTAAACATTCATTCTTTCTGAAATCATTTTATATTCACTGTAAATTCAGCTAATTTTTCTTTTTTTACTGCTTTTTTCCATATCATTCTTCCAGAACTGGGTACTTTTTTAAAAAAAATCTGATTTGAATGAAAATTCTATTGTAAGGAATAACATCATATATCCTTATATTGTTTTTTTAAAAAGTCCTTTTATAATTTTTTTATTTCTCCCATTTTTGTACAATTTACTCTAATACTGTTTATGCAACCTATAATCCAAAAGAAATGATCACTATTTCTCTTTTATCTCCACACATTCAAAATTTGTTTTGGTAAACAAAACTCTTGTTTCTGCTCCAAATAATAAGTTTATTTTGTTGTTATCATATATTGTTTCATAAATTTTATTTATTGTTTATATAACTCTAAACTAACATTTTATTTGTGTTTATTTTACATATTTTTGCTTTTTGAATTTATTTCCTTTTTTGGTTCTGATAATTTTGGATCTCTAATACATTCTCTTCACATTTATCCAATATAAATAATTTTTTATTTATTAACTTTACATATTGTGAAACAATTTTAGCCTACTGTTGACCTTTTTAAAAAAAATCTCTTTATTGTTAATTTATAAATTCTTTTTGCTTCTTCTGAGGGTCGGGAAACAGATTAATTATAATATTTTTGGTTAATGCATTTATGATTTACAATGTGATATAAAGTGTGATGTGTGAAGGAATATTAAATTTCAAAATAAGGGGGAAATAAAGTAGATGAAAGAATATCTATTAATGTAAAATGATATAAATAAGTTACAAAAAAAAAAAAAATTATCCAGTATTGATGAAATATTAAGATGTCATTTGTATGGTCTCTGAAGACAGAGTTCTATACATATCATTAAATTTGCATTTTATTGAAAGGAGCAAAATATATATACGATAAACATATATATTATTGAAAAAAGATGAATAAAAATCATTCTTTTAATTTTTTTAAAAATACCAATTTTATAAATCATCTTTATTATACTAATAGACTGTATTAATATTGAATAATATTTTACTATATTATAGTAGTCTGTTCAAAATTTGAATGTTAAATTTATAATTTAATTCCAAGTACAAATATTAAATTCTTATTGTTCTTTTAATGCCCTTTTATACTTTGATTACTGTACTAATAAATATTGTTTCAAATTAAATATTGGGAATTGTATCATTATTGCTTTTAAAGCTCATTTAAATAAGATCATTGTCTTATTAAAAATTAGCAAATTTTTTGACTAATTTCACAAAGCTTAAATACTATTGATCTCTTTATCTTTCTCCATTGAACTCAAAATCACTATATATTTTTTCCCATGACAATATAGAAATAAGTAGAGTTTATTTAAAATTAAAATAAATTTATTACTGATTTTTGTAAAAACTATTTTATGTTTTCGCAATTTTTGTGAATGCTTAGGATTTCAAATGTATTACATTAAAATTTACTGGCATTGAAGAATTATTATTGAAATTATAATGTCACATTAAATAAAATCTTCATAATGTTTTATTTATTAATTTATAAATTGGTATAATCACGACTAATACTTTTAAGCATTTAGATAAAAATGTAAAAAGCAAAGCAGCTTTTAAATATTCCACTCCACTATTCAGGAGAGATAAACATCATTGGAGTAAAGACAAAACCAATGGGGGTTGGTTTGTTTTTTATTCTGTAACTAATAAAAGCTAAACGTCTTTTTAATGATTTATAATAAGATGACTACGTTTGAGTGCTATTGTCTGATTTATTATGTAATTTTTTTTCTTATCCAGATTCGAACTTTCAGGGAATGATCATAATAGGCTGACATTTTTTGCCTTTAAGTACTAAAATGTAATTTATTTTTTGAAAGTAAATATATTATGAGTCACTTGTTTTTTTCCATTTTGTTTTCATTGTTTAACTGTTATTGTCAATTATTTGTTAAAAAGTTGCTTTTTATATCAAGATTATTTTATAATAAAATATCTTTGATTGTAAAAGTTTTAATTGCAAATGAGTATTTCCATTTACTATTTTCTTAGTTTTGTAATTTGAATCATTAAGTTAATAGATTATTTCTATGTCATGGTTTGTTTTTCACTTTAAAGATGAACGTCTTAAAGTATCAAATTATCATTTTAATATTTGCTCTCAGCTATTATAAAATGAATAATTAGAGATAAATACTGTTATTAAAATCTTTTATTTAATAACTTATACTTTAAATAAATAAAGTGCAGTATATAAATAATAATGACCTTTAAAAATTTTATGAAATAAGTAATTAGAATAATCATTTAACTACTAAGGCCCAGCAATATGATGATATATATATATACCTTTGCTGAATCCTAAAAAAAAGGCAGAAATGGGAACTAATTTTTATTAAAAACCAAATTGTTTAACCAAAAAAAAAAAAAAAAATACCACAATAAATAAATAAATAAACTTTGACCTATTCCAGGAATGAATATTTATTTACATGAAACAAAATAATGCTTAAATACATGATCTTAAGAATCACTAACTATTAATACGTAAGTTTCTGGAAAATGTTCTTGTAACCTTCCGGAGGCACATGTGAATTAAGCATTTGATTTTATCTAAAGTTCATTTATACTTTGTTTAGACCCACAAAAATTACTATAATAAAGTAAATGTCAAGTGTTGGCAGCCGAGAGGTCAGTGTAGCCGCCTTACAAGCAAGCAGTTGTTCACAGACGGTTGTCGCGGGTTCGCTTCCCTGCCGATGCTTTGACATATGGAAAAAAAAAATCAGGATGTAAATGAAGTTAACTTTATCTTAGCTATTATTAGTGCAAATTGTTGAACAGATCATAAATTAATATGTTACAAGTTATCCTATTTTAAATCTGATGGTAAAAATCTGATATTAATTTTATAAGAGCAACTTCTACTCATGCTAAATGTCAATACCTGTTAAGGACCAAAGTTACCGATTTAGATTTTCAAGTTTGTTATGTTAAATAATCATGGAATTATTTTAACTCTATGTTTATATATGTTGTGAACATGAAAAAAAGAATCATTATTTATCTTCTTCCTCTTCTTATTATTATTGCTATTACTATTGCTGTTGCTACTGCTACTACTGCTACTCCTTCTCCTAATATTACTACTACTACTACTACTACTACTACTACTACTACTACTACTACTACTACTACTACTACTACTACTACTACTACTACTACTACTACTATTACTACTATTTAACTAATGGTTTGTTGCTTGGGAGTTCGTAAGAAGTTCAAGAACCAGAGTTTTAAAGTCTCCCATATGACCCCTACATCAAACCACTGTGACATTTTCTCATTAAAAAAATTATATGTGAAGCTTCATAAGCAATCTAGGAATGTAAAGTAGAAGTTCAGCAACTGACAAGAAGACTTGAAAGAAATGTCAGATTAAAGTGGGAAAGGAGATATAGTCATTTATTGATTGCAGTCACTTTACAGATATTTTTATTTACATTGAAAGAAGCATATAGATCCACAAATGATATCAAAATCCTATTAAATCAATAAATGAGATTTTCTTATATCATCATGATATTTTAAAAAGATAAAAAGATCATTTTAATTTTTGGATATAAGAATTTAAATAATTGTTTTAATATTATATCTACCTTATCTATTGGTTTAAATTTTAACATAGATATCAACTAAATGAAATTGAAATTGTCCTTGTGATCTTAAAACTTGGACAATTACACATCCTTATAAAAAAATATGGTGGTGATTCCTTAGTTTCAAAACTACACAATCTTAAGGATACTTTTATTGTTGCAATTTATAAAAATAAAGAGAAGAGACTTAGTCTTCTTCTCTACATTAAAACTATTTTCTGGGATTTAATTGGTTGTTTCCAGTGATAGATAAGTACTTACCAGAGATTCAATGTGATTTTAGAGTTTCAACTATAAATAAACTTGTAGAAATTATTGCATATGAAAGTAATTGTGCACAATAGTAATTTTAAATTTTGTTCTACCAACTATTTGTCTTATGCTTTTATATTTTTTAAAAAGTAAAATATTTTTTGAAAAATATGATTAATGAAACAAATAACTAAGACTGATTCTCAAATAAAACTTTGCAATACTGAAGATATATAATCAGTACAATATATTTATTTATCTACCCTATATTAAGTGAGAGCAAAGTAAAGGCAAATGAGACAGTTTACTAAAAATCCCAGGTCTATTTGTTAACAATGGGTTAAAATCTCTTATCTGCTCACCCTTATAAAAACAACAAACTGTTGTTAAAAATGTCAAGAAACATAGTAAAAAATACATTATTCTGAAAAAGTGTTTATTAAATAAAAAACATGCTCTGCCCTAATTAAAAAAAGAAAAAAAAAAGAAGTTGCATTATGGGAAATGGTAAATGCAGACTTATATAACCCAGGACAAATAGAAATTAATTTTGTAAGTAATTTTATAATTTTTGTTAAAATATATAAATGTAACTTATAAAGATTTTTTTATTAAAAATGCTTTAAATTAAATATTCTTTTAGAGTCTTTAAATAGGTAACAGAAGTAATGATTTTATGTAATGCACTTGATTGTGATAGAACATTAGGAAAGGCTTAAGATAGTTGCATTTTTTAGCATTTTTTTTTGTCATGTTGAAAAAAATAATTTGAAAGCATTGTTATATACTTTTTTTTGCATTCTTTCGATCATTCTTTTCATTGGCAATCAATAATCTGTTTTCAGAAATTGTACTTAGAAATGTGCATCTGTAAGAAGTTTTACTAAAAATTATAAGTGACTATTTTGTGCGACATGTTAAATCAGGGAGTTTTAACTCTTATATATATATATATGTGTGTGTGTGTGTGTTTAGTATTATGATTTCCCTAATTTTATTCAACTTTAATGTTACTGTTGAAATTTCAAAAATGCCCTATTTATATTGTATGGAAAGAAATGTTAGAAATGAATATTTTTCCATAAGTTCTTCTGAAGGCCATGGATAAACAAAATGAACCCTGGGGTTGAATGCTGAAGGTGACAGGGGGGGCTCATGTCCCTCTAGTAAATATATTTACATTTTATTTTTAAATAAATATTTCTTTTAAAAACCTTAATTTTGAAAATATAAAAACTAAATCAAAAGGAAATCAAGTGCTAATTGGAATGAGAAAGAAGAAGAACCACTGAGTAGTTGAGACATTACTGAAATAATTTGTTTCAAACTAAATATATATAATAGTTGATTCATGTTACTAAGAAATATGCATAACCAATTAATTTCAGATTGGCAGAACACTCCTCAATTTTAAGTTATTATATTGTAATTTATATTTCAGTTGAGAAATTTGAAATTGATCTCTCAGCATTCATGTATACCTTCTATCAACAGGATCATAGACTTGAAACATTTGAATTACCATATCGTATATTGATATATAAATGCAATAATTGTGTTCTTATTTGATTTTAAAATTTGGATTTTATACAGACAGAAAATCTATATCTGTGTAGTGTTTAATGTAATGGTGTGCCACTGTATACACTTTATATAGGCTGTGAATACTTTATATACATATTGTAACACTCAATAGAACAATAACCATTCACCATAAGAAATGCATGCAATAATTGGCTAATTCATTTAAAAAATATGTCACTGATCAAATTTCAGATTTACAGCCAATCTCTCCCACTATTCACATATTTCAAAAATAATTTTCTGTCATTAGGTGAAATAGAGGCTTGAAACTCCTTATCTTCCAAATCAGAATTTCTAGTCCAATATTAAATATATGATTGTGACTTGTCTGATTTTAAAGTTTGGATTTTAGTTGCAATCAAGAATATATATATATTTTGAAAAGAACAATCCATTATTCATTTCAATATTTCCTTTTAAGCAAAATCATATATAATTTTTTTAAAAAAAGAATTAAAATGAGTTTCAAGAAAGAAATTAAGTTTTGGATATAAAAAAAGCAATTTTTCTTTTCTCTGAGCACTGCTGACAATTATCTGGATCCATTCTGGAACACTTTGGAATTATTTTGAAATTCCAGCTGAAATGAAGAATTAGCGCATATTCAAAACTCAGTTAGGGATTATAAGGTTCCGCTCTCACCATGAACATATTTTTAATATTTGTCAGAAAGAAGTAAATGAGAATTATTTTGTTTTGGGAGAGTCCTATATGTAAAGAGTCATTTGTACATTATTTTAAATAATCTGAATTTATAAATAAGGCTTATTATCTGGGTATTATTTAAAAGAAACTCAATTTAAAAAAAAGAATGAATTTGTAATAATTTCTCTGAACTTGTTAAAATTATTTTTTAAAAGAAAAAAAATATTATTATATATCACATACGTATGTTATGCTTATGAATTTTATATAATTTATTAAGAAAAGGAAAGGCAAAAAGGAATAATGATAATCATATAAATGCAATGCACACATATAAATTGTCTAAGTCTCAAATATCTGTAATTCATGATGTAATTATTTCCATTAGTCTCATTCATTCACAGTTAAACTTATATTTCATTACTGAAAATTGAATTTTATATAGATAGATTTACATATGCACATTTGTTTGTTCAATGTTTAATAGTTTACATATGTTCAGATCCATATGGAAGAATACATTTCTATCAGTTTAATTAATGAGTTAAGGATCAATCTCAAAATGAATCATTCCTGTATAAACTGTAGTTATATTCAATTAGGTTTAGACCAAAAGGCTACTTCTTATAAAGGTTGTATAAAAGTTTTAGTCAGTTAAGAGTTAGGACCAAATGGCCATCCTTTATAGTTGTTATTATTATATAAGTGGTTATGTTTAGGAATAGGATCTAAAAAAGACTTTTTCTTATCTTATAATTATTTAATGAATATAGCATGGATGTCTATCTCATATAGAACATATATGCATGTGTAAGTACTAGGAGATATACAAATCAAATAAATATTATATTTATGAATTCATACATGCATTGAATTATATTTAAGTTTATTGAAGTCAGGGTTAAAAGTACAATGAATATGATATTATCTAGGAATATATTGATACTACAATTTATAAAGATTAAAAGATTTTGTTAAAAAAATAAATTGCATATCAATTAATAATTATATTTTGTAAATAAATTACTGTTACATAATTTAATAACTGAAACACACAGGCTTATATACCTGCATCTATATATGTAATATATAGGGTATATGAGCACAGACTTTCACATGTAACTCTCCACACTATCTCACAACACTGATACACTTGAACACATATATGTTGAAAAGATAAATAATCACCAATATATGTATTTCATGCTAAACCAGCAATCATCAGTTGATTCACATTACCAACTCTACACATATATGCTATAAGTGCTCAGATATATATTAAGATAGCCAAACCTCATACTTGTGTGTTTCAGTTATTAAATAGTAGAGATGTCTGCCCATCCCTTGTATATGTATTAAATGTATTATGACCTGTACATTATTAAATAGTAGAGATGTCTGCCCATCCCTTGTATATGTATTAAATGTATTATGACCTGTACATGAGGGGTCATATTGACCTTAGGTCAACATGGGTGTGACAAGAATCTTGGCCTCAGGGTGGCCTTTGAGCATTCCATCATCAGATTTTCAATTGGATGGACGGTTGAAGAGTTGGAGTGTGGAGTAGAATGAAGCCTGTCCATTAAAGTATGAGATTTGGCTACCTTAATATATATCTGAGCACTTAATATATATCTGAGCACTTAATATATATCTGAGCACTTATAGCATATATGTGTAGAGATGGTAATCTGGACCAACTGATGACTGCTGATTTAGCATGAAATACGTATATTGGTGATTATTTATCTTTTCAACATATATGTGTTCAAGTGTATCAGTGTTGTGAGATAGTGTGGAGAGTGGTGGGTCATGTGAAAGTCTGTGCGCATATACCCTATATATATATATATGCAGGTATATAAGTCTGTGTTTCAGTTATTAAATAGAGATGTCTGCCTATCCTTTGTATATGTGTAAATGGATTATGTCCTGTACATGAGGGGTCAGATTGACCTTAAGTGAACATGGTTGTGACAAGAATCTTGGCATCAGGGTGGCCTTTGAGCATTCCATCATCAGATTTTCAATTGGATGGATCGTTGAAGAGTTGGATTGTGTAGATTGAAGTCTGTCCATTAAAGTATGAGGTTTGGCTATCTTAATATATATCTGAGCACTTATAGCATATATGTGTAGAGATGGTAATCTGGACCAACTGATGATTGCTGGTTTAGCACGAAATGCATATATTGGTGATTATTTATCTTTTCAACATATATGTGTTCAGTGTTGTGAGATAGTGGGGAGAGTGGTGGGTCATGTTACATGATTTGTTTGTTAATTTTATTAAAAAAAATAAATTGTACATCAATTAATAATTAAATTCCAACCAGTCACAACCTAAACATTCACAGTAAATTTAGTAATCAATATTTCTCACTGTTGTCAAGGCAACCTTCTCACCTTTTTAATAGCAAGAATGAAAATCCATTCTTACTAATTTCCATTGAATATATATGGACACTTAAAGATTGCAACTTGACTTCAGAGTATGAAATATTGTTACAATGAAGTTTAAATAAACCTCTTTAAACATGAATAAGTACATTTGTAAATAAATTATTATTACATCATTTGTTACTTTGTTTATGTAAGATTGCTTGGTCTACCATCATTCATCGGGAATATCATGTTCTCCATGATTTAACTGACATTATAAATAGGGCTATGTAATGGTTAGATTATTATATTGAATAAAATATTATTTTAAATATATATGTGATAATTTATTTCCTGATGCTTAAATGGATATGTAATGAATATAGAAAATATGTTAGATGTGAAGGATAGAGTGATGAAAAACATGAAAGCATATAGTAATGGAAATATTAGGTTTTCAGAAAATGAATTGAATGAGGTAGAGAAGAAATTGAAAGGGAAAGGTAAGAGGTTTAGATGGATGGGCAGCAGAGATGATAATGAATTTAGGATATAGGGCAAAGGTAAAGTTATTATCCTGTTTTAATAAGATGGCACAGAATAGAGTTTTCCCAAGTAGTTGGAGTAATACAAGAGTAAGATTATTATTTAAAGGAAAGGGTAAGGATCATAGAAATAATTATCGACCAATAGCAGTAACATCAGTTTTATGTAAAGTTTTCTCATATATGGTGGCTAGAAAAGTTGTAAAATGGATGGAAGGGAATAGTGTAGTGGAGGAAATGCAAGAAGGTTTTAGATTGGATAGGCATATAGGAGATAGTTTATTTGTAGTTACACAACTTATGGATATGAGTAGAAATTCAGGTAAACAGTTATATATGAATTTTATAGATATAGAGGAGGCATATGATAGAGTAAATAGAAATAGATTATGGATAAGTTTAGAAAATTTGGGAATGGATGGAGCTTTAGTAGATATTATTAAGAAATTATATGAAAATAATTATTATATATATTAATTAAGGAATATAGAATCAGTTAAAGTTAAAAATGGGATGGGACTAAGGCAAGGATGCCCTATGTCACCTATTTTGTTTGTGTTTGAGTGAAATGGAAAGAGCAATAGAAAGATTAGGAAGAGGGATAGAGATACCGTTAATAGGTAGTAAGGGAGTATATATTTTGTCAGGTCTTTTTTTTTTGGGATATATTTTTGTGGGCAGAAAGAAGAGAAGATATGGATGTTATGTTGAGGACATGTGCAAGGGTGGGTAAAGAGATGGGGATTAAATTTAGTGAAGAAAAAATCAAATATAATGATGGTTAATACTGGGGAATGAGAAGATGTAGAATTTTTATTGGGAGATATTAAGTGTGGTGAATAGATATAGTTATTTGGGAATTATTTTAAGTAATCAAAAAAATTATTTGGATGAATGGAAGAAAAATTGATAAATAAAAGCAAAGAAAAGAAAGGGATTTATAAAGAAATTAACAGTGTTTTCATATAATAAATATGATGTAGCTAGAATTATATGGAAAGAAGTTGCAGTAGCAGGGTTAACATATGGTAATGATATATTATATGTTAGTAATGGTGTATTAAATTACTTAGGAAAAATTCAAAGGGAAGTAGGAAGACATACATTGGATGCAGATGTATGGACAGCAAGGGAGACAATTCAAGTAGAAATGGGATGGTCAAGTTTTTATATGAGAGATGCAAAAAGTAAAATAAAAATGTTTGGTAGATTGCAGTTTATGGATAATAAAAGAATAGCCAAAATAGTATTTAATTGGGTTATGAGTAAAGGGCAGGCAACAAGATGGGTGAGAAAGGTAATACGGTATGCAAAAGATTTGGATAAAGAATTTATATCAGTATATTTGTACAAAAGATGGGATGATTGTGTTAGGAGGATTGTGTTAGGAGGATTGTTGAGTGTTATAATGGTAAGGAATGAGATAAAAGAATAGATTTATTAATTAAGAATAGGGAGTTAGAGAGATGGAGAAGTATGGAGAGTAAAAAGAGTTTAAATATAAATATAGAAATAAACAGAATATTAGGTGCGAGTTAATATATGATAATAGTAAGGAAAGTAGTTTATTGTTTAAGGTTCAAACAGCATCTTTAGCAACAAGAGAATATACATGTAAATGAAAAATATGGGTGATGTAGTTTGTAAATTATGTAAGGAAGGAGTAGAAAATATTAGGCATTTGTTAATTGAATGTAAATGCTTGAAAACAGAAAGGGTACACATATAATGAAGTTGTGGAAAAATAAATATCAAAAAAGTGATTATACAGAAAGTAGATTATTGGTTTTTATGCTGGGTTTGGAAAAAGATAAGGGGGATTTAGATATAAAGGTTATACAGTTGTCAAAGATTATGTTGTGGAAATGGGATGGAGCAGAATATGGGAAAAGTTAGACTGGGGAATGTAAAATTAAGTAGCTAACAAGTTTCTCTTGGTATATTTGCTGAGAGATTCTTGACTTCGTTTAAGAAGAAGCTACAGTACATCACATCACATTACATAAATAAATAAATTAAGTGTAAAATGTTGAAATATGCTAGTCTGGACATTACAATATATATATATAATACTCGATTTATTACACAGGATATGTTTCAAGGATCTGGTTCACCTGATAATATAAGGTTGTTTTTAAAATACATATCTAGTGAGGGAAATCAATCTGAAACTTTTACAATGAGAGATACTTTATATGATAGCTTGCAATCAAGGAGTGCATTTTGAAACTGAAATAAATAATTTTGTATAGTCAAAACTTTTTAAAAGTTATTTGAGTAATATGTTAATAAGATTATTTCTGCAGCAGAATTTTGAAATAAACAAGATTTTCAAATGAAGTATAAAATATTAATACATATTTAATTTTCTGATTTTATTTAATTTTTTATTCTTACTTTATGTGGACAATATCTATTACTTATATCTAAGTTATTTTTTTTAGATTTAATGTTAAAATTTAAACAGTTGGAAATTTAGTATTAAATTTGGCCAACTAACTATAGAACAAGTTTTAGAGAAAATGAAAAATAAATCTTAAAGTACATATTATCTTATGGGCAATGTGTAACTTACAGGAATACTTTAATTTAATTATGGATTATTAAACTAAAACTCCATACATTTTATCCTGATCTTCTTTCAGTATTGATTTCAAAATTAAGGGTTCACTATTCTTTTTCCCATATTCATATAAGTCCTGTTTTTACCCTAAACAACAATAAACTCCACTTACAGATATCATAGTCTTTCATATTCTAATATATATATATATCTAAACAACTTAAACCATCATTTTTTCACCATTTGTAATTATTAAGCCTATAATATATTTTGAATATATTTTTTATATACATTCACAAAAATAAATTGTTTTTTAACTTTGCATTTTAAGTATAGGGGATTTTTTTTTTCCATATGTAATAGCATCGGCCAGGAGGCGAACCCGCAACAGCTGTCTGCAACCAACTGCTTGTGGCTGTGCTGACATCTCAGCTAACAATGCTTGACCAGGTATTTTAGCTCAAATTTTCAAGCATCCTACAACTATTCACAGTATCTCATACAACTGATACACATGACCACACACATATAGAAAAGATAAATAATCACCAATTTACATATTTCATGCTAAACCAGTATTCATCAGTTGGTTCAGATTATCATCTCCCACACACATATATAATCAGTGCTCAGTTTATATTAAGATGGCAAATGGACCAACTGATGAGTGCTGGTTTAGCATGAAATAGGAATAATGGTGATTATTTATTTTTTCTACATATATGTGGTAATGTGTATCAATTGTATGAGATAGTGTGAATAGTTGTAGGTGCTTGAAAATCTGAGTTCAAATCTCCTACACTTACAATCAAGCTCCAGGTTTGTGCAGAGTGCCTTTCAAATATTTAACTTTGCATTTTATAAAAAAAAATTACTTTAAAGTCTTCACAGTCCTCTCTATTTAATTAATTTAGATTGTTTTATTAAGGAATTTTTATTGATATATTGTTATTTTCCAAAATTTGTAAAATTTGCTTTTAATTTTCTTTATTAAAAAAGAAGTTTGCCCTATTTCTCATTAAATAGCGTAATTTGTTCACAATTACAATTCAATAACTGTTTACTTTTCAATAATTGTACTTAATAATTTTCTAATTTCTTTCATTAATATAAAATACCTCATTTCCAAATGTTAAAATAGGTATCTTCACTATTACTAAAATATTTTACATACTTCATATTTACTATTATGAGAAACATGCCAGATTTTTAATCAGTTCCATTCTATTGTTTTTGCTTTTTGACCTAAACTCTAATTCCCAACTGTTTGTATAAATTTATTTTCTCATTTATTCCACTTAGTCAAATATTCCTCATTTTTTTATTCTTTTCGATAATTATTAATATTTTAGTTTTTCATCATTCAATTTGATTTTTATACACTGTTCTTTTTGCACAAACGATATTATCTGCAAAAAAAGATCCACACCCAGCACACACACATTCTGTATTATCATGGTTCTGACAATGAAAATCCCATTCTTTATTCCCAATATCACAATTTCCACTTTTAGTCTTAAAAGCAAAGTAAATGTAAAGATTACGATGGTCATATTAGCTTCAACCCAATTTCGTATTTAATCTCCATTGATTCTATATCTCCAGTTAGTATTTATAAAAATTATCCTCAATAATCCATTATCTATTAGTATTGTAATGTTAAATGAATTTCTACTTCATTTATAATTAGTAATATAGCGTTAGGCAGTATTTAATTATCTATTACATATTTTCAAGATTTTTCCATAATCAATTTTTAACTAACAATCACATATATATTTTTCGATATTAATGTCAATCAATCGGTGAAGGAAATTTATTTTGCCGATAACAAACAACCAAAAAATTTTGCTTTAGGTGGTGCTGCCATCTAGAGAATTTTAAATGTTTTTTTTTTATTTTTTTTTTCAAAACGATAACATAAAATAAATATTTTGTATCTTAAAAATATTACAAAAAAAACTTGATTAATATTTACATTTTCTATTTTTACGTTTCACATACGAAAATAGTAAATTTTCTAATAAGTTATTTCTTTATTTTATAAAATTATTGATGTATGTGATGCGTCTTTTGTGTGCTGCCCTCTAACGCCAAATTCACTAATTAACAACACAAACCTACGCTCATTTTAAATTAAAATAAAAATTCTCAGAAGTATTCAGGAATACTTTAATATTCATTTTAATTTAATTATTAATCAAACGAATCAACTATTATTAAAACATTTTATTGTATGTTTTGAAAATAATAGAATGCAAGAGAAGGAATGTTGGCATTTGTCTAATTAAACATACATAAAGGAAATATATCGAATAATTAAGTTTTATAATTAAAATAAAGTTTTAAAAGGTAGAAATTAAAAGAATACATTGTATATATAGTTTTATAGTAGCTCTTTCCCTCCTTTCATATTTTTATTTGGCAGAACAAATTCTTTCTACATTATGGTTGTCTTGTCTTTATTTTTGTTTAATATTTGTTTTAAGAAAAGTGATAAAAAAAATAATGTTTTTTTAATCGTCAGAGGTTTTGAAGTGTTATGAAAGGCAAATAAATTATGTCATGTTGTGTGGGTTAATTTAGCCATCTACCACGCTTATAATCTTAGAATTAATCTGAGTTAAATTAATCTTAGAAATTCATTCAAGACAGAAGAATTTGTTATTTCATGTAATCTGCCAATAGCCATTTAGTTATTGGGTAGTAAATGAGTAATAGCTTTTATTAGATGATAAAGACCCAGGTTAACCTGAACTGGTCATAGTAGTGTCTTCATTGCTGAGGGTAAAATGTCAAACTTCAGTGAGACCTGAATCCATTACCTTTTAACTTGACTGCTTATAGATATTGAACGTAAAAATTATTATATTTGACAAAAAAAAAAATTATAGAGAAAAAATAAATAAACCAAGAAACAATCTAATTCCAAGAAATGTTTTAGAAGTAAAGTTGGGAAGTAGTAGGAAAAAGAATAAATTTATTTGTGACTATTTAAACTTAGTTATTACATAGTAGAGATGTCTGCCCATCCCTTGAATATGTATTAAATGGATTTAGTCCTGTACATGAGGGGTCAGATTGACCTTAGGTCAATGTGAGTGTGACAAGAAACTTGGCCTCAGCGTGGCCTTTGAGTATTCCATCATCAGATTTTCAATTGGATGGACAGTTGAAGAGTTGCAGTGTGGAGTATATTGAAACCTGTCCATTGAAGTATGAAGATTGGCTATCTTAATATATATCTGAGCACTTGTAGCATATATGTGTAGAGATGGTAATCTGGACCAACTGATGATTGCTGGTTTAGCATGCAATACGTATATTGGTGATTATTTATCTTTTCAACATATATGTGTTCAAGTGTGTCGGTGTTATGAGATAGAGTGGAGAGTGGTGGGGTGTGTGAAAGTCTGTGCTCATATACCCTATATATCAACTTAGAAAGAAAACACAAATCTCTTTAATATTATCAAATAAAACTAACAAATGAAATGCTAGATGTCGCTTTTACGCACTGAGGCTAAAAACATTTCAGATTTTAAGATAAATTTATAAATTATCTAAAAACTTTTTGTAATAAAGATTGCACCAACAACTTTTCAATAAATTCTTTATTTGTATCTTTTCCATATGAAAATTTAGATATTATGTATTAGTTATGCAGTTTTTCAATTATTATTTTCTGTTTTAAAAATCCAATTTAATTTTTTTTTTTTTTCAATTCAGAAGAGGATCTCTCAATCAAGATATGATCCTTGAAAAGAAAAACTAAATACAAACGTTAAAATTCTTCCAGATATGTTGTAGCTATGTAACCTTTTATAAAATAATACATTAATATCTTCAAAATTTTTATCTCTTTCCTTTTTTATTTTCATATTTCCTTTTTTTTTTAATTCTCCAATTTAACATCCACCCACCCCTGCTCCACACAACAATTTCAAACTTTTTTTTTTTAATTTCAAAAAATAAATAATAATAAAAAATTACTTTGAGGACATTCAGAATTATTTCTATTAAGATCAAATCAAAATATGTGCATTGATTTTCATCTTAATTTTCTCATAAGGTGCTTATACAAACATCTAGCTATTTATCTAAACTTCATAAACATTTCACAAACTTCATGGAACCGCTTCATGTTTTATGGAGCTAGGTGCAAAGTATAAAGAGGGGTCTTTTTGTTTGACAATCAATAAGAAAATGAAATTAAAACAAAAAATAAAAGACTTATGAACTTCATATATGCAAATCCAGGTAATGATAAAGACTGACTATAATATATTGAAGATGTGGCAAGAAATGATAAATAAATACTAATGATGATTGACAATTGATTTTACTTGCTGTCTGATGCCTATTAATCTTTTTCAATGACTTTGACTTACATTAAAAGACAGCATCAATTTTGTGCTGATTGGAGAATCACAAAAAAGAGAGAGTGAGAGTGAGAGAGAGAGAGGGAGAGAGAGAGAGAGAGAGAGAGAGAGAGAGGGAGAGAGAGAGGGAGGGAGGGAGGGAGAGAGAGAGAGAGAGAGAGAGAGTATATTACTATTTATTGTAGCAGCCATTTCTAAATCAGTCTGACCATAAAAGAGATAAAAAGGATCAAACCTAGATTATTTATATATATATAATTCTTTATACACTGCATTCAAAATATTGAATATCTTTTACAGATTATACTTTGAATTAGAGAGTATCACATAGTCATCAGCTTGCTGTAGAGGAATATGAGGGATAAAGATAGGAGGAGAAAAAGATTGATGAACTTAAGAGCCAAAATTAGAGATTGGCAATTAATGATGATGATGACATCCTATAATGTACAGAGTAAATAGAGAGCAGAATGCTACAACACAGTAAATTAAAGCTTTATAATTTTAGAGCAGCATCCAACTTTAATACAGTCTTAGATCAGTAATAAGTCTTATAACATACATTAAACTATCAGAGATTTTTGAGATCAACTCAAAAAAAAATAGACACAATATTCAGGAATAATCAGTGCTAATAATTATTTATCATAGTTAGAAGTTTTCACAGATCATATTCATTTGATAGATTGCCAAAAGTATTTTCTCCCTTTTAATTATCATAAACTATTTTTTTAATTATCTTTACCATGTGTTTCACTCAAATTACATTCATTGATTTAGTAATAATAATATTAATCATGTGATACTCAAAGCATCTAAGAAGCAATTAAATGCAACAGTTCTGTTCAAATAACATATAACTCTTGCTATTTTTCTTCATAGACATTAATGGTGCAGTTAAAAGTATTTATAAGTTACAAATTAAATTTGGATATTGATATTTCTGTGGTCGATGTAATTTAGATTTTCAAAAATTTTGCAAACTGATTATTAAAGATGACCATAATTAATAAGACTACATAAAGGTATTAACTTAAAAAATACTTTTGATTCCTCTATAAAATTTTAAATGAACTTTTTATGGAAAGTAATGTTTACTCCATATTTTCTTAACATGGCATTGCTTGTTTGATAACTGAACATCAGGTTGAGCTTATTTTCAAGTCAGATTATGTGTCTTTATATGAACATTCATTTTTTAATATCAGTAATTGTATCAGATAAAAATTTAGTCAACATTTTCTTGATAGTATAAGGAGTTGGATGATAAGCAAAATTACAGTTGGCTCCTGAAGATAGAAATCCTTTTACTGATATTAGTTGATCTTACAATAATACGTTGTTTGATATCCATAATCTGTATTACATTCCAAATAAAGTAGATTGTGTAAATTGGAATAAATGTCTAATATTAGAAGTGATTTTATCTGACATTGTGAAGATATGAAGACTAAACATAAATTGTGCTATTTAGACACAGATCTTAAAAGCATAAGAAAAGTATTTTTTTTTTTTTTAATAAAGAAAAACATTAAACACATTATTAGGGAAATTTATAAAGTATTACACAGAATAACAAAATTAGTTATTCAATGAAATGGAATATATATCAAATGCAGATAAATCAGGTTTATAGTCCAACAAGCTCCATCTTGACAGAGAAAACATCAGCATTATCATCATATTTTGAATTTCTATAAGAATGATAGGTCTTAATATCTTTTTTATTATAATTTTAAAATAACACCATTTTTTTACATTATTCTAAGCATCTAATACATCTTTATCATTTAGACATTTGGTATATAATTTTGCCAAAATTTTTCCAATTTCTTTACCTTTTTTAAAGATAATAATAATTACATAATTTCTAGGAACATTTTCTTTCTTATATATCTAATTGCATGTCTGATTTCTTAATTTAAAATGCTTAACAATTCAGAAATGATACATTGTTTACTTTAATTTCTTTTTTACTATATTATTTCTCAGAGGATATTTTAACCCAGATTTTACGCTCTCTTTAGTTATACAATCCATCCCACACAACTGACTCACACAACCACAAACATGGAAAAAGGATAAATTATCTCCATTATACACATTCTGTGCTGATCCAGCACTCATCAGCTGGTCCTGATCATTATCTTTCACACATATATATATGCAATTAGTGGACAGTCTATATTAAAATATCAAATCTTCAAACTTTAATGGACAGGCTTCAATCCTGTCCACTCTCCAACTCTTCAGCCATCTTTATAATTAAAAATCATGTTTAAAGCCCTTGTTTGTCAATTTTTCTTGATATACTCATGTTGACCATAAGTCATTTAGAATCTTAAGCCCATTTAAATACACAGAAGAGGGATAGATAAAATAAAGGTTGAATTATACTCATTCCTCTTCTGTGTATTTAAATGAGCTTAAGGTCCTGCATATGAGGGATCATAATGACTTACAGTCAACATAGGTATGGCAACAAAATTGGTACAGAGTCTGAACATACTATCATCAAATTTTCAATGATATGGTTGGCTGAAAAGTTGGAGAGTGGAGAGGAGTGAAGCTTCCCCATTAAAAGTTTGAAGATTTGCTATCTTATTGTCTGAGCACTGATTGTACATATGTTTTGGAGATGATGATCTGAACCAGCTGATGAATATTGGTTCAACATAAAATGCATATATTGAAAATCATTTATCTTTTTTTCATGTGTAGGGTTGTGAGGAATGGAATGATAGGTTCAAATATTCCCTAATTACATCTAGCTGAAAAGTATATATAATATACTTGTATGTAAATATTATATATTATTCCTTGTAGAACTTTTCCACACAGTTTATAATGCCATGCCTTTTAGCTATTTTTTCTTCTTATTTCTGAAAGAACTTTTCTTTTAATGTTAAGATGTTTCTTGCCAATTCATAATTATATTTTCTTATTATTAATGCTTTTCTGGGCTATTTTGCAGAACTCCAGATATTTAATTTTTTTAATAGATCATTTAAAAAAAATTTTTTTTTTCATACATTGTCATGTTTCAGTTGATAATTTACTGGTTATTGCCAATTTTTTACTAAGTTATTTTTTGTTGCAGGGTTTAGTTGAATGTCAGCTACCTTTTTATGATCTCAGTTATATTTAAATCATCTTTACAACCTAACACTATTTTAAAATGAGAGCAAGGTTTAATTTATATTCTTTGGAATGGTTTTGAAAGTTAGAGATTTTGAGTTTTAAAACTGTCTTTTTTAATACTTTTGATATCTCTAGTTTTGTAATATCACGTACCTTACATCTCAAAATTGATTATTACTTCTTGTGTTAAATCTATAAAAAAATTATAGTTTGAAATACATCTCCAATTCTTCTGTATTTTCATTTAGATGCTTCCATGTTAGTTTCCATTTAGCATTATTTTTAAAGAAGAATTCATAATATACAGTTTGTCTTTTTATGCAAACTCCATATGACTATATTTTGTCTCACTTTTATCATCATAAGCAAATATCATTTTACCAATTTTAGCATTAACAACTCTCATGACACATTTGATTAAAAACATCCTTTACTTCCTTATGACAATAAGAACAGTTATCTTTTATTACTTTTTCTTATTACTCCATATGATATACAATCATTCTTCACAATGTTGATTTTCTTTATTTGTAATGCATTCTAATCCACATATGTTTTTAATATTTGTGCTTTTATAGTAAAGTACATGTAGTCTTTTTAAATTGGATTGTCTTTCAACCTTTTTTTCAACTTTACAAAGTCCAATAATGTTCCACTGAATATTAGACAGTTCTTTTAAGTTATGAAATCTTCCTTTGTTTAAAAGGGATCTGAAGATGTAGCTAAATAAAATATCAGTAACTGTCAGACTGTTTCACAATCAGGAAATACTTAGCACTTTCTGCCTCCAGACATCAATTGCTGACTTGCCTGATTACTTTAAAATGATGTAGAAATAAGATTTAGAATTTTATTTGTCATGATTATAAATATATAAAAAAATCCATTCATATAAACATTTTATCTGCCTTTGCAAACTCAACTGATGTTTTATTTAAGAACTATCAAATACCTGAAAAAAGACCATGATGTTTGATCTTAAATTCAGAGATAAAAAGCCAATAAGCTAATTATTCTGGATGATACATATTATTGAGCAGCTCATTCATGTTAACTTACCATATGAATAATCACATAGTAGTAATGACAAGAATGTATTGAATGGACATTAGGAAGTTCCCATGCTCAGTTTCTTTAATATCCGAAAGAGAAACCAAAGAATCTTTTTCACTTAACAGCAAACTCCTCTTTCTAGAACCTTACAGAGAAATAAAATACTTTAAACAAAAATATATAATACATTTAATCTAAATAATATTTTTAAATTATCATCAAAAAGTTTAATACTGTTGTAGATGAACTTGAATATAAAAGTAGAAATGAGAGCACAAACTTATTAAATTTGTAGAAAAAGAACATCACACATTATAAACTAAGTAAATTTCAAAAAGAAAATAGATTTGTAAAAATCTAAATGATATAAAATATTTCAAGACAGTGGTGTATTTAGCAGAGAAAATGATTATAGATTTAAAATGCATAAAGTGGCAAAGAGAGAAAGACAGAACCTATTAAGAAAGATAGTATTAATAATTGACACCCCTAAAATTTTAGAAATATTTTAATGAATTTAAGCTGTTTAAAAATATTAAACACTTTAAAGATATCTCAGACTTGAATGATATCAATTAAAAGACAACAGATATTTTCTTAAAAAAAGTTATGTAGAGGTCGCTCTTGTGGTAAATATTAAGTAAAGTGGCTAACAGGTATCTCTGGACATGTTGTTGAGAGATTCCTCACTCCGTTTAAGGAGAAGTCACAGGGTATCACATCACATCACTCAAAAAGCATATAGTATTAAAGTTAAAGCCTTATATTTATGTGCTGACTGTGAATTTAATAAGAATTAATGTTTACTATTAGTAAGAACAAATTCACCAACACATTTCCTATTGTATATGTCAATGAAAAAAAATTATGAATTAATTTTAAAATAATGCAATTAAACAACATGAATAATGAAATTCTGTAAACTGGAATAAAAAAGTGTTAATAATAATATAAAAAAAATATGATTGTGAAATTATAAGAAAAAACTATTAAAAAACAAAAATCTTAAAGTTAACAAATGATATCTTGGTATTGAAAAAAACATATTTCAGCAATAAAAATAGTAGCATTATTATTAAGAAAAGATGATATCCTAAAATGTATGGAAAAGTTTTACAAAAACTATACAATAGGAAAAACATTTTGAAATTCATCATGTTTTAAAAAAAAATGTATGAGAGAAATCATTCTTTTTGGATATATGATAAGAAGCAGATAAAAATAAAAGAAATTGTTACCAAAGCTAAATACAAAATGCTATAAATGTTAATAATATATTAAATGATTGAAAATAATTGCAATTGTAATATTGATATTTAATAAGGAAGATATTAGAAATTACTTATTTATAATTTTTCTATCAGTTCTACATATGATCTTTATTATCATTATAGATCATTTACAGAAAATCCACATCGATCCAAAAAACAAACTGAATTTAAATACAGTTAAAACACAATATATTACATCCAAGCATAAAAAATATAAATGATCATTAAGGGTGAGTACCCATTTTGTATTGATTTATAATTTGGAAAAAGGATTTAACTTAATATGTATTTTAATGGTGATTGAAACTAGGAACATCAAGTTGTAGCCAGATTTATTATCAAATTCTGAAAATATTTATCAAAATATAAGTGAAATAATTAGTATATAATACTATATACAAAGAAGATTAATATTAATAAAAATGTACAGTGAAGTGATTTTCACTCTCCCAAAACATTTTGCAGCAGTTTTAAAGAAAATATTTTGTGGATTCAAATGAAAAAGTATAAGGAGTAAAAATAAAACTTATTCATGGCATCATTCTTCAGATTATATGGTTGTCTTCACAAAAAATGTTTCCAAATGGATTGAAATGTTGAAAAAGCTATCTGATAAAAAAAAAAACTATATGTAAAGGCTAAAAAAAAACAA
The DNA here is from genome assembly GCA_028023455.1 of Epiperipatus broadwayi. NCBI lineage: Eukaryota > Metazoa > Onychophora > Udeonychophora > Euonychophora > Peripatidae > Epiperipatus > Epiperipatus broadwayi. Next base: position 1,161,930 of record JAQFVV010012404.1, on the reverse strand, counting down.
TGATTTTATACATCATAATGAAGATTAATTTTATTCCAAATATGGATAAAATTAACTACCAATCAAACATGGATGGAATTCATTTTTAGAAGTAACTTGAACTTTAAGATTAAGGGAAATGTACTTATTTTTTTGAAAATAAACATTTTCAATAAATATATTTTATTAATGTTGCTTATAGACTCATGATTTGACAATATTTAAAATAATGCAGAGATTGCAGACTTATTAGTAAAATATAGAGAGATTATTTTGTGATTAATAAGAGGAGATTAAAAGATCAATTACATAGGTGAAATAATAGAAAAATATCACTGCATTTAAAAAATAAAAAGGTTGAAATAAGACTGATATAAACATATTACTAGAAAAGATGCCAAAACATACACCCTTGCAGCCTTAAATTGAGTCCCAAAAAAGTATGAGATATCTAGAAGGAAAATGCATTAGATGGAAGAAATAAAAAAAATTTGGAGTGATATGGTAAAGAAAAGAAGCATGGAATAAAAAATCTAGATTAAACATGGTTAAAATGATGATGATCATGATTTTTAATATTTTCAAATAAAAAAGCTAATAATCAAAAATTATATTATCAAAACTATGTGAATAAAGACCAGTAATCCATTCTGCTCTAAAGTTGCTTACAACCACTATAACATCCATTAGTATTACTAAACTCTAGAATAGAGTGATATGAATAGAATTACCACTTATTAAAGGTAAGATAATAGAGCCAAATGTTGTGTTATCAAAATTAAATAATTTAGTTATATAAATTCAGCATATTTATCGCATCTTTAAATCATAAATCAAGGATGCCATAGATCGGTGTCTTTTAACATTTTTTATGGTGTAGCTTTTTTTAAGTGATTAATAATGTGAAATTAAGCTTTTTTAAAAATATATTAGGCATGTGATCAAGATGTATTTAACATTATGGCCAACCATGGCACTTAAGTGAAAAAAAAATCAAAATATAACTCAAGATTCAAAATACTAACTGCATTTATTTATATAAAGTTTCTCATTTTAATAACAGAATTTTTTTTTAAATAACTTTCATTATAAAAGTTAAAACAGAATCCACCAGGAATCCCTAAGTCATAAGTTAAAAACCTTAGTAATAGATTGGCACTCACTTGTGTTTTATTATTGTAATAAATCAAGATTTATAAAGAAGGTGCATGTGACTTGTTTTAGACAATCTGCGTTAAAGATTATTGATATGAAATGTAATGGTTGAGACACATTTACTGAAAATAGATATAATAAATATAGCAGTATAAGCACTTGCAAATAAACTTTTATGTTTTATTTACAAAAATATAAATTAAAAATAAGCAACTTACATGTTAGCATAATATATGGGATCTAGTTTAAAATCCCAATAGTGAAATTCTTTTAAAATCTTGAAAATATTTACTGTCTTACATTAAAAAAAATTTCTTGTATAAAGGAGTTTTTAAGGATATAATTTTATTTGTAGTTATATGCTGGACTATTTCCATTATGCAGTTAAAGTATTGTGTTTTTAGACAATTTTTGACATAAATTTATACTTTCCAATTGCTAGTAACATGTAAATTAGTATAGAACCCAATGTTTCAGGAAGGATTATTTTACCCTCTCCCTTCAAATATTTCTGTCTGTCTGTCCAGTGAATTAATATGAGAATTGAACCAATGATCTTTAATTTCATGAATACTAAGTAGAAGATGACACTCTAACCAACTAAGCTATTGTATTAAAGTCAATGATCAGTGACATTTTATGTACTCGTCTATATGGGTCCTTCTAATTTTTCTATTTTTTTTTTTATAAGAACTAAAATTAATAAATAAATTTGAAACATTATGGATCATCATATTAGATTAAATCATAAAATTATTTACTATTTTAATGAGAACCTTTTAAAAAAAAATTTTTGAGTATCTTTTTTAATCTCTGCCAAATATTCTTGTATTTTAATTAAATATCTATATATTACTTTTATTATATTGCAGTAGATTGGCTAGTTTTACAATATATATTCTTCCACATTCTCAACATTTCAAATTTAGGCTTTAAGACTCTTCATAGTGTGCTATGGCTTTGGAAAACCATTCTGATGTTATACTGATTGCAATTTTTTTAGATGACTAGTGTAGAGTACCTATTATTGGATTTCTTTTTGATGTTTTTTTTGCTTTCTCTTTATGATTTTCTTAATGATAGTTGATGGAGTAAAATTTTTAAAATAAATTATAATCTATAACAGTACCCTGTAGTGAATCTTTAAGGAAGTCCAAAAGTTTTTTCAGGCAATTAATTAAAACTTTTTATAATTAACATAATACACAATAAAACCAAGAAAGATATTATTAGTTTTTTTAATTCTCATTTTATTTAAATGCACACAGAATTCTTCAGCAGTTCTATGACATATTATAATATCATCATGCAAATATTTCTGAGTTTTGAGATTCACTCTCAGTTTGTTCTCAACAGTTTTCTGGATCTACTGAACTCTTATAAGGTGATGATTTTGAGTTTATTTTGAGAAAAATAACCCAATAAAAATAAAGATCACCCTGTTGCTTATTTTGTAAAACTTATTATTTTAAAATTAAAACATATTATTGTGTCTATATCAATATATAAACCAGTGGTTTATAATTACTGTTTTAAAAAAAAAAAAAATAATTTTTATAAATATTTTTGAAGTAATCGTTCTTAAATATAACCATAAAATTTTACATAAACAATAGTTTTTTGAAATTTTTAAAATTGTTTAAGAATATAAAAGTATTTATAAAGTAAAAAATGTTTGAGAACTGCTGATTTATGGTTTAGTTTAACTGATCTAATCTATAGATTCTTATATAGTGAATATATTTTAAGTTCTCCACTATAAGTTTGTCCACATTTATTCTAAGCAGCTGGATTTTGGAGTCACAAACTATAAAATCTATTTTATATACTAACAACTGAAACACACAGGCTTATTATATACCTGTGTCTATATATGTAACATATAGGGTATGTGAGCACAGACTTTCACACAACCCACCATTCTCCAAACCATCTCATAACACTGATACACTTGAACACATATATGTTGAAAAGATAAATAATCACCAATATACGTATTTCATGCTAAAACAGAATACCATCTCTATACATATATGCCATAAATGCTCAAATATATATTAAGATAGCCAATCCTCATACTTTAATGGACAGGCTTCAATCTACTCCACACTGTATCAAAGGTAAAGGTAATAAATGCAAAATTTTCTTTTCTAGATTTCACTGAACTGTTTTACACAATTATACATATAATGCTAAGAGGACTTTTGCTAAGCATGTTTACTTTTACCAAACTTCATCTTTAGTTATAATTTGTTATTGGTTTCTATCTAGCTTTTATTAAAAATTATCATAGCATCTGCTGTTTATGTAGCAATAGCTCTTTGCATAAACTGTACTAATAATTTACTACATGTATTGGTACACACCCACATCTATAAATGAACATAGTTAATATATTGAAATAGAACTATTTTTCTATAAAGTTATATATTTATTAATATTAAGTAAAAAAGTAGTCTCTCTGGATTTATCCAGATTTACAATATTCATCAGACTAATCAAATTTTAGGTCAGGAGGATTTGTGATTTATTCATTAACTAAATAATAATAGCTAGACATATATCTATCAACTGATAATTAAATGATTGGCCGGGTTGTACACATGGTATTAGTATTTTAAGCTTACTAAAAAATTCTCTATGTGAAAAAATCTCAACTTTTACATGGGATTTCAATCCAGAAAATAAACAGGGATTATAATATGCTAACAATTCCATGAGGATTTTTATTCCTTAATACTTTTATTATATGTGTATTCTTTTGTTGTATACATATATATGCACAAGTATGATTGAGTATGGAAAGACATACATAATCAGCTGAGACAGTTGTAACTTAATTATTTTTGTCTTTTATTTATATACTTATTTTATCACCATTTGGTTGCCGTATCACTTTCTTTTAAACTACTCTTGACTTGGAATCTTTAATTCTATGATTTAAGAGTCTACCAAGTTTTAGATTAGGTTACCGTTTGTTTCAGATGGATCTATTTATTAAAATCCTAGTAACAGAATCTCAGCCAGTCTTCACTTTCCAATTAGATTCTCTCACTGACAGATTGATCTTTGGTCAAGACTCATTTTCGTGTAAAAAGAAAAGTATTTGGGATAAATATTTCAGAAAGTGGACACTGTTATTTGTTGACTGTTGTATTGGAAGAGAGATTAATGCAATGAGTTTTTAATTTGTCAAGAATCTTGTAGATTGTTTCAAAATGTCAGTCATATTTTATTTTAAATTGATCAGATATATTATTAATAATAATGATTACTGATTGTTCTATAAGGGAATAAAATATTACAAAATAAATAATTAAAAATAAAGTTCCATTAAAAATAATTAAAAAAAAGATTATATTAAATAAAACATTTGTATATTCTTTATATTTATTAGAATACATATATAGTAGTGAACATAGCTGACTACCATGTCCGCAATTTGGAGTTTAAATCTAGGTAGGCTAAGTAAAAGTTGGAAACTTTTTACCGGTTCCTATCATGCTTAAATTTTCGTTCACGTATCAGACAATAGTCAATTTAGGTAGCCATCTAATATTAGTCCGTAGACTACAGAAAACTGTTCAAAACATTAACATTTGGCTATTGACAAGATAGATAAATTATTTTCATTTCCTTTAGTGTTCTTTAGAGGGACTACTGAAACACTTTTGGCATAAGTTGACTATTTAAAAGAGTTTTTACCTTTTACATATCTATATCATTCTTGCTGCAACTGTTTTTTCAATCAATGCATAGAATAATAACTATTAAAACTATTTTTTCAATTCCTATTCCATAGAATCTATTTTGAATAGAACATTTAAATATGTATGTTGTACACACACAATATCATATAAGTTATAAAATATTATTAGAATGATAAACAAAATTTATAAAGGACATATACTCAAGTATGAGATTATAAAGATGTAAATAACTGTAGTGACATTATAGTTAAAATGGGATAGTAAAAATTAAAATGGTATAAATTATTACAAACTTGTAAAGTGACTAAATAGTAAAAGTATTCAGTAATGTATTAGATAAAATAATGATTGGAAATAGGTAACATTTGTATCACATACAAAAGTATTTACTACATTATTTAAACCATATCACATATAAACACACACACACATATATATAAATCATCATTTTATAATATTTAAAGCAGACCCTACTATAATTAAACCCTTTAATAAAAGTTTGAATAATACATGTCAAGTTTTAAAACATTGTAATTTTTTAGATCTTATTCATGAATAGAAGATTTATTATTAATTTGTAAAGCGCATACTCATTATGTAAGTAATATATATTAAGGCTATAACCTTCAGACTATGCACCTAAAATGTGACAGTAGGGACCTCTACAAATCTAAACACAATTAACAACTTTAAAAGACAAGAGTAGCCTTTTTTTAAAGTCATTAATCTTGTATTTAGATTTGTAGAGGTCCCTACTGTTGCATTTTAGGTGCATAGTCTTAAGGTTATAGCCATAATATATATTACTTAAGATTTATTATGTTATTCTAAAATCTAAAATTAAAAATGTTTTATTGACATTTGGTATGAAGTAGCATGAATAATGTGTGATATTGCTTGATCATAATATCATATTGCCTAGCATTCTCAATTTATCTTCTGGTTGAGAGCTCAATATATATATATACTTACTAGTAAATATAAAAAAGAATAGTTTTAGTGCGGTTGTTAAACATGGCAAATTACTAAAAAAAATTATACAACAATAATCAATGTATTTTAATTTTTTAATTTATTTTCATGTAAATCTGCTATTGACAATAAAAATAATTGCAATTTATCTCACAGAAATTCATTTTAATCAATTAAAAAAAATATTTTATTTTAACTAGAATTAAAATTTTACCCTCTTTTAATGATTTTAACCAATGCTAATGGTAAAATTTTAATCCTAGCTAAAATAAAATATTATTTTTTAAAAAAAATAAATAATGCTTTTATGTAAACAGCTGAGTAAAAAATAGAAAATAACAAAATAATGTGACTAAAAAACATATTATTTCATAAAAACATTTGATGACGTTTTGATTTTTATGTTCTCAGATATTTTTATGAAATAACACATGTTTTTAGTTGGATTACTTTGACAGGCAGATTACTTTGTAATTTTTACTTTTTAGTCAGCTATATGCATAAAAGCATTATTTAAAAAAAATAATTATTATTTTATTTTTACTTTTTAGTTATAAATAAAATATATAATTTCAATTTAAATAAAATATTTTTTTTTCATAAGTTATCTTTCTTGTTCATTTCATGATAGAGAACTTTCTGTCAATAATTATGGCAGTTCTAGTTCTTTGTTTTGGTTTTGGAAATGAAAACATATAATCCTTAAATCTTTTCTCACACATTTACTATCTTTTTCATATTTATGAAATATTAATTATTTCTGAAGAATATTTCAGATCATAGAAAAAAATATTTATTTTTAATTAATTAAGTTTGAGTTAAATCAATATTAACAAAAATTTATTCTACAAATATAAAATTTTCATTGACTCAGTTGCTAAAAATTTTTCCTGAGAAGTGTAAAAATGTGAGTTTGAGTTTTAAATGGGAACAAATTTTTTTTATTGTTGAAAATTCAAAAATGTGAATATCCTGGCAAAAACACAGACAAATGTGGACATATTCACAGAAGTACAGACAGTGCAAGTTAATATAAAAGCATTTAAAAAGAAAATAGAGGAATATTCTCATATGCTACTGAGGCAAAGGTACATTTTTGCACCTGGCAATATAGCTTTTTGAATACATTACAAAAACAGAAAAATAGCTTTATACTTAATTTCTTTATCAGTTTATTATTTATTTTTTGTAAAATTATTAAATATTTGTTTTTTTAAAAAAGTTTAACATGTTTGTATTTAGATCATTTTGAGTATATTACTCTTTTAGGAGAAAACTAGTCAACTGAAAATGTATTAATATTAAATGGAAAACATCTATTATCAAAAACTTGCTTTTTTGCAATTGAAAGTTCAATTTTAATATTTTGAAAAATGTTGTCATTACTTGAACTTATAATTTAATAAAATCTGTCTTAAATTTACAGAATTTAGAGATTTCTTTTCCATTAAATTTATTTTTTTAAACTTAAAGCTATTTTGTTTTGAGTACTTATTTCTGTTTATTATTTTTTTTTTCATTTTCAAAATTAATACTTTATTTTTTTGACTAATTTCCTTTTTAAAAAAATATTTTTTAATGAAATTTGAAAAAAAAATATAGATTTAATTGGATCAGGTAATGTGTCAAAAATTCTTAAAAGATGCAAAAACATATTAAAGTTTATAATGACATTTTAAATATTATTCTTTTAGAATAAATTATATTAATAATTTCACAGTTTTATATTTTTTGACAGACCTAGAGACCATTTGCATTGAATTTCTAACCTTTCATTTTAATAAATTATCTCTTATTCTTTATTATATTTTCACATTTTAAATTATTTTTTAAAAATGTACATATAAAAACATTCTTAAAAATAATATTTCAACTTTGTGAATATATAAAAAAACTTATAGCCTAAGATATGTAATCAGAACAAAATATTTTTTATTTCTGGAATTCGGTTAAAAATATTTTACAAATAAAATATTAGTTGTTTTCATTTTGCTTTTAAAATCTGAATGAATTATTGTTAGATGTCGTAAAGGAATGAAATTCTATTTTAATATTTAAAATTTTATTTATAATTACTAAAAAATGACAAAAATGACTACCATAGTGATTACAGAGTAGTTTCTTTTCCAGTTAATCATGATTTTCTATTTATTATATTACTTTTTTTAGCCTGTCTTCTTTTTAAAGCAAATATTTTGAATAAAATATGAATCTAAATATTATATCCTTATCAAAAAAATAAATATTTCATAAATGTTTTGTGAAAATAATCATAATGATCTAAAAAATTACAGAAAGTGTACATTTTTATTTTTGACATCTAAACTAATAAATGAGTGCTCTCAAAAGCTCTTGTGGATTTAAAAATAAGAAGCAACCAATCAGCTGTACTGTCAACTTATTTATATTAGGTTCTCTGTACACACTGTAAACTTCAGATTTTCTCAAATTAATAAATACAATATATTAATAGATCTAATTTCTGTCACTAAATAAATGCATAACTGCAAATAAATTCTGAAGATGGCTGGAAGAGAATAAATTTAAGCCAAAGCAACTAAAGTGTCACTTGGTATAATACATACTTACAAATAATTTTTTGGAAAAAAATCAATGGTGTGGAAAGTTACACCAAACTATAATTAAGTATGATCAAACTGTTATCATGATATCATAGTATCCTACTGCCTATGTATTTCAGACTGCTTTCAGATTAAGAACTAAACATAATAAAGTATCTTAGTATTTCAGATTATAACATATTAGCAATTTTAATTACACAATTTTTTATGTTTTAATATTACATTTTAACTTTAAATAATTTTTTTAGTTTATTGTGCTAATATTTATATTCTTTTACTAATAAAAAAATGTATTACATTTTGTGTATATTTACTTACTTTTTTAAAGTCACATAGTGTTTTTTCAATTAAAATAAATAATTGTTAATAAATGTATCATTTTCTCTCTTAATTAATAATCATTTTAATGCTATATTTACATCAAGGGTATATGTATTTTTATACAATTATTAAATAAGTCAGCATTAGATGTATATGTAATTTTTTACAAAACTTTTGCAAATAAAAAACTGATTGAAAATTTTAGTTATTAAATAAGTTTCATGATCTATTTCCAACATTGTCAATGAATATTTTTTTAGATAAATAGGCTTAAACTATGGGAAGACTGCCATTCTTTTAAACATTGATGGTGAATGCTTTCTAGTCATAGTGTATGGTGAAAGGATAGTATTTATATATACACACCCATAAAAGTTTTATCTGATGTCAAAATAGTTTGGTAATTCCCATTGAAAAGTTCAAGAACTATTAAATAAATGTTAGACAATCTCAAAAAATATAAGAATCCACTCGTGAAAATATTTTATGCTTACTGTTTAAAATGAATTTATAATATTTGACTAATTAACATATACTTTGATTCAATTATCATTTTAATCAAAGATTTAGACAGTGTCCAACTCTGTCTATGTGGGGGAATGCTAAATTTAGTCTAGTACTGTGTTTTTAATAACAATAAAAAATGATTTAATTAAAAGTTTTCTTTACCAGACAATAATACAAATATTCTAAACATTTTCTGTAAATAATAATAATAATAATAATAATAATAATAATAATAATAATAATAATAATAATAATAATAATAATAATAATAATAATGTGAATATTATTTTAATAAAAGATTGCAAAAGAGAGAAAAAAACAAAATAATGTAAAAAATTTTTTGTTCTCATTCTTTAGTAATTCTTTATTAGGTTAATGCTTAAAAAAGGCAGGTAATAAGATAAATAATTTTTTTTCTTTTTTCAGTATTTTTTATTAATATTAACTTTCAAAAGATAATAATTAAGAGAGGTAAATAAATAAAATTTCTTTTAAAATAAATAAGATTCAACATTTTTGTTAAATAATTAGTTATTTTCTTTTCTCTTTATCTTTCTACAAAACAAAAGGCAGTGTTTTCCAAATCATGGTTAATTAAAAAATTATTTTGTTATCATATGAGGGAAAATAAGTGCAGAGAATTTTTTTCTTATGATTGGAATTCACTTTTTTGTCTTTAACATGATGCTTTGCAATTTTAATTTTAAAAAAGAGAAATAAACTTTTGTAAAAATAAACCCAATTGGCCAATTTAAATTATGTCAGATTGGAGACAAGATATGATTGAATGAATACACAATTGTTCAAAAAGATAATATTGGAAGTATGATAAATTAGTAGATCTCAGTGTCATATAAAACAGTTATTGGTAATCAGCTTGTTGAAGAAGACAGTAGAAGTTATTCTTAACTTATCTGTTGAACAAAGCAACAGCAAAAGTTCAAATGAGTAGAGCTCACTACAAAAAATTTCTAAATGAATTTGAAGAAAACCATGTGCCAAGTTAGCTAGAAGCTGAACAATATTAACCTAACCATATAATCTACTTACTAAAAAATGCAAAAAAGAAGAGAATAACCCTAGCTGCAACAAGTCTTGTTTCCATTCAAAAGTGTGATTGTGTCTATCTCTAGGTTTTAACCTAATCTGGAAAATTATTAATTAAAAAAGGATAAAATTATTTTATGTAGAAGTTTGAAAATATTCTATTGCAAAACTGGGAAAATTTTGACTGTGTAAATTATTGTAGAATATTTATTAATGGGGAAACATCTATAAGCATACAAAAAAAATTATTGTTAAACTCAACAATAAATGTTAACAGGAAAAAAACTGAAAATTGCAGCTGTCAAAGAAGGACTTAAAAAAACCCATGGTAAAAATATTTTAATGTGAATATTATATCTACATTTATAGAATAAAAAATTTAATAAAAATAACAACTGATAATAATGAATAATTTTATTAATTTAATATTTTCTTTTGAAACACGTTTTTTCTTTATATTATTCCCCCCCCCCCAAAAAAAAAATTATAATAAAGATTTTAGCTTATTTAAAATGTTCCTCATTGCTAGGTAATTTTTTATATAAATAATAATTAGTCATAATAAATAATTTTATTTAACATTTTTTTAAATGTATACTTTTATATATTTGGTTTTCCCTCCAAAATTATAAAAATGGTTTCTAGCTAATTTAATTTTTTTTTTTTATCTGTGATTGTTTTCACCTTTAATTATTAAAAAGAAAATAATTCAGTAAGAATAAAAGTTAATTAAATTAATGAATAAAAGTGAACTGATTAATCAGATTTGTTATAGTAAATTATATTTTTGATAAAATGTATTTAAGTATAAATTATTATATTATGTCATTTTAAATTTTTTTTTTATTAATCTATTAGATTTGTTAAATAATTGTTTAAAAAATAATAGTTTTAATATGTATTCTATACACGGGCAGTGTGTGTGACTAAATTTTATGACAGCATAGTGTTTTAGAGATTTTAAAATTATTTCAGTATCTATTCAATAATAACACAGTAAGTCTATAAATTTTTACTTTCTCTTGTATATAGTCACAGTTTTTAGAGTCTTGTGACCTTGAGATAGCTCTTGAAAAAATAATGGTTAATTGATTTATATGTGAGGAATTATGTTTGTGTTTGGACATTTCAGATAATTCTCTGGATGGTGCAAAGATATCATTTTTAAAGTACATTCATTGCATTTAATTTTGTTTAGATTGTTAGAAAAGATTTAGTTTTACTTGTCCTGTAATCTAATGATACCATATGGCTATGGCATTGGTAATGATCAGTATGTTTCATGATCCTAGCAATATTTTTTATTGTGTGATAGATTAGCACTTACACAAAAATGTATTATATCTTGCCTTAGGTTTGGCAGTGATAAAAAATAGCCTGTTTTTAATGTACCTCTTTTAAATCCAATTACAAGGGATGATAGTTGATTATTGAATTTTATTATTTTTGAGTAAGGCTGGTGGTGCAGATTATAATTATAGTTGTTATAATTATTTATATTGTTAGTTCATTATGCCTTTCAATGTTCATTAATTGATTTATTCATTCTATATCATTTTTGATTATTCATTTTATATGTAATTTGTCATTAATGGAGATGATGATATTTCCCATCATCTCAGTTTCCCATCATTTATACCATTATAATATATTGCAACTTTTCTGCACAAGAAAGTCTATTAAAGTATTCTATTATTCTGAATAAATTTGAATTTAAAGATGGACTTTTTTCTGCTTACTTTTTATAGCAAGAAAATACAATAAGTTTATTGATTAAATTCATAAATAAGTTAAAAATAGTTTATATATATATATATATAGGGATTTTTTTATTTATTTGTTAACCCTTATGAAATCTGACATTTTCTTTTGTTTCACCTAGTGAAAGTTTTTGAAAATTCTCAACCTTTCACTGCTGTATAAAATCTTTATTTTATACTAAAATTTATTAAAAAAGGTCAAATGTGATTTTTAAAAATATTATTCATTTATAAAGTTAAATTAATATATATATATATAACAAAAACAAATGTGTGGTAAAGATATTAATGTAAAATTTAAATCCGTTAATGAAGGGTAAGCCTTTGAAAACATTTGGATAATTTATAATTTGTTGATATTTATCTATATATCATATTTTGTTGTTTGAGTTATATTTTGGAATTAATGTGTGTATTTATTTTAACAGATTTAAAGTTAAATAAAAAAAAAACCCAAACCCAATTTATTATTTAAAAACTAAGTTATAAGTAAGAACAACCGACCCTAAATGTCATTAATAAGATTTGCATAAACATTCTTTTTTTTAAAAAACAGAGCAGTTTTTTATATTTATTTTGATATGAATGAACAAATGTGGATTTATGATAAAGTTATCAAATTATCCTTTAAAATGTAATATTTGCTTTATAATTAGTATAATATTTGAAAAGATTTTAGCACCATTTCAGTTATGATAGATCACGGTGTCACACAGACTTTATATTACAGTTATGTTTATAATTGGTTGCTGAAAATTGGCTAAGGGGAAAAGTTTATTCAATATCTTTATTTATTATCAGTATCTGAGCATATTTTCACTAGAGAAGCCAGATTCATAGCACTCAAAACATGGCTGGTATATTACAACATATCAGGATGAGTGCTATAAATCTGGTTTCTCTAGCTAAAAGTATGCTCAGATGCTAATAAATAAAGACACAGGATAAACCTTTTTTTTAAAGCTATCATTAGAAACATTTTAGCAATTAATTACAAACAATATAAGAAAAAGGAAGCAACTTCAAATATTACAGTTAAATGTAATAACTTTTATTTCTAAAAATAAAAGATAAATGAATAAATTGAAAGTTTATATGTGTATAAAAATAATCAAAAATATTTTATAAACAAGCTAAAATAGTATTTTTTTATTCCAAAAACACTGCATGAAAAAAAAATCAAGAGGAAGTGAATGCCATTGAAACAGTAAGATTCGAATTCGAATCTTAACTTTCACCTTTTTCTATCGTCTCTCATCCACCACCTGATCCTACCCAAATTTAAACTTTTTGGTATCAAATTGTGTGTGTAGCAATATGAAAAATGTATAAATATCTGTAAAATTCACCATAAACACACACACTTCAATAACAAATTTAAAGCAATAAATAAAAATAATTGATATAATTTAACTTTCTCTTTTAGTTATATAATTTTATATAACTTTGACTATTTATTTTAAATTATAAATGTTCCTTAGTTTATTGCTTTTCTTAAAATCATATTTTAAATAATAATTTTGGAAATTAGATTGTAATTCAAAAGAAAAGTAAAAATAATTATATATTCCCTTTTGTACTTGAAATTTTGCAAGTAATGGTCAGTGAGAGATAATAGATTAATTAATTAGAAAATTTCCTAAAAGCTTTAATTATGAAAATGTTAAAAAGTAAAATAAACCTAAACAATAGGAATGCAGCTTTCTGAATTAATTAAACTTATAAAAATGCATTGATTCTCCTCGGGGCAAATGAATGGAGCTAAAAATAAAATAGAATAAAATTTAAAAGATAAGATAAAGAAAAGAGGACATTTTGGATTTCTAAGAACTTTTTAGTTAGACTTTGGCTGTGCTCTTGCTTGGTTGAGAGAATCCAAATCTTAAAATTAATTCGTCCACTACAAGATGATTAAGTAGGAAGCGCCCAGACTATTCTCCCCCTGGAGATGGTCGATCATATGCCTGAACCTCCACATGTGCCCTTCATCAATTAAACCAAGAGGATCTGCTGCCCAAACAATCAGAAAGCTATTGCTTCTATTGAAATGAATCAATGACCTGAGTGCTGGAAAGAACTGCTACTGTTTGAACTCATGAACAATCTGCTACTGACCATGAAATCTGAAAGCTTCTTATAAAACAGGTACCTGTACCCAAGGTCATCTAGAGTACTCTAAATATTAGTCAAGCTATAGCTCATTCTATATATATAAATTGTACAATAATTAATTTCATTATTAATCTATTATGTAAATATCTTTAATAATCTAGCTTACCTAACTCTGTCTATTTCTTGGGTACATATTTCTAATTTTACATTTTTTTATTATCTAATGATAGCATGCCTATAATATTTCCAACTGGACCTCACCAAATTTTAAATATAAATCTTAATCAAAATGGTTGTCATCTTGTACAGCAACCTACTAATATATATATTTTTATATACTCATGTTGGCTGGTCAGCTTGGAAATTTCCATAATTCTCTAAATACAAATACATGATTGCCCAAAACAGTGGATGCATGTCCTGCAAATCATATAATTAATATTTACTTGTATAAATTATTTTGTTATTTTCATATAAATTGACATGCATTCGGTGCTTCATTTATTGTAAATGCAGGGGTCTACTATGTAGCAAGTGGCAGACATATTATTCTTAAACCCACCCACTTTTTACCTATTGCTTTTACACTTGTTTTAATTTTAAATAATAAATCCATTAAGTGCATTTCTTTGAGAGCTAAATACATTATTTATTAAATGTTGGTGATGTAGGACCGAGCGATGAATTTATATTAAATCTTAACAAAATATTATGTGAATTATACATGTGTTACGGTTTAGAGATGCAATAACCCATTATGAGCCTTGGATATCCTGGATCATACAGGATTTACTAAATCCTAGTTGTCCTACACAAGTGGACATAATGAATGTTCCCGTAGGGCTTGACACTCATCATGCAGTCAGGGAGTAAATGGCACAAACCCTTTGCACCAGATTATGCTTATGTGACATCTTACCTTTGGGCCTATGGCAAACACCAGCCCATTATTTTAAACTCATCCATTGGCTTTGCAGTTTTAATGTACTGCCACCCTCACATCACAGTTCTAAACGTACCACATGTTACTTATTATTAATTTTATTATTCCATGTATAACTTCATTTCTGCATTAATGACATAAATTCACTCTCAAATAAATGTCTGCCCATAATTAATCAATTATAAATATCTTATTTCATTAAATAAAATATATGTCCACAGCTATTATCAATCCTAATTTAGACTCGTGCATTGCAAAGATATTAAACCCTGAAGGCATGCTTTTGAAATACTTGCTCAAGAATTCAGGTAGCTAGATTACGTCAGCCAAATAATTGTATGTCTTTGAAAATATAACAGTATCGGATGAATACCACTACTGAAAGTATACTATAATCAAATGTTTTTAATTAAATGATTTTAGTATAAAATATTCTAATTAAATAATTTCAAACCATACATCTGCCGTCATATATTTATTTATTCGACACCCATTCAATATACTATTTTCTCGATTATTTAAAATATAAATGTCTAATATTAATATTATATATAGCTAACTCAAAAATAAAGTCTTGAGTCTCTCACATCTCCCTGATCCCCATGCCTAAAGAAATGTTTACTAATGTAGCATCAGATGCATTGTTTTGTAGAGTGTATTGTGGAACCAATAAACCATGTTCAAACTCAGTACTACTGGTAGCTTCACTACCTATGTGCTGCTTTTCAGTGTGGTGGTCGAATTCTGCACTATATTAACGAAGCATACAAATCTGACCATTACACTATCTAGGCATTTTTTCTTTCATACACAATATATCTAGACCTTAGACCTTAGCTAACTGTTCACAAGATACTGATCTTTTCATATTTTTTTAATTACAAAAATCAATAAAAGCAGAAAGACAATAACTATGTTATAGAAAAAGCCTACATGAATATCTTTCATAGTAACATTAAAACAGCATTTTAAAGCAGAAGAACTATCATAATTTTTTTATAAATAAATAAGCTAACATTTTCTAATGAATTGAAAGTTATCAAGTTAAAACAAATAAACATTAAATACTCATGGTTTGGTTTAGTAGTAATGTAATGGATGTTAGAGCTGGAGATTTATGAATTGCACCTTCACCTTAGTCACTTCCAGTGCATTATTTAATTCAGTGGTAGAATATTCAAAATTCTTGGATAATCATCTCAATCCTGTCACCACTTATGGGTGATTTTTTATAAACTCCAGAGGCCATAAACAATTTGATTTATTTTAATATTAAATGTATTGTGTATATATAAACAAAACCCCTAGAATAAATACTAAACTATTCAATATATCAATATAAAAAAAATAATTATAGCCAACTTATAACATGTATTCTACCCTGAATAGCATTTAACATTTAAAATTTAAAAAAATAAAAAATAAAAAGGGAAATCTCATTAAAAACACCCAATATTAATATGTACATATGAATGACCAATTTTTCATAATTTATATATATATATTAACACAATTACATTGTTTATATATATTAAGTAAATTTTTAAATTTATGTATCTAAAGAGCCTCTGTCAAAAGAATAAAGATCAATCAGCTAAAGAAAAATAACTATTGCTTTTTACCAAAATTATATCATTTTATAAGGAAAATTTCTTTCTAAATGATGATGTTAGTTTTATGGTGCATGATTTTGTCTCACCATTTATTATGAATGTAAAGATGCCTTGCTTTTGTTCACACTATTCTTGATGAGATTTATTAAGCTAGTCTGTGTAACAGTACATAATAAACTTGAGACAAATGGTTTTTGGACCAAAAATTTTACTTTGGTTTTCACATATTAAATAAACTTTGGAGTTATAGATATTCAAATTTTTTTTTCTTGATTAAGCAGATCCATAATGAAAATAACAGAGAATACAGGCATTATATGGTTTCAAGTCACTTGTGAAATGCAGACACTATATGTGTTATAATACCAGATTAGAATTCTAATTTCTGATGTGACTTTTACAGTAATATGGGTCCAATAAAATTGCTTTTTTCTGTATATTTGCACAATTTCATCCTTTAAGCATACATTAATTTTTTTACTCACATTTAATTTTACATGAAACTTAGTATTTTTTTATTTATTAATGAATATTATATTCTGAATATAAGAACTGTCCTGTATGTATTAACACAGTAGAAAGATGGTGGACTCTGGAACTCTAAATTTATGAATAAGTCAGTTTTGTTATTTCTGATTCTCAAACTTCTTATGAAGTCTTGAACAATAAATCTTTAAATTATTTTTAGTGTAAAAATTTCTTTTTATGTATAAAATATATCATTCTGTAGGATAATAATAATAGAGAAAGAAATTTTTACAAAAAATAGGGTTTTGGTCACAGTCATTTTTAACTATTTATGGTCTAACATATAAACTTGCATTTATATATCATCCATATGACAATGATGAAGAAAAAAGCAGATCCTTTTTATTATAGTTAAAGTGATTGAATAAAAATGGCAAATATTAAAAGTTCTTATCCAGATTAACAATCTGGAAAGTAATTTATTGTATCTGATGATTTATGTCTTTACTCTTTATAGGTATTATATCATCATTATAAACAACACCTCCAAACTGAAATGAACACTTATATCATTAACAAGCTGTATGATTTGTTAAAATGAAAACTATCCTCTTCCTAGATATATCTATAATATCATCAACATAATTCTTTAAAAGATCTGAAAACCACTGCACATGATCAAACAAGCAATACAAAACTTCATCCTAAAATATTAGTTTCTTTATTTGGGAAGCATATGCACTCTTCTTGAACTTACAAAAGAATAATAATGTTGATGAAAACAAATCAGAATCAGTGTACACTTTTATGAGTGAAATAGGCTATAACTGTCACAGTGTTTGTAAGATCACATTTATAAACTATATTGATATTATATATATATATATTGAGATTACACATACATTAAAATATACATTATTATACATTAAAATATGGGATTTATGGGATTTGAATTAATGACCTTTGCTTCAGCTTTGTTTTTTTAATTTAATGGCAGTTGAGGCAGGTTTAAGAAATTAATTGAAAGTACTTCTGCAGATTGAAAGACTGTTTATAGTGGATTGTTACGGTTGAATTTATTATTTTTGTTATGATTACAATTTTGTTTTAATTAATGGACATTTTATTTATATTACATACATATATATATATATATGGTATGTGAATAAATCCTTTATTTCCTAAGAGTTCTCTTAAAACAGTTTGATAATTAATGACTCAGTTCAAGAAACTTTTGTTTTATTTCAATAGACCACCATAAATTATCAACTATTTTAGTAAATTCAGTTAACTTTTGTGTAAATTTTATGTGATGCAAACATTAAGGCAGTACATGATTTTATTGCAACATAAATAAATTTGTCTGAACTTTTTTTTATGGGGCTATAAAAAGTACAGAACAATATTAAAATAAGATTAACAATACACAGACACATGCATATAAATACATACACTTATAAACTTTCAATAAGATATAGCTCAATGTATAATACAAATGGAATAAATCACCTTCCCCCCAGGCTATGAACTAAATGTGTTCTGAATATAACAATATGTTAAGCAATTGTATGCAGAATTAATGTGTTTATTATTATTTAATGTCATCAGTTCCTTATAATTATATAATTAGCACTGTTCCAAAATGATCTATCATCTGTTGGTTTTCAAACTCTTTATTCATTATTACTATGTTGGAGTTTGGCAATGTTGCTGTAGATGATAGAGAATCACTGCTGGCTATTCTCTTTTTGACTAACCATCAATCTTTCCAACAGCATTCATTTTTCTAATAAATTAGATCATCTTCTAATATCACAAAAATAGAACAGTTTCAACCATATCAAGCAAGAGTTCAAATCTCACCTGGCCAAGAACCTTTTGATTATTTTTTGTTCTCTGTAGAATCTTAGCCAGCACTATTTTTTTTGTCTTTCATTTTCAGAATTCAACCTTCCACATCCTTAAAAACTACATAAAATATCATAGCCTGAACATTCTGATATTTATATTTAAAGGAGCTTCTCCATTTTATCTAAAAATGTCATCTTGATTTTATTAGCATTGAGATAATTAATGACATATTAATATTTTTATATTAATCATTGTGGATATAAAATAAAATTAACAGTTTAGACATTTAGTTTTTTATTAATTTCTTCTTAATCACATTTTGTTTGTTTAATGTACATATACAAAAAATCTTTGCAGAACTGGTTTCTTTGCTTTGGAAATTTGGAAAGAATTTTCTTTTGCTTACTAGCAGCTGTGGGTAAGTCCTTTTACGTTAAATTGTTTATATTTTTGAGTGTAGAACGTAATTTTTTTTTTTGTTTGTAGTTTTAATTTGAAATAACTTTTTGTTTATTTAATTATTTAATATTTTTAAAAATATCTAAAAGTCTTTAAATACAAAAGATTTACATTTATCACATTTGTTTTTCAATTTAAACATTTGAAATCATAATTTTATATTTTAAGTAAAACCAAAAATTAATATGAAATGTAATTTTTTTATGCATATTTGTTTCTCATTTTACATTTCGAATCTTGTGATATAATGTGTACAATCTCATTATTGTTTTCACGTTTGTTTGGGCTGTCCGGTTTTTGTTAAAAACAAATGTTTAAAAACAATAATAAAATTAAAAAAAAAAGGTAGGAAGTTTTAAAGATAAAAAATCAAATGAACAATTTACAATCTGTATTAAAAGTTGTTTTTCCAATTTAGGGCTGATGGTTGTTTATCACCTTCAGCTGTAAACATAATTTATTTATTTTGATAAGTTTTAAAACATGGAATCTTTATCTTCTAGTTTAAGAATAGTTAAATACTCATTTACAACATTAATCTATGTTTCACTGATGGGAAGTGATAGTAATATGGTATTTTATACTACCAATAATATATCATACCCCTATAGGTACCCACGTTTATTTTCATCATTAAGTTCTAATAAAGTAAACAAATATTTTTTAATATTATATTTGATTCTATTTTTTTAATTATTAAAATAAATATTTTAATGGTAATTTTTGTTTTTACATCATCATAATGTTATTTTTTATTATAAATATTCATTATTTTGAAACAATGAGAGCACAATCCTACAACATATTAATTAGGAGTAATCTTGGAATATAGCATAATTTGATTTTCTCATCCAATGGAAATCCATGCAAATCATATAATAGATGTTCTGATAATGAAAGTTACACAATTTATTTTTCTAAGTTTATAGTCCACATTGTAGTCATTTCATTTTTTTGATTTAAAACCTGACATTATAATCCATATTAAATTTACTAAATTTTTAAAACTGCTAATGCTTAAGCAAGTCTTTTTTTAAACTTTACCATATCAGGCTTTATTTGGTTCATGTTTTACATGTCATAAATTTTATTGGTGACATGTGATATTCTTAGTAAAACTTTAGATTATCTTTTTTTCATTCATAAAGAGATATCTGCTATTAAATAGATTTCAAGATGTGATTTTAGTCTAGCTATGGTTTGCAATGCAGTAGTACTGACAATATTTTTATTTATTTCTTTGTTGCATGTTCAGTATTTTTTGAATCTGGGGGATCCATTATTCCAATTTTTTTTTTATTTTCATAATTTTCAACATAACATGTGGGATGTAATTTATTATTGCTCTCTCTAATGCAGTTTTAAATGATGTTTTCTTATGATAAAACTTTGATTAACTCCTGGAACATTATAATAAATATAAAACTGTTTCAATTTTGAAAATCATAACTATTATAGTCAATATTACATTATACTACAAAACTGCATCCTTAAATTTTTCAGATATGATTCCAGTTTTTTTGTGTCAATTATTATCTCAGTCAAAATTAAAATAACAAATGATGTAAATTATTACTATTATTATTTATCTGCTCATTTGTGTATGTGCATATTATATAAAAATATAAGGGATTTGAACTCAGACTTTCAAGCAACCTTCAACTATCCATACTATCTCATACTACTGATACACACAACCACACACATGTAAAAAAGATAAATAATTACGTTTGTGGTCATGTGTATCAATAGTATAAGATAGTGTATATAGTTGAAGGTTGCATGAAAGTCTGAGTTCAAACCCCTATATTTACAATTAAGTTCCAGATAAAAGAATTTCTGTATTTCAAATCTTATGTATTATATAAAAGTATATACTGTATGTTCCTGCCCATATGTAGGCTAAGTTTTCTGCCTGAAGATATATGGAGTAACTCGTTTAATATATACAAGCAGTATCATTTGATCTTCATTTTCATCTTTTTAAATACAATTTGCAAATATACTTGCAAACACATACGCATATAAAAATATATTAATTAGTACAATTTATAAATGTATATATAAACAATTATATATTGTCACTATGTACCATATATACTCATTAATGTTATTAAATGTACAATTATGCATGTTCTTATTTAAATTAATAAACCTGTAAATTTGTATAAATATATATCCATATATACTTAATATACTGCTACTTAAATAAAAAAATATATTGTATATATATATAAGCCAATGTATTAAATTTTTAAATGCTATATTTTTATGAAATTTTTAATTTTTAAAATTTTGCTCATTATTATATTATAAGTATATCATTTTAAAATTGCGCATTACTACATTAATATTTCATTATTTTGTGATTAGTGTTAAAAAGTTATAAAGAATTTTATTTAAATATAAATGATAATTTAAAGCATGCTTACATTTTTTAATTTTAAGTTAACACTACATTTTGATATATATCTTATTTGAAAATTATATATTGTGTATTCTAAAATGAATTTATATGAATACCTAAAAGTTAAATGAAAGAAAAAATAAGTCAAGAGAAATTAGTGATAGTAATAATTAATTAACATTTATTAACCTTTAAACGACATAAACCATATATATAAGGGACAGTTAACATTTTAAGTACAGTATTTACAAACAAGATCAATAAAATCTTCTCTTCAGCTTATTAGCATCTTCAATTCCGGACTAATGTTCATTGCTGACTATATTCTAACTCAGTCAATATTATTCTTAAATCTAGTTTACAATATTCACAAGTTGATTGATACTCGCAGTTCTCTTTCTGATCAATCCTATAGAACCCATCAGGTGTATAAAATTAAAATAAGATCTGTTTGATCTGTTTGTTGCCTTAACTGGTTATTGGCACCTACTGAGGCTCAATCTCTGGAATCAATTCCCTCATTGCAGAAAAGATTTTTCACCACTTTCTGGACTGTTTTTCTCCTGGATCTTTTTCACTCCAGTCAAATATATAAAGAACAGCCAAAACACGACAGCACCAGGAACATTGCGGGGGAAGAAAAAATCTGCTGCTCCTTTCTGCATTCACTATTTATACACACACATATTTTTATATTTGGTAATCCTGATCTTATTAGTGATCACAATCTTCTTTTCTCTTTCTTATCATTTTCTGTTTTTGCCATACATTTCTTACGATAATGATCAGTCTATTTCCAATACATCTTATTTGCTCAGCTATCTTTCTTTTGACCGAAATTAGTTCTTTCGATCTCTATCGTATTAAGCAATTTTTCTTCATCATTTAATTTAATTAGTTTTACACATTTGTTCTCTGCTTTATATATGCAATGTTATCTTTTTCACAAATATTTTAATGTAACATACAATGACTCGTTTAATTATCATTTCCCATTTACTTTATCTTTAAGCAATTTACTTTTGTTGCTTTCTATTTAAAATAACATATCTATAATTAAACTTTCTTTGTGTTCTCTTCTCTTTTATTTTTCTGGAATCATTAAATATGGCTTTCTATCTTATACATTATTAAACTTAATAAATCCATATTTTTAACCAAATAGAACCCTTCCCTCTACTTCAGAAAAAATCCTCATTAACATTATCATATACATAATTTTGAAATTGATTTGGTCTATGCTTTTCACGAATAGGTGTGGGTAATTTTTTTCTATCTTCAGTAAATATTCTGATTCTACCTGTTCTTCTAAAATCTTTTTTTCACTCAATCTTTCTTCTGTTATGTGCTTGTCTGTTTGGTTTTCCTGAACATCTGTTTTGGATTGCACATTCTGTTCCTGATTTTATCACCCCAAAAGCATATGCATCTATTATTTCATGCCATCTGACATGGTTTTCACAATGTCTGTATTTTAAATTACTCCATTTATTATTACAAAATGATTAGACAATATTTTTTTCTATTGTCCCTTCAATTCATGTTTTATCTTGAATTCACAGATTCCATACTGCCACTCCAACTTTAAACTTCATTTTATCATAACTATTTTTGCAAGCGCTATTTTCTTTTAGGTGGATTAATGATAATTTTATTTTTAATCTCATTTGCAGTAACAGTTCAGCAGGTGTAACTCCAGTTACTATGCAAAGTGTTGAATGTTGCCGTAACATTATCTCTTGTAAAGTATTTTGTAAATTTACACAATTACTTTTGTTTAATCTCTTTTTAATTTTTTGTATTGCCTTCTTGGACATGCTATTCAATTCACTATGTTCCATTACAGTAAAATATTGCTGCAGAATATGACCAGTGAAACCTGGCCAATTATCTAACACTATGGTTTCTAGTAAAATTTTCTCAAAACCCTTTATTATTTTTTCTGCACTGACATATTTTACTTCATGATATTCTGTCCACTTTGAATATGCATCTTATTAAAATTACTTTTCCTGAATTTGACCTTGCATGGTCTATATGAAGTCTATTCCACAGTCTTTTTGTCTTTGGCCATGCTAAATAATTCATTGCTTGGAGTGCAACCTCTGCTTTACATATAGAATATATTTTAATGTTTTTTTTATATCTGCATTTATTTTTGGCCATGAGACATAGCTGTGTGTCAATGCTTTTTCTCTCACCATACCTGGGTGACCTTTATGCAATAATTCTAAAAGTAGATTTCTCCCTTTATCCTCCCTCCCCCATTATTATACCACCTTCACATACAGATGACTTCTCCCTGTTATTCCAAAACCCTTGATCCACATAGCTCAGTTTAGATTTTGGCCAACCTTCCATTATCCATTTCATTAATATTTGTCATCCATGGTTATTCTTTGTTTATTTTAACCCTTTCACTATTCACAATATTAGATTTTATATTATCTATATAACTCATCTTCATAACATTAATACTAATTACTATTTCTTTACACCATTCACACCCTATTAATGGATTAATTTTTCATTTACTATATATATTGACAATTTTACTTTTTTATTCATGCATTTAATAGGAACCATCATATAACCTATTATTCCTAAATCATTGCTACTTACACCTACAATCTTGAGAGATGCCTTTTGAATTGCTAAATGTGTACATTCTGCCTTAAGATGTTTTCATAGCTTCTCAGAGATTAATGCTATTCCAGATCCACTATCAATTTCCATTTCTAAATTTTTTATTACAGATCTCTATCTGTAACTTAAACTTGCTTTGCCCACTGGCTCTTGTTTTACTGATACTATATATGTTACCTATTACAACTCCTTTACTTTTTAGCTTTAGCTGAATCTCCTGACAAGATTTTTGTCAGTCATTCCAGATATTTTTGCCAAATGTCCTGTTGATTGTGCCAAGCTTTGCTGTGTATTCTAAAATGAATTTATATGACTACCAACAAATTAAATGAAAGAAAAAATAAGTGAAGAGAAATTGATACTAGTAAGAATTAATTAACATTTATTAACCTTTAAACAATATAAACTATATATATATAAAACAGTTAACATTTTAAGAATTTACAAACAAGATCAATAAAATCTTCTCTTTCACTGAATTAGTATCTTCAATTCTCACTAAAGTTCAACTCAGTCAATATTATTCTTAAATCTAGTTTACAATATTCACAAAGTTGATTGATACTCGCAGTTCTCTTCCTGATCAATCCTATAGAACCCATCAGGTGTATAAAATTAAAATAAAATCTGTTTGATCTGTTTGTTGCCTTAACTGGTTATTGGCACCTACTGAGGTTCAGTCCCTGGAATCAATTCCTTCATTGTTAAAAAGATTCTTCACCACTTTCCAGACTGCTTTCTTTCTGAATCTTTTCACACCAGTGAAATATATAATGAACAGCAAACAGCATAAAACATGAAGCATCAACAGCATCAGGAACATCAGAGGGGAGAAAAAAGCTGCTGCTTCTTTCTGTAATCATTATTTACACATCTTTTCATATCTAGTAATCTGATCTTATTAATGATTGCAATCTTTTTTTTCCTTATCATTTTCTGTTTCTGCCATACATCTCTTATGATAAATATCAGTCTATTTTCAACATATTTTATTTGCACAGTTATATTTCCTTTTACTGCAATTAGTTCTTTTAATCTCCATTGTATTAAGTAATTTTTCTTTATCATTTCATTTAATCAGTTTTACACATTAACTTCCTGTTTTATACTACAATGTTATTTTTTTTAAAAATATTTGAATGTTACATATGTTTTCTAGTTTAATTATCATTTCACATTTACTTTAAGCAATCAACTTTCGTTGCTCTCTACATAAAATAATATTTCTGTAGTTAAACGTTCTTTGTGTTTTCTTCTCTTTTATTTTTCTGGAGTCATTAAATATGGCTTCCTATCTTATACAGTATTAAACTTAATAAATCTGTATTTTTAACCAAATACAATAGTATGAAATAAATAATAAATTATTTTTTATATAAATTCAGAATGTAAAAGAATCTAAAAATTTTAAATCTTATTATTATGTTTCATATATATATATATATATATATATATATATATATATATATATATATATATATATATATATATATATATATATATATATATATATATATATATATTAATTATTGGTAATAAATAACTTATAAATATTCTAGATCATAATAATGTTTGGATATAAAAGTAAATTTACAAATTATATATATATATCACATAATATATAAATAGTAAAAAATTAAATAAATTACAACAATCTTACCATGTGGCATTCTTGTGTGAGTGTATATATGTATGCTTTTTATTTTATTTATAGTACATATATTCTTAATTCATTTCTAAAAACAAAAAAAAAAGTGTGGTACCAAATGATGATATCATTTATATTTTTGAATATATTTATATAATACATTTATATAATAGTATGTATTTAATGATACATGTTATATATATATATATATATATATATATAGGACATAATATATATATATATATATATATATTGTGTCCTTTTTATTGGTACACCTCATCATAAAAAACAAATTGGAAATAAAATTTGTTTTGCCTAATTTTAAATTTTATAAAATCAAAAAATATTTACTTATTAAACCATAAAAAATAACTGTATTTTAGTTATCATAGAGTTTGGACTTGGGTTTAGTTAATTTAAAATCATATAAAGGATGTAAATGATGAGTAAAATAATTAGTTACAAATGTACATAAAAGATAAAATAATAAACTATAAATTCACTATATTTGATAATAAGGAAATGGTTGATAGCATTTAAAATTATAGTAAAATTAGAATTTAATTTTCTAAACAAAAATGCATTATATTGATAGATAATTATTGTCTGTGTGCATCTAATATTATAAAAGCAATTATTATTTCTGAGTAAATCTTAAGTTATGTTTAAAAATAAATGATTAAGAATTATTTTACGAATTTGCTGATTAAAAAAATCGTAAAAGTAATATCGAAACTAGTTTGTTTAAAAATAAATAAAATCAAAATGATTTAAATCAATCTAAAATGAATAGTAGCTTATTTCAGTTTTTAAAAATTATTATCTTTATTAAGAAATATTTTAAAACCAAAAATTTTCATTTTAAAAATAGATCAAATACTAGCAACTAAATAAATATTTTAAAAGCAAAGAAGGGAAAAAATTAACCAATAAACAGTAGGCAGACAATTGTTTCAATGAAAATTGAGAGAAAATTAAATTTAAAAAAAAAGATTACAGATCAAAGAACAAGTAACTGGTTTTGATTTTTTTTTTATCTTAAAAGTTTGCTTAAAATTACTTAAAATATTATTATTTAAAAAATCTACACGATAATTTAAAGGATATAGGTTACAAAGTTTTGTTAAAATGAATGAGTAAATTAAATTGATCTCTATGGACAAATCAGCAATTAATGGTTCTTGGAAAATTTCTTGAAATCATTATATGGAGAAAATGATAGAAAAATGCAGGTGAAAAATTGTACATATTCTCAATGAATACACTCACTGAAGGAAAACATTGGGAGTAGTTTTCATACCAGACTTAATTGATAAACTAGATGCAGTATTCATGCATCATATTAGTCAAAATAATTGGACACAATTAAGGCACCAGCCAGGGCAAATAAAAGGCAACATATTTTTGATAGAACTAAATATGCATTTTTAAAAATATCTAAAATTAAATTAGTAATTGATAATAACAGAACTAAGTGTGAATGGAAAAGCATACATCATATTCAAAGATAAATCTTAAAGCATGATTGAATAAAGTTTTAATTGGAGAAATTATAGGAACTGAACAATACTAGTTTTAATATCACTTTTACATAGAGTTTTAAAAAAATTATACTGAGTGATATATATGTTAAATGAAGATAATATTTACATGTGTACAGAATGATAGTGGTCTGCTAGCATGAATGAAAGCACTATCTATCATCTGGCAAAATATATATATAAAACAAGAGTAAGAAAGTAGAACTATCCCAAAAAAATATTTAATAAAGAATAAATATGTATGGAGAATAAATTGTTGAATAAAAGATGAATAAACATTAGTGCATTGGGAAATATAAAATGCATATGGAAGATAATATTATTCTACTTTTAAAAAGAAAATGGGAAATGCTTTTTCTTAATAATAATATTAGCCAAAAATTAGCAAGGAATCAGTTGAATGCTAAATTATTACTAACACAAGGAGCATTTAAATTGAATGTATAAGGCAAGTTGTGGATAATCTTTAAGTACTAAAGGAAAAATAAAAAATTGCTATATTGTCAATAACCCAATGTTGTGTGAATTTTTTACAATTGTAATAATCTTTGAATAAGAACAAATGGAGCAAGAGAGATAATAATATTGATGTGCAACCAGTCTGCATGGTGTGGGATGATTAAAATGCCAGTAAAAGTTAATTTTTTTTTGGAGGGGAACTTATATTTTAAAGAAAAAAGAACACTTGCACATAATATTTGTATATATTAATTTTATACTTTAAACATAGTTGTTATTACAGTAGGGGGGATGGGAATAGATCACTAGATAATGAAATTAATAATTGATTTAATTTGGTTATTTATGATATTAATTATTTTAAAAGATATGTTTTTATCAAATATTGTTAGATAATTAAGATAAACAGAGATGATTAATGAGTTAATGAAATATATCATAAAAGTAATTAACAACATATATGTTATAAAGAGGATATTGGTTGTTGTTTAAATATACAATATTGATAAGGAGAAATGATATTTTAAATTTGATTTTGTGTTTTACGATGAACAATTTAATATAGTTATACAGAATTATAAGTAATTTTAGTTTGTAATTTGTATCAGCAAATAGTTATAAAAAGATATTAAACAAATATAAGTTAGAAATATGAAGGTAATAATTAAGTTTTTAGATAAAGCAAGGATAAGTATTGTATTTAAGATACACCAAAGAGTGGTCTATTAACATTTAGCTGAATCTCAAAAATTGTAGATGAAAATTATTGCAGAAAGATATAGAGGTTCAGATTTAATAGTACACAGCATAAAATTCTTTTTGGTTGTATTTTAGTATATAGGTTGAGAATAAAACCATAGGAAGATGGAGTTTGAGATTGAAAAACTAACTAATGATTTTATAATTATTATAGTAATATCTTCTTAGAAAATAAATAAATAAAGATCAAAGGATGAATATCATGGAATCTAAAAATAAACAAAAAGTGATATTTCACCATATTATAATAAGATTATTGTATTGAAGCAAGAATATAATAATTAATATTTTCCAGTTTGTTTTTATAATTTAAAGCCTAACTTATAAGGGGTTAATTAATGTAAAAAAAAAGGGGGGGGGGTGATTATTTAATGGAGACACCTGATTTGTGATAATATATATATATAAAGGTAAATATCACAACAGCACCATATTATATGGAAAGATATTATTTTTTGTTTTATTGTAAATATCCAAAATATTAATTATTTTTTAATTGTTTATAGTATTATTATATTATGTGGATATGGAACTTTATTACTATTGTTTTTTTAATTACTTGTTAGTTTAAAATGTTTATTATAATATCTTGTAAATAAAATGATTAAAGTTGCTGTTTTGAAAGTTAACTTAAGTATTAAAAGTTGCATTTCTTTTGTGAAGGTCATTATGACTACATCACACGAACCCAGGGGTACTGTTTGAGATTGTAATAAGAAATTAATCCAGTATAGAACAATATAACTATCATTTAAACTTCTTAAAAGAGATTTTAATTTAGTATAAATTGCCTGGATCATATAAGTCATTGGTAATATTGCAAATTATTAAAGTATGTTTATTTATAAGGAATTAAATTATAAATTATTTATTACTGAAAGTATAAAATATAATTACAATTTAGATAACAATGTTAGTGTAAGAGTAAGTATTAGAGAACATAAATATAAAATAGTAGTACAATTTTGA
Source organism: Epiperipatus broadwayi (assembly GCA_028023455.1). Taxonomy (NCBI): domain Eukaryota; kingdom Metazoa; phylum Onychophora; class Udeonychophora; order Euonychophora; family Peripatidae; genus Epiperipatus; species Epiperipatus broadwayi. The sequence goes on along the minus strand of JAQFVV010012404.1, from coordinate 1,132,022 downwards.
TTAGAGATTTAAGTTATAAGTCTGTAAAGTTTAGTAAAATCCCTCTTGATATTTTATAGGTGGATCAAATAACTAATTGAAAATCAATGATAATCCTGAGATCTCCTTAGAATGATATTGCTATTATGGTTATTCTTAATGATAGTGTTATAAAAGTAAAATAATAAAAGATTACCATACAATAAAATAACACTACACCTTATTGAGTGGATTAGCTTAAATATCACCATTATAGATAATTTATTCTATTAAGTTAAGCAGCCATGAGAGTATTTGGATATTGAATAAGGAGGAGTGTCAATATATTCTTATGCCATTGGATAAATACATTAGTATTTATTTAATGTTAAAAGGTATGTACTATTGTTAATAGGATAGGTGAGTCTCACAAATGTTAATATTGACTAAATATAGTTGAGAAAATAGCAAGAATATTAAATAGTACCTAGATAAAGTCATAGTGAATTCTAATGTAGAAACTTGGCATATCTTCTAGGAGTCATTATCCTATTGGCAGGGCACAATATATATATATATATATTGTGCCTGCATATATAAACTATATATATATATATATATATATATATATATATATATATAGTTTATTATGCAGGAAGATATATATAGTTTTTACACACATAAAAATGAACAAACTATAACCATAATAATAACAAAAATGTAAAGTATACAGTATAAACAAATATTGTTTTCCCCCTATAAGATTGATAGTTTGTACAATATAAATTAAGGCAAAGCTAATAACAGTCAAACAAACCCACAAATAGGAAAACTAGAGAAGATATTATTCAACTGGCTTATTGGCTGGTGATGATTTGAATAATTTTCCTTTCACGTTTTGCTCTGGAGCTAAGAATAACTAGTTACTCTTTTACTGAGCAGTCTTGTGAAATTATTGTATGATTATTTAATAAATATAGACCAGATATCTAAAAAAAAAACATCCTGAATCTTGTTGGAACCTGAAAAATATTTAAATTTTATTCAGCCCAGATTTAAACCACAATTTTTGAACATGACAAATATATAGCTTACTGCTAAATCACTAGGTGTAGTAATAGTTAATTTTCATCAATCTAATTATCTAAATAAATATTAAGCTATAGATATTTTACATTGTATCCACCATTCTCAATAACATATATTCTCTATTGGATATAACTTAATATTAATTTATATAAAAAGTATGATATAATAAATTATATAGGTTATCTCCATTTTCATTATATTACAAATAATGTTAATTTTAACATTGTGTATATAATGTAAATGATAAAAAGTAAAACTTAAAAAGTTCTTTATTTTCTTAAAACATATGAGGAAAAATATAAAGTGATATATGAAAATTAAAACTAACAAACTATACTTCGAATATATTTCTGGAGGTATCATACATCTTCATTTGGCCTAGATACAAACGTCTTTATCATCAAAGATTGGTATTTATTCATAGAAAATTAATATAATTCAATTTATAAGAGGGCATTAGTTGAATATCTTGGAAAAATGTTAAAAATTATATTTATCATTTTATTAGCCTATAAATTACTTAATTTTTAGGACAGATATAAACTTTAAACTTAATTGAAGTTTAATATAACTAAATCCGGGATGGATATTTTCCATTTAATTAGTCCCTCTTTTCTACTCATGTCTATTATTTGTTCCTGTGAAGGTAATGCATAACATTTTTAATAAGAATGACTGCTAAAAGAGCTTAAGAACACATCAAATAATAAAAATTAAACATAAACATCTAAAGAACAAAAGTGGAATAATATAATATTTATTGCTGACTAATTTTAATAATTAGTCTTTTTTTCTATTTGAGATGTTTAGATGCTAATATTTTACAAATTGTCATTATTAAGTATAAAATTATATATCAGGCAGGCAAATATATTTTTAAAATAACTTTGTAAATAAATACCAGTTATTCTAGATGGCATTTTTACATGTAGAAATCTACTGTCCAATGCAGATAATTAGCAAGATAATAAAAAAGCAAAATAATTTTTTTTTAAAGAAAAAGACAAAATAGATATAAAGAGAATGAAAAACATATAATAATTAGTTGTGAGATATTAAATAAGTATATTATAGGCAAATTACTTATATTACAATATGTATGACATTTTATTTATTAATTATCATCTCTTCTAGCAATATGTCCAGCCAACTCCACTTCAGTTTTTTAATTTTTTGCTAGAAGAGATGATAATGTATTGACAATTGAAATCTTAAACTGGATTTCAAGAGATTGTAAAAAACCCAGAAAGAGACCACATATGAGATGGATGAATGAAATAAGAAAGTGTGCTGGGGTGATGTGGAGAAGAGAAGTGAAAGATCGGAGAAGATGAATTGAACTTGGAGAGACATTCATCCTGAGGTGGATTGATAATGTTTGATGGTGATTTATTAATTGTTAACAGAAATGAATGAAAAGTATTAAAACCATGTAATTTATTATTAATACAAACATAACTACAACTAAATATCAATGTTAATCATAATTTCTTAATTTAAATCTTATAAAATAATTTTAATGTTTTGCTTTTATATCAGATTCATTTTATTAGGGGAAAAAAAATCAGTTTTTTTTAAAAATATTTGTGTCTTTATAAATAAAATGTGAAATAAATATAAAAAATTTACATGGTATTTTATTAGTTTTTATTAAGCGATTGTAAACTTTAATTAAAATAAATTTTGTATATGATTTATATATTATTTTTATAATAATTTATTTATTAATTAATTAGTTCGCATGTATCTTTTTATATTTTAATTGCTGGTTAACAAATTTTAATATTGTTAAATATAAATATTCAGATAAATTTTTATAATAACTATTAAGTTATATAGTATCTTGGGCTATTATAAAAATAGACTTCAATCCCAACTTGATTAAAGGTCTGCAATCCAAGATAGTTGGACCAAACATTTCAGTTATAACATTATATTAACATTATCTAGTATAATCCAACAAAATGATACCTGACTGCATCACATGAGATTATCTTAAACTTTGCTATTATTGCAGCATAATTTCACCACTTGCTGAAAACTTTAGTAAATAATAATAGATACAATGTAATAACTTATTAAATCCCTATCATGTGATATCTTATCTAATATCTCCAAACTAGATTCACACTTATGGTTTTCAACAGTGAGGAGCTTTAGATTTTGGACCAGTGTACATAGATTTTTAGGATCTTGTGTGCCATCATTTCAAGACCTATCATTTAACTCTCCATTATGCTACCAAGTTATTAACCCCAACTAAAAAATGTATAAATATTTTTATTTAAACCAACATTCTTGCATAGTCATGTATATCTAGAATTGGTCCAGTTTCTATATATTATGGTACTCTTAGTTTTTTAATAGCTATGAGTACCTCCAAATTATAGCCAAGATTTGGTACAAACCAATAATATGTTACCTGACTCAATCACTTAACTTTGGCTTACATAATACATTATATATTGCATCTACTATTACTTACTAAAGCTTACATTAAGTAGCATAGAGAAAGTAAAAAATTATGTCAGGTGTTATCCAAATTCTGGTCACATGATAGAGGTGTCCATAGTTATTAAAAACTAAAAGCAACATAATATGCAGAAACTGAACTGATTTCAGATCTATATGACTAAGCAAGAAAGTTGGATTAGATTATAAACATTTATTTGTCTTTAGTGCTTGATAGTCTAACAGATAGTTAAATTATAGGTCCTGGAAGGAGGGTGCATTAGATACTAAAAATCCAGGTGCAGTGTCCAAAATCCAAAGCATCTCATTGATGAAAACCATATGTTTGAAACTAGTTTAGGGATATTAGATAGGACAACATTGAATAAACATTTAATAAGAACTATCAACTTGCATCTATTATTACTTATTAAAGCTGACAGTAAGCATAGAGATGGTGAAAAATTTTGATGCTATATCCAGTATACTTGTGATGGATGAAAATAAATGTAGGCAATGCAATAAACTGATATATATATATATATATATTAAATAAACTGATATATATATATATATATATTAAATAGAGGGATTTGAACTTAAGATTTTCAGACTATATTCATTCTCCACTTTATATCTAACAACCAGCACACATGATCATACAGAACCAACAATTATCAGTTGGACCAGATCATAATCTCCCACACATATGTACGATGTGCTCAACTTATATTAAGATAGCAATTCCTAACAAGTTTCAATATTCTCACCCTTCCAACAATTTAACCATCCATTTTATTGAAAAACCAATGATGGTACACCCAAAGCCCTTGGTAGATTTGATATTGTAGTTACATCAATGTATTCATTATATCAATCTAACACCCTCATATTATTGGACTATTATGTATCAATTTATATTAATAGGAGAGGGATGGACTGGATTTATATTATGATGTAACATATCTCCAAGGCAATATGTAATTAACCTATTCATTCAGTATGATGAATGTTTATTGTAGTAAAGAGAGGGATTTGAATTGTGATCATGTGTATCATTTGTTCAAGATGGAGAGAAGGTTGAATATAGATTGAAAATCCTAAGTTCAAATCTCTCTATTTAATATAATAAACATGCAGTACACTGAATAAATAGGCATGATATATGTTTTGTTTTTAGTCACTCTTAATAAATACTGATTAAACTATTAGTTGCTTTTATTTGCTTAACTCTTTGATAATTATAATCAGTGCTTTGTGGCATACAATGATAGTGCTTTGGCACTAAATAACTCTTTTGTAAGCATCTTTAATGTTATTTAGATGGTTTTATGTTCATTTAATAGTAAAAAACTGGAAATAAAAACAGATATTGATCCATTAGTTTAAAAAACATTTAAAATGTCAGTGTTCCATAGAGAAAATCTAGAGATATGCTAGCCAGAGCCTAAAAGGTGACTGATTAATAGATTCTTTGATCTTGGGTGTCTAAACAAACTTGTGAACTTTTCTTTATCATTAGCAATGAACAAGAAAAAAATTCATAATTTTAAAGTTTATTTAAATATTTATGATAATTTTTATAGTTATTTTTAATAGTAATTATTAAAAAAGAAATTTAGATTTAGATTTCTTAAAATATATTTCAGTTTTAAAGATACAGGTTAAAATTTTTGAAATAATGATAAAAAGGAAACTAGGATTGCTGCAATCATTATGCTTCTATTAAATACCATAGTATTGAGTTTTTGTGAAATTTTAAATAATATAAATGCAATTTTAAATTTTAAAACTGAATTTCAGAGCTTTATGATGACTTTATAATTACTCATTCATGTTTAAATAATGGAATTCTTTTAAAAAAGATATTTTTTTCAATAGCATTTTAACAGTGAATAAGAAAAAAGTACATATATAGTGTGAAGTCTCTCCATACAATAATGTCACCCAGTGCAAACTATAATAATCAACAGATTCCAGAATATTAGTGCATTTAATTCCTATCTAGAGTGTACTCATCCAATATCCCCAGACTAGTTTCTAGCTTATGGATGTCATGAGAAGCTTTGCATTTAAGAATAAAGAATCTCAATCTTTGGATCTTTTGCATCTCTCCAGCAACTATTTTTTATCTATTTAGTCAATTAGAAAGTAATGAGCCCAAACTAAAAATATAATGTTTTAGTCTAAAGAGATTTTCTTGTATAACCATACAGATTTGAACCCAGTTTATATGTATATATTTTGGTATTTTTGGTCATTTTATAACCATAAACATCAAAATCTTATGGCAAGTATTGCTATTATTATATTATCTCCCAGCAACCATTTCTTACCCTAATAATAGCAACTCTTCTCATATAGTAGTGTCCCAGTGTAAGCTATAGCAACCAAATAGATCCAAAAGGTTTGTGCATTTAAATCACTATCTAATATCTACTCATCCAATATTCCCAGATTAGTTTCTAGCTTATGATTGTCAGACTTTTTACCAAACCAAATGCACAAATCTTATGACAACTATTCATTATTACAGCTTGCATTGGGTGGCACTATTATATAGAGAGAGTTGCTACTATTTTAATAGCTTGTCCAAGAGTAAGAAGTAGTGTTCATGAGATATTTTAGTAATTGTTTTCATTACATCTTTCACTTTGTTCTTTTTTTTTTTATATATTTGGAAAGTGCAGATATGATTTTTTAAAGATATTTTTTATTTGTAAACTTATATTACTAACAAATCAAGATGCATTTATTGATTCATAATATTGAATAAAGATTTTAATAATAAAATTTAAATATTAAACAAATAATTCTAGTTGCCACTAGGGGATTGTAAAAAATTTGAAATATGGGAGAGAAATTCACCAATTATCTGCACCTGGCTAATGATAAAATGGCCAATGCAAAGCTAAGGATTGATTTTGAACTGAATAAACTTTAAAAAAAATATCAGTTATTAGTTGATTGGAATTGTTCTGCTCAATATGCACATTTATTTATTAATTATATGTTTATGAAAATATATTTCTCAAAAGCATAATTCTTATATTAGAAAAGTATAATTGTTAGAAAACTTTTTTCTTAAATTTATATGCTTTAACAGTTATGATACACTATGACTGATGTTTTTATCAGTTACTCTCAAATAATCATTCTATAGTGATAAAATCATTGTTTCATTTTGATGAATACCCTCATTGTGATGTACCAAATAACACTTTCCAATTTTTATAAATATGAGCTGATTAAGGGAAATTAAACTTTTAAAATATCTGTAAAAAAGTTAGTCTTAAAACATATAAATTATGCATTTACTATTATTTTTTATGGTTAAAGAATTAATATTAATTAAGTAAAATAAATGTCTTGAATAAGCCCATGGCAGAATAAAAGTATCTTTAAATTCTTGCACAAAAAAATTGTAAGATCATTAGCATTCACTAAATTATTCAAAACTAATAGTTTAAATGATTTTTATTTCTGTTTTACTCTCAAACAAATAAATATTCAGATATCCATTTATCTATAATTAATAGAATAGGTATATAACTAGCAATCCTATTATTTGATTAGCCATATCTTACTACCAAAAAGTAAAATTCTTTTAAGTATATTTTAAATTCTCATGCGTTTAAAAACATTGTTTCACCCAAATTCGAATTATAGATTGTGAGCATAGCATGAGTGAATGCATTCTATATATATAACAATATTTATTTACCTTAATATTTGAGAATTAAATTGATGCTAATGTAGTTTGTATTTTGTTTATAAAGATAAATTTATAGCTTTAAAGAATTATGTCTGTGTATATAAAATTTCACATGCATGTTGATATAAATTTAAGTGTATATTCACCATGGAAAAAAGAAAATAAATTTTCATAAAAAAAATAGACTGTCTGATGGATCATTTTATTTTATTATAAATGTCTTTTCTCCACTGAATTATTATTTATAAATTGGTTTCATGTTCCCATACACACATTGACTATAAAGTCATCATTAGTGTTATTAACCCTATTTTTATGATTTGTGTCTTTGTATATGCATTATTTAATTTATAATTGCTCTGTTGATATGTCTTCCAGATGTTATTATGTTTTACTGATAATTTTATTTATTAATTTTAAACAAATAAAAAAAAACAGGGAAGCTTTTTTTCTATAAAAAAAAAAAAAAGACCAAGGAGAAGAAATTGATAAAATCACATCTGGGTTCCAGTGGCAAGTAAAACTATCTAAAAAATTTTGTCTAGTAACCTGGAAGTCAAGCTCATAATTGGGCAGTGTGGTAAGTCATAATAGAGAACAGTATTTTGAGGACTTTATATTATAAAGAGAAGCTTTTTCTTTGACCCCAGATGACAATAATTTGTTTTTATTACTTGTAATTTGTTAAGTTAATTGAATATACTTCATTGTTGAATGGCTGTGCACTGCTTGGAGGTTAAAGGTTAAACCCAAAAGTTCATTTAATCAATGGCAGAAGTTAAATTTACTCCAAACTAAATTTTAGGATAAATTGCATGTTTTTATTGATGGTTGATGGCAGGAAGTGGTAGCAGATGCATAGTCCAAGCAAATAGGAGTAGCGATGGCAATATGAGTCTTTACAGATGCGGCATTTTCACGACTATGTGGGGGCGCTAATTGCCACCATTTGTGAATCTTGATGGCTACATGTTGAGTGAAATACTGAATATCAACCGTCAACCAACTGGGAGACGAGACTAATTACTTTCCATAATCTAGTGGTCAAATTTCAGAACTGGAATAGAAAACAAAAATATTAAATTATATCGCTGTAATAGCTTTATATTATCTTTTTTGATAATTTTTTTTTTTTTTAAAAAATTTGAAATAAAAACTACCTTTTAAAAATTTTTAAATGAATGATTTTAAACTGTAGTTTTTTTTTTTAATATTATTTTATTACTATCACTATCTCCTATTTCTCGTTAGATTTAAACATTTATTTAAACATAAAAATAATTTTAGTCATATATATTTTTAGAACAATACACATAATCAGATAGTTATGTATGTAAGTTGTAAAAATTTTAATAAGTCCTTAAACAAATTACGAGTGTTAAATATTTAATATTGAAAATATAAACTTATTAACAAGCAATTACGTCTGAATATGTTACTATAACAATTCACAAGTCATATTACCAATGAATTATTTATTTAATGTATTACGTTGCTTGTAAATAAGTTATATATGTATACTATCATACCCATGATTTGAGATTCAAATCCAGTAGAAATTTTTTCTGGTTCAAGAAAAACGTAAGATTTTATTTAATTAATCAATCCATAATAATTTTGTTGATCATTTAATTATTGGTTATAAATAAACATCCAGCTATTACTAGCAAGATAAAACCAAAAAGAAACTGCAAATTCTCATTATTTGGTATTCCACCATAATTATAAATATTACCATATCCTTTATGATTTCTTTATTGGAGATTGTACTTATACTAAAATAAAGATTATATTTTTATATGTGTGTGTATACATGTAATAATATAATATTTTAAATTTATGTATTGCATAGCAGTATTGATAATAAATATTAGAGTTTGTTTTATGTAAGTTTTAGATCAAAAATAAATAGTTGACCTACTTTCTAATGTCATTATTTACCTACATTTGTATTTAGATTTTAAATATTGTAAATAAAAGAACAAATGATCTCTTTCATTACAAACAAACATTTATGCCAAAATAAAGTTTTGAAATATCTTTTTGGTTTGGACTTAAAGATTACCTATTAATAACTGAAATCAAAAAATAATTTTTTAGATGCCATTTTTCTTACCTTTTATTTAATAGATACTTTTGATGCAAGTTAAATTTTGTTATTTTTTTTGATTTGAAGTAATCAATTAGCAAAAAAATATTAGTCAATAATATTTGCTAAGTAACTATTAAGAAGGCAGGTCCTACATTTCAATTCTATAGTCTTTTCCAAGTCCTGTCTATTTCTTCATCCTTCAGATTTATTTATTTTCTTTTTTGAAACATCCATCCACTTCTTCTTGTTCTTTAAACAATTAGTAAATAATTCTTTTAAGTCTATAAATAATCCATTTATTTATTTATATCAATTTTTTTTTTCATAAATCATCTCTTTAATATTTTGATATTGTTAAATCTATTCTTTCAACTTATTACTCCTAACATACATTTGAGGATACTTATCTTTTCAAAGTTTTTCTAATCCAAGTCTCTTTTAGAAAACAACTCAAACTTTTATCATACAGTAGTTTTATGGTTTGATGAATAAAATAATGCAAGTTCATTGATTTTGCAGGACATACTGATAGAGTTTACCTTGTAATAAATAATTTAAGTGCTTTTTTATCTACTTAACTACCTACCTTTCTTAATTGTAATTCTATATTAAAAATGTGTTCAACTTCATAAATGTTTAATCACTAATTTTCATCATCAAAAAACTTATTTATGAAATATTTAAAATCGTTGCTCTAATCTGATAACTTTTCATCTACCATTTTTAGTCATTATAACTGTTACTTATATATTTCCATTAGATTTACATGTGTTTAATTTTACTCCAAACATTTGTAAAAGTTTATAAATGTTAATAATCATTCTCAGTATCTGAAAACACTTCCCTTGATATATCTCACCTTACCTTCAACTAATGGACTAGTCTAGATTCCAACTTTTCTTGATCAGATTGAGCATTCATCACTACAGATCAACAGATATATGAATGGAGGCAAAAAAACTTTATAGTAATATTTTTATTCTTATGAAAATGAAAGTTGTTTAATTATTTATATAAATACAAAAATTAAATGATTATTTACTGAGAAATCACATGATGTCTATTAACAAGTGATTCAAAAACTTTTAGCCCTTGAATCATGCTTTTATTTTATATGCTTGATGAATTTGAGATTAGAAAGTTTCTGGATTGAAATATTCATCTTTTACTTTAGTGTTTGGATATTATCTGACTTACTGAGTAATAACCATTTGTATTGTGAGTGGTAATTCATTTGATTCTTCCACAAAAAAAAGAATGTGGGACATCCTTAATACTTAAGATAAGGTGATTTCAATCTCCCTTAATCTTCTAAAGTTTGAACATACTCATTGCTGTAGGTTTTGCCTTTAGCAAAATCAATCTGAAAGTTGAGCAATGATTAGAGTGAAAAGTACAAAGTACAACTTTTGATTTCACAATGGATAGTCAAAATTATATTTCCAACCTCAAAAGTTATAGATAAGGCTGAAAATTAAAAAAATGGTAATATTAGATGAGAGTAGGTAAAGCCGCCCCTTTTTAATTATCTAAATAAATGTTCTAAATTAATAAAGCAAAAGATGTACAATGTTTGTCTGAATGTTTGTAATAATGGCATTTTATTTGTTATTATACATGGACATTTTCATCATCTGGAGGAATTGTTTATTTTTTTTAAAAAAATTCAAACTTTAAATTTTTTATTTATACCTTCAGTTATTACTTGAATGTATTTGACAAAAATAGTGAATAAAAAAAAGTAGAAAAAGAAAATGTAAAGAAGCTGCTCACAAGATAATGGCAAATAACCCCATAAGCAATCAAGTGTGATAATCCATAATGTTTAGAAACTACTCCTTGTTTTTAAGGTGAAATGGAAAATCAGTACCCTCATAAATAAGTATAATTTTTTTCTATTAACTTTTGCCTTTGACAGGACATTTTAGACAGCTAGAGAATTGTTTAGGTTTATCGGTTTAAATTCTATGGTAGAGATGTTTTCTGGTCAAGTCAACATCTGAAGTAGATAGTAGAATAATGGCACTCAAAACTTGGTGTTATATACATAACTGTGTGTAATTACCAAGAGTTGAAAGTAAGAAAAGTTTGCATTTTTCTATAAATATTTAAGAAAACTATTTATGATGGAAACAATCCAATATATAATTTTAAGAAGGTATACAACATCTTTATATTTCATTAATTTCTAAATTTTTTTTTTTCAAGAAAATTATTTAATTTTTATTCAACTATAAATTTTTTAATAGTCATCTTCTCATAGAATTTATACTTTTTTTTTTTTAAAAAAAGTAAAAATATTTTATTTACATTTTCAGATGTTTTTCAAGATTAATAAATTCATAATAAAAATAACTCTCCACTTAAATGCAATCTAATGTACGATTGAGTAGTCAGGATTTCCCAAATACATGTGAAATTCCTCAAATTGGTTTATGAATATTACCTTTATCTAGGAGGCTTCAAGATTTTCAGTTGGAAGAAATCCAACAACCATCTTTAAGTCCATATTACTATTAAACTAAAAAAATTTACATCAGCCTAAAGTTTTGAATCTAATTCAATCTGTTTGAATACTTATAGAGATCTGAAATTAATTCATAAACTTTATATTTTAGTATTTTCAGTTCTTTAATAACTATAGGCAAGTTGACTTGGATTCAAAATCATAGGCTGATTTGAATTTCAGATTTTTTGATCAAGGTGTAAAAAGGGGTTGAGGTAATATTTATTGATGCACATCTGCATTTCTTTCAGTTTTGTACTTCAGACCTCATTAATAAAGATACAAATCGAAAACTGATCTGAAAATAAAAATTTAAATACTAAGGATCAAAATTCCATATTCTTTTGTTAACCCTTCAGCTATCCACTCTATCTCACACAACCAATACATATGACCACACATGTGAAAAAATAAATGCTTTCTAATAATTGTATTTTATGCTAAACCAGCACTCATCAGTTGGTCTAAATTATCATCTCTCATACACATATAATCAGTGCTTGGTTTATATTAAGTTAGAAAGTCTTCAAACTTTAATGGAAAGGCTTCAATCTAGTCCACCCTCCATTCTTCAGCCATTCATATCATTGAATGTTGATGTAAACATTATTGCTATGCCCATGGTGATTTTAAGTCACTCTGATCTCTCAGATATAGGACTTTGTTCATTTAAATACACATAAGAGGAATGGACAGACTTGTATATATACTTGGAGTTTAGATGCTGCTCATCCCTCTTGTATATTTAAATGGACAAGGTCACATACATGAGGGGTTAGAGTAACTTAAAGTCAACATGGGCATGACAATAATATTGTCATTTTAAAAGATTTAGGCATTCCATCATCAGAATTTCAATGGTGTGGATGGTTGAAGAGTGGTGTAAATTAAAGCATGTTCATTAAAGTTTGAAGATTTGCTATCTTAATATAAATTGAGCATTGATTATATATACGTGTGGGAGATGATCATTTGTACCAACTGATGAGCACTGGTTTAGCACAAAATACATATATTGGAGATTATTTATCTTTTTAACATGTGTGTGATCATGGGTATTGATTGTATAAAATAGAATAGATAACTAAAGAGAGCTTGAAAGTTCTGTGTTCAAACCCTAAACTGATTATAATTGTAAATAAACATTATTTAATAATATACTAAACAAAGACACATACATGAAAAATAAAGAAAAGCTAACTAAGATATAAATGAAGTAATTAATAAATATGAAAAAATATAATGTAAAATTTATTAAAATGGGAACGCTGTTAATGTTCAACCAGAATAATAATAATGAAAAGAGGAAAACATAATAAATGTTTTGGAATAACATTAAATAGTATAAAGTTATAAACAAAATTAATAATATTATCAGGAAATTAAAAAATGGATAATAATAATAATAATAATAATAATAATAATAATAATAATAATAATAATGATGATGATGATGATGATGATGATGATGATAATAATAATAAAGTTTGATAAATCTGTTAAATAATAAATAGATTAAAAAAACCCAATAAAAATATAATAAATAAAATATATAAAATAGTGTGAAATTATAGAAAAAGTGTTAATAACAATATATATTGAAATGGTATGGATGTTATATAAGAGTAAATATGGGAAGATGGAAATCATCATCATTTCCATGCAATAGCCATCATCAATTAACATTGAAGTGACAAATATAAAATGAATAAATATAAAAGTAAAATAAATTAACATTGACAAATAACAAAAGAGTATAAGCATGAAAATATCAGCATTTAATAAAATAAATAGTTACAATAATAATAAGTTTCATCACCAGTATTAAACAAGAATGATCAACAGCCATTCTTTGTGATGAATTTAAGAGCTACATTATGAAATTTAGGCTAAATAGCCACTATCAAACTTGCAGCAAAATATAAAACAATCATCTGGATGTACATACTTAAGTGCTAAAGTATAAAAAATAATGCTAGGATCTCAATACATGCTGATCATAATCAATGTTTGGCCATATGTTACCATGAGTGTACAGACTGACTATAAACTAATTTGTAATTTCTATAAATAAGAGGCAGTAAATAGACTTTAAATGTAATCTTGACCTTGGGTGTTCAAACACAAGCATAACCCCACATTATAATAAACAATATAGCTCTAGGGCTAGCTCAGGATCAAAAGACCCTCAGAAATGTACAGTGAACAAGATTAAATATAAATATTTATGCTTAAACTACTTAATTTAAACAATTTATTGGGTTAATTAAAAAAAACCCTAAAACACTATGCTATTATAAAATGAAGTCACACACACTACCAAATCATAGAATAACTGGAGGAATAAAGATATAACAACTATTATGTTTTTTAAACAATTATTTAATAAAAATAACTAAAAATAATTAAGAAAATTGAGAAAAAATATAATAATTCCAAGTCTAATACATTTTAATCAATATATATATATATTCATGTAACAAGTTATATTCAATTGTTGTTGACTCTTACTAATAAAATTAATTAGTTTTTATTTTAAACAGAATCATTCCTCTTTTCAAATGATTAAAATTAAAAACACATTTCAAAGAAAAAGATTAAAACATTTAAGACTATTTAAAATCTTTTTCACCTTTTCTGTGAAAATAGTAAGATACCACAAAAACATAATTTCAACATCAACAACAACAACAAAAACAAAATTATTCATTATTATTTATACTAAAAATTATTACTTATAATGAAAATTATTTGTAAATGTAGATGTACACACTACACACCTTATATTGCCATGGGTTCATGCTCTTGATTTCTCCTTTTCAATTTATAATCTTAAATTTTTTTCCAAATCGATGTTTTTTTATGGTTTCTCCAAATATTTGGATTAAACAATAAGAATTTTTTTCATTAATCTTTTCCTTCTTTAGCTTTAAATTTCCTTTATGATGATGCTGGAAAAGTAAACACAATTAAATTTATTCATTTTACAATATAATAATTTTCAGGCTAGTACAGACTGAATTTATTCATTTTCCAATATAATTTTCAGATTAATACAGATTGAGGCAGTTATGCGTTTGGATGGAATAAAAACTTATTACATATTTCTTTCAGAACTATTATCCTACTCTACATTTTCTTCTAATAAACAAATTACATGATGAGGGTTGGTGGTGCTCATCTTCCAGCTAAATCTTAGTACATGGTTCTCTTCAAATCCATTTCAAAAAACATTTTAAAATTAGTAGTAAAATTAATTTTACTTCAGACTACAACATAACTTCTTACTATTTTCTTTACAGCTGAATCTGAAATGACTTGATGACTAGATTAGATACTAAAGTCTAATACTTTTAATTTCATCCCCATCCATCTTATTTTTGGAACAATCTTCTATTCATCCAATCACATATTATCTCTGACATGATAACATTAAACTCTGACCAATAGATTCTATTTTTACTAAAAAGTTATTTCCCTTCTTTTTAATCAATTAATTAAAAATCATATTCTATTTATTTAAATAGCATCTTTTGTAGTTATTTTTCTTTTTAATTGATAAAAAACAGTATAATCTTTTAATTACATTTTGACTTGAAGAACTACATACATCTTATTTTAGTGAAAAGTATAGATACAAAAAAATCAACTTTCATTAATTAATATAATTTCAATATTTGTTATTAAAATCTTATTTTTCTTTTTTTTTTTTTTAAAAACAAACTGATAAGCATTATGTAAAATTTTACCTATTTCACTCTCTTATTTTTAAAAATTAAAAACTAGTAGCTAAAATTACAGAAGATGAGAGAAAATTTTTTTATTATTTATTATTTTTAATACTTTTCTCTCCCTTTTATAACTACCCATAACAAATTATAAATAACCATATTCTTATTATTTAAATTGTTTGTAACTTATATTATTATTTAATTAATGTAACTTTAAAAAGCTTGATAAGGCTATTCTGAAAACAAAAATTTGAGAAAAAATAATTATTCTCAATATATATTGGAGAAACAAGAAATTCAGCAGAATCTCAGTAAAGAGATTTATTAGTATTAATTATTTTAAAGCAACTTTAGATGCTTTTTTGATATATAAGTTATATTTAATAAACAACAGTTTTCATCCATTTTATCCATACATGCATATATGTAATTTCTTGCTCCACTAATCATCTATCTATAGTGTATATGACTTTTGTCTTCTTAAAATTCCATTCAATTTCATGACTAATAAATAAATCATTATACACATTTACTGTCAAGTATTGCAGTATGGAAAATAGGAAATAATTTATTTTTATTTTTATTATCTAAGTTGATTTTTTTTCACAAAAAAGTAATTTTGTTTAAAAAATTTATATACATCTTTATTACTTTTTAGGTAAAATTGTTACTGGAGCTTAATTTTGTCTAGCATGACTGCTGAAATGTAGTAATCATTGTCAATGTATTTTAAAGTAGCTCTAATGTTTCTGAATATCTTTTTTACATATCCAACTCTTCAAGAACACAAATGAATACATTAAAAAGTTATTAATAAAATCAGTGCCAATTTGAAAGATTTTTACCTTTTACATTAATTGGTATAGTAAAATATATATTGCATTTCAAATTAAAGTTTGAAAATGATTATCAGTAGAAAAGATATTTATATATTATTTATCTGAAGCGTTGTGATAAAATAATTGAATGGGTTGTTGATTGGGCTTTTGTATAAAAAATCATTTAATATTCAAGTCTATCTTTCTATTACTGGACTATACCATGCAGGAAAATATTTGTGAAGATGAAATGCTGCCTGTAATTAAAGGTTAATTTTTTTATTATCTAGTTGAATTGTGAATGTTTTTAGAAAAATCCAAAATTATTTATACTTTTCCAAATACATTCCATATATTAATGTAGAACACAATGCTTTGAGTGCTATTTTTTTTTTTTTTCATATATTGTAGGCCTGACTAGGGTTGGACTAACTTAGGAATTGGTCCAGTGACATAGATTCATGAACACTGAATTTAAAATAGTGCACTAACCAACAGGCTTTGGCAACATTGTCTAATAAGTTAGAACATTATTGTAAATTGAATATTCATAAATCTAAACACCATCAGTCCATCTTCTATGTTAAATTGCCACTGGTCAGCTCAGTAATTTCAGAAGAAGAGTGAAAAATAAATGTCATTCAAAACTTTATATTGTGTACTACACATGTGTTATTATTAATAGTTGAATGTATTTGGGAAAACAAAGTTTGAATTTTTTAAAAGCATATATTAGTTCAACAAGAGAATAACAAATGCTTACATATTATTTATGATTACTTTAACAGCTGCCACATTTTATTTTAATTCATTTAAAGTTTATTTTATGTTAAAAAAATAATTTTATTACTATTTAGTTCTTATAAAGTCTGTAACAAAGAGATTAACATTTTGGTCCCTGAATTCATGAATTTGTAACATTTATTAAAGAGAAGTTTAGTAGTGAATTTGCTGAAGTATACACAACATTTTCCGCCACACTTTATTCTAATAATGTCTTTTTTAAAATCACAAAAATAATTTTTTTATTGATCTGATTTCATTACTTAAGTAGAAAATAAATTTTGTATTTAAATTCTTGAAATTTTTCTTTTAAATACCACATAAAAACTTACCAAAGTAAGTTAATATGTTTAATGTGTTTGCTTCATTTTTAAGTAGTCAATAGAAAATGACCACATAGTCTTCAATAAGTTTATTTCACACTTTATAGATACCACTTTTTTTAACCTATCCGTAAAAACACATAAATTATGGATCCTTTTATTGAGGCGTTGTTTACAACACACTTTCTTGTTCTGCTAGTTGAGTGCCTTTAATTATTAGCTTTTTTTTAAAATTTATAATCATATGATCAATCTAATTAACTAACCCTAATCAATGACATATTTTCTTTTTTTATGAGTTATCTTTGTAGCTGACTTAGTAATGCTTTTTATCTATCTGTATTTTTAACTGATCTAAACAATTTCTACAATAAAATGACATTGTATTTATAAAACAATACCTTCAATTGTTTTGCTTATTATTGATTTTGTTTTTTGAAAAAATTTGAGTAGTCAATCAATATTATATTTCCAGATAAATATTTATTGTTTGCAAATTTTAAATTGTTAATAATAATTTTTTTTAGCTGCATTTACAACCTATAAATTCTTAATAAAAATAAATATAATTTTAATTCGAAACAATTTCCTTGTAGAGTAATTAAGGTACCTCAGATAATCACAGAAAATCAAGCCTAGGCCAATAAAAACAATGGAAAAGAAGGAGAGGGGAAAAAGAGAAATCTTTTATTTACTGATAGTAATAAGGACAAAATATTTATGACCTCTTGCTCAAAAGATTATGTGACAATCGAGTCCCAAAGTGACTGATTGAACTCGTAGTTTTTATTCAGTTAATCAATTGAGATTTTTGTCTATGTGTTAACATGATTCCAATTATATTTTTGTATGTCTAAATTAGATTGATTGATTTTATTAGTCTTTATTTTTATGATTTTTTTTTGTCTGTGTGTATGAATAAAGTAAAATATTGCTTGCATTCTAAAATGTTATTTTAAAATAAGAATAAACAAGTTTGTAAGCATAAGTTTCCCCCCTTTTTTTTATTATGAAAAGTTCCCTCTTCTAGTTTCTTCTTCTTAGCATCAGATTAATACTAAAATACAAGTAGGGGAGATAATTTATTGAAATCACTACAGTAATAATTCATCACTTAAGTTTTACTTTTAATAGCAATCAATGTCTAACTCCCAGCCTTTTTTTGCATTATATTTTTTTATGTAGGAATGTTTTAAATATGAGTATTTAAAGGCATAATAAAGATTTAATTAGCTAATTTATTCAAACTGTGTACTGGATTATTTTATAAAATAAAGCGGCAGTAGAATTTTAATAAGAAAACATATAATTTGATTAATTTTGGATGCTTTTATGGCTTTGAATAAATTTATTCAAATCTTTTAAAATCTGTGATGGAATTCAATCATATGTTACATTAGGTGGATGAAAGTTTTCAACATTTTAATTATCAGATTAAGAAAATTTTTCTTAAAGTATAATACACGAAAGATTAGGAATCCAGATTTAAGTAGCATGGCATGTTTTAGTATCTAAACAATAAAATTATTTAAATTCAAATATTTAAATCTTGATTTTATATATAAAACATCTCTTTTGAATGTCAAAATAGAAAAATCCCAGTCCAAATGTTTTTATTCATTATGTTTTATTTTACTAATTGTTATTCATCCTATTACACACACACACAATAAGGAACACATCTTAGTATTACAAATTACAGATAGATTTAAACAATACAAAAGTATTAATAAAAACCAAGGCAATGAATATGGAGTCTACTAAACAGAGCTCTCGCAGACCACACACATTTTAAACAATCAGAATTGACGTTCAAAGCATTAGAGGACAAATTAACAACACCAGATAAATAAATTAAAAAAAATCAATTTATTGACTATTTCTTATTTTAGTTTAATTCTGACCACCATAGCATCACTGTAATTTGTTATAGTATAAATGAAAATGATTTAAATAAAATTATCATGCCTCTATGATTTCACTAACTGTTGATATCTTTTTAGTTATAGATATCTGCTTCTAAGTAATATAATTAAGTAATAAAATGTTTATAAAAATGGTGTGTTATAAATTTAAGCAGTCTTTAAATATTAACAATAGTTTTATCAATATTGAAGATCAATTTTTTCATATTATTCCAAATGTGGTTACCCATTAGATAACTATAATTCAAATCTATATACTACATAGATCAGTTATAAATGACTATGTCTGCTTTAGCACCATTCTGGAATGACAGAGTCAAGAGTAAAAGCTTTCTGGATCAATGTTCAACTGCACAAAGTAAAAATAATATCAGTTTGATCAAATGAAGTAAACTAACATTTACTACTGGAATTTCCAAACATCAAATAATCTGTTAAGCAACAAACCATGTAATTGTTTTACACTGCATAGGTTTAGTACAGTAGAGAGAAATGGTTTAATGAAAGAAGAAAAATCTAAATCAAATGAATAGAACTGATGTATTTAGCCTGTCATATGGGTTCACATATAATCTGCTGAGAAGCTGATCACATGATTATTATTATTTTTTTTTTACAAGAAAACAATTGGCTGTAAAACATTTCCATAGTAATGGATATCCCATATATAAAAAGGCTTTTTAAATATTTTTTTTTAGATAGATGATTCATTCTATCTTTTCACAAAGACTTTATCTTGTATTTGGAAAGTGAGAGTATTCATTTATATAGTTAAATCTACAAAGCACATGTGCATTAGCTTATTGGCTTATTAATATTATAGTTTCTTGAATAAAAATCAATTTTACTACACTACTAATGTCATATTTGTCATGCCATTTATTAATGTCATCTCATATTATTATTATTATTATTATTATTATTATTATTATTATTATTATTATTATTATTATTATTATTATTATTATTATTATATTATTATGATGATGATGATGATGATGTTTCAAAGAAAAACTTTATTGAGTCTAAAAGGTTACAGAGTCACATCTAGTAATAAATTGATTTGTTACAATTGCAAAACAAATGGCAACTATGCACGAAGACCAATTAAGACATCTTTTCAGTACATAAGTCTTTATCATTTCTGTATACTTTTTTTATTGTTTTTAAATTTGGTCTTCTATTTAGTTCATTTTATGCTCACATCTTTTTAAAGTTGAAAATTGCTGATATTGAAAATATCACTATTTATCATATTGGATTTATATTTTCATAGCCTGGATCTTGGTTTCAAGTGTGACCACATGCTGCAAACACATCTGGTTGAGCTAGGATGCTGTCTCTTTTTCTGAATAGTTCTAGTTTTATTGAGTATGTTGCTGGGTGGCATTGAGAGTTATTAGCAAGAGCAAAAGTGCATCTGGTATACCAGTAGGCATAAAGGCTGTATGCTGCTGCACGAATAGCAGGAATGTTGCCTTTTTTAAAAGGTATTTATTATTTCATCGATTGAAATGTTAGCTTTTCTGTATATGGTAAACATTGTGTGATGTATTGTTTTTAGTGCAGTGCAGGAATGAAGGAAATGATCTTGTGTCTTTTCTTTTCTATGACTAGCCCACAAAGGGGGTCTATATTTGTATAGAATCTACAAAATCTAAGGAAATATGTTGTGGGTAGAGCATTTAGATTAAACTTAAGTAGAAAATCAAATAATTTTGGTTCTAGTGACCCTTTTCTGAATTGTTGCAATAGTTCCCTGTTGTATATCCCAAGAGCTGATGGATATAGATTAGGTATCTGATTTGGGTATAGTATATTATAAATGTCCCAGTATGTATATTTGTTGTCATTATTGAGTGATATTTTGTTGTATATTGGCTTAAGTTCTTCAATCAGTGTTGATAGATATCCATATGAAGGGGGTGGTCTGTCTGTGGGTATTATATTGATCACACACTCCAGGTCTGCAAATCTTTTTTGGTGGCTGTTAATAGATTTAATGATTTCTGTATGTAAAAACATTGATTGTATGGAGTCCGAGTCCATTGCTATCTGGCGGTCTGCTCAGATTTTTTAAAGAGATCACTACTGTCTTTCTCTTCCATATTAGTTTGTTACAGATTGATGAGATTTTATGAAAGTTTTTGAAAATTTGATTATAGGCATGTAGTAGGTAATTTTTGTAATTATAAGTTGATTATATAGTGCTACCTTCATGTATATTGACAGATATGACTTTTCAAGTGAGGCTGTGATTTTTTCAGCATCTTTCTTTAATTTATTGTGAATTTTTTGCCTCATTCCATTGGTGCCAAAGTAGAATGGAATAAAGCAGATGGTTTGTCATTAACATCTCTGTACAGTGCTTTCCTGTGTATATTGACTGTGCAGCAATTTTATTTGTGTTAATTTTTAAATTAAAATTTGAGGTGTAATTCTTGATTATTTCTTGTAGTATAGGGAGATTCTTTTTAGAGGGAAGGGAAATGGTTACATTGTCCATATAGGCTATGCATGATATATTTAAAGCAGTGTTTGGGATCTGAATGCCCATTTATTTTTGTCTGTATCTCTATTAATAGAGAATTTATATATAGTGTGAAGAGCAAAGCACTGAGGGGGGATCCTTGTGGGTTAAATTGACTTGGTCTGAAAGCTGGTGATTTTTTTCCCATTCAGTGTGATGTGCATTTCATGGCTGAGTAGTAGATTGGCTATTATATACAGTGGCGATGGATGTGTTGTTCTTTTTAGCATATCTAATAATTTGCCAATAGACACCAAGTAAAAAACTGCCTCAGTGTCTAGCTAAACTATAATCGGTGTATATTTCTTTTTTTTTTTACTACTTCGATAATTGACTTGTACATTAGGGCACCCTGGCCAATGGATGAGCCTTTTTTGGCATATTGTGCTAATGATAACACAGGGAGTATGTATTGTTTTATTTTCTCCTTTATTACTCTTTCAAGAATTTTTACTCCTAAAGGTCCTATTGAAATTTGTCATAAATTAGATAGATGATATTGCTGTTGGTTTTTTGTTAAATGGAACCATCACAATTGGATATAGATTTTGTATGTTGTAAATTTTTTGGGATATGTAATTGGCGAGATCACATAGATATTTGGCTGTGAAGTGGATAAGATGTTTGAACACAAATTTGGGAATGCTTTGTGGTCCTGGGTGACACATATTTGTTGTCATTGCAAGTTGAAACACAATGTTGGTTGTTGTTATTGGTGTGTCTGTTTCAGGATCACCAAATATGTCTTCATTTGGTATGTATGCTTTTTGTTTTTGCAGTTTTTTTTAAAATGTTGATATATTGCCTTTATCATGTTATTTCCAACTGTTATAGAGCCATCTATTTCAAGCACCATAGGCACTCTGACTGTTGATGGATATCTTAATGGCCACCATAGGTATGCCCTGGTCCAGGTGTGTTGTTGTGTGAGGTACATTTTTTTACTTTTTTATTGCTACGTATTGCTTTAGTGTAGTGTGTTGTTGTATATTTCTATAAGTTTTTTAATTTGCGCTTGCTTACCTGTAGTTGGTCTGGAAATGGTTATTCTTTTATGTAGTTCATCTGCCAAAGCTAATAATCTGTGGAGGGTGTTGAATTGCAAGTAATATGATTAATGTTGAAAGAAAGTATATTGGTGAATGCTATATATTTTTGTACTGGATCAAGTGACATGTTTTGAAGTTTTTGGAGCATTATATATGTTTTTGAATATAGGAATTCAGTTGTTTGTGCTGGAAGAAGTATTTGCATAGTCTTTTGAAGGGCTATTGTTGTATTCCATATTTTTGTTAGGTTGAGAGTGATGAACTGGGCAGCTTGATATGAGATTATAGATGGACAGAGTTCAATATTAAAATAATGATGTAACATTGGTGAGTAGAAACTTAAATCTATAAGTGACTTATATCTATTGTTATTAAATGGTATTGAGTTTGATGGGAGAAAACCTTCAGCACTCATAAGTGGAATTGTTATTTGATGGATCCATTTAGTGACAAAAGTTTGATATGTCATGTTGAAATCTCCCATGAATATTATAGAATTTGGTGTACTGTAAGCATCAAATTTATTGTTATTATTCTGGAGATGATAATAGGACCTGGTAGTATGTAGACAAATACTAGGTTGGGTGATATTTTTATGATGGAGTGTAATTATAATAAGATTAGAGTCAATATATATAATTTTAAAAGAATTAAAAGGGCATTTGTGTGATACAATTATACCTGCACCATGATGATTCTCTTGAGCAGGCACAAAATTCTTGGTTGACTAAATATTTTGATGGATCAATTTGAGAGCTGCTCTATATTTTTATTTCCAATAGACCCTGTATGTGTGGATGTGTTGTATGTAATCATTTTTTGAGTTGAAAAATTGTTTTGGTGGCATTTAATAACCGTTTAACTGAATCCTTCAACTTATTTAATCTTTGTCTAATTTTTGTATTAGTTCCTACTTAATACTGAGAATAATATTATTCGTCAGTTTCATTTCCAGTTGATTTCTATTGTTAAAATATTAATCTAAAATATACAGAATTTTTTAAATTCAGCTTCTAAAAATTGAATAATTTTAGATTCAAATTGGTTAAATGTAATAAAAAATTAAAAATAATATTAATAACTGAAGAAAAATATAAGAAAAAAAGTTTAAAAAATAACCAGTGGTAAAACAAAAAAATTATATTTCAAAAAATCTGTGGTGTCATTATTCAGTCTGTAGCTGTCAAAATAATCTACTTTTGTGAAGAGATATCATTTCTCCAAATGTATTTTTCTTGTAATATTTAAAATTTTTCGAAGCAAACTATATTTTGATAAAGTAATGTACAATCTTATTTATTATGGATGTAAAAAATTATGATAGATATAATTATTTACTTCAAAATATGAAAGCGTACTACATTTCATTTTCAGTTTTGAATTTGTCATTTAGACATGCCTAATTATGGTCAGTAATGATAATTGTTTGATTACGATCATTTCTCCAATGTATTTTTCTTGTAATATTAAAAATTTTCCAAATCAAACTTTATATTTTGATAAAGTAATGTAAAATCTTATTTATGAATGTAAAAAATTGATAGATATTGTAACAGTCAAATCTGCACATTCGGACAACAAAATCCAGAACTTTAGTAAATCATACCAAGGCTGTCCAGCATAGAGTGGTACGAACCACGTTGTCTGATATAGTCCCAACTCCTTTACTAACGCTCAAAGATTTACCACCTTGCAGATGACACATATGAAGCCACAGCAGCATTTTCCTTCATCACATGTCGGCAGTAGCAAATCAATAAAGCACAAGACTGAGAAGTTGACTTATTAATGAGTATAGCTATATAGACGATGTGTGTGGCAGAACATAATTATAAAATATGGATTGTGATTCTTAACTAATGATTAACTAATTAATAAAGACTTACCAATGAGCAACATTGAGACATGACACAAAAGTTAAATTTAAACATAATTTAATGAAGACTAAATATTAAAATTATTAAATGAAAATAAAGATTATAACATAGCTATGTAGGTTGAATCACACACAGGTGACTAAGTTAGGGATACAATTTCATATTTGAGTTTGGAATTCACATGCAACTGATGACTGGAGTTATAATCATTTAGTTTGCCTAGTTACATATGGCTTTAATTTACATATACATTTGGCACAATGTAAATCACTCACAGATGACATTAATCATTTTGGTTAATTACATTAGATTTATTACAAATACATATATCACTCATAGATGATGATTCAACTGTTTATATAGCAATTCCAATTATGTGCAGGTGATTGTAGTTTGGATTACAAATCATTTAATTGAGTTTGCTACATATAGATATCACTCACAGATGATGAAAAAATTATAAGTATAAAATTTATATTTTCATGAGCCTTAAGATTACTTTATAAATCGAGGTTAATTTGCTCATGACCATCTATGCCTAGTTTATGCTATATAACGGGGTCTAGATCCGCTCCAGAGCTAACAGAAGTGATTACACATATTGATCAAGAATATGACAGTTTATTAAACACTAATACTTAATATTCTCTATGTAGCTTATGTGCCTATAAAATTAGACTCGAATTCAGATCAAAGCTGAAAATACAATTACTATGGCGGGATGAACTGATGATTGGCAGTCAGACTTCAGATACCATGGCATATAGAAAATATAAAGTCTGATATAGCCCTTGCATCTCAAGAGTGCCTTTTTATGGAATTTTTACCAAGTACCCATATTCATTGCTGTGGAAATAAGATAACGACCTTTTAGTCTGGCGATCAAGCAATTTATTTGAGTGGGAGTCTTATGCTCCATGGGAGTCTCATGCTCCATTCCTAAGGATGCAGAATGGGGAGGTTCAAACCCATCCACCATCTGAAGAAAAAAATTGCCCAAACTAAGAGAGTAACAGCATAGCCTTAAACATACAACCGCTAAAAATACAGCAACAAACATATATATGCCGTAGCATCTAAAAACACACTTGCACCACTGACCACATTATATAATTAAAATTTTATGATGCTAAACACTAGTTTTCTTCATGAGACTACCGTATATCAGTTCATTAGGTAGCATGTATAATTATGATATTAAGGAAAAACTAGGAATCTAATTTGTAAAGCTATCTATATAGGAATTTTATAACTTCAGGAGAAAGTACAGCACATTATTGGGCAATAACCAAAAGACTGTTTTTTATGAGGCTCCTCGTAGACATCTGATGTCACTCTAACTCTGCCAGTTCTTATGCTAAAAAATTCGTTCGATAGGTTTTGAATAGGTTTTTAAAAGTTCTGTAAGATGGTGCCCTCTTCCGACTTATTTTACAAGTAAAAAATAAAAAAAAATGCATTTAAACCTAAACAAAGAAAGAACATTATTTGTGATTGGTTCTTAGCATGCTCTCAGCTGAAAAAGACATTCTGATTGGCTGGAAAGAACAAAGAAACCGCCTGATCAAAGAAAATAAAGAAAAACGCTGAGATTTTCATTTCAAATTTAATTTTAAGTATTAAAAAAATATAATTTTAGAAATTAAACTAGTTTTTTAAAAAATATACTAAAAAAACAAAATTATTTTCTAAAAATATTGAAGATTTTAGTAAAAATATTAAAGAAATATTTAAAAGAAATATTTACTTTTCTATAACGTAAAAGTCGACCTTTTTGTTTATATTATAGCTTTTATGTTGCCGAAATTGAATATTTTAGAATAAATAAATAGCAATTTATTTTTGAAAGAACTTTTGTTCTCTTCATAACCTGAAAAATTAGTAATATACTTTTTATAAATGTATCTGAGTTGAATTTAATATTATAGGCGAATATTGTGCCGGTCAAAATATGCTTATCCATCTAACACGAACTGGAACTCACAAAATGTACTTCAAACCCAGTCAAGCCCGAGATTTAGGTCAGGGACCAGACTGGATTTGAACCCACTCTCCAAGCACCAGATCTAACACCCAATGGATAACATAACAATGGTAGCACATGAGATTTAATTCTTCATCCGGCCCACTAGCAAATCGGAGAAAACAATAAGACTCATGGACTGAAACATATATATAAACAACTTAAATACTAGACATTCCACAGATAAAATCTAACATATTTAAATAATAGGGGCTTTACTAATGAATACTTATGGGCAATTAGTGAATTGGATTGATTTAATAATGAGACAGAAACTGATATATGATGAATTAAAATATATTTATTGACAATTGTTGTTGGCAAATGCACACAGGCATTTCATTTACAAAGTAACATTCTCTAGACTATTTGAACAATAATTGATGTTGGCAAATAGGTTGGTGGCTATGATTTAATGGAGCCAAATATCCTGCTATACAACTAATCACTACATTAACTTATTTGTTATGTCTTTTTATAATCAGTTCGAGTGGCTCTTTTACGTAAAATCAAACCAAGTCTGGAGTGAAACTTAATACATCGGACTATAATCAATTTATATATTAACTATGGGCTTATAAAGCATCCCAGATAGCTTAAGATCGAACGGGTTTTCAAGAATGCTTCGGTTCAATGCCGAAGATTGCCTATTAGGGAGGAAAGAGTTGGCTATAATGATTTTACTAATATGCTAGGCACAATTAAAGTATAATAATAAAGTGGCTCTGTGGATGGAAGAATAGTTTTAGGGTTTTTGTGACAAACAACGGTTTACCCAATAACCGGTCGTCATGCTGCTAATGGGGAACCTTTATTTGGTTCAGAGGCGGGGGACTTACATGCTAATCTGGCCTGTAGCTCAGACTTCGCTACTGCACTACCCATAAGAGAAGATGGGCTGGACTTACCGTGGCTCCATCTTATATATATATATCAAAAAGAACAGCACAACGAGAAAATATTAATAAATCCCACATCCGCCAAGCTGAAGGATATTACAAATTAAAGATCATATATTAAATGAACACTAGATCATCAGCTTGATCAAAAGAGCCAACTCTTCTGTAGCATGAGAAATACGATATGCTACTGACAGGAATATATATAGATACAAACTTTACTTTATCCCGTTCAATCTCTTTAGTTATCTATAACTACTAAACTTTTAAAAGGGGGAAAAGTATATTTAATAGGGGACTTACGAATACTTAACTAAAAAAATATACTTATGATTGCACTCCAGGCTAGTTTAATCTTTAGTAACATAATAAATAAAGGTTGAAAAGCCACATTTTATATTTATATTAATTAATTTACTAAATGACAAAAATATGAATTTGGGTTTCGAAACAGCGCACAAAATGACGCTATATAAATAATAATACGGAGATTTTAAATGATATCTTTTTAAAAAAACATATTGGTAATTAAATGCACGCTGTTTCAAAACATAGGCATAATTAACAATAATTAAAAATAAGCAAAAGAAAAGCAAAATATAACTGCAGTGATTAAATTATATAGCAAAATATTAATTAACAAAGAAATTTAGCAAAAATATTTCATTTATAGATTTCAAATACGATTTAGACAGAGTTTACAATATTGAATTAATAAAGAAATTTGCAAAAAGTATTTCATTTTAGAGAATTTACAATATTATTTGGAAAATAATTTAGAAAGAAATTACAATAATATGGTTAGCTAACCTGATTTTGAAGAAATAATGATTGTTGTGGAAATTCACACAGAGCTCTGCGATTTTAAATAATATTAAAACAGTTCTCCTATAGCTGAACTGGAGATATTCGAGCTGGGACGAAGGTGAGTTCTTTGGCGGCTTATGGCATGTTCTTATTCAGTTGGGAGACGATTTAAAATGGTGTTGGAACGAAGGCAAGTTCTTTTAGTGGCTTATGACATCTTTTATTTGGTGTGGTTGTTGCTTCGGCATTTGATGGATTGAACTCGGCGTTCCATCACGGGAACGGCAGCAAAATTTTGCCTGACTTTAGCCGGACATGGTAAAATTAAACAATTTATAACTTGGATAGTAATAGCTCTTCAAAAGCAAGATGGAGTATATCTTCCCGCTTAAAATAAGCCCTATTTATACATTTCGACTAAACTTTAACACCTTTTTGGAATTTCATAAGCCTCGGGACCAATTGACTTTTAATTAAAGCAAAATAATATAATTCAATTTCTACAACAACTGATAAAATCTCCGAGGTGTTATATTTAATTTCCTTAAAAAAATGTATCAAAATATATAAACTATATAATTTGATTCATTTTCATTAATTAAATTCCTTTTCAGGTGTTATTACTTAGCAGAAGGAACGGTATTCTGATTTAATGAAAAAGTCTTTTGTTGCAAACAAAAATCAATCAGTAAACTAGATTTTACTTTTTACCCGGGGTGCAGACACTAATTGATATCTTGTTTACATAAAATTCTCATTTTTAATTACAAATGGATGGTTTTTATTTTACTGAAATAAATAACTTTTAACATATTTGTTTTTACCAAATTATTTGTTTAAAAAAAAGCAAATTTAAAGAAAATACTTTAGTTTCAATTATATATGTAAAACATTAAATCAGAAAAACGTTAAATATAATTTAAAGAAAACATTTTACATTATAGTATATCTTTTTTATTTTAACTTAAATATATATATAAATCATTTTGCCGCTATTCCAAGGTTTAAATTATCCATCCACATACGAATATTATAGCGAATATAATTAAAAATTGACTGAAAATTAATAAAACATTTTATAATAAATTATGAGCATTTCTCCGCTATAATTGTATCAAACCTGTCTAATTATAGCGTGTTTTCGTATGTAAATGGATGATGCAATTTAAGCGGCCATTATAGCAAAGTTTTCCCGCTCGACTTATATATAACATTTTTACATATGACATTTCTACATTTAAGATAGGTTCGAAACTAGTTCAGATGAGTAGGTCATTAGGCTGATGGTGAAATGGAAAGGGATTGGAGGTTTCCGTTTCAATATGTTTTAACAATAGGCTTTGTCTTCAGTTTGTGAGTTGGCCAATTAAAAGATTTGATTTTTACCTCATACAAGATATAAAGTTATAGCTCTATGCTGTATTTCAATCACTCTGGCTGAACATTAGTTAAATATCTCGAAAGCGAATCTATTTTAAAACAGCTGTAAGCTTTCCAATTAACTCTTAAACAAGATATTTTACACCTTTCAAAATGGGTTTCTTTTGCATCCTAGATACTATATTATTCTCTAGGTGCGAACCTGTGATGGCTCCTCACTAAGCATTTAATCAATAGTAAAATCCCGTTTCAAACAAATATAGCACAAACTATTAAGCAATGGAAAAACATAAAACTGCATAGATTTACTAAAAATATAAGTTTAATGAACAGATATCTAAAATTTGACTCTGTTTTAGCATAGTTTGAAAATGGAATTGCAACGCAATTAGTTTATATCTGATTGACCCAGTTTAAGAAAAATTTAAGTTGTGTACAATAATTAATTAAGGCAAATGTTATTATTATATTAAAATATGTAAAAGCACATATCATTAAATTAAAATACGTAAAATAATCTAGAAACTTAATTATCATTTTAGAATGAAACATTTAAAACTACACAATTTAGAATAAAGCATTTAAAATTATACGTAATGAAATTTATAATAATTAATTTAAAATCAATTACCTTAAGCAAGTCACAACTAAATAAATCAGAAAACTGTAAACACGTTGAACTAGATCAATCAGAGATAACTTAGCAAACCAACACATAAATTAATTAATAAATAGAGAAATACGATATTAATTCAGTATGAAAACCAAATTAGTTATTAACTCAAATCAGTTATTAAACCAAATTAAATATTACACTAAATCAAATATTAAATCAAATGTAAATATTAAATTAAATCAGGCAAGATTTTAAGGTGAACACAAAAGAAATCAAAATTACATTTTAGTAGTGATTTTAAGAAAAATAAAGAAATCAAAATTACATTTAGTAGTGGATTTAAAATTACATTATTGCTATGGCCATAGAGTTTAAATTTAGCTAGCTTTAGGAATTATCACATTTTAGATGAGTTATTAATCTTTAAGTAGAGGAAAGGTTTTACTGGACTCTTCTTTCTATCTGCTGGCACTTGTTTCATATTGAAGGGCTGGAAACAGGCTTCTGCTCCATCACATGGCTTCTCCTCTTGATGTTTCCCACACATGGTAGACCTCCTGGGTCAGAAAAGCAAGAAAATAGGCCTTCTACTCAAATTGCATCATAATTATTAATTTAAACATAAGTTCTTAACTGAAATAATGTCAGACTAAATCCAAAATGGCTGCAGAGGCTTATATTATCAGCTTATCCCCCCTCTTCTTGGTCATAGTAATTTTTTAGATTTGTTTTGCCAATTTTCTCGCTGTATTCCTAGAATCATATAATTACTTTGTTTTTATTTCTTATAGCGAAGTTTTACAGCCGGTCATTCACGATTTCTTTTTAATTACTCAGGATAACTTATCCTACAAGTTAGTGTTACTTTTAGTTTTGTAATTAGGTTACACTACAGCGAGAAAGATTAAATTTTATAATACCAATTTTTTGACAACAAATCTATAAATGGCATTTTATAATACTAATTTTTCGAAAACAAATCCATAAGTGGAAAACATCTGGTTATATATGTAACTTGATTATTTAATTTAGCAATATATGCAGAAATATACAACAATTTCAAATATTAATTTTCTTTAGAATAAATATTTTAAATAAATAAATTTATATTGTTTTAAATCTGTTAACATTATTCTTTCCTGCATATATGTAGTCTCTCGTTACACATACAACACAGTTTTCATTAATTTACTCCTAGAAATATATGTGTGTGTATATATGGATTTTTACATATACAGATACACCTTTTATCTTGTAGGCTTAAAATATATGCACACATACATAACTAATACCTTTATATTTAAATCCAGCCTGATTTGGATATAATATTAACCTGATATACGAGAATTTGGTGCTAGTTACTTATATAAAAATACTACTATAGTATATAGTAGGTGAAACAGTAGGATTGACAAAGCTGACTGTTTCAATATAATTATTCACTTCAAAATATGAAAGTGTACCACATTTTATTTTCAGTTCTGGCTTTGTCATTTAGAAACACCTAATTAAGGTCAGAAGCAATACATGTGTAGAAAAGTGATGATTTCCCCAAGCTTATTTTTCTTGTAATATTTAAAAAAATTTCAAATCAAACCTTATATTTCGATAAAGTAATATAAAATCTTATTTATGAATGTATAAAATTACGATAGATATAATTATTTACTTCAAAATACAAATGCATAAAAGATTTTATTTTGATTTCTTTAGAAATGCCTATTATTCAAATTACAGTTGTTAGGGGTCAACAACTAGTCATAAACAGGATTACTTTTGAGAGCTTATTTTTCTTATAATATTAAAAAAATTTTGAATCAAACTTTATATTTCGATAAAGTAATGTAAAATCTTATTTATGAATGTAAAAAAAATACAATAAACATGTTTATTTACTTCAAAATCAATTATGAACATGTAGAACATTTTGGTTTAGTTTCTGGCTTTGTTATTTAGAAACACCTACAGTACAATTTTCAGATTTGGCAGGCATCCAATCAGAGAAAAAAGAGTGCTCTAAGCATCAACAGCCAGCAAAGAAAATTGATTTTTTTAAAAAATATATAACACTATATGTGGATGTTTTTAGAACTACAATTTTAAATTTTGAATTTCCTATAAAATAAACCTAAAATGAAGAAATTGTGACCAAAATTGACCAAGAGATGGTGCACGGTACATTCAAAACTGTAACTAGCATTTTGGCCAAATAAATTAGCAACAGGATCTAAATGAAAATAACAATTTAAGGGTTAAGCCTCTAATGTTGAAAGATCCAATTTTTACCTTCATGTTTTTTGTATAATTTTATAACAGGATGTCAATGTTTATTTATTTTTAAATTCTAAAGGTTTTTGTTTAAATTGCAGTAGATGAATACTGATGCATATTTAAGACTTTGTTGGATTTATTATCAGTTTTTCTTTCATTCAGTATTGGTTAAGACTCTATATAGGCGATTTGTGTTGAAATTGAAAAGTGTTCTATTTGATGTTGGCTTAAATCCATTTCTATTTCATCATTTTCTAGGTTGTTCATGTCTGATGAGTTGTGCTTTTAGTCTGTTTTTTTTTTTTTTGCTTTTTTGGATTCGTGGTTTTTAGGTGATCGACCTGGCTTTCTTTTGCCCTCTGGTGTATTCTCTTGAATGGGTGGAAGGGGGGTTCTATTGCATCTATTATATTTGATGCAGTTTTGTTTATTATTGGAGTTTGTTTTAATATTGGTATCCTTCTATTATCTAGATTTATATTTTCATTATATAACTGTGTGTGTGTATTTTCTGTTTATTGATTTTTACTACTTGGTACAACAACTTTTGTTTTAATGAGATGCTGATACTGTGTTGTAATTGCTGTATTTTGTGTTGTGGTTTCTTGAGAGTTATTCACATTTGGATCTAGGGTGTCTATGTTAGTTTTGGGGTTATTATTCTTTTGCTTTGATATAGGCAATTCTGTTTGGTTATCATTTTTGTTTGTGGGTGTTTGAACCTGTTTTTTTCTGGTTTCTCTTATTGTGTTGCCAATGAATGTAGTATTATTAAAATTTTTATTTTCATCATCAGTGTATTGTTTTAAGTTTGTCTTGTTCACAGTGATTGCCTTTTGTGTTATCACACTGAGTTGTCAGGTGGCCTTGCTGACCACAGTCAAAACACTGTGGCTTTAGACCTCTGATGTGAAGAGACAGGGTTGCCTCTTGATCAGTAATTTGTGTTGGCATTGTTGCTTCATCTATGTTTTTATGAAGTACATTTTAAATTCAAAACAATTACTGCATATAGGTATTGGTGTGTCTTTTAGATATATAGACTGTAGGGCAATTACTTTTCCAAATGGGTTCATCATTTTTTGAAATTCTTTTAAGTTGTATTTCAGATAAGTATTTTTTAGCACTCCAGTAATAATATTTTGCCAGTTTTCATCTATAATTACGAGTGCATAATTATCGAGTGCTAAAATAGTGGATTGAAAATGTTCTTTTTGCTGCTGGGTATAAAAATCAATGGTTATATAGTGAGAATTTGGATGGTCTGTGATACAAGAGATTGTTTCCCATAGTGCATTTTGTGTAATTGCTTCATAGAGTAAAGCTTTTGGGAAATGCTAAAGTGAGCATTGATTATCAATGACTGTGAGCACTAGCGATGTTCGTAAAAAAAGCCTACTAAATGTTTCAAATAACATTCATGGACCTGTGTTATTAAAATGGTTTGTTATATCATTAAGCGTTTCTTTGGTCCAGATTGTGGCTGGGGGTTGTTGGTCCTCTTGGGTGTGTAGATCAAGATTCTTTATGTCATTTGTATTTGTTTTTGGAAATGTGTTGGGTTGGTGCTGTAATATTGTTGTTACTTTTTAGTATTTTTGCATATGAAGTAGACAATGATAAAACTAACGATGTTGTTAAATTCATTTTTGTACCTAACTCCCCTACGCTTGACTAGGCAGTAGCCATGATTTATTTTTCTGGCTCAAGTCTTTTTTTTTTTAAAAAAGATATGAATATACACAGATATTTTTTAAAAAATACTCTATTAATCTATAATATGATTCAATTTATCTGTATTATGTTTGTTTTGTGAAAATTAAGTTGGAAAAAAGAAAAAATATAACTACTTACATCGGAGAGCATTTAGATTTGCATCTTGCCTCAGTAGAGATTTGCTGTGGGATATTATTATTATTATTATTATTATTATTATTATTATTATTATTATTATTATTACTATTATTATTATTATTATTATTATTATGATGATGATGATGATGATTATGATGTTTCAAAAGGCCTTTATTGTCTCAAAAGAATACAACATTAGTGGTTACATAGTAAATTAACCGCTACACATTGATTACAAATTTTAACATTTACATTGTCATTTTTGATAGAGTTCTTTCTGGATTTACATTAGCTTAAAACATAGTTTTTGTCTACATGTAATATACTGGATTGATCATTCTTTTTAACTTATCAGAATTTATATGAAATTAAAGGAAATGTATTACTTTTTTTGAAATTTTATGTTAATTTTTTTTTAAATTTAACAACTAAGATCTATGGGAGATTGTAGGACCTCAGAATATCGGCAGCAATTTTGGAAGCCGTTATGGATTGCACTCTGACAACATGAATAAACTGCAAATATTGTATTTATATTATTATTATTTTTTGATTCATTTTGTAAATGTAACTAAGATGTCTTTGGGAGATTGTAGGCCCTCCATTCATTTTTTATAAAAATAATTAACACATCTTTGGGAGATTGTAGGTCCACCACTCATTTTTTGTAAACATAACTAATCCATTTTTGGGAAGTAAACAATAAAAAAAATTGAAATAAAGATTGATTGTCAATTAAATTTATTGGAATTTATTACTTTATTTTTTTAATTTAACAAAACAAACACAGCCTAAGGAGATTTTAGGCTATTCACTCATTTTTTAAACATTTTTGGGGGTAGTAAAACACAAAATTGAAATAAATATTATTAATGAAATTTATCGGAATTTATTTCCCTTTTTTAATTTAACATTAATTTTGTAAATGTTTTTAGGGAAGTAAAAAAAAAAAAAAAAATTAAAATAAAGACTGGTAATGATGTTTATTGGAATTTATCCATTTAAAAAATTTTTTAAATGAAATTTATAAGAATTTATTCCTTTTTTAAAAAAATTTTAACATTAATTTTATAAATGGAAAATTGTTGATGAAATTTATCAAAAATACTGGCTGCCATCTTGGTAAGCTCTTGAAACTATATATTTATCAAAAATATAGGCTACCATCTTGGTATTCCTGAAAACTCACAAGTACCAATTAATCTTTCATTACAATTTATAATACTATTATGGTTTTATGATCGAGTACATTTACTATAAAGTATACCCCTCATCTTTAATTACACCCCAGACAAAATCCTACATATGGCCAATTCTTATAAATACATTTATTTAACTCATAAGTTTCCTAGAATATTCACATGCATATATCTAATATGGAATAATTATAATCACTACACCTTTTTCCCAATGATAGTTTCTAGGGAGTGACCATTTTGACCTAATAATACTACAACTTTATTCCGGAGATGGCTCCTTTGGGTTCCAATCCCTAATTTACTGAAACAAAATTTGAAATGAGTCTACCATTTGACAGTGGCCAAATGACTGCATATATATTATAAGCTCACATACATAAATCCAATTCATAGAATCAAAAGAAGGGATAAATTATGTTCAAATGAACTTGATTGAAATTCAAATAAATCTTTAACTAATAATTATATTACTTTCATTATTTAATACTTGAGTATTTTATTTTATATATTTTATTAATATGGACACTTTGCATTTCAAAAAAATATTACCTTTTTAATTATTTTCTGACAATTTTTACATTAAAAAAAACTATTTATTTCTACAAAGAAACCTTTTCGTTAACATATATATATACTAAAGGAAAAAAAAATCAAATATTGATCTTAAAATGCAGCTAGATTATTTGTAAAAGCTTAACTCCAAATGCTGCTTTTTAAAATAAAACCTTCACCCCAATCAATTAAGTAATAGCATAAGTTTGCTAGGGTTAAATATACTACAATAAACTTAAGCTAGTTAATAAATTAGGATAAATTCTAAACAGTTTTTTTTAACTTCCAAAACAAACATTCTAAAGCTGTAGTTAAATTTCTTGACAATGGCAGTTGTTGCATCTTTCTATTCATTCAACCCAATGGTGTTTCTTACATTTTGATTAAAACAAGAACTGAGACTGATTGCCTTCAAGAAAAACTGACCCTATATTAATTTTAGTTTTTGTTTTCAAATCTGATCTTGTTTCTAACACCTTTGATTTAACATATAACACACTTTAATAATCTTGTTTTTAACACTTTTAATTATACCTTATTTTTGACACCTTTATGATCAAATTTTATTTTAATTACAAGAATTTCAAAAACTCTTATTATTTAATTGATTGAGTTTACAGAACAATGTAATTATTAAATTGCTTGACTTTTTTTTTTGTTTTCAAATCTTATATTCCCCAAGCAGGATTAATTTTTTTGAATTTTAATTATTTAATATCTATTTTTGTAATTATTTTGCATTATGTTCTTCCATAAGAGAAAGTTTTAATATATTTTTTTAACAAAACTTATTATGTTATTTAATATTATTTTACAATATGATCTTTAATAATTTTAACATAAATAAAACGTTAAGCTGACATGACTCATGATGAAAAATATAAAATTAAGTGAAAACATATAATGTGTGATATAATATAAAAATCATAATAATATTATAATTGTTGAATTACACTTTTGAGATCAGAAAGCATATGTAGTGTAACATGGGGAAAAGAACTGCCTTAAACTGTGGTGTGTAGAAGCAGCAGTAAAACCTCAATTTGAAGCCTTGCATGAAAATATTTTTATAGAGGTTCTTGTTTTCATATTTATATATAATAAAATGTTTTTATTATATTGCTTCTAGTAATGCTAAATCTTAAAAACATTTTCATAACTAATACTAGCAAACTTCAGTAAAAAAATGATACTTCATAAAGACAAAATGCCATTTATCAATTATGCTATAATTCTAAAGACATTCTTTTACAGTAAACATAATGAGACAGTGCTACATAAGTAATTTAGAATACCCTTTTTATTTTGAAAGATCACATCATATTTTTTAATACATTAGAATAGGCATTATAATCTCATGATGTAAATTGTGTTCATATAAATCTTAATAATGCTGAAATAATCTAAATCCAATGCCATCTTATTCATTGATTTATTATGTGTAAATACATAGCTCTAGAGTTTTTAAGATCATGCAAAATGGTTAAAGAGTGAAAAAAGAATCTGAAGAAAGTTACAGCAGATAAATAGAACACCCACATAGTTAGAATGTTTTTCACACAGTGTATTATATCTAGTATGATTATTGTAAGACATCAACTAAACTACTACTAAGTAGAATTTTAAAAATAATTTTTTTTAGCTTTCAGACCTGACTAATATGATGAAATAAAAATTATAAATTATTCATAAACTCTCAAGAACTATACTGAATTATTAGTGAAATTATCACATTGATTCCTGAAATAGTTATTATTACAAAGGAATTGTATTCAGTGGTTGTCCAAAACCTAAATAGACAATACTAATTAATTTCAGAGTTAAATTAATTACAGTTTTTACACAGAACAATGATTTAATGATATAAAATTATTTTCCGAGCAGTAATTTATCTGCCTCTTATTTACCAAATGCTGGCAGAAGGAAACTTCTGATGCTTAATAGTGTCAGATTATTTATTAGATATGTGATAGGTATTATCAAGACAAGTCACAACTTTCCTCTTGTCTAGGTAGTTGTTACTAAGCAGTAAATTAATACTTGTAATCTTACCAACTCTAATAGATAGCAAACTTAATTAATTTTTATGTGAATTATAAATGCAAATAAATTATAATGTTTAAAACTTTTATATTGGTTTATGTCAATTATTTATAATTTTTGGAAAACCTTATTTCTCCGTTTATAATATTAATACAGAATAAAATCCATAAAGTATTCAAAATATTTTATTTTTCCATTTTATGTTTGTGATTATATTAATTTTATATTAAAATATTCATGAAATCCTTCTTTAATGTATATAAAGCTTTCATAAAATGATCACAGGTTCTGTCAGTTATCATTTAATCGAGATAAAATATATAGATGCTAAAATATAGAGCCATTGACTTAGTTTTAAACTTTTATTACTATATATGACAATTGGATCAGATTGAAAGTTTTAGTAAACTAAAAAAAACATTTGAGTCATTATATTGGATATTATCTTTATCATTACTTTCAACCATTAGCAAACCAGTGCAGGATAATAATCTATTTAAATTTAATTCAGTTAATCTCTTTCCATAATTTTCCTTTTTCATATCCACTTATTACAAATGGTATATTTCTAGTACTTTTAAAGTCTATTGGAATCAATTTTAAGAACTACAACTGTCCTGTTAATATTATCTTTTTTAGAAATGTGTTTAGCCCCCTGGTCTATTTCAGCCTTATTACTTTTTCAATGATGTCGATAATACTTATTTGTTTTCTTGCATATGTATTTTTTTTTCTCCTTGTAAGTTTCTTAATACAACTCTCCACACTTTGTTGTATGATTTTATATTGTTTTTCCTTTAGGTTTTCAGATCACAGCAAGAAAACTGTAAAAATTATCTATTAAAATACTTTTTATAAAAAACTTAAGTATATTTTCTTTAAACCACTAAACATCACATGATCATTTTTTCTTATGCTTGCTCATAAAACAGGCAAAACTCTCCATCCAATATCCCAGACTAGTTTCTGCTGGAGGGTTGCATTAGATCCTAAGATCTAGGTGCAGTGCTCTCAGATCCAAAGCTCCTCACTTATGAAAGCCACAAGCTAGAAACTAGTCTGGGGATATTGGATGAGTAGGCACTAGTTAGGGATTTTATGCACCAGCTTTCTGGCATCCATTGATTACTCTGGCTTGCACTGAGTGGCACTACAGTATAGAGAGTTTTGCCTGTTTTAATATATTTTCTTTAAATATTAAATTACTTATATTGAAAGCATTCCATCTAACTTTAATTCTATAATTAATTTCATCTATTATATTTCCATCTCTGATGAATATACTTTCTTGTTAGTTTATTACTATCAATCTTCATTTTCTTCTTTTATAAAACGCTAATGAATGTCTTTATAGAATTTATTGTTAATTCTAATTTCTGATTTTTATCTGATAGCTTTTATACCATCTGGCCCCAAGTTTTGAAACATTATTTTCTAAAGCTATTGTTGTGTCTACAAAATTTAAATGACTTTTTCATTTTAATCCACAAAATATTTCCTATACAATTGTGGTATATAATTTCAGATATACTCTTTCATTCATATACCTATATTAATGTTAAGTTTCTAATGGCATAACATTGTTTAATCACTACTGATATTTTTTGATAAACATTTTTCAAAATTTGATAAATTCTTGGGTCAATATCTTAATGTTCCAAAATGTGAATTACTCCATAAATGTTTATAGAATCAAATGCCTTTTGATAGTACATAAACTCTAAGCATAATGTCAATTCATTTTTATTAGTTTGTACTATATTTTTTTTTAATATTTGAATTTGGTGATCTTTCTTGTTTCTTTGGTTGATTTAAGTATGTGAGTGTAAAGTTCTTTGTAGATGAGTTATAATGATTTTAGTAAATATCTTGTATAAAACTTGCAAAATATTGATAGTTGTATAACTTTTAATAATATCTTCTTTTTTCATTTTCCCTAGACATCAATATTAGTATTGCATTCTTTTGATACATCTTTATCATGTAGAGATTTGGTATATACGGCTTTATAAACAATTTCTATACCCCCCCCCCTTAATATAATAATAACAATTCCACTATTTTAGAAGCTTTTCATAGATTTACTGTATGTCACATTTCTTCAATAAATATACTTAGTATTTCAAAAATCTCTAACTGTAGAAATTTTCATTTATTACAGTATAGCTCTTTATACAATTCTTCTATATACTTTTTAGAAATGGTGTTCTCTTTTCTGTTTATTACTAAAATAGACTTCTGTCCAATATCAAGATATTGTGTCATACTTTTGAGTTTTCTTTGTTAATTCACACATATTTTATTATATCATCATTAACAATTTTTATATCATCTTCTAATTTCATATGTTTGATTCTTCTAATAAATCATTTAAATATATTCATATTTCTTTATTATTTCTTATATTGTAGTGTTTTAGTTGTAAACTTACTGCAAATTGTTATGTGTTTGTACTATCTATTTGTGCAATATTTTAATGTACTATTAGTTATCTTTTTATTCATTTGGTTTGAGTCAGAGTTATCATTAAAGTCTGTTAATATTTTAAAGTGATTTTCAATTCAAGAGTTTATTCATTGGAATATTTCTGAAGGTTAGGGATATCAATCATATAATACAAGTAAAAATAAATACAAGGTGGACATGTACAAATCAGATAGCCTCATTAGCAATGACCAATAACTTAAAATTATTTTGATAATTTGATTGATATATCCATGTAATATCCAATAATTATTTAAAGTTTATCCTTGTAATCTGAGGTAAAAAGGATTATTGTTAATAATGCAGATTTTAAATACATGCTAAAGCCATACAAAATTATTTGAGTAAGATGATTCTGAACCTCTTCAGCATAACATACAAGGCATTTTAGCTATAAATGCTCCTACATTTTGAATCTTCTAATTATGCCATTGCTTAAAATTAAAGTAGCTAATTAAATGACATTAATTTTTATTTACACGTAAGTTTAATTATTTGTATGCATATATAAACAAGATTACTTTTAAATATGATTCGAAAACCAATTTTATATCAGAATAATAGCATAAAAGTGAAAAATAAAGATATATATTTACTTAAACATTTAATTATGTATTTACAGATATAAAATGTAAAGAACATATTGGTCAGTTTCCATCTGTTTTGATGACTTGGAGTTTAACTTTGGGAGGAACTTTTTCAGGTAGTTGAGGATTTCTATGCAAGCTGAGAGTTTTTAAGATCAATTAATTCAGATAGATATTTAGTTATTAATTAGTAAATAGATATCTTGTATTTTTATCCAGAGATTTAAAACTAATAAGGAAAATCATATTAGTTCTATACCAAGTGATAGTTGACATTGTAATTGCTTCTCTTTTATTCTTCTTCTGAGGAAAAATATTAAAATGATATTTGCCCCATGTGGGCTACTTAGGACTGTTTTATTTTTATGTAATAAGAATTATTGCTAAATACAGTACATCTAAGGAATAATAACAAAAATAGTAACTTTATTAATAATCAAAAGTATTCGTTCTTATTACAAATTAAGAAGAAATGATACTGGGCTGCTTTTGTTAATTTCAGTTTTGCCTTGGAAGGACCAACATTAATTACTTCATCAATTTTGTTAGAATTCTGCGTAGTTAGAATGTTCATATGTTAAATTCCATCCTCTGCTGAAGTAGTATGTGAGTCCACATTTTTGAGGTTATAAGACAACTCTGTTAACCACTGTACCAGCTAAACCATTAAGCCTCTAATTGCAAATATTCTTAAGGAAGATATCTATAAAGTATATTAAATAAAATTTAGATGCAGCTAAAACGAAAGATGTTTGTTTTTATCATTTTTCTATTTTTGTGTTTTAAATTAATTTAAAAACAAAAAGTATATTAGACATGATTTTTTAAAAAATATATAAATCATAAATTAGATCTACAGATAAGAATTTTATGATAGCTATTATTAAAAACAAAACCATAAAATTAAAAAAAAAAACTTTTAGTGGAAGATATTAAACAGAAATTTATTAATCGTAAACTAAATATTAAACAAAGATTTAAGATAATTATCTTAAATGAAATTTATTGAATTTTTCCAGGAAGTAAATGTGATATTATAACTCTTGTAAATAATGGCAGTGATTTTCAAAGAGCAATTACCAAAAACAATTACTTCAGATCTTTTTTTAATATTTATAATTACAAGTATTTATATATTTCCGCTACCAAGTTTATGGTTCTCATAATTTATAAAAGCTTCGCCTATTAACAGAGATATTGCTCATTTCAGGAAATGATGTCATCGAAACCGTTTGTCAAAAAGATTTCTTTTGCATTTGGTTTCCAATTAAAAGTTTCTCTTTCTCCTTTTCTTTCACATGTTGATAAAAACAGCAACATTAACCCAATAGCTTGCATATGGTCCCAAGATGGCTACCATTTGGTTGCCAGGCAACAGAAAAGCTGGAAGCTGGATTAATGAGGTTATCATTGTTTTAATGAGCTTAACATCTGGGACAAGTAGCTGTTTCAGAGAAACATTTATGTTCTTAAAGGTAAACTGTAACTAAAAAAAGATAAACTCTATCAAAGAAAAAAGATAAATAAGCGTATTATTGTTATTATTTATTATGTATAATTAAAGTATGTATATATAAATGATGTTTTATAATGGGGAAATAAAATCTCACAGTATATAATTAAAAATAGCAAATTAATATTCTAAATAATTGAATTACACATAAATATTAACAATAAAAAACCACATATAATTTTGAAAGAAGTTATAATCATCTACTATATTATGACATAAGGAATTTTTAATATTTCAGAGATCAAAGTAAAGTTCTTAATAATAAATAGGATATATAAAGTTTTGTATTTCAAAATTTTGGGTGGTAAATAATTAATTTTGTAAGTGTTCTTTACGATAAAACTGAATATTCAATTGTATCTGAGAAAAAATAAATTATGGTTAGTAGTAGTTTTAATTGCTTGCCAAGCCATGATGTTAAGTCCAAGCCTAGCCCGTTGAATCTTAAAAATCTTTCAGATCCAAAAGTGAGTCAGGAAGCTTTTTGTAAATAGCCAACTGACGATCAGTCAATAGTTATTAGTTAATAGGTATCTTGTTATTATTAGCTAGAGGAGAAATATTCAATATTT
The DNA here is from genome assembly GCA_028023455.1 of Epiperipatus broadwayi. Classification (NCBI taxonomy): domain Eukaryota; kingdom Metazoa; phylum Onychophora; class Udeonychophora; order Euonychophora; family Peripatidae; genus Epiperipatus; species Epiperipatus broadwayi. The sequence continues at coordinate 1,088,375 of JAQFVV010012404.1, read as the reverse complement.
GCTTATCTGTGAGTCCTTGGCTGACTACAATATAATGAAAAATTAAAGTGTAAAGTGGTGCTTCTATCACTATTGGTGGAAGAAGCATCATGAGTGTGTCTGCTTAGATCATAATACCTTCTCTAACTATGATATCTAAAAACAACTTATAAAATAATTTAACCATTATTATAAAATTATGAATTCTCCTACATTTTATAATGCAGTGATTGAACTTCTTATGAATTTCCAGTAATAAAACCATTTGATTATTATTGTTTACTAGTTATAAATCACACCTCTGAGCAGTGAATTTACATACAAATTTGTCTCATAGTAAAAATTTAAGGACCTGGAAATTTTAATTCATTTAGAAGTTGTACTATTGATTATATATATAAGAGGACATATATAAAATATATAACCCTCATACTGTTAACTGTAATCATCAGTCATGAGTTAACTATCCAGAAAAAAATGCTTAATCTAAGTTTGGTAATTTTTATAAGTTATTAATTTTATTATATAGAAGAGTATATGCCTGTACATAAATAAACATTTTTTATATAAATATAAAAGGATCATTTTGATGTTGTGCAAGCATTCATTGTTTTGTAAATTTGACCAGTAAATAATACAAATTCAATAAACAGTAAAGTAATAAACCATATTCAGAAATTACAATCAGTGTTCATGGTGAATAAACTACAGATGAGTATGTAACTGAGAACATATTTCTACTTAAAAATTAATGGTTAATATTGATATTTTAACAGTGAAAATATCTATTTATATTCTTTCAACTAATTGATAATGATATAAAGATTTCTTTAAATTTTATAATAAAGTTGTAAAAATATTGAGATATCAAAATAAATTATACTGATGATGTAACAAGCAGTAGAAAATAATTACTGTTAATGATCAAAAACAATGTTAATTGCAGTAGTCTGCTGCCTAGATTCTTACTTATCTTTACAGAGAATTAAACATATATAATTTTATTAGCTTAATGTTTGCTAATAAATTTTGTAATCATAAATTAATATTGTCAGAATAATTTTATTTTGTCATTTTAAATATTTAGCAAAAATTTCTTAGTTTTCAAAATAATTGTTAATAATTGTTATGAACACCTGAATAATCACAAATTCTTTGGAAAATGCTTTTAATTTAATTAGCAATAAACCTGTCATTTACAGATTATCTGATAATACTTATATTATTTTATTTATCCTACCTTCATACTAACATATTTATAAATCTCCATTCTCTTTACTTCTCTTTACCTCCATTTATTTACAAATCATTCATCTTGTTTTAAAAAATCTTTACATCATATAGTTTTGTTCTTTCATCACTGTTAATAAATTTACTATCTTATATGAGAATTTATAGTTCTAATATCTCTTTTCATAATATTTTTTAAATGTTAATTGCTTTGATAAAGACATTACTGAATATACTCATCTCATTTATCAACATCTACTCTATGATATATATATATATATATTTAATCCACTTTCTACTATGACAAGACAAAAGTGAAATATTGATAAATTTTTGTAAAGAAAATAACATAATAATAATAATAGAAATAATATTAAAAAAATTTATTTGTGAAAAATTTCAAAATGACAATTATATATTTCAATTAGATTTCAAAGTACATTAGGATTAGTATTAAGAATAAGTGTTCAAATTTGAATTACAATTTAATATTTAATTAATGAATTGAAACTGAGACAATAAAAATAGGCTATTGTTAAATTGAAAATAAATTCTTGGAGAAACAAAATCTAATTTGTTGGATAAAAATGAGAATAAATAGTAATGAAATAGTTGATAAAGTAAATTCAAATAATAGATGAGAATTATTTCAGAAAATTGTAAAAGATGCTCAAAGATAGTAAGTTATGAGAAATATAAAAGAACAAAAACAATTAGCTTATTGATCAATAAAAGAATAAGATGATAAATATGTAAATTCAGAGAAATTAGTATGAGAGACTGGCTACAAATGAAATAAATAGATTTGATTTAATACTATAAATAAAATAAAACTGTTTGGATAGAAAAAATCACAATCACAAAAATAATGCAATGATTGAAGATAAAAGAAAATTATTAGCAAAGAAATAGATGCACAGAAAAGTTGGTGACAACATTTACAAATCGTTTGTATAACAGAAATAATAAGCTTTGTATTAGTCAGGTAATAAAAGGAATGTAATTATGTAATAATAGATGAAGAAGTTACAAAAACAATAACTGAAAAAAAAAGCACAAGAATTCATGAAAAGAAAATAGTTGACAGAATTATTTAATAGTTGTAATATATTTTATGACTCTTAAAGATTGCAATTAATTTTTTTAAGCAGATAAAAGGCTTACTTTAGTGCAACTTAGCTTAATCTCACACTGCACTAATGGCGTTGCTGAGGTATTTACACACATTTATAATATATTGGATATATTTTATCTAAAGATCAGTTCATATTTAGATAATGGAGTAATGAAACTATTGTTAAAAGATATAGAGTAAGAGGAAAAAATAGTTTTTCTCATTTTTGAAAATACAGTTGACCTACTAATGGGTTGCTTTGTTAAATATTTTGAAATGGAAAGATATGTCTTTTTTTTTTTGCTTTGTTAAATATTTTGAAATGGAAAGATATGTCTTTTTAAAAAAAAAAAAAAAAAAAAAAGATTTAGAAAATGTATAAGACAGTAGTATTTGTTTAATATGTATTTATATAAGTTCAGAACTACCACAAGCAGATGTACATCTTGTACAGGATGCAGAAGTGCATCATCATTGGGGGGCACCATGTTACTGTGAAAATTAAATATTTTTTATTTAAACATAACAGAATTATTTTTACACTTAGTCTTGTGACTAATACTTAAAATATACTACAGTATATAATATACTGAACTATTTTACATATATATGGTTTAAATATATTGGAATCTGGTGATATTTAAAAAGCTTTAAGAAAGGTAAAATTTAAAGATAGTTTAAAAGATGCAATTTAGTTTTTTTTAGTTAGTATAATAATATTTCAATCTTTTCAGATATCAATGTTGATTTATTTACAATATATACAATTGGAGGTCAGATGAAAGAGAAATTCTTATTTTATCAGACTGAATGAATGGGCATCGATAAATAAAAAAGTAAAATTATATTTTCAAGTTTATTAAAAATGGCTCATTACAAGTCTGCCTGCAAAATATTTCTGAGTAACATATTAGAATAAGAATGTTCTGTGATATGATTAACATTTTATACATTCAAGCAGTATTTATGTGCTGTTGAAATTAATAACTTATACATATGTAGTAATTATCATAAAATAAAAAAATATTGTTGCTTGAGAGATTAATGCTCTGAACAATATATGTGATTTAAATATTTATCTGTTTTTCAAAATTATTAACAATCTTTTGCAATTTCAAAAAAGAATAAAGAAGCCCAAGTAAGAGTTTTTATAACATTTTAAAAGATTTAAACCCTAGCTTTACTTTAACACAGTCTATAGGGCATGCTACTGCCGAATACCTGCCAAAGTTCTTTCTGATTTAGTGTAGTGATAGAAAGACAAACTCATATTTAAATAATTCAATTTGATTTTTATCTAAATAAAGCAAAAAAAGAAATTCAGATTGGCCAATTATGTCCAACCTGGGTGCTTGAACATCACATAATTATCCAAATATTAATAATATTTTTTCTCACATCTTCCAAAGCTTTTTGACAAGACAGAATCTTCACATTAATTACAAAGGTTCTAAATGAATTTGATGTCTCTAAAAGTGCTTTAAATATTAATATTACAGAAAAAGTAATTTTGAGCATTAAAACCGGAAAAAAAAAAATTTATATATAGCTAATTGACATTTTTTTAAATTAAAGATTTGGAAAATTGACCCATGGAATGCAAAAATTCTAAATCAAATTAAAGTTCGCAAATTTAATCTGGATTTTTTTAAAGATTTGTAAGCCAGATAAATATATTTTTGATAGGTCCCAGAAAGGCTATATAAGGAATTGAGATTATTATAATTTATTCTCTCATTTTTTCATATTTATAGAGATCGCTTGCAACAATAGGTTTATTTATTTCCATTAGTTATCAATAACTGATATTTATTAATCAATTTGATTCATTTGTTTTTATTAATATTAAGTTAAATTAAATATTATTCAAATTTAATTTAATTTTGACAAGATTATTACTTTATTATCTGAATAATTATTAGTGCACGAATCTGGATAGATGTTTTATCTATCTATATATAAATATGCTTTAGATTTAACTGGATTTGTAAATGAATGTTTTATTTAAGTATTAAGTTAAGTGGTTCTTTATGGTTTTGTGCAGTAATAGGGTAGCATACTTTAGAATTTATGGTCTATGGAACATGGCTTAGCTCTGTCATTTTTAGCATTGAAACTTTTTACGAACTCCTGAGCATAATAAACCACTTGATTACTTACTTATTTATTGAAGTTAAGCTAATGATTTTTACAAATAATAGCTAAATCTTATAATAAGAACTTTACTGGTGATTTCTATAATTATTTTTTAATTTACTGATCCAACACTCTTTCCACACTCGTTTTTTTTTTTGTTACAAAAATGGAACTATTCATGGACTTATAAGTTTATCCTAGGATGATTATGAAATACATGTAAATTATTATTTCTTTTTTTACTTTAAGTATTGGGCACTTTACTAATATTAAATTTATTCTGACATATAAAACTGTATGCTTGTTATTAAGAATGAGCGGATATTTGTGTTTAAGATATAATTATGTATGAAGTGAATGAGACGAAACATTAAAAAGAAAGATTAGTATGTAGCCCTACAAAATATTTATATATGTCCTTAATTAAATTTGAAATCTATTTCTCAGATTTAATTAAATGTATATATTTTAAAAGAATTATGAATAATCATTTTCTATTTTTTAAAACGGCATGGGGACTATAGTTTATTAAAATCTAACTCTATATTTTCTTAGTTATCATTTACTAATCCCTAATTTAAAGGTTGGTTAGTTTGCCTGTAGATAAGCTAGTTTTAAAAAATAAATCCTATGATTTTTTTTGAAAATGCTTAGTTTTGTTAAAAAAAATTGCCAAGACACACCAAAATTCAAATTCTAGTTCGTGAGCATGGGAGGCAGATACACTATTCTAAGATATCTTTCAATAAACAAATAAATATACAATATGTTTAGTCAATATAGAATAAATGTAGCAAGATATTAAATAATTCGGTAGATGATATCTTTTTTTAAAAAAAAAAAATAAACGATTTCTTTTTTTAAGTAAACAACATAAAAAAATGTGTTATGTGTGCTTGTATTTAAATCACATTTAAAATATCGTTATATATAATAATTATACATAAAGTATCGTTATATATATATATTAATGTATGTAGATTGTGTTGCGCGTGCTCTTTCTCTCTCTTTCTCTCTCTCGAATTTGATGACTTTTGTGTTAATAGTAGATATATGATAGTTCTACTTCACCAGTGAGTTTGATGAACCTGATTAACTAATGATACAAAATTAATCTAAACTAATAAAAACTACTTAACTCAATTATAATAATTACTGATGTTTTATGTCTGACATTTTAGTTAATATTAACGATTTTTAAAGATTATTGAATTGTAGTTAAAGTCATTTCAACAGCTGTCCACGTTATAAAATAATTATAATTCCTATCTGGTCTCAGAAGGGTGTCCACGTGCCTACCATTATACTGTATGAGGTATGTTTGTTCATCTGTAAAGTGCATTACAAACAGATTGAGAATGGTCATTTATCACCCAGGTCAGTGTTTATATATCAACAATCTGGCTGTTAATTAGTCATCACCTGCTTAATGATTGTTTATTCTTTAACACTGTCTCTCTGTGGGTCATCTAAGTGTCCAGTTGAAACTAAAATAAACATCTCCGCGCTTAACTTATTGTTCTAAAACTCTTTGAATCGACTAAATTCTAATAATAACATAGCAATTTAACTTTAGTGTACCTTTTGTTTTTGATAATTCTTTGTTAACTGCTGAATTTTAAGTGAAAAATGGCGTGCTTATTAACTTTATTAAACATGTTTACATGTCATCTAAATATTTACATGAATTATTATTTTAACAGAAAAGGTATTTATAAAACAATATCACAATTTAATATTATTCAAATAATAATAAACGTTTAACAATAAATATTTTAGCGATACAATTTACATATATAAAAAAGGCTCATCCTTTTCTAAGAGAATATACATTAATTAGAAATTCGTAACTGTATATATAACTATATATTTTTGTTATTGCAAATCCACTTTATCAAGAATAATTATGGACTCATCACTAATGAAAGTAAATTTCATATTGTTTATCAGTGGCAAAAGAATTACATCGTATTATAATCATATTTTTTATTTCACAATCAATTTAATGGGAGACTTTTACCTTCTAATTATAATGATTAAATATTCATTTATCATCATTAGTTAATGGTTGACTATTAAGAAGAAAAGCTATTGGTTATTCATATTTGATACATAATTCTACAAAGCAGATATTTGTGACAATTTAGATAAAGTGCATTATTACTATTGTTTTTTTTTTTTTTTTTTGTAACTAAATATATGTCTTTTTACAAAATGCTATATGCAGTTTTTCACATTGTAGAATTACTAAATCAAGAACTAATAATTTCTGGAGAGATTCTCACCTAAGAATAGTAAAAAAAAGAAAACACGTTAATTTTAATCAATTGTAAGAAACTGTTGTGCTCAACTTGCCACATCATTTGACTCTCAAGCAACTATGACTAATGTTTATTCATTTTTAAATATAGATTTATGAACTAACTAAATAGTTTTCATGTTATGTCTAATAACAAAAAACACTGTTATTTACAGTGTTTTGTTGTAATTTTTCAAACACTTGCTTATATAATTGACATAAGGCTGTCTTTTTAATTAATTAAAGATATGTATTATCTTGTTATATAAGACCCAGAAGATATGCTACACATTACCCAAATATGACTGTATTTTGATTCATTAAAGCTTTCTGTATTTAGTAGTTGCACAATAAATTTGAAATGACTATTAATAAAATATATTAAGCAATTCCAAACATTTAATATATCAGTAATCACTGATAATATTAGATTTATGTAGTTGGCATGATATTATGTTGTGTTTGGTAATAAAAAAGTATAATAAACTTAAAAAAGTAACAAGAAATGATTCAATAATTATTTACATGCCCTTAAATTTTTTTCCAGAAACATTGTGAACAAAATACGGTAGTATAAAATCTTTATTGACTCATATATATATATATTCCTTGTAGGCAAAATAAGATTCAGGAAATAATTTAATGAGACAATCAAATATATACTGCAATGATTTCAGCATTCTTCTCTATACAGGTTCCAATAATATTTATTGACAACAAATACTGGATGCATATTCTATTGTTACTATTATGTTATATTAACAGCTTATGTAAATATGGCCTCAAGCAAATTAAAAAATTCTAGCTTTAACAGTAAACAATCTAGGTTATATTTACAGTAAGAAAATATTGTAATTTAGCAACAAATATTCAAAAAATTTAAACTTTTAAAGCATAATTCATGAGATACAAGAGAAATAAATACTTATTCATTCACATTTTAAAAAATAATCAGAAACAAGAAATATTTCACTGATTTTATAAACTGAAAATAATCTTTCTAGAAATGATGCAATCTCATTTTTTTAATATTTACAGAAACAAAATGTGAACATTTAAAATTTATTTCAGTAATAAACAAAAATATTTATCAAAGGAAGTCAAATTTGTTATTTTCTGGTAAATAATAATTACAAATTGAAAATAATCTTTCTAGAAATGATGACATGTAAAGTTTTTGTTTTGATTACATCCTAATTTTTTAATATTTACAGAAACAAAATATGAATATTTAAAATTTATTTTAGTAATAGACAAAAATATCTATCAAATGAAGTCAAATTTATTATTTTCTGAAAAGAAATAATCATTTCATCATATATTTTACATTGATGTGTGAGACAAAGAAAAATGTCAGAAATGCTGAAATGTAAGAGGCATGATGCTGCAATTTGGAAGGGTTAAAATATTATTATTAATTATTGGCCACTTTTAATGAATATGTAATCTACATAATTAAGTATTTTTTTAGACATACATTTTTTTTGTTCTTAAGCAAATATAGTTATATATAAATAAATAAAATAAATCAATTATTCTGTTAAGTCTGGCATATTCATAAATCAGTTTTAAAAATATACCTCAATATATATTAAAAAAGCCTGCATATATTTTATTGTGCTACATCTTAAATTATACCAGTATTAATATTTTGAATGACATGTCATTCAATGTCTTTTTTCCCACCTTAAATTTAAATGCTTTGACAAAAATGTTTACTTCCACCTTTAATAAGCCTGTAATGTATTACTAGAAAAGCTTGCATATTTAAGTATTAAGAATAATTTGATTATTTGGAAGTATAGCATTCTCGTATTTTATATTAACATGACATATAAAATATTTAAATCTTAATATTATATCGGTCACATTCTAAAATAATGAGATTTTCTTTAATGCTCTAAGTATATTTAGATATAAATTTACCAAATGACTGAGAAAATAATTATAATACATATCATTTAATATAAATGTTTTGTAAAACATGACTAATTCTTAACAATTTGAATAATACTTTTTGAGAGTGAAAGATGACTTAATTACTTAAAAATTTATTAAAATATTTAAATATAGTTAAAAATAAAATAAAAAGATGAAATAACCTTTAATTAACATACTATAGGTAATTTCTCTTCAACTACTTTCTAAAGAGAAAAAATAAAGGAGAAAGTTAACTATAAGATGATAAAAATTTTACCAAATTTTTCACTTGTTTTACTGTTTAAGTCTATTAAGATACATATTTGAAAGCTAATAAGGTGCCATATTTCTGAAAAAATTCTAAAATTGCTTTGAACTGGTGGGGGGGGGGGATCTTGAAGTTTTAGCTTGCCTACCTCAAGTTCTGGTCATAGTAGAAAAATGCTTTAATTGTTATGTCATAAAGCTCTTCTATGCCATAAATAGACCAATATACATACATATAGAAACCATTTATAAATATTCTCATTCTAATTACAAAAGAAATTGCTCTAGAAATGAGTTTTGCAATGCCTATACAAATCAATCAGTGAAACATCAATATCTACATGTATAATAATCTAGTTCATTTTTCTGCTTATTTGATATTTTGCAATACACCTGGGTCTCATTTTATGCGATAGATAGGTTCCTCAGAAAACACGCGCAAATAAAATCACGCAAAAATAGACGTAACTTACATTGAAAAGGGGGGATGCGGTCTGTGATTTTTTAAAATTCGCATAAAAGCAAAGCACCAACGTAAAATTACTTTAAAATTTGCGCAAAAAAAAAATAAGAAAATAAAATATGACTAATAAAAAATTTCAAATTTAAAAAAAATTGATACAAGACAAACTTTTTTTAACTATAATATTTAATTTTATTGAAAATAATATATTTTTATGCATAATTTACAGTACAGTAATTTACATTTTTTATACACATCTTAATTATTATGATTTTCTGGTGACAACGTAATTAGTAATTAATCTTTGAGATGATGATTTTATTAATTGTTTATGAAGCTCGCGGAGCACGTTAATGATTAGTGTCATTAATAAGAAAATAATAATTGATTACGTTCTTTTTTAAAAAGCAAAAACAGAATGTGATTTAAAATGCAAAATTAACACGCACAATGTTTGAACAAATTTACATTATAATCTTGTAAAATTTAATATGTGTATACATAAAATGTGGAAATCATGATTTTAATTTCATTATTGCATAAAATCTTGTTATTATAAAGCACTGAAAATATTGAAATTACTAAGATTAAAGAATTCCAATAATGTGCTATTACTTCCAATTTAACATAAGTGCACAAAATTTATTATTTAAAGTAATAGTGCATTATTGGAAATCGACTTCCGGTGAAACACGAATCGCATAACTTCAAAATCGTGTTAAATAAGTCCGCATAAAAAGAGACCAGGTGTACTGTCTTTTAATTTCTTCAGAAGATAACAATTTCTTTTTGAAATATTTCAGCATTATACCTAATTATAACTCTCCAATATATTTTATTGTCTGCATAATTTTATTTTATTGTTTATTTAGTTAAATTTTCAATCCATTGAAGATGTAATTTAACAATCTATAATGTCACATCCTGTAAATCAAAAAATATGTTGATTGGTTTTATGGTCTTGTCATTGTATTTTTAAAATTTTTTGGAGCATCATTAAATGAAACTTTTCTATTGCCTTATTTATAGAGTCTCCAAATTTAATTTCTATACAATAAATTAGATAAAATAACAATTCTATATGCAACTAACATTGTTACAATAATTATTTCTCTATGATGATAAACCTCACTTTTTAACATATTAAAAACAATAGCACATTGGAGTCTGTGTCACACCCATGTGGTTCAATGCACTAATACAGTGCTGGACTTAAAAACCAAAAGGCTTGTGAATGAAAACATTTTGGTTCTATAGTATTATTTTACCTTCCAACCACTAACAATTTGTTTATAATACTTTATTAGTAATAACTATTTAGTAAAGACAAGATGAAAGTTGTGAGATTTCATAAATAAAATGGTCAAAGCTCACTTTTAAAGAAACTTTAGTTTATTTTATTAAATAATGGCTGACTGCTATTTATTTTTTGCATTGTCGTATGATTTTCATTTAATAATCTTATAATATTTGATATACTTAAAAAGTTTTTAGTTAAATATATCAAATACAGAAAATTCTCAAAATTAAATGCAAAAAAAAAAAAAAAGTCAAAATTATTTTATTTTTACTAAATAAAATAATTATGACGTTAATATAATGGATTTCAATTTTACATTTACAAAATTTATTTATAAACTTTGTAAATAATATAAAAAAAAAATAGAGAAAAAAAAACTTTTTATAGCTTTTAACTCATATGCAAATCATTTACAAACTCATTAATAAATCGGAAATTCTTCTCTCAGAATTTCGAGTGCTTTGATCATTGTTAATAATGAAGCCGACTGTGAAAATTTTAGTTTTAATATCTACATAACCACTTTGTTTGAAGCAATTAGTTTAATTATAATTCATATCAAAACTCATCAGTGCTTATCCAGATGCAGAAACGCAGAAGGAAGTGTAAAACGTATTGCTATTAAAAAGTATCATTTGATGAAAGATCACTTATGTTAGCGGATAATTAAAACAAACCTTTAGAAAATACTGTGTTTAAACATTTTTCTGTAGAATAATTTTATCCAGAATTTTAAATAACGTTCACTTTCAAATTGTATTGATTTGTAGTATTTAAAATTATTTTAACCACTTCTTTTAATAATAAGTTTATAAAAAACTTAGAAATCTCTAGTGTTTGCGTTTGTATTACTTTCTATGTCGTGTGTGTGTATATATATAATGCGACAATTATTGTGGTAAAAATGCATGCGCTATGACAGTGGTTAATTAAATTTAATTTTCTAATTATGCATTCTTGAAAATAATAATTCGTTGAAGTTTTGAATACATGTTAATTATTTGTGTTATACTGTATAAGCATATAACTAGTCTTCATCTATGTAATAAGAGAAGCAAAACATTCTTTAAATAAACCAATGCATATTGAAGATTTATTTAAATGCTTCATATAGAAAAACATTAAAAAAAGCATACCCAACAGACTTGCCAATTTACCGAAGGTGAGTATTTGGGAATATTTTCATATTCATTTATCAAATAATTAGGTATTGATTAATTTGGAAACTTAATTAGCAGAGCTATCTATGGACTGATACTTTGAAAGAAAAATTCTAAGTGTTATCTGAAACTGAATTTTTTTTTTTCAAAAATCATGAGATTTCTATATATACTATAACACATTTACTTCTCCTCTCTATACATATATATGTATGCATGTAATATTTAAATACAAGTATATTATCTATACTGAACTTAATGTAATTAGAAAGTACTTGTAGCTTAAAAATCTGAGTTCAAATTCTTTTTTAAATATATATGTATGTATATACAGGCTGCCCACAAATGTTTCACCCAATAACTTTTTTACTATATGTGCATTTTAAAAATAGTTTATAAATAATTAACAATTCAATGAATTTTATGACATCTGATAGTTGTGATTCAATTAACCATAATTTATTAAATATTTTTGAATTCATACGATGCATACAATACAACAAAGCAGCAGAAATGCCTTTAATTTAAACATTAAAAATTTTATATTGAGTCATCAACCATCATCACTTTCGACCATTCAAGTCGACTGCAGAATGAAGATCTTTCCAAGTTCAATACATATTCTTTGATCTCTAACTTCTCTTCCCCACATCACTGCAGCACACTTCCTTATTTATGCCATCCACCTCACATGTGGTTCTATTTAGGTAGTTTAGAATCTATTGGAATCCAGTTTAAGATTTCAACTGTCCATTTATTATTATCTTTTCATGTTTGGCCCAACTTTACTTCAGTCTCATTTCTTTTAATGGTATTTGTAACACCTGTTTGTTCTCTCACCCATATATTTTGATATCTTCTTGTAACTAACATAATTTTTTTAATACTTCCTTGAGTGTTCTAAAGTCTCTGTATTGCTCTTCCTTAAGTGTCCAAGTCTCAGATCCATAAGTAACAACTAATAACACTTATTAAAAGCCTTTTTTTCAAACACATAGCATATTTTCTTTAAATATTAAATTATTTTTACCAAAAGCATTCCAACCAAACTTAATTCTACAATTAATTTCATCCATTATATTTTCATCTGTAGTAATAATCTGATTAAACATTAATAGTTGTTAATTTTTTAACTCATCATTATCAATCTTTATTTTTTTCTTTTGAGAAAATCCATTGAACATTACTTCAGTCTTTTTAACATTTATCTTTAGTTCTACTTTCTTATTTTTATCTGATAACTCTTGCAACATTTTCTGAAGTTCTAAAACCTTATTTGAAAAAAAACAACAAGTATATATATCATCTAAAAAATCTAGATGACTTGGATAATCACTATTTATTTTAATTCTCTTAGCTTCCATTTTAATATACAAAAGACTTCTTGCAAAACTGCTGTAAAAAGTTTTGGAGATATGGACTCTCCCTGTCATACATTTTTCTTAATGTTAATCTTTATAGTATTATTAAATAATCTAATTAATGCTGTTGCATTTTTATAAATATTCTTCAGAATATGACAGTATTCTTAGTCTATATCTTGATGACCCAATGCTTTAATCACTGAATAAATGCTTATATAATCAAATATCTTTTCATAATCTACAAATACAAAGCATAATAGTAATTCATATTTATTGGTCATTTTAATGACTTCTCTTAATACTTTAATACTGCATTCTTCCAACCATCTAGTGCATCTTTATCATTTAAACATTTGGTATATAACTTTGACCATTTATTTTTTTATTTCTTATTCTGCTTCTATTTAAAATATCAATAATAATTTCATCATTATCTGAAACTTTTTTTTCTTCATAAATTTAATTTCATGTCTCACTTCTTCATTTAAAATCTTGGGCAATTCAGAAAATATAGTAGTTGTAGAAGATATTTTTCCTTGTTCTCTTCTACAGTTTCATGATGTCATCTCCCTTTTTAATAATAGTTCCATTTTTTTTCTCCCCTTGTTCTCTTCTACAGTTTCATGATGTCATCTCCCTTTTTAATAATAGTTCCATTTTTTTTCTCGTTGCAAAAATAATTTTAATATCAATACCAATATATTGTTTTATACTCTTGACACTTTTATTCACTTCTACAGCTTTCCTTGCTAGTTCACAATTATACCTTCTTATATCATTATCAACCATTTTTAACACCATTTTATATTTTAAATGCTCAAGCTAAATTTTTTATAATATATATAAAGATTTATTTAATATATCATTTTATATTCCACAAATACTAATAGATTGATAAATAATCCTAAAAATATATATTTTAGACAAACAAGTAATATTATTTATCAAATTTTATGTAAGTATATGGCTTCATACATAGGTAAATTAAGATGTAGTTTTGAGAAAAGATTAAAAATATAATAATTATTATATAAACATATAAAAAATAAGATTAACAATGGTTTAGTAACAACTTGTTTTTGTTTTTTTTTTTGATAATGAAAAAAACATGTACGTTTATCTTTAAGTTTGATCTTGAAAATTCTAGGATTCATTATAAGAAAAGAAGCCATTATGAAGGGAAAAATGAGGCAATTCTCATAAATAGAAATAGAATATCTATAATGACTTGATAATCTGCTAATATTCAAATTTGGGAATTCTAGGATATGACTTGATGCTTACTTTCTCTAATGATAGTTGAAAAAGATGAAGTGATTAACTAAAAGCATTTCTGTGGTTTGTTATACTTTTTACAAATTTCCATTATATTCATTATTATTTTTTTATTATATGTACACCTGGGTCTCTTTTTACGCAGACTTATTTAACATGATTTTGAAGTTACGCGATTCAACTTTCACCGGAAGTCGAATTCCGATAATGCGCTATTACTTTAAATAATAAATTTCACACACTTATGTTATATTGAAAGTAATAGCACATTATTGGAATTCAACTTTCATCTTAGTAATTTCAATATTTTCAGTGCTTTATAATACTAAGATTTTATGCAATAATGAAATTAAAATAATGATTTCCACATTTTATGTATACACATGTTAAATTTTACAAGATTTATAATGTAAATTTGTTCAAACATTGTGCGTGTTAATTTTGCATTTTAAACCACATTCTGTTTTTGTTTTTTAAAAAAGAATGTAATTAATTATTAATCATTAGTGTCCGCAAGTTTATTTTTAATTATTTTCTTATTAATGACACTAATCATGAACATGCTCTTAAATTCCAATGAGAGCTAAATGGTTGTATGTCTGGATATTGCGAGCTTCATAAACAATTAATAAAATCATCATCTCAAAGATTAATTACTAATTACATTATCACCAGTAAACAATTAACACAACATGAGAGTGAAGTTGGTGATAGTTGTATTTCCCATGTGAAGAATCTGATTTTTTTACCAGTTTGCAAATGAACTTGTTTGTCGGCAAATATCGATAATAATTAAAACATGTATAAAAAAATGTAAATTACTGTACTGTAAATTATGTATAAAAATATATTATTTTGAATAAAATTAAATATTATAGTTAAAAAAAGTTTGTCTTGTATCAATTTTTTTCAAATTTGAAATTTTTTATTAGTCATATTTTATTTCCTTATTTTTTTTTTGTGCGAATTTTAACGTAATTTTATGTTGGTGCTTTGCTTTTACGCGACTTTTGAAAAATCACAGTCCATATCCCCCCTTTTTCAAGGTAAGTTACATCTATTTTTGCACGATTTCGTTTGCGCATGTTTTCTGAGGAACCTATCTATTGTGTAAAACAAGACCCAGGTGTATATAGTGGAGGGGAACTACTCTTCACAGATGAACTATATATAAAATTTATATGCATTTTTTTGTCAAAAACGTTTTAAAAGCATAGGTTAGAGAGTATATGTCAATTTTATATATAATGCATGTATGAAGATAGTTGCCTTCAATAGTATTTCTTGTATGTAAAGTAAATCACTATATTAATTATTACATACATATATACTGTAGCCTTTTTATTTGGTACATCATTGTATGATAAATAATTAATGGTCAATATTGGAAAATGTTTAAAATTCTATATAATAACTAATAAAACATATTATTTAATTTGTAGAAGAATTTAAAATATATTGTTCTTTAGTGTTAAATTTGAATTAATTTTTTTAGAAAGATAAAAGTTAAAAACATACATAAATAAATCAACATAAATAAACATACATAAATATAAATATTATTAAGGAGATTTGAACAACTGGATTAAGTTTAAAAATATAAATATTTATCTTGACAAAATTCAAGATGATTTTATATATACTCAACTTCACGCATTTATAACTTTATTTTTGGTAACAAATATTTGACATCTTGATACAATTATTTTATTTAGACAGATATGAATTTAGTGTGACATTTAAATACATAACATATATTTAAAAATCGGATTTTATGTAATATTACAAAAATAGATTTATCTGGGTGATTAGTGGACTTTTATACATTTAAAAAAAGAAACATATGATGATATGACAATAGAGTTTCGCTGTTTATACGAATTCATAGAATCCTCTTGGCATTTGATACATAACTTTATTTTCATTTATAGAATTTATTTACAACAATTAAGTAAAGATACATTCTGATCAAAATATACTAAAAACATTTATTTATCAAACATTTTCAGCATATAACTATCAAATATTGTGAAACTCTATCAATATGGGGATTGCTTATTTCAATAAAGGGGAGGGAAGCTTCACGAGAGGTTGGATTTAAAACTCCAATGAAAAATATTACAAAGAGAAAAACATTTCATTATCACATATCATTATGATTTATTTTGTAAAACAGGCTAGAAAATGAAACATAAGAAATTGAGATGCTAGCATTATGTCAATGAGAAAGAGGGTGGCAACTTAGGCTGAGAAAACGTCATTCTATTTGAAGATGGTACACCAATTTCAGCTGAGTGGTACCTAATTGAAAAGTTAGATAGGAAGTTGCTATGGGTCCAGATCATGGCAAAGCCATACTGTACCGGTATAAATCCACCACGCTTACTCATACCCAGTACCCGAGTTCAAACCCAGTCCGCATTTAAGAATAAATTCCAAAACGCCAACTGCATTCAAACCCAAACCCCGGTATGACCAACCGATGATGACTTTATAACAGCACGGGGTTATCCCTTTTCTAGCTCAGCTCAGAACATAGACAAATTCTTACAGTTAATGATATATATATTTATTATACTCTAGATATTGGAACGGTCATTCATGTAACGTATATATTTAAGTTGCCAATACAGACAGTAAGTGGCTACCTAGACTTAGAGAGTAATAAGGTGGAGGACACAAAAAGTAGATTAAATAAAGTGTTTAATAAGAAAATTAGAAAACATATAAATATAGCGTTCAACAGTACGGTAAGACTTCCATGAATCCTCTTGTATTTAGCTACTAGTCTTTAACAATCATTTTATCTCGTGAACAAACTCATGCCAATAGCTGTGTAGTTAAATGATTGACGGGGCTAAGAGAATCAGAGTATTTGAGCATTGAAAAGATATTTATCAAAAGGGGTTTTATTAACTTATTTTATTCGAATAGACTCGAGCCGTTACGTAGATGGACAGTTGGAAGTGGTTTTATATAAATACGGCATGGAAGATAGATGTACTGGTGGTTGCCTATATTCAAGAGCCCTACAGTAATCACTTGCGGTGCATTAACGGAATACCGGGCGGCTTGTACTTTGACAAGGCTTAGTGCCCCCAAGTAGCTCCGGGACACGACAACCAGCCGGGATCATTTCGAACCCGGTGATCCAAGAGATTACCTGGGAAAGAAACTGCTTTCAATCCCCAATGGTAGAATGGCGAGACGCTAACTTCAGCGAAGGGAAGGCATTGCCACAGACATCCAGGACGAGTACTTGAAGTGGATTTTTAAAAGAAATTATACAAAACATGGAATCTATTCGTCTATTTCTACGCCACAGGCTGAGATCCTTATCCCAATAAAATATAGCGGAATTAAACTGACCACGAGAACAATAATTAATTAAATTTACTCTGAAACCCTTAACCCTCCAGGTTGACAGGCGGTAGCGATAGTATTAAATTATACAATGAGTTATTTCTCATATCATACATGACATTAATATAACACTTTAAAACCAATATATATATTTAACATTGAACCTTAGATTGCAATTATATGACCACTTAAAATAGAATAATAAAGGGATTCAACATTTGCCAACTCGAAATATAAAAGAATATTTAATTCAGAAACGAAATTACTTTTAAAATAACTTGATCATTATTGTACACTAGTTTTACACGGAGTTGGGAAATATTACTATTGGCATCGTTTGTTTATGGAATACGCAACACAAAAAAAATATAAATGCATTCATTTAAATTATTATGACTCTTAATTACAATTTTTATAAATTATTTCTAAAGACTAGAGCGGAGGATTAAAAGAAAAGAAAATTTACTGACAGGTTAAACAATAGCATTATAAACAACATAAAAACTTACATGTACTTTATTTGATTGATAACATTAAGCTCAGGAGAAAGTTAAAAGTTCGTGTAACACAGTTACTCTTCTTTCTTCATCCGGCTTGGCTTTTCCCGATTGATATTTCCGACGAACGTAGGCGCGCATATTGAAAGTTATTTGCAAGGCATTGTCAATTTGGAGAATGGAAGCTGGAAACTATGAAACACAAACAACATGATCAGTCAGCGGCACGAAGATTCAATTTGGCAGGGCAGAGATCAGCTCCTGGCACTTAGCCCATCAACATTGCGGTTTACAGGTGAGCTTCTTAACAAAGTTCTAGGAATTACTCTAGCAGCTGCAGTCTTGTCTTAAGACTACCTCTCTCAACCACGTCAAAAGTTAGAATCCGTTTTCTCTCTAAGATGGCCTTTCCGCCTGGTTTTTGTGTTTAAGCTCCTCCTACTTTCTCTAGCTTCCAGCCATCCAGCTTGACCATACAACATTAATTATCCCCCATTGTCCTTTTACTTTAATACGCAATTTTTAAATTGACACGGTAATTACAAATCTACATTTCTTATCTAATTTCGAATACAATTTAATTACTCTGTACATTTGTGTAATTTAGATTTTAATTAAAAACACTGATCAAAGGAATGTGACTTTTGATCAGTATTTTTAAACGACTTTGTACAATTTTAAAAAAAAACTAAAATTCAAACAAATACGCCCGCAATAAACTTTAAATTAAATTGATATAAATCCACAAACCACGCACACACGAATATTATCTCATGGTTTGTGACATTTATATACGGAATCTTACCTATTGATTTACAAAACATAAAATATATAACTAATTTTTTTATTATGACTGAAAATAGACAAATCTCACTGCGGGCAGATAGTGGTTCGAATTACCGTACCTAAAACACATGAAACGAAGATCGGTTCTTCGATCTGTCTGTTTCAATACAGAGTTTCAAACACTAACCTGCATGTTTCAGGAGTAGACTTAGACCCCTGTTATGAATGAGAACATTAAAAAAATGGAAGGCTCCAAATCCCCAGGGTGAGGTATGGACGAATCAAAGCAGTATATAAATATGCATTTTACAGAGAAGAATGACAAGCAAAGATGATCATGAATCCCTGGAATGAGTACAGGCAAATCAGATCAAGCCCTATGGGGTCTATTAATAATTTGACATATGCCAGCAACGCTATTATAATAATATGAAATCATTGAACTTAACTATTAAAATAAAGCCTTAAATGGTTTAACAAATATGTAATGATATGTTAAATAATGACCCATGTAAGATAAAATCATTTATCAGAAGTTAAAACTATAATTAATGAAGCATGCATTGATCCCCCTTTCTTGAATCATCATTTTGTTTAACATATAAAAAAAACTAAAATTCACGCACTTAAAAGTACAAATAACAAAATAGATTTAAGTCACCAGCCTTTTGGTGATGATGATCAATAAGAAATTAATAAAATTAATGGACACCAATATCCACCCCGATTACAAAGTATTTATACATTTTGCATAAACTTATGATAAAATATTTATTTAAAAGCATGTATTCATTTAAAATACAAACCCAATCTTATGAGCTATTTATAAATAACTAATAAGAACTCATTAACCCCCCCCTTTCTATTCCACAGTGGGATATAGAAGTTCATAAGACTGGGTTTGATTGGCATTTACAAATAAAATTAAGTGACAAATATATAAATATCATTAAAAATAAATTATAACCACACTAAATTATTAAAATAATAAGAAGCATCAGTTGAATGAAAAATTTTATAGTAGTATTAATTTGAATAGTAGAGAATTGATACAAAGAAAATAATTATTAACTTAACATACTTGCCGATTGGCAAATTAAAAGAGATTCAAAATAAAGAGTACATTAATTTTAAAGAATTAGAGGTTAGTATTTAGGTACTATGATTATAATGTCTGGGCTCATTATTTCAGGATTGTATGGAATACAGTACTGATGAATCTTCTGTGACAGGCAGCATTCTTTTATTTAAAACATATCTTTTGGCCTCGGTGGTTCTTTGACAGCATGGGCATACTTGAGCGGTAGGAGCTACATCTCTGCATGGCAAAAAGTTGAGCTGAAAATGGAGGGGAAGGTGGCTTAGACCTCTTTTTAAAAATCACACAGACGTGAAGTCAGTTAGTGATTATTGACCGAACTCTGACACAACAGATTTTTGGCCTACTTATATCAGTTGTCAGTTATTCAAAGAATGTTTTTAATTAAACTTTTTAACTCTAATTGAATCTTTAATTTACAAAAATATTCTCTCCTTTGTTATTGGAGATGCAATCGCAAGATAACTATCCAAAAATAAATTCAAATCAATTTCCAGATTGGAAATAGATTTGATAAAAATGTTAACAGCTAACTAAATCAATTAGCTTTGTTTTAAATTTTACTTTCGTTAACTTTAATTTAAAAATTTCTTTTAAAATCATGAAACAAACTAATGTTCCCACCCCTTTAATTACTCTTGGACAGTTAATGATTGCATCTGCCATCTTGAATATTTGTGTAATTATATGAAAAAAAATAATTACAAAGTATTAAAATTATAATTAAGAAAAAAAAATTATTTACAATATTTGTTTGTGCTTTTATATATATAAAAGCTCCATTAATATATGTATATATCTGAGTTATATCTAGAGATATTAATATCAAAATAACTAAAGAATTTTTATTTAAAATTTATATTTATAACTTTTATAGACGCTTCTCAAAAATATACATATAGTTTATATACATGTGACAAAAAAACCCAGGATGAAATGTGGGTTGTGATAGAACAATGAAACTTGATCTCAAACTAAGATCGACCGTTTCAGTACAGTATATATATAAATTGTAAAGTTACATGGTTATGTATATTTGTATTCATGTATTGTATTGTGTTTTTTATAGTTCTGAAAAAGATTACTGGAGCAATAGAAACCGTTAATAATGGGTTATAATTATATGAAGCATTGCAAAAGAAATAAAGAAAGTAAATGCTATTAATATTATATGGATTTGGCAATGCAATAAGAAATATAAAATCAAATTAGTAAATGAATTTCCCATATGATTGTTAATAATTTTTTGAAAATTATCTAATTTAATTTCTTGAATTTCACTGATACCTTTAAAATTTCATTGATCCCAAAGGCATTTATATTGATGCTGTTGTGAATCCATGAATTTTGTAAATTGTTCTAATAAATAATTTCTAATTTTGTTCAAATATTTTTTAAAAGTAATATTTGTTAAAAAATACATGAATATTATCCGAGCATTTTCTTTTGTAGTTACATGTACTACTGTTTTGAGTTACTTGTTCATATTTGTAAAATTTCCAAATTTGAAAACATTCAGGAATCAGGCTTTCGGAATAATGGAATTCAATCTGTTTTTATATATAAGAAACAAATTTTAAAAGCAAAAATGATTAATTATATTAGGTTCAGTTCGTAAAAAACATTTTTTCTTTTTACACATTACTATATTAATAGTCATTTAATCATTATATTAAATAAAGAAATTTCTTAATCATATTTTCTTAATCATATTTCTTAATCATTTTATATATGTACATATAAAATGAAAGTAAAAACAAAACATAAAATCCCTTAATTAATTCTTCACCATGATGGTCCATATGCTTATAAATGTTCTAAAGTGAAATGAATTTTGCAATATGCAATTATTTTTTTATTTATCTGTTTTAAATTCTATCTTTCAAACATCGCATTAAAAAAATAAAATTGAATATATTATTAATAAGCTATGGAAAGATAGATTTACAGAGATAAAAAATAATTCAAACACAAAATTAACCCTTTATGTAAATATATCAACAAATTATTTATAAATCTGCTTCAACATTTAGTAATTGAAATAGAAAAGTAATAATTAAAAAAATAAATAAAGATAACTGATTATATAAAAAATAAAGGAAAATATTTATAGATTCCATGAATAAAAATAATCTTTTTCTTATTCTTTTTTTTTTTTTTAAAAAAAAAAAACATTTGTTAGAAAATGAATAAAAAAGAATTTAATCGTTTTTGAAATACTTTTATTTTGTTAAATAACAATATATTATTCAGGATATATCTCTACTTTGCATCTTAATTTAATTGCATAGGCAAGCCACTAAATGTGAATAAGTTATCTAAGAGAATATTGAGATAACTAGGCATCATAATTCCATGGTAATAATTCCTCAATACTTAACTTTATATTAACATAATTTATTATTCTAGCATTTTAATTTATATTTATGTTATAAACTTTAGTGAATCATTTAAATTAGTTAACTGGTTATGATAATATCTAAACTATTAAATAATATATTTTAAATGTTTGGATATTAATGTAATTAATTAATTAATGTAAATGGTTCATTAATATTTATAATATAGCTTTAAAGTTATATTGTTAAAATAACATAAGATGCTGTTATGTATAGTTCAGTAAAGTGGTGTGAAAATAGATTTAAGATCGAGGAAGTTTCTGGATTACCTCTAAATTGAACAGATTAAAAAAATGTTTGTTAATTAAATGGAATTGTTAGAATAGACCTGACACTGAATATATCCTCACCTCCCAAGCAATTAAACATATGACTTTTTCATATAAGATCTTTACTTGGAAACTTTGTAAAATCTTCTTATATCAAAGATAGACTAAAAGTAATTTTTTAAATAATGTCAACATACCAAATGAATCAGATTGTCTAATTATCAGGAAATTTGCAAGCATGATTGGCGTATGCTTTTTTTTGCATATTTTTGTCAGAAAGCAGATTTAGAGGTGTAGTAAAACTGCTACATCTTCTGCCTAAATATTTTCTGCTTCACTTATATATGATTGGATAAATGGTAAACAAAAAAAATGCAAAAAAAAAAAAAAATATTGTAATTTTCTAGTTCACATTGCAAATCATTCATGTGTTTGAAATTATCATCACACTGCATACAATATCAACTTAGATATTATATCTTTTTCAAGTTATTAATCATCAGTTTTCATCAATCTATTATTTATGAAAAGTGCATTAGTTTTAATGTTATAGTAATTACATAATTAAAATGCTAAATGCAGCTTTTTTTTTAAATTTCCAGTATTAAAAAATATTCTAAACATTGCTCCAAAGCCACCATGGATAACTGTTTTAGATTGACAGGCAACATAAGACATTTATTATCATAAATTAAGCCAAATTACTGTAGGAGAAATTTCACAAACATATCCAGCACAAAATATATCACAACAATTTTTTTTTATTTTAGAAAAATTATATATATATATATATAATCCTAAACTTATGAAAAGTCCTCTAAATAAGGTGGTTATATCTACAAAAAATGAAAAACCATTAGTTATCTTATTTTTCAACAGGGTACAAGTTTATCATTCTTATCTACAAAGTTTCTTATTTCTCTAAGCCTATGTTATTATTAAAGTATTTTTCCTTTTCTTAACAATAAAACTGCACAATAAATATCAGAATTTCCTGCTCAGATTTATATTCTAAAAATTCTTAAAACTAGAAATGATTTAATGCTTGGCATTTTATAAAATTGATGACTGAAACAACAAAATATTTAATGTTTCATAATTGTCATTTGAAATAATGTTTTAAAAGTTTTTTTTTTAGCTCAGCATATAATTTTTCTAGAAGAACGATAACAATGTAATATGGTAAAATAATTGAAGGGGGATATATTAAAAAAAACAACTACAAAACTAACCTTAATATTGTAATGATAAGAATTGTCCCTCCACATAACGAAATCTAGAACACAAGCAAAATACACTAAAGTTGATCGAATCTGGATGCTGGGTCCCAGAATCCAGCCAACATTCAATCCCTTCACCTCTGCTCAATGATCTAATACCCTATAGATGACATTTCTCAAGTTACACAGACATTCAATTTAACCATTATCCAGCAGTCACCCAGGGTGGAACAAGAAACTAATAAATTAACTAATTTAACACTGATTTGGTCAGATACACACATATGACTAAGTAAACCACTAATATATCAGTGATTGATTATGAAATCTAATAGAATGATCCACATATAGATATAATGATGTATGTGCAAATAAATCTAGAATTGGATAAAAATGAATTCACGGACAATAAAGATATGGAAACGAGTTATATTTTAACTATTATTCATTTAATAAATATAATAAAAGATAGTAAAACCAAAATATATAGGGTTATGTAATGAGAACGAAGATGATACTCACAGGTGTCACATAACTAATGATATTAATGTTACATATTGTCTCATTTTAAGTGTTCAATAAAGTATAGTGTGGTATTGAAGTTTCTGCCTATATTAATATACCAAATTTCTAGCTCTTATGTAGTCTGCTAAATCATATGGAACTTAATAGCCAAAGTTATATAACTAACTTAATAGCACTTGTTTGACGTCTATCTATATATCTAGTTAAGTAGAGCACATAATCAAGCTCAGAGATATGCAGGTTAGCATGTTAATCTAGATTAGGATATATACTGATGCCAGATAAGTGTTTAATATAAAGGGAGAGAAAACTGATTTATGATAGGATTACCTATATACTCTATAGCACATATTAAAATATTAATAAACTAGAAGGTGCAAATGGGTCACTATTCATGGGCTTCAGCCTCAAAAGCTCGGTTGCCCTACAACCACTCAACTTGCCATAAATAGGAACATTAGTAGTTCAGGGAGTCAGATAAGCATTAATTATGAATAATCTAGGTCCTTGCGTTCTAGTTCTAAAAGAGTGTGCATTATCTGAACTAAGTAAATAAGTGTGATCCCCACCAGCAACTCATCAAGAATGATGCAGCAAGTAGATAATTGTACATTGCATACTTAGTAAGGACACACCTGCAGCTTATACATATATAACACAAATACATAAAATTATATTATCATGCCTTAAAAATAGATAGCATCTATTTGCATATCTATACAACCCAGTTCTCAAATTTAGTATTTCAAATATACTATTTATTGATTAAATTAATTAGTAACCTAGTTTAAGATTATCATCTGCATCTCAACATATATAAATCTAAGGGGGACAAAGCATGTTTGTGGGGTAATTATGAATAAAACATTAAAATATGCTTTGAGATTATCTCTGTAGCTAGTTCCTATGATGAATGAATTACACATATAAATAGTTATAATTTATTACTAAAGTTAAGCAAACTACAATTTTAACTAGAGAACAATTGATTATTATAATATTAATACCCAAAAATTAATTAGTAAAATAATAACATGATTTCAAAACAGTGAGTAAAAATTCAATTATTTATTATAGCGAAGATTTGAAATTACCTTCACAGACCAATAAGCTAAAATTATACTTATAAATACTCGTGGTTCTGAGTTATTTGGCATATTGAACACATATAATATTAAAATGGTAAAATTATAAAATAAATTGAATAGATTAGAAATAGGCATAAAAGACCACAGAAAATTATACATTTAGTTTAAAATAGATTATCATAATTGTATATTTTAAAAGAGAATTCAACATTATAAGTTTTGACATTCAGACAAGATTTAAACATTAGCATTTCACAACTTTCTTTACAGATTTTAGGAAAGGTGTGTGTAGAGGTAGGTTTAGTAAATAGCTAGCTTTTAAATAAAGAATTGAAAGTCACAGTTTATGAACACAGCTCTGAATGAAAATTTATTTGGTTGTCTTCATTGCAGTTCTGGGCACTTGGGAGGATAATAAGTTGATATTTTTTATGATGGTTTAAAATTAATGGAGGTTCTTCTATGGGCTGCTTTGCTAAGTTATGGCTTATTGTGTTTTATCATACCAAAGTTCCTTCCATCACCGGCAAGGAGAGAGGTGAGGGATCACCTACTTTACTCCATCATTTTGAAGATGAAACAAATATGGGTTCTGTTTACAATTCACTTACATATAAAACTCTTTTTTTTCTGGCCATAAAACTTTAACTCTGGCCACCTCTTTATTTTTACAAGCTCATCCGTAGTTGAAAAACCCATTTATTTATTTTAGAAAATATATTTAATTATTAAAACTTGTTGAAAAACCCATTACTTTATTTTAGAAAAACATATTTAATGACAACTAATTTAGATTTTGTTTTACTACTCTCCCCCTGCAGTTTATTGTGACAATGCTATAAAATTCTGCGAATTGTTATTAACATTTTAGATTTATAAAATCAAGTTCATGCTATTTTAGGATTAATGCGTGACCTAATTTAAAAGTTGTTTACAAGAATTAAAAGTTGCTTTGATAATTAGTAGAAAACTAATTTTATTACCATACATGCAGAATAACAACAACAGAAATGGCTTATGCCCATATGCGATTTCAGTAATATAACTATAAAATTGGCTAAATAATTTAAACTAAAATATTTCTTAAACTGGAAATATTTCAAAATGAATACATATCTATAATATATACATATACTATTAAATTACAGACTTACCATTTGCATATATATGTGCAATTCTGCACACATAGTAATTTATGGTTGTTTAAATGGGTACTCTGAGAGAGTTTTAACCTGGCATAGAGATGGGTGTGGGCGTAAAATATGTGAAACAGGCAGATGTATGAAACTGACTGTTTCATATTCCCAAACTTACTTAAAAAACAACAAAATGCCTTTACTTAATTTTAATTATATACAATGATCAATCTTATGATTCCTCCAAACAACTGGTTCTAAATTTGCTCCTGTCTGAACATATGCTACTTTTTTCTACTCTCACACCCCACCCCACAAAGAACTTGTATAAAATAGAAACAGATAAAGCAAAAAAACCTTTCTTCCTAAACTAATTAAAAAATACAAATTTTATAAAAAGAAAATTACATTTATAAAGTAATAATAAAAACCCCCACAAATATAAAAGGAATTATATGTTGTTAGTAAACCCCCAGTGTTGGTTAGTTAAATTTACAAGGGGAAAAAAGGTAGAGGTTTTATCCATGTATCTTTTATGATTGTTTTACGTAGGATAAGGGGGTTGATGGGTACACAATTTCAATTTATGAGGATGGTAAACCTCTACAATCACCATCTTGTCTTTCAACACCCTTTCATCTCAACACTTTTTTATATCTCAACACCCTTTTATCTCTCAACACTCATATCTTTCAACATGCATGAGTTACTTTTGTAGTTCCCCTTAATTCAAAAAAGGCATTGGTACAGAGTGAAAAACTTTGTGTACTCTCTAGGGAGCCCATCACTAGGTCTAGGTGTTTTAATCCATGCCTTGTCTTTTTCCCTAACTACATAGGAGTGTTCTCTTTTTGACATTACTCTCATGATCTTCAGTTTGAACCTGATCTTGGTAGCACGCCAATCCCTGCCTATGTCACTACATCTGTAACCTTCCACGAATGGAGTTTTGACTAGGGGTCTCCATTCACCAAAGCACAAACACTGTAAAAGAAACTCAGTCTATGACTTCTCTGGTGGCTACTTGTGAAGCATTCTCAAGATGGGAAATTGTCTCAGGATAGTGACATATAAATCAGCCCTGCAAAATTGCATAATAGCTCCCTCAGCTCTCCAAGGTTCATAGCAAATCAGACACTTCCCTGGTTCAGGAGGAGCTACAATCTGATATCTTTCTAACAGCTGTACACTCTCTAGATCTATCTTATTTGTCACCAACACCAACTGTTGGTCTTTCATGAAATATGTAGCATGGTGATAATTTTACTGGATGTCTATCAATGACACCTGGGACCTCACTTTTCCAACCAAGGTAGCCCATCATTCTACACTCAAGTTTCAGCAATGCCACACTGCATCTCATTGTCAAACTGCTGTCTAGGAAATATCTATTACAGACCTCCAGGTTAGTAGGACTAATGTTTTCAGACTGTATCAGGACTTGTCTGAATTTCTTGATTTGTAAGGATTGATCCACTTTGGATATCTGGGGCACCTCAACTAACAAATCTCATGATGATATCCCCATATCATTATAGCAAGCCTCTGCTTTTGTTTCTTTCTCCTCTGCCATAGGTTCTAGTGGCACATGATTAGTCTCATTTGCCACATCCACCTTTTCAGCTGTGCCATGAAAAATGGATGTTCAGTAATGGTTTCAGGCTTTCTAATCTTAATCTTTGCATATTCCCCAGACCCAACATCTTTATGTTTGTATTCATGGACCACCAAGCTCAGTTCAACCCTATTCTCTTCATTAACTCTGGTCCCCACAGATATGGGTGCCTGTTTGATCGGTTGGTCACTATGGCCTTGGCAGGTTGGTTTAAAAATGGTAGATACCTCAACATGTATTAAGTCCTCCTCCTGCACCTTCATATCCTCCCTACTTCTGGATGTTTTTATTGACAATTCACATTGGATCTCTGAAGCTCCCAATGGAACTTGTTGGGTTTCCTCAACTATCTTTTTCACTGCCTCACAGTTGTTTACCAAACCTACTATAGCCTAGTCTGTTTCCCCTTTGGGAACTACAGAGAGTTCTGTGCCTTTTACTTCTAAACTACCCCCCTCATCTTGGCCTTTCATTCCTGATTCACCCTGTTAGATCCCTAGGGTCTCTAAGGTTGTACCTTTCTTCATCATTATGATGCTTCCTTCTTGGACCTCCTGCATCCTTAAACAACTTTCTCCTCCAGACATTTGTGCTCCTTCATCTGTTGTATTTTCTCTGGCTCTGGCTGACATTAAACCTGTGCTCTTTTCTTCATCTGTCCAACTGCTTTCTTGATATATTGTTCAAAGGTTCTTTCTATCTTTAGGTGCTGCTTTTTGTATTTGTCTTTTATGTTCAAAACTTTTTTCCAAAATCTTTCCTCCATCTCCAATAGTTCCTTTTCTCCTTTACCCCCACCAAACAAATCATATCAGTGACCTAACTCCACCCCTCCCTTTTCTATCATTAAGAATTGCTCCAAGATCATGATCCATTCTCCCTTGGTGAATCCTTCATGGATTATTTCCACGATGGCTTTCTCTTTCCTTTTCTCCTCTCATTATCTTCTCTTCCATGCTATTATCCATTATTTCACTATATGGTCCCTATTAATCCTTTTTCTATTATATTATGATTAGAAGTTTTCATCACTATGGCTTTTCACCACTCTTCCCCCTTGGAAATGGCTTGTCTTATGGTCCCTTTCTCTACTAGCCTTAGCCCACTCTAGCTTATTTCTAACTTCCCCTATCTCTTTTATAATATGAGTGTCATACTTAAACTAAAAAAATTTTTGGTAAATTACAAGAGTTAAATATATTTCTGCCCAACATATATGTGGTTCATAAATTATAATTTTATACTAAAAATTTTATGAATTAAAATTTTACAAAATTTATGAATTAAAATCTTAGTAAAATAAAGTCTTATCCCAAAGTGCCCATTCCTTTTTTAGATTAGCTGCAATCATTTCTACTAAAAAGAAATTTATAAAGATTCATCATTGTGTTTATTATTAATGCTATGCCATTTTTAACTTTATTTGAGTACCCATACCCTAATATAGTTTATTGATCTTGTCAAACTCATTTCATTGTCTGCATCCAACTTTTTAAAACATTACAGAAACACATTGGATTTCCTTTATTATTATTATGCTTTTCCTCACTCCTGATGCCAACATTTATTAGGTAAAACATTTAGTCTTTTTGGGTGCTGGCCATCAGTGAGCAAATAGAATTACCCGTATGTACATCATATAGTTAAAAAAAATAATTAAATTGTTTATCAGACAACTCTAATCACAATCATAATGCATTGCACCTCAATCACCCTAAGTGCATATATCAACTCTGTGCCAGGGAAGGAAGAACAAAAAAATTCATTTGAAGTTTTACAGTATATGCCAATCAAAAAAAATATTTTACATATATATAGTCTGGGGAAAATTTTTTTTTTATATCGACATACTATTTTATAATTTTAACCTACGAATAATGGGATTTACAATTTGACGAGTGAAACCAAAAAAAAAAATTTTTTTTATTATTACATGATTTATCCCGCATCAATATATTATACATATAACAAAAGTTATGCCATATTTTAGCAAAATCTGGAAAAATTTTTATATAGTTACCCACACAGAGTGTGAAGAAACGAACCAATTCAGTGTACAAAATAAATTGACATATTCCTCAATTGAGTATTCAAATCCGAGCAAAAAAAATTTTCTACATGTATTATGGTGTCAATATATAAATAGTTCTACACACACACATATATTTAGTGTGTGGAATAAATTGACAAACTTCATGCTTGGACATCCAGAACTCGGTTAAAAAAATTATACTACATATATTTAAAAAAAACTCTATATATCTTACAACAACAACAACAACAACAAAAAAACTTTTCTCTTTTTTTTTCAAACCAAAATTATCATTTAGGGTATGTGGGAGTTTACATTAGAAAACCCATATTGTCACATCAAAACTCGGGAGAAAAAAAATCTATACATATATTTTAAGAGGAGAAAAAAATTAGCACACATATATTTATATATCCCCTTCCCTTCTTTTCTCTCTGCCCACCTGCATTCAATTCAGGGTCTCATAAAATAAATGATGAAACCTTACATCTGGGCATCCAGAACCCAGGAGTAAAATTTTTTACATACATATATATCTCTTTCTTCCACATATATTCGATTCAAGGCTGTGGAAATAATTATCGAACCTGGGAAAAAAAACTAATACATATATTTTGAGGTAAAAAAAACTTTTATTCTTCTTTGGGGCCAGAACCTAGGAAAAAAATATTTTACTGAAGGTATATGGGTGATTATATTATCGAATCCTAGAACCCGGAGAAAAAAAATACATATATTTTGAGAAAAAAAACTTCCCCCTCTCTTTTCCTCTTAAAACACACATATATATATATCAATCAAAGGGAGTGTGTGTATGCTATTCAAAGCCCCTAAACTGTGGTGCCAGAACCAGGAAAAAAATTATACACACACATCTCTATTTTGCCCACTAGTATTCAGTTCAGGGCCATGGGCAATAATTGATGAGGTCCCATGATGGGTGCCAAAACCCAGAGAAAAAAACATGTGTAATGGTAAAAATTGTCCCTCCATGTACCAAAATCTAGAACACAGAAAAAATTCACTAAAGCTGATCAAATCTGGATGCTGGGACCCAGAATCTGGCAAACATTTAATACTTTCACCTCTGCTCAATGATCTAATACCCTATGGATGACATTTCTCAAGTTACACAGACATTCAATTTAACCATGAACTGGCAGTCACCCAGGGTGGAAAAAGAGACTCATAAATTAACTAATTTAACACTGATTTGGTCAGATACACACATATGACTAAGTAAACCACTAATGTATCAGTGATTGATTATGAAATCGAATAGAATGATCCACATATAGATATAATGATATATGTGCAAATAAATCTAGAATTGGATAAAAATGAACCCATGTTCAATAAAGATATGGAATGAGTTATATTTTAACTATTATTAATTTAATAAATATAATAAAAGATAGTAAAACCAAAATATATAGGATTATGTAATGAGAACATGAGAGATTATGCTCACAGGCATCACATAACTAATGAGATTAATATTACATATTGCCTCAATTTAAATGTTCAATAAAGTATAGTGTGGTATTGAAGTTTCTACCTATATTAATATGCCAAATTTCTAGGTCTTATGTCATCTACTAAATCATATGGAACTTAATATCCAAAGTTATATAACTAACTTATATATAACTAACTTAATAGCACTTATATGGCATCTATCTATA
The DNA here is from genome assembly GCA_028023455.1 of Epiperipatus broadwayi. Lineage (NCBI taxonomy): Eukaryota > Metazoa > Onychophora > Udeonychophora > Euonychophora > Peripatidae > Epiperipatus > Epiperipatus broadwayi. The sequence goes on along the minus strand of JAQFVV010012404.1, from coordinate 1,056,154 downwards.
TATCTAGTTAAGTAGAGCACATAATCAAGCTCAGAGATATGCAGGTTATCATGTTAATCTAGATTAGGATATATACTGATGCCAGATAAGTGTTTAATATAAAGGGAGAGAAAACTGATTTATGATAGGATTACCTATATACTCTATAGCACATATTAAAATATTAATAAACTAGAAGGTACAAATGGGTCATTATTCATGGGCTTCAGTCTCAAAGGCTCGGTTGCCTTACAACCAATCAACTTGCCACAAATAGGAACATTAATAGTTCAGGGAGTCAGATAAGCATTAATTATGAATAATCTTTGTTCTTGTGCTCTAGTTCTAAAAGAGTGTGCTTTACCTGAACTAAGTGGATAAGTGTGACGTCTGCCAGCAACTGATCAAGAATCATGCAGTAAGTAGATAATTGTGCATTGTGTACTTAGTAGGACACATCTGCAGCTTATACATATATAACGCAAATATGTAAAATTATATTAGCGTGCCTTAAAAATAGATAGCGTCTACTTGCATATCTATACAACCCAGTTCTCAAATTTAGTATTTCAAATATACTATTTAGGGACTAAATTAATTAGTAATTTAGTTTAAGATTATCACTTGCATCTCATCATATATAAATCTAAGGGCGACAAAGCATATTTGCGGGGTAATTATGAATAAAACATTAAAATATCCTTTGAGAATATCTCTATGGCTAGTTCCTATGATGTACGAATTACATATATAAATAGTTATAATTTATAACTAAAGTTAAGCAAACTACAATTTTAACCAGAGAATGACTGATTATTACAATATTAATACTCAAAAATTAGTCAGTAAAATAATAACATGATCTCAAAACAGCGAGTGAAAAATTAATAATTCAATTATTTATTATTTACTATAGCAAAGATTTAAAATTACCTTCGCAGATTGATAAGCTAAAATTATATTTATAAATACTCATGGTTTCGAGTTGTATGGCTTATTAAATACATATAATATTAAAATGGTAAAATTATAGAATAAATTGAATAGATTAGAAATAGGCATAAAAGACAGCAGAAAATTATACCTTTAGTTTAAAATAGATTATCATAATTTTACATTTTAAAAGAGAATTCAACATTATAAGTGTTGACATTCAGACAGGATTTAAACATTAGCATTTAACAGCTTTTTTTGCAGATTTTAGGAAAGGTGTTTGTAGAGGTAGTTTTAGTAAATAGCTAGCTTTTAAATAAAGAATTGAAAGTCACCATTTATGAACAGAGCTCTGAGTTAAAATTTACCGGTCAGTTGTCTTCATTGCAGTTCTGTGCACTTGGGACAATAATTTGACACTTTTTGCGATGGTTTAAAAATAATGGAGGTTCTTATATGGGCTGCTTTTCTAAGTATGGCTCATTGTGTTTTATCATACCAAAGTTCCTTTCATCCCAGCAGAGAGAGCGGTGAGGGATCACCTACTTTACCCTGTCATTTTGAACATGAAATGAATGTGGGTTCTGTTTACAATTCACTTATATATAATACTTTTTTTTTCTGGCCACAAAACTTTTAGTATTTATATTATTTTAACTCTGGCCACTTGTTTATTTTTACAAGCTCATCCGTAGTTGAAAAACCCATTTATTTACTTTAGAAAATATATTTAATTACTAAAACTAGTTGAAAAACCCATTACTTTATTGTAGAATAACATATTTAATGACAACTAATTTAGATTTTGTTTTTCTACTCCCCCCTGCAGTTTATTGTGACAATGCTATAAAATTCTGCAAATTGTTATTAACATTTTAGATTTATAAAATCAAGTTCATGCTATTTTAGGACTATTGCATGATATAATTTAAAAGTTGCTTAGAAGAATTAAAAGTTGCTTTGATCATTAGTAGAAAACTAATTTTATTACCATACATGCAGAATAACAACAACAGAAATGTCTTATGTCTATATGCAATTTCAGTAATATAACTATAACATTGGCTAAATAATTTAAACTAAAATATTTCTTAAACTAAATATTTCACAACATATCTGTAATATATACATATACTATTAAATTAGAGACTTACTGTTCACATAGATATGTGTGATCCTGCATATATAGTAATTTATGGTTGTTTAAATGGGTACTCTGAGAGGGTTGAAAGCTGGCATAGACATAGGTGTGGGGGTAAAATATGTGAAACTGTAAACTGATTGTTTCAATATTATCTGTGAAAATTCTTGCTGATTTCTCAGAATTGTTGAAATAAGTCATGTATTTTAAAATTAAAAGCTATAATTTTGATTAGTCAATAAATCATCATTTATGTCGAATCTTAAATTAGGGAAACTGTGAGTGAATAGATAAGAATGAATGAAACAAAATTTTAATCAAAAATATTAAGCTGTTATAATTTTGAATTAGAATTTATCAACCGGTGCCACAAAAATAGTCACAAAGAACTGCATAAGATCATCAGTCCACAATTTGTTCATAATTGCTTTAAAGTTTTTTTACTTAATTGCTTTCTAAAACTAATTAAACACATACACAGGAGCAAAATAAATGAAATATGATCATTTCTAGCACTTTTTGTTTTAATTCCTAACATCATCATTTATAAAATGGGAAAAAGAGAAATCCTTTTAATTTATGAGATAAAAAAAAGATTGCTCTGTTTAATTCTTAATAACTTATGTTTACTGAAACCACAGTCTATTTAATTTTTTTTCCAGTGTTGAAGAAAAGTATTATTATTTAATTAATCAATACATAAAAGCAAAACTTCAGACAGATATTTGTTTCAAATCCAAATGTGAAGTTAAAAACGATTATTAAGAAAGCATTTACAATATTAATTTTTTAATTAAAATGTATTACGAGTGTATGTACGTAAGTATATATTAAAAAACTTTATATATAATGGTAAATAACTTATGATACACGAACCAGATAAATGCATTTAAAATCAATTGAGATACATAAATATACCAGCTTATTTAACATTTATTTTTGATGATTGTTGTGATACAAGTTGACTTTCTATTATAAAATTTTGGAGATACACTAAGAAGTGAGTTTTTTTCTATTATTGAAAATTGATTGAATTATGATTGAGAATAACTCTGGTATTTATATATTAAACTATTTATACTACATATATAAGGACACATAATTACAATATCACATATTAAAAGTTAAATTGGATTATAGTAGCCAGAGAAGTGAATGTTAATTCAACAGCAATATTTAATATTTAAATATTTCGGCTGATTTAATCATACATTTGGCTATTGTGGTGCACATACACATGATCCATCATATTTGCCAGTTAAATAAACTTATGTAATTTTCTGATGTAAATGAACATTTTCTTTGTTAAAAATAGGGAGAATTAAAATAAATTAAAATCTAAAAGTGAATAAATATTAGAGTTAAAGTATAAGAAATGAAATAGAATAAATTTAATATGAATTTTAATTTTTGCTGAATTTGCCAATTCTAATAGACATACAATTTTAACAAGTTTATAAAAATGGAATGTGAAATATAATTTTAAATTAAAAAAAAATGAAAATATAGAATTAAGTCATATTTTGCAACAAGATTATTTTGTTTATTAGATTTTAAGTTGATTAAAGATAATTAACTTGCCTTCCAGTTTTCCTGGATGCAATGTAAAATAATTCAAGAATCCTCCTTATCATAAACCTCCAAGATATTCAAACCATCAATATCCTGCTGAAAACGTAAATATTAAATATAAATATTATTTTTAGTAAGTTCCATTTAATATATGCTTTATACACAAGCATTCAATAAGATGGATCTCACTGATCATTGTCTGGGGCTCAATCACTGCTTTTAAAAGACTAGTAACAGAAAACAAATTATAGATTATTTTCGACTTGATTTGTCTATGGATTAGACATGTAATGTAAAATTTAGAAGAGATTAATTGAAATGGAAGTTGTGGTGGAACATTAATTTGATTTTTGTTTATGATTGTCATTTTGTTATGTTATTTTATTAATGCAGTTGGAATGGTTTTAAAATTTTAATGACCTCTCTGATTGTTCTTTGGTAGTTTATGCCATCCCTGTATAAAAGTTTAATGTGAAAAAAAATCGGTATTATACCCACTACACCAAATATGTAAAGAAAATACTGACAAGTTTATTATTATTTTATGGCATTGATACCTCACTTTCTTCTCAAGCATTTTATAGATATTATAGTCTTCAAAAAGAACTGAATCCCTGAATTTTGGTAAAAGTTTGTTAATTTTTGATTAATAATGAAATTATTTTAATCTTTTAGTTGACACTTGCAAAGACTGTCAATATTAAAATAGGCAAAACTCTCCATACACTATTGCCACTCAATGCAAGCCAGAGTAATCAATGGATGCCAGAAGGTGAGGATTTTATGCACAAACCTTCTGGCATCCATTGATTACTCTGGCTTGCACTGAATGATAATACTATATGAAGAGTTTTGTCTGTTTTAATAACAGTTATAAGCAAGCATAAGAAATGGTGATAATGTGATGTTTATTGATTGTCAATATACAATGGTAGATCCCTTTTAGTGGCTTTAGCTTAAATTTACTATATTGAAGCTATTTTTTAGTATTTGTTTGCTGGTTTTGCATTTATTTGATAGCAAAAACTAGAATTATAATAATATTGATTTATAAAATTTGTAAAAATCTCAAGATTTTAGCATTGATCCAAGAACCTTAACATATCTCATGATCACCATAGTACAAACAAGATGGAAATGCCACTGATTAACAAATACTTATTCATAGGCTTGATAGCACTTGTGAGAGCTTTTGAGAGTGATCATACTTTTGTTTTGATTTTGAAACTAAAAATGCATATTTCCCCTGTTTTGTTTCTCTATTTATTATGCAAAATATTTGTGTAATATTTATTTTTTAAGAAGAATAATGTGACTTAGATTTTATTCAAAAATATTTGACTTAAAGAAAATGAGTCAAAAAGATGTAATAACAATAAATTAGAAAGTTACGAATGGTTAAAAAAATAATGTATTCATAGAAGTCATAGCAGTTATTTATTTTTTTATTATTTTTTAATAATTATAAGTAGAAATTTAAATTTTAAAATACAATTTTGTTGTTTTATGTAATTAAACAATTCATTCAGACTTTAGTAATGGTCTTAAATTTAATTTTGATAATTAAATATTTTTATCATCAAGTACAAAAAAACAAAAGACCATTGTTCTGATTACAAGTTCAATTTATTAATTTTGTCTATATTTGCAAAGTGTAAAACATTATCTTTAAGAATGATTTTTATTTGTAATCTTATATTTCAAAGAAATAATTTGAAATTTGTGAAAATATAACTAAAAGTAAAAATTAATTTGTTAAAAATAAAAAATTGAAAATTGAATCAAATGCAATTAAGATCTGTCAAAAAATTATAAACAGTTAAAACATTAATATTGTAACTTTATCTTTATTTCTTTTATATAAAAAATAATGTAAATGGCTCATCTTTTTAAACACTATTTTAAATGTAAAGAATATAGCTTTGATTATAGTTATAGTTTTAATGTGGGTTCCATTATGTGTCATGATATGGCAAATAAAAATAATTTATTTTTGCAGAAGAATTTTATCATCTATTGAAAAAAATTTGTAAATAACACTTAACTAAAAAATATTTAAAAAAAAATAATTATATGAGGAGACTTTCAAAGATATAATATTGTGTTGAGATTTTTCTAAAAATAGAGCAATGTATTTTTAAAACAAAAACACCAAAAAAAAAAAAAACCCACATAAATTGTTTCTCATTTTTTGTTTTAATAGTTAAATTAATATGCAGACCAAGACTCTTGATGTGTACAAAATTTTTTAATGTTTTCTTTTATGACTACATGACAAAAGAATTATTGATGTATCTAAAAGAAAATTGAAAATATAAGCATTTCTGATTTTAAATCTTGATTTTTACATTTTCAATGAAAATTTGGCAAAAATACTGGAGAATTATGAACCATCAGAGTGCCAGATTCCTGCATGTAATGTTGTTTGTTAAATATGAAAAAGTTGGAGAGATAATACTTTGCTAGGATAATCCCCTGATAATTGGGATCAGGATAGTATGATCCTAAATATTCTGCACATTTACCTTTATACATATTTAAAAATTTATTATTTAGTTTCTACATTTTTTTTTCACTGATAATAATTTTTTAAAATTTCTGTTGATTTAATGTATTAGATGTAAAGATTTAACTTCTCCACTACCAACTAATTCTCTCTTTTCTTTTTACATTGCTATATCTGTAATAAGTGCATTTTTTTTGTTAGATAAATCATTGTTTTGTTTAAGGTTTAAGATTAAATAAATCTGTTGCTTAAATAAATCCTGACTCATGATAAAATATTAAAATATATCAGTCATGAAAATTGAAAGGGCTTGTTAAAATTTCGCCTGATTGATAGGTATTCCAGATTGTATATAATTAAATTAGTGCAGTCTGTCTGCATTATAAGTTTTATGTGTTCAAAGATGTACTTGTGTTGATATTATTTTTATTTCCTCAATATTACTCATATTTTGCACAGGTATATGGATCATGTCAATGTACCTTCTTGCATATTATGTCTAATTTATAATTTTAGTTTTCATATTACAAGCCAAGGTTAATGTTGGTCATAAAAACTTAATAATAATAGTACCTTTTTGTAAAGCATGAAATTCCTAATTTATAATTGAGCAAAATGGGAAAGAGAAAATGATGTAAAAATTATCTTGTTCTAAGCAACTGAAAAAAAGTTGATGCTCTTTGGTACTCTAGCCTTACATTTTGGTTTTTAAAAATCATGTGATTTTTTTTAAGCAACCAACAATATTTACTTAAATTTGATCAAAATGATGAAAGACACTTTAGGAATTACCAAATCTACTTTTATAGTTAAATGTGATTTTTTAAAAATATTTATTTTTAAAAAATATTTCATAAAAGTGAAGACAATATATAAATATTTTTATTAAAAAAATATTAATTGCTATATTCTTAAAATGTTAAATCCACCTTCCCTGGAGACTATCTTTAGTATACTTTTAAATCAAACAATTCACCTTAAATCAATTAACTACAATGTAAAGAAATTTTAGACTAAAGTGTTTCTTAGTAACTTATTTTAAATGTTTATAATTAGTAACTATAGCAACAACAGTTTTGAATTTTCTCTTGACTTTACACTGTAATTTTATTTCTCAATATTTACTTGCCCTTTTTTAATTGGATTAGTCTAAAGGAATTAATCTATTTGAAGCAGCTATTTTATATAAACTGTAAACCAAGAAGTAAATGTTGCCACAAAGAATTATTCTTTTGTAAATTGTAAAATAGGATTATTTAATGAAGCACATTACTTACTTCAACTTAATTTCTTTTGTAATGGAATTTAAAATCACCTTTTAGTTTAGTGTAAGTTATTTCTAAAAATTATCTTTTCTTTTATCAAGGTCTAGAGAGAAATTCAGTAATGTACTTATATATTTTTTCATTTTTACAAATGATTAGTAATCATTTAAAATTAATTTCATTACAGTTTGTCACAATCAACAAGCATATATTGTTTTATCTATATATGTTAAATCTTAACCAGTGATATTAGTATAAATGCACATTAATTTCATCATCATTGTATTTTTTATCGTGATAAACATTATAATTTATTGAAAATGAAATAAGCACGTGCATTTTATTTGGTTTAAATTTGGTTATTAATTTAGATAATCTACATTTAATATAATGAGTCATCAAAATTTTTATCAATAATTGGATTCTTAATTACTTTTAGTTAAAATGCAGGAAGCAATTAAAATTCACATCCTCAGAAGTCTTCTTTCCGGTCATTTTTGAAGCCATTACTGTTTAGTATTATATATTTTTACATAAATACTACTTTTCAATAACTTAAAGATTTTTTAAAATATTTGAATTAAGAATAAATGGGGAAGTAAACAATATTTATTATGCCAATTGGCAAGATTTTAATATATATATTCGATTTACTTATTTACGTACAGAATAGTTATTTATTTAAATGGCTAAATAAATTGATTGTGGGAATCTATTTGGAACATAATTTTTTGGGCTGTATAAAAAAAATCTGACATTATTCCAATTTAAACCCAATTCACTAAACACTAAAACACAATATTATTTTCACTTATTACTAATCTATTGCTCAATAAAAGTCTATCTGAGTTTAATCGAATTTCTTTGATCATTAGCGCTTCTGTTTTATATCACGTTAGTAAACTTTTAAACCACTAAACATCACATGATCACCACTTCTCATGCTTGCACACAACTGTTATTAAAACAGACAAAACTCTCCATGCAGTACTGCTACTCAGTGCCAGCCAGAGTAATCAATGGATGCCAGAAGGCTTGTGCATAAAATATCCATCTAGTGCCTACTCATCCAATATCCACAGTCTAGTTTTTGGCTTGTGGCCTTCATCAATGAGGAGCCTTGAATTTGAGAACACTGCATCTAGATCTTAGGATCTAATGCAACCCTCCAGAAGCCACTGTTTGTCTCTATTTAACTATAAAACTATGAGAATAAAATTGAAAACACAATAATATTTTCAATCTAACCCCAATAGCTTATATAGTCATATGGGTCTGAATTCAGTTCAGCACCCATACATTTTGGTGTCTTTGGCTCTTTAAAAACCATAGCCACATTATTCTATTAGGAAATGTATGGATTCTGAACTGAGTTCAGACCCATATGACTATATAAGTTATTGAGCTTAGATTGAAAATATTATTGTGTTTTCAATTTTATTCTCATAGTTTTATAGTTAAATAGAGACAAAAGGTGGCTTCTAGAGGGTTGCATTAGATCCTAAGATCTAGTTGCAGTGCTCTCAGATCCAAGGCTCCTCACTGACCAAGGCCACAAGTCAGAAACTAGTCTGAGAATATTAGATGAGACTAGATGGGGATTTTATGCACAAGCCTTCTGACATCCATTGATTACTCTGGCTGGCACTGAGTGGCATTACTGTATAAAGAGTTTTGCCTGTTTTAATTTAGTAAACTTTCATATTTCAAACTTTTGTTTTATATATTGTTAAATTCTCTTATAACTTATTGATAACTTCTATTAATGTGTTAAAGTCAGCTTCCTTATTGTTTTTCTTTAAATTTTTTTTTCTATATATGCGTATAATAAGTAAAAAAAAAAGGAGAGATAAAAAAGAAGAGGGGAAAGAGAAGAAGAGAGAAGGAGAGAAAAAGAAAATATTAAAGTTTATGATGATAAACAATCACCAACAATAATCAATTATTGTTGTTCTATTGGTCTAGCATAGTGGGTGATGGATTTAAATAAAGGTTCTTGAATTGAAGCCCAGTCTGTAATTTCCAATGTTTAAATAATACAAGATGGTCTCCCAAGCAACTATTTAGCTGGTTATTTAAAGTAAATGAACAATAGTTTTTCTGCAGGTTATTTTACAATCATGTAAATCTAGTATCTGATTTCAGATTTCATCATATGATAAATTCCTGATAAAAACATCAATTTTTGAAACTTCATAATAGAGTTATTATCACAAATTCTAGAAATATTATAACAGACTACTATGTCAAGTCTATAGAGTTAAGAGTTTTGTGTTCTCAAAGCTAGTAATAATTACAAAGTATGGGCAACTTGGATTGAGTAATCTTTTTTTTTCAGCTAGGAAATCTAATAAAATTACTTCATTTAAATACTAAGAGTATTTCAAAATTGGGATTATTGATTAAATTACTCTTCATGATAATCATCATTCTTTCACTAATTTGAAACGTTTTAAAAAATACTTGATTTTGCATTGATTCTTAACAAAATAACTAACAAGCTTGGTATTGCCATCATTGTTTTTGATTATTTAGTGAACAACTTATATTAAAAATAGTTCAAATGAAGCAATAATCATCATTTATATATGCAATGTCTGTAAATCTTTTAATATGAATAATCTTTTTTATAGATTTTTTATACCGTGAGTATCTAAAGGAGATTTCAATTTTTGTTGAAGTCTTCAACGATATGCAAATTAGGACAAAGCAATTTTATAAAATTTAAAAAGTATAATTTTTAACATCATGCATTTATTTTACAATGCCAAGAAAGAAAAAAATTGTTTAAGCAGATGGAGCAAATAGAAACCCACTAATTGATTTTTGATTTGTTTCAATAATAAATAGTTTACTATTAGTACTTATTAATTTTGTGTTATTTCTCGAATAACTATTATAAACTAAGTCTTATTATTTTCATAATTGACATTTCTATAGTTGAAAGCCATCAAATTCTAAGATAAAATCAAAATCTAATTGGAGCAATACAATACTATCCATATTCTTTTCTTACATAGTGGTAATCGTTTTTTATCCCTTAAAATTAATGAAAATAATTCATTCCAGAATTGAATAAAATCATGTGCATTCTTACAGGCAATATTTGTCTACAAAATATTTACAAATTTTTGATGCTATAAAAAAGATGAAAAGATACCATATATACACACAATATTATGTAATTCAATCAAAATCATTTCTATATAATTTATTGGGTGTAGAAATGCCTCTAAAAAGTTATCAATGTTTCTGACAATGAAATTGCCAAATTTTATGTATAATATTGAAAAGACTTTTAAATTCAAAAGTGGTGGCATTAGAAAAAGCATAATTAAAGCAGACTTACAAGCTTTTCTTTCACAATGTTTATTTAATTTTAAGCTAATAAAATCATTAGATAACATTGGATTTGATTTTGACCTTACTGTCTTAAGGCAAAAATGTGTCTAAGAACATTTAACATACTTCTAGAATTTTTTCAAAAAAGTTAAGGATTTAATCCAGATTACAGTTGGACAACTATTCATCAATGTTATTTACATAGAAACTATTTTAAAAATTTTGCATAAAAGCAAAACTTCAGCAAACTTACTTATTAAGGTTAATAATAATTCAAACACTTTGTCCTACAAGATTTTTTTTTAAATAACAAGAAGTATCCAATAGTTGAGATACAACCTTTAGATCAAGATAGATTTAGGCTAGGACCAAGCTATTATGAGTAAGTTTTGTTTTTAATATTATTAAACATAAAAGCACTTCCAAAAATATTAAATCAAGTTTTGTTGATGAATTCTCATTTGTAATTCTATTTAAAATCCTTTTTTGGAAACTTTTAAAAGTTCATCTTGGAAAAAACATTCATTTACTTAATAAAGTGCTATCCAAAAGAGAACTTTAAGTGACTCTAAATGATGATTGTAACATATATAAAATTTTATAAAATGAACTTCCATAGGATTCTGTTCTACCATTCATTTTGTTTAATGTATTCATAAATAAACTTCTAAAGACAAAATGCAAAAAATTCTTCTACTTTGATATCATTGTCATATCCTCATAAAAATTATCCAGGAAATCTCTTAACAAGGAAATGAAAAGTTTGAATTTTTTTTGGCGTTATTATGCTTATTACTCTTTAGGGAATTCTTATTTTCATTTATTAAAAGTTAGATAAAATAATCTCCAATGCCAAGATTATTGAAAATCTGAACAACAATTCTTAGAATTTTAATGAAAATATTCTAACTTCCTTATGAACTAGTCCATTTACCAAAAAAAGAGCACCCATTATGATATATACAATTAAATATTACCATGAAAAGTAATATGAGACACATACATTGGACTTTCATATTATCACATATTTATTTACTACATATCAGAAAACAAATTGCTTTGAAGAAAATGTATAAAAATATTAAGTAAATATGATTTTCTGTAAGTTATAGATATAGTTTTATCTTTTCTTTCTAGATGATCAACCAAGCAAATCTTCAAACAACCTAGAATAATGGAATAAAATTCCAAATAAATTTATTTTTCTACATTCAATGTAAAAATCAGTTGAATTATATTTTTCTATATAGTATTGAGATCTTACCAACATATTCAGGGTTATTCATATTTGATATATTTGTATGATTCAGAAAGTAATTTTAACATCCTCTGAACTATGTTGTTAGAAATAAATAATAACACTAGCATATAATTAATGACCGTTAAATATGTGCATTTATAGAAGGGAATAATTGAAGGACTGAATAATACTATTAATAGAACTATCTTCTGGTTGATATATCTTATAGAATTCTACAGAAAGTTTATGAATAGATAAATGTCTACAAAAATTCCATAAAATCAATAATAAAATTGGTTGATTATAGTATATTATTGTCTAGTTACTCAACCTACCCTTAGAAAACATGTAAATTGATTATTAGAAACACTTTGTTTAGGTAGAAAAAAACCCCCATAAAAACATGTATATATATCATACATTTAATTAAAAGTCATAAAGAAGAGATTATATTATACAAGTGCAGATTGTTGTCCTCTCCAAGATTAAAATGATAGATGCATTAAAAATAGATCTTATTTCAATCATATTCACAAAAAAAAGTGATGTTCATTTTTTTAAAGTATTTATCATAAATATTAACCTTTAACACTAACATTGCTAATTTGGATCTCAGAATTGTTGTATTACTGAAATATGAAGTTTATTAGAGTTTGTTTTAAATACTAGTAAATCTATTCTTAATTCACTAAAACACAAAACATGATCGGTTTTCTTACAATGATCTTATTATTAGTAATTTGATTTTTTTATTTAAAAAAAAGACATTTTTTGCTTGATTCAATAATAAATTGAATGGGGAACTTTATAAATATAAAGATCTAAAGATAGAAGTTTAACAAGTGACAACATAGCCTTAAAATGACTGGTAAATTAAAACTACAAAAAAAAAAAGCATTTGCTGATTGTGATCATTCTGGATCTTTTTTTGATGCATAGAAAACAATGTATGATTTGAAAAATGGTGTCACAATCCTGACAATATTATGAACTGTTAGAAGGAATATTTTGATCATATTTTGAACAGTAATAATAATAATAATACACAAATTAAGATAATGTCTTTTAATGAGATATCCAATTTACTTATTCATTTAGATTTGGACAAAAATATCAAGCTTAATAAAATCGAAATAGCTGAATATCTCTTTCTATTCTTAAAAATTGAAAAAGTGTGGTCCTTCTGAAAAGCTAGAAAAGTTTTAAATTGTAGTGACAATATTTTAGTTTCAAAATATTGATTTTTTAAAGAGACCCATATAGTTGTGCACCTGAACTTAAGACTACTTCTATAGTTCCAATTTTTAAAATTAAAAGGAATAAACAAAATTTCAAAAAATTATCATGGAATATAATTAACCTTTTAATGTTTTTTTTTTGGGAATTTTTAATTTTTTTAAATTTTTTTTTTATGATTAATTTGCCTTATTAAGTTTTTTTGGTTTTTGTTTTTTTTGTTTTTTTTTTTTTAAAAAAAATATTTTATTATTTTTATTTTTTTTTAAAAAAAAATAAATATTTTTTTTTAAAAAAAAAAACCTTTTCTTTTTTAAAAAAAAAAAGAACCCCCCCCCTTTAAAAAAAAAAAAAAAAGGGTTAATATCCATTACAGCAAAGATAATTTTTAGAATTTACTGAATAGTTTCCTTCTAGTGACCAGAGACAATGTGGGTTTAGAAAATCACGAAGCACAATAGACATGATTTTTGTTGCTAGACAAATGCAAGAAAAGTGTCAGGAACAAAAGACTGATTTATGTATTGCTTTTACTGATTTGAGCAAGACATTTGATTTCATTAAATAAATATATGTATGGCAATGTTTGAAATTAATTGATAGTCTGCCAAAATTTATTTATATTCATACTGCTTTTACCTGATAGTTGTCTTTGGAACTGTTTTCAAGTAGCTTAATGAAGCAGAGATCAAGATGCAATATAGGTTTGATGATGGAATTTTTAATTTCAATCAATTAAAAGCAAGAATTTTTTAGAATATTGGATTTACAGTGTGCTTGATATTGTGCTAGTTTTTCTAGCTCATAAGCTGATTCACAGAATGTACTTAATGTTTTGAATGCAATATTTAGGGATTTTGGTTTAATAATTAATTTTCAAGAAATTCAAACACTTTATCAGCCATCAATGGAAAAAAAATCTTCAGCAATATTTATTTTGGATAGTTAGCAACTTGAGGATATAAACCATCTTAAATATTTTGTAAATAGAAAAAAATGGGTTTAATTGTTGAGACGCTGCCCATATTCCTATGTGCTGCTGCTTTTAATAAAGGAAAAGGTAGGATATTTTATTACAAGGAGATAATTATTACAATTAAGTGTAATTTATTATGTGAAATTGAAATTTGGGCATTTAAAAAGTTTTATGTAAGGATGCTCTATAAAATTTTAAAAATACAATGGTAAAATCATAAAACTAATAATATATTCTTCAATTTTCTGGATGTGATATTATGGAGTCCACTATTATAAAATTACACCTTTGGACTAACATGTATAATGAATGAACAATGCAAAAATTCCTAAAATAATATTTTATAAAAACTTGAAAATAGTTTTCATGGGAAAGATATCTCAAAAACATTACAAAAAAGTATCATATTGATTATTTTCATTGAGAAAATAGAGAAAAGAATAGAGCATATTGGAGAACTATATTTTAAAATGTGATGAAGTATTTCAAAAAGAAAATATTTTTGCTGAAGAAGTTAAAAGATATTAATACAAAATATCAAACAGAAAAATGGAATAGCATGTTCTATATGTGGACATATTTATGCATTCCAGATTAGTTTGTATAATCATTGCAAAACTCATTTCTAGAATTATTTTCTTTTTTTTTCTTGGAGTTGGAATGACATACTCACTTATTGGTGGCTGATGTATACATATTATTGAAATGATAATTGTAATTTTAATTTATAAAATAAACATTAGATAAATTAGAACAATGTTGAACAATTTTGAATATATAATAGATTAGCCACCTAAAATTTTTATTTCAATTGAAGTGCATCATGGGAGTTGTTTTCATTCTCCCAGTGTCTTGAATTGTATTATTTTTTGTTGTGTTTATGGGATTATAAATGAAATTTCAATATTTTAAAAAATAATTTTATTGCGTGAATATACTTTTTATCAAAATTTATTTTACTGATAGAAATTTATTAGAGAAAAAAGCTTCAAAGCTGAAAATGAAAACTTTCATTTGATTACTTATTTTTGTTTATTGCAATACAGAATAGATATGTTATTTTTAAGATTACTTTTTATTTTCAAAATTATGTTCTTAATTCTTTAGCTGTTTATATTTTTTGAAAAGATTATATTTCAAACTTTTTAATTGATCAGATTTGTTTTTATTTTTTATTATATTTTTGAAAATTTAAATTATTTGTTAGAAATATATAATTGCAAAAAAAAAAAAAATTTAAAATAATATTTCAAATTTATAAAATATAAAATAAAAATGATTAAACTGAAATACATATTAAGAATATGAAGAACAATAACTTTTTTATTATTTGACAATTAATGAAATGCCAGTGTTATATTATTATTACCACAATTAGATTTGTTCTAACATAGTTTCTAAAATCCAAATGAATTATTTATTATTCAGCTTACTTTATATAAAGAAATTCTATTTAGAATTTAAAATTTTATTTGTAAGTTTTAAAAAAATGACAAAAAACAAATGCTAGTCAATATAAATATTTTTTAATGAATTGAAAGTTGTGAACACACATTATTGATTTTTTATGATTTATTTTTAAATAAAATCTGAATTTAATTACATTATTCACCTAAAAAATAAATATTACCCAAATATTTTGGAAAAATAATCATAAATAAGAAAGCAAAATATAGAAAGAATATATTTTCATTTTTGAAATATAATAATCCAAAAACTATAGCAAGCACACTTGTGTAGAGAGAAGAAGAAACTACCAATAAACATTATTGTGAGCTGATTATTGTCTTGTTTGTAGTAAGTATATTTGTAAAATACTAATATCTTGAGATTTTTAAAATTAATAACCAATATTATTTTAATTTCAGTTTTAGCAATCACATGAACACAAAATAAGTAAAAAAGTACTAAATATAACTACAAGAGAGTGAGTTAAAGCTGAAACCCAACAATCTCCATTATACACTCTGGAAATATACCATTGTGATCACTAAACTAACTGAAATTTTTTAAAAATATATATCTACAATGCAAAATAAGTTTCTATTCATTAAAAAAAAACAAAAAAACACCCAGTAACCTAGAGCATCAGTAAAATATAGCTCCTTAAAGATATAATAATATATATATATTATTTTTGTTGCATTAAAATTTGCATAACCATTTTTCTACAAATAATATAATTTTATGACACAAAAACACATGAAATTTCTTATTTTCAGAAGCTAGACATTCATAAATCCCTACTTTTTAAAATGTAGTTGATAAACACATACATACACATATAATATAAATAAAATGTCCGTTAATTAAAACAAAATTGTAATCATAATAAAAATTTTAAAATATAATGGTAATAAACTATTATAAATAGTTTTTCAATCTGCAGAAGTAATTTTGATTAATTTCTTAAACCTGCCTCAAATGCCATTTAATTTAATTTTTTTGAATTTAATGGTTGTTGCAGCAAATCTAAGAAATTAACAAAAGTATTTCTGCAGATTGAAATAATGTTTATAATAGTTTATTACTTTTATATTTTATCATTTTTATTATAAATATATATATAAACTGCCTAAAATCTTTTAAGTATGTCATACCATTCAGAATTGAATAATAATTGATATTAATAGCATGGAAAAAAATATTACTGGTTATTTTCAAATTCATTTTTATATGATACTGTTCAAACTTTAATAATTTAGTTTAATGGATAAAAAATAAACAAATATCTTTATTTGTAAACAATATAATCTTTCAAAGAAAATAAATCATAATACATCACAGGAATAAAGATTTATATTTTTTTCCAAGTTATATATATATAATGCATAATTTATAAGTAAAAGTTTGTAGATAAGTTGAACGCTATCTATAATTAAAATATGTTAATAAAAAGTAAAATCAAGGAATAAACTTTTTGTATTCTGATGGTTATATATGATAACTTTAGCACACATTTTTAATTACTCCATGCAATGTGAATTGTTTATGTTTATGATCTTTCAACCAAAAATTAATTTAGCTATTATTTAACATCAAATTTGAGAGTACCAGTAATAAATATAGAGATAAAAATGTCTTAGTATTTTAAAGTTAACATTATAAGCTGTATTATAAAAAAAAATATTTAAAAAAATGTTAAACATCAAAATCTGACATTACATTTTTTTTTTTGAGAGAGAGGGAGTTAAATATATATATAAAATTAATTACAAGTTACCACAGTGTAATTTTAATTTTAATACGCATAGAATATTTTTTATTTTTTAAGGCAGTAATGGAAAATTGCAGCACTTTGGATGCAATGTTTTATTTCCTAGACATCTAATTATGATTACATAAAGATAGCTTATATCAAACAAATAATTACAAATGATTTATTTTTACCTATTTTCAACATCTATACTTATTAATAACAGTTCATTTTAGTCATTCTACTCTAGAGGCATCTATTGTAAATAATTAATAGACATTAGATGGTAGTGTACCATCCATATTCCTATGCTAGATTTTGGAAAAGTTATAAAAATTATTTCTGTAAAAATAAGCATAGTATTGAAACAATCAGTTTTATCCACCTGCCTGTTTCACATATTTTACCACCATACCTATCCATATGCCACATTAAAACCCTCTCAGAGTGCCTATTTAAATAACATTAAATTACTATATATGCAAAATCGCATATATATATATATATATATATATTTATATATATATATATATATATATATATATATATATATATGCAAATGGTAAATCTGTAATTTAATAATATATGTATATATTACAGATATGTATTCATTTTGAAATATTTTTAGTTTAAGAAATATTTTTAGTTTAAATTATTTAGTCAATTTTATTGTCATATTATTGAAATCCCACATGTATATAAGCCATTTCCATTGTTATTCTGCCTGTATGGTAATAAAATTTGTTTTCCACTAATTATCAAAGCAACTTTTAATTTTTGTAAACAACTTTTAAATTAGGTCATGCAATAGTCCTAAAATAGTGTGAACTTGATTTTATAAATCTAAAATGTTAATAACAATTCCACAGAATTTTATAGCATTGTCACATAAACAGCAGGGGAAAAAAGTAGTAAAACAAAATCTAAATTAGTTGTTGTCATTAAATATGTTTTTCTAAAATAAAGTAATGGGTTTTTCAGCTATGGACAAGCTTGTAAAAATAAACAGGTGGCCAGAGTTAGAAAAATATAAATACTTAAAGTTTTGTTGCCAAGGATCAATCATATATATAATAAGTGAATTGTAAACAGAACCCATATTAGTTTCATCTTCAAAATGACAGGGTAAAATAAGCCATAACTGACCTCTCTTCTTGCTGGGGATGGAAACAACTTTGGTCTGATAAAACAATGCCATACACCAGCCAAGGAGCCCATGGAAAAACCTCCATTAATTTTAAATCATCACGAAAAGTGTCAAATTATTATCATCCAAGTGCCCAGAAACTGCAATGAAGACAACAGACTGGTAAATTGATAAATTTTCTCTCAGAGCTCTGTTCATAAACTGTGTGACTTCCAATTCTTTATTTTAAAAAGCTAGCTATTTATTAAACCTACCTTTCCAAACACCTTTTCTAAAATCTGCAAAGTGAATAGGGTCATGTGACCTATGACTCTTATTTTGACTGTTAAATGCTAAAGTTTAAATCTTGTCTGATTGTAAAACTAGTGATATTGAATTCTCTGTTAAAATGTAAACTCTAATAATCTGTTTTAAACTAAATGTATAATTCTCTGTGGACTTTTATGCCTATTTGTAATCTATTCAATTTATTCTGTAATTTTATCATTTTAATATTATATGTATTTAATATGCCAAATAACTCAAAACCATGAGTATTTATAAGTATAATTTTAGCTTATCGATCTGTGAAGATAATTTCAAATCTTCACTATAATAAATATTAAATAATTGAATTATTATTTTTCTCACTTGCTGTTTCAAGATCACATTATTATTTTACTGATTAATTTTGGGTATTAATATTACAATAATCAGTCGTTCTCTAATTAAAATTGTAGTTTGCTTAACTCTAATTACAAATTATAACTATTTATATATGTAACTCGTACATCATAGGAATTAGCCACAGAGATATTCTCAAAGCATATTTTAATGTTTTATTTATAATTACCCTGCTAATATGCTTTGTCCTCCTTATATTTATATATGTTGAGATGCAGGTGATAATCTTTAACTAGGTTACTAATTAATTTAGTCCCTAAATAGTATATTTGAAATACTAAATTTGAGAACTGGGTTGTATAGATATGCAAATAGATGCTATCTATTTTTAAGGCATGCTAATATAATTTTACATATTTGCATTATATATATATAAGCTGCAGATGTGTCCTTACTAAGTACACAATGTACAATTATCTGCTTGCTGCATGATTCTTGATGAGTTGCTGGCAGAGGTCACACTTATCCACTTAGTTTGAGTAAAGCACACTCTTTTAGAACTAGGGCACAAGGACCTAGATTATTTATAATTAATGCTTATCTGACTCCCTGAACTACTAATGTTCCTATTCATAGCAAGTTGAGTGGTTGTAGGGCAACCGAGCCTTTGAGGCTGAAGCCCATGAATAATGACCCATTCTTACCTTCTAGCTTTATTAATATTTTAATATGTGTCATAGATTATATTGAAGGAGTCAATCTTAGCTTAAGATTGAGCTTCATGTTTCCATCTACTAACCTATGTTTAAATCCCTATTTCCCATTCCGCTACTTTTGTCGTGTATATATATTTCATTTATATATTTGAGATGCGCACCTAAATTATAAAATTTAATGTTTCAATAACATGTTTGAAAATTATTATTAATTCCTTTTATTAATTATTAGTTCTTTTTTATTAAAGTATTATTAGCTTTTTCTTTTTAAATTGCTTGTTTTTCTATTAAACTATATATTTTTATAAAATCCAATATGGAAGATGTGACTGTTGTTAATTGTCCAAAAATAATTAAAGGGAGGTATTTTTTAATTAAAGTTTTACTTAAAATAAATGGGATTAAGTAGATTAAAAGATTTTCTGAAAACTGTTTCCTCTTTTTTATGGGAAATAGTTTGATTTTTTTTTGGTTTTTTTTTAAAAGAAAAAAGGTAAAAATGGTGGATTAAGAGGAGAGTGAAAGGGGAAAGGGAAAGGGGGAGGGGGGATCCTGCTGCCCTGAAATGAAGAAAGGTCTAACCTAAAAACTTTAGAATGCTAATAGAAGTTTGTTGTCACCAAAGTACTTGCATCTCAATTTGCCAGGCATAAGCTATACTTTGAAATTGGACCTCTTAAAATTGCCAAGGTAACTTTTATGCTACTATTTGAAAATGAATCTAGCCTCACTAATCTCAAATCCTGCTATCAAGATTCTAATGTATTGTTCAATTTTGTATCTTTTAAATTAATATGTTTTTTTTAATATAAATAACATGTAATCTTCTCTTAAATAATTTATATAAATTTATTTCTCTCTCATGTGCTCTTAACTTTCTTTAACTTTAGTGCGGTCAGTTATTTGTAGTTATTTATTACTTGATTATATATATGTTTTTTTTTTTATTAATTTGCTAATCTCAAACAAACTGGCGATTTTTAATTTATAAAAATCTTTTCTGTCACTTTTTAACTAAACCTTCATGAAGCAAGTTATTAACGTCTTCTTAATATATATATATATTAATGCATTATTAATTAATATACTCGCCAGTTTGTTTTTCAAGTCAACATTCTATTTATGTTTTATTATAAAATAAATATATTTGTTTAACTCTGGATTTTCTAGCCGGTGTAAATCCAGAATTTAAGCTAATTAATGCTTTGAAATCTTTTAAAATGTTTTTCTTTATTCAATTCTAAAAAAGTGACCCATTAATTATTTTCTATAACTGCCAGTCTTCTTATATTTTCCATACTCCTAAAATTTCAAAGCTTGTATTTAAATATTCCAGTTATTGTAAACTCAACGAAGGTGGGATTTATTTATTTTAACTAGCAGAAAAGGGATGGGGAAAATCTTAATGTTTTTTTACTAAATCAAATCTTAACATATATTTTATTAATTTGAAATCTAAATCTTAATGATTCTTTTGCTAAATAAAATTTTCAAGTATATTTTAGTAAAGGAAATCTAAATTTCTCCATATATATTATAGCTGCATAGCGTATTATTTATACAAATTTAGTATTCAAACAAGGGTCATCTATTTTACAGCAGTAAATTAATTTCATGCCATTAGTGACATATTTCATGCCTTAGTGACATTTATCATTACTGCATTTCTGTCATTTAGCCTCTCTTCATAATATAAAATATATAAATATATATATATATATATATATATATATATATATATATATATATATGTATATATATTGTGCCCTTTTCTATAGGTCAATGATGGTTATAAATGGTTAATTACTAAAAAAATTTAAAATTAATATTATATAGTATTTAAAATTATAGATTATATTAAGCAGTAAAAGATTAATATGATATATTTAATAATAAATATTGTGATGGTGAGAATTGTATCTAGTTCTATATTTTTCTAAATTGTTTTTCAAAATTTTATATAATTATTTTATATGATATAAGTAGCAAATTTATTAAGACAGATAAAATTAGACTAAACACCGGAAATGACTACGTGACTGTCTGAAATATTCTATGTATAAGCACCGGTTTAAATTAATACTAATAATTAAAATATTTAAATAGTATATTATAGAAGTGGATGGAATTGTCACACATCATAATAAAAATAAGTAGTATACACCTTTATTAATTATTGTTTCAAAATTGTTTTAAAAAAGGTAGTTAAATTGTAATAGATAATAATTAATTTAAAAATAATAATGAGTTAACATTTAAGTCTATTACATCACGATTTTAAAACTTTAGAAATTGTTTATAAATCCAAGTAGGGATTGACCAATAAAAAATAGATCTTGGCAGACAACCAAAATCACGCCAACTAATTGTATGAACGGGGGAGAACAAAAATGTGTTGACTCCAGAGCAGAGGTAAAATTGTACGCTCTCTAAAAAATTTTTTTTTCTTCTTCAATTTATTAGTCAATTTTATGATAATTTTAATAATATCTTTGAAAGAAACCAACTGACAATTTAAAAATCATCCGAAAAGAATCTTAGAATAAAATTAAAAAAAAAAAGTTTTTCATAGTAATGTTTCACTAACTTTACAGTAACCTGCCAGTGGATTCTATCGAAATATAATCAGAGTTTTCAATAGAAAATGGATAGATTCTTAAAACCAAGTTGTAAATTTTATAATATTCCAAATATGTTAATGCTATTTGTTGATATAGTTTATATAGCGTATCACTATGAAAACTGCTTTCATGCATATAAAATCAATGAAAGGACATTGTGCACAAAGTTAAGGAAGATAATGGAAAATAAAAATAAGTATTATTCATATAAGAATAAATGGACAAAAGGAATTTTAATATTGAAATAGTTTGAATTGCTTTCTTTAAGATGACTTGAGAAAATACTCTAAAAAATAGTTAAAGATCGGAAGTAGTGTATATAAAATAATAATGAATGAAAGTGAAGTTTACCAAGGAAAACACTTGCCTAAAGAAAAAAAAATATTTACAGAAGAGAAATATAAAATATTGGATCCATGGAAAACGCAATTGGTACCGTAATTATTAAATAATTGTAGTTTAACTAGAAATAAAGATGCATCAACGCGCCGAGGTAATATTCGCCAGAACATTAAAAAGCTTCGTGGGATAACTAAATAAAATGTTTTCTAATAATTTTGGATTAAACACTAAAACTAAAGATCATCTAAATAGTTTATTAAATGAACTAATTTATTTAAAACTTTAATAAGCAGAAAGGAGAACATTCGGACAAAAGAAGAAATAATAAATATTATGGGACTAACCAAGATTTACCGTCAGAAAAATATGTGATTATGGTTTGAATTATTTTCTTTACTAATCTAAGTTAAACATTAAGTTTTAGATAGTGATAGGGAAAACAAAAATACATTAATTCGTAATATAACATTATATGAAATAATATGTTTTGATTTTGAATTTTAAAATAAAATTGTATGTATGTGGAAATTTGTATATTTGCGATGCTCGAAGAGAAAGAAACCTACTACGAACTCTGATAGGAAGATAAAGATTGTTTTTGGTAACATTTATAATTATTAATGATATATAATGTATGTTTTAATTATTTAGATCAGCTGAGAATCGAATGAATGTAGCGCAAAAGTTTTATTGTTATTATTGCTGTAAAATGCATTTTTGAAAACAACACTCTAAAACACTTTGAGATATGATTAGATTTTTAAAAATATGCATACGATAATCATTTTATGTGTTATTCATACACGTCAATATAACCGAC
This sequence comes from Epiperipatus broadwayi, assembly GCA_028023455.1. Lineage (NCBI taxonomy): Eukaryota > Metazoa > Onychophora > Udeonychophora > Euonychophora > Peripatidae > Epiperipatus > Epiperipatus broadwayi. The sequence goes on along the minus strand of JAQFVV010012404.1, from coordinate 1,032,519 downwards.
GGTTTGTGATATTTTCTGTTAATTTTCCGATTGGGATATTTAAATGTTATTTTAACAAAACGTAGATGTTGAACCTACAGTGTAATAAAGCAAGACAAATTGTTCTTATGGAATAGGGAAATGTTTTATATTAGCGAATTTTGTTTATTGTTTTAAAAAGTAGTTAGTATTTTATCGATGTTGGATATAGTAAAAATCTCGAGAGGTAGTTTGGGTAGTGACTTGGTAGTACGTGGTGATTCGGAAACCAAGAGGATGTATTAAAAACTAGGATGCTACAGGGAGTGAAATAATAAGTAGTTTTAGATGTTAATCAGCGTAGTTAACAAAGCCCTATGACTGGTACACATGTTGTCTTGGACAGTGGTATTTTATATATTTCTTGTGAGTCATACTAGATGTTTGGTAAAGCTGAGTAAATAGCTGCCACATCATGCTTATCGCCAAGGTTATTAGACAATGAATGTCGGACCTATTCACACTGTTCCATACATTTTTTGAAGTATATTGCGGATAAGTTATCTATCTATCTTCCCGATATCCTATACATCTTTCGCTATCTTTATCTGTATTTCTTGCAACTACATCGTTATATGATAAGTCTATTAAAAGGGAAACAATAGATATTTTAGAATGTATGTCAGGCTATTATTTGGAATAAGAATAGTTAAGTATTAATGAAGAGTAGATTATGATTATTGAAAGAAATATGCAAATATCCTAAGAAGGGAAGGAGTTAGAGAATTATGTTAATTCCTTTTAAGAAATGAACTATAATTTTATAAAAGTATATCCAAATAGAAATATACAAAAATATTAAATATAATTTCACGTTTTCTTATTGTTAATTATATTTTAAAAATATAAGTATTGCATATTTAAAAAAATACAATAACATTCGATAATTATAGTATATGTGAAACTGTAACAGGTGATAATTAAACCCATGTTATAGTATTATACATGAGTATGGCTTATGGAATAAACGTATTATAGTTTACAAGCATTGGAGAACAAACGTTAAAAGTAATAATAATATTTGAATAATATGCGGAGTGACTTATATAAAGTTACAAGAAAATGTAATTTTCTTTTAAAAACCATATTGATTGTAAAATTATGATGTTATAAATGATGTTTATCCACATAGATAATTTATAATACAGTAACTTTAATATTAAAAGGTAAAGAATGGTGTTACCCATAAAATAGTTAAAATAAGTGATATGATAAACCTAATGAGAAATAAATAAATAACTTTTAAAAGGCATAATAAGTTTAATTAACGATAAAAGAAATATAAATGTGTATAATTCAGCTATTGTAGTGTAAAGAAAAATGAGGATATTCCTTGTAAATAGATGTAGATGGATTTGTTTGTTTTATTTATTTTTATTGATGTTAATAAAATTTTAAAATTTGTTTATTAAAACTTGTGTCTGAGTTTTGTTTTCTCTACATCATTGCATGAATTCACAGGGTATGTTCACAACCATTAAACTAAGTATATGATTGTTTGCACAAAGGATAAATAGAGAAGTATGTTTAATCTTAAATATTTATTGATGTTCTTGTAATTAAATAATTATAAAATTGCATTGCGTTACTGGTCATCAATCCATTATCAATATTTTGCTAAATTATATGCTATTAGTTGCCACTTGCTTTATTTATCAGATTATCTAAATACTGCCACTTATTAACTTATTTTATTACTTAAAGATAAAAAAGGGGATATTAGATTATTAACTAATCTATTACAGCTATAAATTTGCGATGAAAGAAAAGCTGTACTAGTTGGATTAGGCAATAAAGATTGTGATTATTATTGTTTTATTATTAATCTAATTTCAGAGTAGTAGATTATGACATAAAATCCCTTATCATATTTTGCTACCATATGTTATTAACATACGAATAAATTTAAGAACCTGAGATTATTTCATTTAAGCTAGATGATTACTATTATTGTTATTAGAGATAAAAGATTAATACTTTAATTGTTAAATGAGTCTTAGTGATTAGAAGTTGTGGAAGTCATAAGAATACTATGTAGTTATTATGTGTAATAGTAGTATAAGGGGGGATAGTGTTCTTATGCCATTGAGGTGGTATCCTGTGGGATATTGTCTCAATGTAATCTACCTTGTCACCTGTATTTCCACTTCTAGTCTCATGAACTCCTGAATATTTATTTGAGTTAGTTTAAAACAGAACCTAAGTTAATTTTAAGAAACTTGAGCTAGTAAAGCATTTAATTGAATATTTCATTAATTATTAGAGCTAGAACCCGGTTAGGTGATTTTCACTATATTATATTTATTTTGGGGGAAGTGGAGATGCAGGAACGGGGCGGTTATATTATGGCCCTCAACGATTGGCCTGAGGTGTAGTGGAGCTACACAGATGATGACAATGGCAGAATATATATATTATATGCTTCTAGTCTTCTAATCTGGGGGTTGCGACAAGTTCGAACCCATAGATTTCTTTTCGTACCTCATTCCGTAGATAGTTGAGCTATCTGGAATCACATTCATTTTGTATAAAATGCCTCTGTTGGTGATCCCATAAGTTTGGCACATGCTATGCATATTCACTTCAATAAATAAAAGGCCTCTCACGTCGGTTATACCAGCAAAATTCTGGGCCATGCCATGCCTATCCACTTTTCTCTAAGCACTACCCAAGAAGGGATGTGAGATTTCGTTTTTCATTCAAAAGCATGATCTTTTCCTCTTAGTTATTTTTAGGCTATTATGTCAGCACCACAAACTTCTTTGTATTTATTATTCCTTTTGCTTCATGACCCAGTTTTAATGCTCTAATTAAAATTAAGCTTTGCTTAAAAGATATATATATATACACACATGCAAACTACTTCTAGTTTTCTTGATTAAATTTATTTCAATCTTATACAGTCCCACCATCGTAATTTATATATCTATTTAAGAGTGTGTGCCTTGGGAAAATAAAGCGTTCGTCTTACTATCGTTAAAATAATTGTTCATTAAATATTTTGTCATAGTTTCAAATATAATCTTTTAACTGTCTTTTGTTTATTTTCATGACCTCAATGGCATGAAAATAATTTATATCATATGTATCATGAATTTCAGAACGCTCCTCTAAATCATATGGTAGTCACCATGTTTCTGAACCATAAATCAAAGCGTTAATGGCAGTATTATGTAACTTCTTTCTTATAATCGATTGGCATTTTAATATTGGACCCACCAAAGATGTGTGTTTATTTATAATATATTATTTAGCTAATAAAGAGCATATGAGAAATAATAGCGTGAATGACACTATGTAATCATACTGTTTGCTCATTCACGCACATACTAATGTACTTAATTTATAAATGTATATAAATAATTTTTCATTATAATAAACTATATTTTATTGTCTAACTTATTTGAATAGTTCGAATTCCTTTTTCCTCCATTTCCACATATTACAGTCATGCTTATGTATATTTTAATATAATCATAGTTAATAGATGTCTCATTGTTTTGCTCAGCTTTGCTAGTCGGCTGGATTAAGATTAATTCTCCTGTGCCATCACTATTATGTTGTTCATTAGGTGTTATATCTGGGGTTTAGAGAGTGGGTTCGAATTCAGGCTGGTCCCTGACCTAAATCTTGGGTTTGACTGGGTTTGAAGTACATTTTGTGAGTTCCAGCTCATGTTAGATGGATAAACATGTTTTGACCAGCACAATAAAGGTAAACCTATAATAAACCAGTTTTCTTTCCTTTTATATTAAACACTTATCTAGTGTCAGTGTATATCCTAATCTAGGTTAACACACTAACCTGCGTATCTCTGAGCTTGATTATGTGCTCAACTTAGCTTGATATAGATAGACACCACAGGAGCACTATTAAGTTAGTTATATAACTTTGGCTATTAAGTTCCATATGATTTAGCAGACTACACAAAAGCTAAAAATTTGGCATATTAATATAGGCATAAACTTAAATACCGCAATACATTTTATTGAACTCTTATAATGAGACAATATGTAACATTAATCTCATTAGTTATGCGACACCTGTGAGCACAATCTCTCACGTTCTCATTACATAATTGTGTATATTTTGATTTACTATTTGTTATTGTTTTATTAAACTAATAATATTTAAAATTATAACTCATTTTCATATTTTTATTGCCCCTGAGTTCAATTTTATCCAACTTTAGATTTATTTGCACATACATCATTATATCTATATGTAGATCATTCTATTATATTTCATAATCAATTATTGATATATTAATTAATTACTTAGTCATATATGTGTATATCTGTCCAAATCAGTGTTAAATTAGTTAATTTATGAGTCTCTTGTTTTACCCTGGATGACTGCCAGACCATGGTTAAATTGAATGTCTGTGTAAGCTGAGAAGTGTCATGTATAGGGTATTATATCATTGAGCAGAGGTGAAAGGATTGAATGTTGGATGGATTCTGGACCCCAGCATCCAGATTCGATCAGCTTTAGTGTATTTTGCCTGTGTTCTAGATTTTGTTATGTGGAGAGACAATTGTTACCATTACAGTATATTAAAATATATAAAATGCGCTAACATGCACAAGCACACAAAGCTAAAAACAAATAAAGCAAATATATATTATTTTAATATCTATTCATTAAATGGCTAAGCGCTTTCAAGATTCAAGCCCTCATAATCATCGCCGTATTACAAAATATAATAAATTGACTTGGAGTGATGCAAATTTATGCAAATGAAATAATTATGCATTCCATTTCTTGGATATTTGGTAGCAAGAGTCTTTTCTATTGATGGTATCGCCATCTCTAGATATAAAGAAAGCTTCTTTTATCTTTCTTTTTAGATCATGCCGCTCTCTGCATACCACCACTGGATTTCCCGGTTGACAATCATGCCCAGCTGAAGCACGGTGCTGCGCAAAAACTGAACTATGAGCAGCATCCAACAAAGTTTTATTATAAGAATAAGTGTGTTGCGATAGCCTAGTGGAGAGAGAGACCTTAGTCTCACCATAATATGATGACCTACAAAATTTTTCAGGGCAGGCAATATTATTGACCACTTGAGGTGTCAGCGAGGGTGGGAGGCAGTCTTTGGTATTATTAATTAATTTGTTAGAGTTAGGAGGTGTGTGAAAACATAACTGGTATTTATTATTAAAAATATTATAAAAACATTTATGCATACTAGGCAGGTAAGGGAGTAGGAGTCTTTGCTTGTCAATGTTAGGGACTTTATCATTTATTTTAGCAAAAAACTGTTTTATCCTCCTGTCAATTACATTCACATCAAAAACAACTTTTATTAGGTCATCCCTATTTTATCTGCCTCAAATTTACATAGGTGTATATTTCTAAACAAAAACGAGATTAAGCCAGAGAGTTTGTGGTTAGTTGGTGAATTGGAAAGAGGGTGGGAGGGTCCTCTAACATCAAGGGGTTTGATTAGCATTTTATAATTAATATGTGTGTGTTCTCACTGCATATGTAGGTCCAGGTATTTAACTTGTTTATGGGCATTTTAATTCTCCAAGTTAAACATAAGCCCTGTAGTGTTTTGAAGTTCATTTTTTATTTGTAGAATAATCGGAGAAGGAGCGGCTATGAAGATATCATCAACATATCTAGTGTATATGGATAGCAAGTTAGATTCTTGGTATCTTGGAATTATTTGCTTTTCAAAATAATTTAAAACTACACTTGAGATGATGCCACTCATAGGGAGTCCCATTGGCCAACCGTCTTTCATATGAAACCACTGGTTGTGAAAGAATGCCATAATATTTTTATCAAGCCAAGATAAAAAGTCTATAATAAAGTCAATTAATGGCTGAGCTAAATTGTGGTTTATAAGCTCTTCTCTTACAATCTGAATAGATTTAACCCTACAAATGGAGCCGTATAATTCCGAAACACCAATAGTAGCTAATGAAGTGTCTGGGTTCAAAACTAGGTCTTTTATTTTTGCAACAAATTGAAATGACGAATTTATAGTATATGAACCGAATCCCAAAGCTTGAATGAGCTGTCTGTTAACCCATTTCACCGTATTGGAATAGTGTACTTCTCCAAAATCTAAAATAAGTCGCAATGGAATATCAGCCTTGTGCATTTTGGCATTGGCAAACATCCTTGGAGGAATGGATGCAGATGGGTAAAGCCTATAATATTCTGCCTTAGAGAAAGCTTTATTACAGTGTGGTTTGAGAATGGAAGAAATAAATTTATCCTTATTTAATTTGTTATTGAAATCGGGAAGTCTTTGAAATTGTAGTTTATTAATTTGCTGATCCAGTTTAGATGTGTAGTCCTGTGTTTTCATAAGCACGAATCTATTGCCTTATCTTCCAGCATGCATGTGATATTTTTGTCTTTAAAAAATTGTTTGGTTTTTGTTATGTTAGCTTGCCAGATATGTGTGCGTATATATAAAGATTTATGCTGTAGAGCATTAATTACTTGAGTAATGTATTTATCTTTATCTGGATCATTGAACAAACCTGCTTCAACATCAGCCATAAGCTTTATATTGGGATGTTTCCATCCATCCCCAACATATCGTGAGCCTCTACATAAAATGTCACATATCTCTTGTGGGATTGGTATATCCGTAAGGTTCACAAAGGCCGAGGCTTCAGGGTCTTGGAGGCGGACATTCTGTTGATAAGCCAAAAATGCAAGTTTTTTATTAAATTTGTGCTTAAGAGAAGCACTGAGATTATTACACTTGTGCTGTATAAATGCATTCATTGGGAAGTGGGCTAGAATTCTCCTTCGTCTCTTGATTTGTTTGCATAACGCTTTACGACATCCTTTAATGACTAAATCGAGAAGAAATATTTTCATTTTCTTGACAATATTAAAATAATATATATTTGCTTTATTTGTTTTTAGCTTTGTGTGCTTGTGCGTGTTAGCGCATTTTATATATTTTGATTCATAATTAGCCACAACGTATAAACTATTTGCTTATTACAGTATATATAATTTCACATTTCAGCAACAATCTTTCCTATATATATATATTACTCATGCCAATTTTCCTGCAAGAGGATCAAATTTGGGAATGTAATATCCTCTGATCAATTGAAGTTCTGACACTTCTGACATTCTAACTTCTTATAAATTCTCAACAATAAATCCATTTAATTATTTATTTTTATTTAAATCAATAGTCTGAGATTCTGACATCTTAAAGTTTTTAAACCTAAGCTGACTTTCTTTTATATTGTATAAGTCTGTTTCTACACTAGCAATTACATATTTTAGTGATATTAGTTTTATATTAACCTTAAGTATTTTTGATTTTCTATGCTTCTCTTCAAAATCTGTTTTAAGAATAGTATTTCATTCTATTTTCAGTGATTTAAAATTGCTTACTATAGGCTTGAGTAATTAATGACTACTAAAAGATTGTGTATCCTTTTCAAATTTTAGACTAGCTTGTTTTTATTAATAATTATTATATTTGAATTTTCATATTCAGAAATCATTTTTTATTTTTTTAAACTATTCAAACTAATAATTTGAGATTATAGCATCCTAAAGTTTTGAACCCTACTTAACTTTCTTTTACAATTATGTAGGTAAGACTCTAAATATGTAACTGAATATTTTAATGGATATGATATATTAAAAATTATGCTAATCAAGAAGTTACTATAAGAAAAAGGTGTCTTTAATATCTCTGCTCAGAGGAGTTATGAAGAAAAAGAGAACATCAGGATAGTAAACTATTGGTTAAAGAATCTTTTTAATTTTACCTTCGGGCTAAAATAATAATTTTAATTCATATTTAATAATGTGGGTAAAACAAAAGAAATATACAATACACACACACACACACAAACATATTTTAAAATTAAGGACTTAAAATGTACGCAAACTTATAATAATACCAAATAGAGTAATTTGTATTATTATGACCCAGGAACCTGTAGCTCTTAAGTTCGCCGAACCTGCACAGTGCACTTATAAAAATTGAGCTATAATAAGAATTTTAATATTTAACAACGCAGGTTTGTTTGAATATCTTATTATTAACATAAGTACTCTATGACTGAATATCTAATTGATAGTATTTCTTATTTATAAATAAGTATCTATTCTTGATTTTTTTTTATACACTAAGATATATATATAACATTTTATTGACAATTTTTTTTAAAAGTTAAATTATAACCTCAAATTTTCTACTAGTTAGTCTAATTATCCTAGAATTCTTTTTAAAATAAGTTAAATCCTGAATAACGTGGAGATGATTGATTAATTTAGAGATTAAAAGATTACTAAGATTGGATATTACACAGACTGTCAATCTTGATGAGACAAATACATTCATTGATGCTATTAGAGGAAGCATTATTGCTAATTAAAACCACAGAAATGCAGAACTAATAAAACACAAAGTTTCACAATTTTGAAGATTGATTGGGAGTCGCTTACGTAGTAGCTGGGAGAACCGTAAGAAGCTTGGCAAGAATTAAAAATAAATTTGTAGACAGTCGATATTATTTTCCTTCTTGCTTACTTAACTTCAAAAGTAGTAAAAAGAAAAATACTTAATCAAAGCCAGATGCCGTAAAGTGTGAAAGAAAATGTCTTTATTTTTTCCATTTTCCATCTCCTCTTATCTTTTAGTTTTAAATTTCAGAGTAGTTGTTAGTCATGTATCATTTCTGATGGTTCCAAAAAGATTTCCACTAATTAATATTTAAAGAATATATATAAATAAAAATTAAAAAAAAAAACAACCTTACAGTTGTTTAGTGTAGTTGCAGTTAATTGCCTTTTTAAATATTTAAACTCCAGAAAATGAGTTAATATCTTTAAGAAAATATAGTTTACCACTTTTTTTTTTTAAAGTCATAATTTTTGATTAGTTTAGGAGTTTTTTTAACTATTATTTGATAATTTGTTATTTATTGTGTGTGTTATATATAATACTCAACTAAAATTAATTATAATTGATTTACAAGGTGATTCATCATAGATATCATCATCATCATCATCGACCACCCGTAAATACTAAATATGATCATCCTAATTCCAGAGATAAAAGAGTAAAATGATGATATAAACTTAATTCATTAAACTTTTTACAATTTTTAAAGAAATAATGTGATTTTTAATAAAGTATTTTTAAATGCATCTATTGTTGTTTATCAAGATTCCGTAATTTATTGTAATTAGGTTTTATTTAAATAAAAAAAAACACTAATGGCATCTAAGAGTTAATTCTGATGCTTTGAATACTCAGTGAAATTCTACTTCAAATGGTGACTTAAATATCTTACTGACAAACAATCCAACATAATAATTTGCAACAACATAAATACTATATCTGTACTGTTCAAAATTATGTCTACTGAAGTTTTTACACATATAGAAGATAATGCTGATTATACTTTCATTATGATTGATTAGTAACTTTAACATAACCTTTTGGTATGATTGAGCAAATAATTCAAATGCAATAACAATTTTACAATTCTTTATTTATTACATAAATATATTTCACCAAACAATTTAGGTTCAATAACTTGCATTAACTATTGCTTCTAATGTTACAAGTATTGAGTAAAAAAAGCATTGCTAGTTTTAAATAGCAGTAAATAGTTAATCATGTTATTTATGGTCAGATTTACACAAAAGGATCTGTTTATCACAACTGCTTTTTAGTTTGTAGACTCTTCATAATATAATTTATGTTGTGTTACCAATAATCCGTGATCTGAACTTAATTTGCATTTGTATTTAATTCTGTGAATTGCAATGTAAACTCATCTAAATTTTCTTATTTTCATTAGTACTTATGTCTAGTGGCTCTATTTTCTCTCAGCTAATAATAAGATTTTTAGCCACTTTATTTCAAAGCTGATCTGGAGACAAAAAAAGTCTATATTATGGAAATAAACACTTTACTTGGGAAATAATAGTATAACATTATAAGATATTGTTTTTTTTTGTTTGTTTTTTAAGTAATTTTTAAAAATTTTATTTATAATTTTGCCAACTTATCCAACTTTGTTACTTCAACTATTGCTTACTTGGCCTAAGTGTGATTCATTTTTAAGTGTGCATACCTATTGTTTAAACAAACTTTGAGTTTAGTAACAGCACTCTTTAAATCCCCCATCGGTATCAGACTTCATTATTTTATTCGAATATTTATTTAAATAATCTTATTTAATCCTTAATACACACATCTAAAATAAAAATAATAACCACAGTAAATCCTGAAAATTGATACATAATTTAAAATAATATTTGCAAAACACACAGTTCTTAAAAACAATATATATATAATTAGTTTATCAAATTGCTGGGATTCTATTTTTTCCCTTTCAAAATAACAAATATAAATTTTAATTATTTACTATTGTAAAAACATTTATTGTAGATGAATAAAAAATGTTTATCAAATATTATTAAATAAGCATCTTTTAATATAATAATATATATATAAATTTTATTTGATAATAAAAAACAGGACCACGTTAGAGTAAAAATATTTTTATCCTATTAACTCTTTTATTTCATAAATGACATTTCTGCTTCCGTTCAACTTCTAAAAAACTACAATCACTTTTCTACAGCAAAATAAATAAAATTAAATTAGCGATCAAACTTTTGCTCCTTCAGATGTATATGCAATCACATAAAGCTTAATAACTTTATCTGTGACACTATAACAACTGGTCATTAAAATTGGAATATGATCTTTGCTTTAATATCCAGTGCTTATTCTCCGTGTAGTATACTTATTTAAAATTAACGTGTAACAAGTCAACTACTTAATGGAATATTAATTCATAAAAAAATCATTTTAAATCTAATCACATTTCATGTCCAGATTAATTCCCCCCACTTGTATATAATTTTTTTGAAACTGATTTTAAAAACAAACAAACAAATAAATGAATAAATATATATGCATTATTAATCCTCTCTATATTACTTAAAAGTATAAATATATATATGTGACATGTTTTACATACCTAAACTAATTTATACCATATAATTATATGCTTCATCAATAAAAATTGTGTTAAAAGTAATGCTATAGAACAGGATTACAAAATGCAACATATAAAAAAGTAAACTAATCAGTAATTTAATTAACATGAATTTTGTAAAAAGAAATGTTAAAAAGAATAAGTAATTTTTTATTATTTTGACTATTAGAATGTTAAACAAAAATATGTATAAGTTTAATATATAGAAAGCATTGTAAATATATCTTCAATAAGTATTATAATTAATAGATGTTATTTAATATTTGCATTTAATATTTGTTTATATTTCCAGAAGCTTATAGGTGTTTTGAAGATATAAAACATATAATAAGAAGCTAAGAAGCAGATTTTGAAAATAGTATTTATTTTCTTATTCTGACAAAGTCATTAAACTGGAAAAGTAAAATAGTCAGAAGTATCTGGTTAATAGTATTCTTATTTATACATTACTACTGAATAATGATACTACTATAAAAAAATTGTTGTTAACTGAAAGAAGATTCTTTGGTTTCTCTTTGAGGCCTAAAATAAACTATACATATCAAATTTACTCCATACATTTTTGTCAGCTGTCAATACTAGGTGATTATTCATTGGTAAACAAATATGGATAGGTTGCTCATCAAAAACCCCATGTTTTTTTTTCATTTGTCTGATAGTTCTTAACTGAAGTATCAGATGAATTTATTAAAAGCAAAATAAATGTAACTATGAATGATTTTTTAAAAGTTATTTATGATCTTGATAGACAAAACTAAATTATTGCCTTTATTTTTAGATGGCTGTAAGGTTGTGGCTGATAATCAAAAATGGAGGGTACTAAGAATTTATTAAATATACACTCAAGATGACTTTTGATGATGATCATTGATTTATCAATCTACAACTGCATATAGCTTTTAAGGAAACAAAAAATTCCATGAATTGGAAAAAGAACAATCTCATATTGAATCGGATATTGTTGGAATTTGTGAAATTAGAAGAAAAAGTGAAGAGTCAATTGATTTGAAAAATAGTCATGCATTTTCTTTTAAAAACACAAGTATGTAAAGTGAGTAGAATTCATTATAAATAAAAAAATAAAGAAACAGCATTGTGGAAAGTGGCTAGTTTAGTTATTCAAATTAATGGTTGATGCCAAGTGCATATAATTGCAGTTTAAATACTAACAAATTCTCATTATGATGAAGTTGCAGATTTTTATACAGATATACAAAATACTTTTGATCACAGCAAACAATATTTTAAATGTGTTATTGGAGACTTTCATGCTGGAGTTGGAAAACAATTGAAAAATAAAAGTGCTGCAGGTAAATTTAGCTATAAATGTAGAAATGATTTGAGAGAAAAAAAAATTGTCTATTAGGATTTTATTCTTCATAAAAAATACTAAGTGGAAATGAATATTAAAATATCCAAATAAAGGTATACTGGAATTAAACTATATTTTAAATGATAGAAAATATATATTTCAAGATTTGTAAATGAGACATTTATTTATATAGCACTCTGTTTATAAATTGTAATAAACTAAAGATTATTCTTTCAAACTAATGAACCATGCACTTTTTACGAATGTTAATAATAATAAATGAATACTTTCATCTCCAACACAAGATAAAGTCTTTGCGTATGAATAAAATGAATCCACTTATTCATTCAACCCAAATGCTTATATATGGTCAAATCTTAAGTATTGGATATGAAAGTGTGAGGATAAATCAATCACTTTGAATCACTGTTTACTATGTCTGAATGAATGACATCAACAGAATTATCTAGAATTTATGAAACGTCACTCTTAAATAAAATTAAACATATGTAAATGAGGCATTTATTTATATAGCACTCTGTTTATAAATTGTAATAAACTAAAGATTAGTCTTTCAAACTAACGTCATTCATTCAGACATAGTAAACAGTGATTTAAAGTGATTGATTTATCCTCACGCTTTCATATCCAATACTTAAGATTTGCCCATATATAAGCATTTGGGTTGAATGAATATGTGGATTGATTTTATTCATTCGCAAAGACTTTATCTTGTGATGGAAATGAAAGTATTCATTTGTTATTATTAACATTCATAAAAAGCGCATGTTCGTTAGTTTGAAATACTTTTAGTTTATATTTCAAGATTGTAATGTTTATGATTAACTAAACCCTGGAAGTAATTATTAAATAATAATATGTTAATTTAAAATTAGAATGGCAAAACTCTTAAAAAGAACAGTTTTAAAAGTTGATAATTTTAATCTTCCTAAACACTCTAATGAATTTAAATAAGAATTTTCTAATTGTTTTAAAATATTAACAAATTTTGAAGATGGTTCAAATTTAACTGAAGCTAGTAAGAATATAACTGATATGTTATCAAAAACTGCAATAAAAATATCTAGTACAAAAAAAAAAAACCAATTCTCACAAGTCAATGTATAGACAAAAGAAGAAATATAAAGATATTTTAAATTGATTAATTAAAAATAATGTAATATCTAGAATTTTGTAAAATGATATGAAAAGGAGTTGATAATAATATAATAAAATATAATGTGAATTGGAAATGAAAGCTGTAGTAGAAAATAAAGTTTTCTAAAGTATAAAACATTTTAGTATTGGAAAGAAAGTTTTTTTTTTTTTAGCAACAAGAATAAAAATGGAACTGTTAGTAAAAGAGAAATAATATCATGAAATGTGTAGAATAGTTCTACAAGAAATTATATGGTAATAAAAAACAAGAAAGTAAATTAACCACTACAAATACTAACTTTTCTGAATTGCCCAGAATTTTAAATAAGAAATGAAGCATGGAATTAAATCTATAAAGAAAAGGAGAGCATCAGAAAAAACAGAATTATTATTGATATCCTAAAAGAAACAGATAAAGAAATAGAAAAATTGTTGTCAAATATTTAAATGATAAAGATACACCAAAATGATTTAAAGACTGTTGTAATAATATTGACATTTAAGAAAGGGACAAAGAAAATAATTAGAAAATTCAGATATAATTAGTTCTCTGTCATTTTTATACAAAATCTTTAGCAAGATAATTACAACTCATCTGCAATGAATTTTTGGATTTAAAACAACCAAAAGGACAAACCTAATTTAAAAGTGGTTCTAGACACATGGATAACATCCATGTATTAAAAAGATTATAAAAAAGATCAATGAATATGAATTGCCATAGGTGTCTTGGATTTGTAAATTATGAAAAGGCATTTGACTTTACAAGCATTTCCATAACGATTAAACCTTTGGACCATAAAGTTACAGAACCAAGATATTGTCATATCTGAAGAATATTTATTAAAATGCAATGTTGAGTAGGAATAAAAATAAATATTAAAATACTAAAATAATGTTCAATGGATTTTCTCAAAAAAAAAAAAAAAAAGAAGAAGAAAAAGATTAATAATAAGTTAGAAGAAATTAACAAGTACAAATATTTTGGTCAGATTATTAATAGAGACTTAAACAAAATAGATGAAATTAATCATAGAATTAAACTTGACTAGAATATTTTTGGAAGAAATAATTTAGCATTGAATGGAAATGAGAATATGGGTTTGAAAATGGAGATTTTTTAATTGATGCATTTTACTAATTCTTGCTTTTGAATCTAGATATTGGACACTTAACAAAAAAACACTATATGAGATATCAGACCATTCAACAAAGTATAAAGATATGTATGTTGGAAAAAACAAGAAAGGATTAAAGCATAATAATAAGATGACAAAACAAACTGGTGTCATTGACATTAATGAAAAATTAAAAAATTGAAATGAAACTGGGATGGACATATTTTTAGAAAACATGATAATAGATGGATAGTTGAAATCTCAAGCTGGATTCCAAATGATGGTAAAAAAATGTAGAAAAAGACAACATATGAGATGGATGAATAAAATAATTAAGTTTGATGATGTGATGTGGAGAAGAGCAGCTATGTACACAGAACCTTCATTTTGTTGCAGATTGATAATGTTTGAAAATGTTATAAAAGAAATTTAAAAAAAGCATATTTTATTTATTTCATTCTAAAAAAAAAGAAAAGTTATTTAAATTCAATTTATTTTTTATATATTATAATGTCAAATAAAATTTTAAATGAAATAGGAAATGTCACATGATCTCTTGATTTTTTATTTGTATTTTAATAAATAATAAAATATTCTTTATGTAAATTAAAACAAAATCTTGATGACACAAGATTGATACAAGTAAATGTTTCGAATGTTAAATATATATAATTAAAATTATTTAAAAATTTTTAATTACCAGGTATAATTCACATTTACGATATTAAAATGTAGTATTACTACTACTACTACTTATTATTTTTATTATTATTATTGTTGTTATTATTATTATTATTATTATTATTATTATTATTATTATTGTTGTTGTTATTATTATTGTTATTATTATTATTATTATTATTATTATTATTATTATTATTATTATTATTATTATTATTATTATTATTATTATTATTATTATTATTATTATTATTATTTGTCCCCATCATAACCATAATAAGTAAATAGTATTAGGACAACATAAAATATAAATCTTTGATAGTCCAATACAAGTCCAAATGTATGTGTTTTTTGATTGCTGTTCACATTTTGTTTTTAAATGCAAGTATGTCTAATATTAAATTTGATAAACACTTTTTATCAGTTGTTATGTAATAATATTAAAAGCCTATTAATTGCTCAAAATAATAGATTCTTCTTTTTTTTTTGCCAAGCCATTTTACATTCATCTGACAAAACTTCAAACAAATCAAAAATAAATATGTATCCATCAGTGTAATACAAACTAATGAATCATAATTTTATATGGTTCAACCCAAGTAATGTTACTTGTGGCAATTGAATAGTCAATGTCAACTTCTATCAATCATAAGAAACATCAACTATCATTCATAAGAAAGGTGTTCATCTATCTATAATATTTAAGAGTAGTTTATAATTGCTTTTTCTCATAAAGTTTGAAATGATTTGCTTTCAATATGATTATTATCAACTTCTATTAAAATCAGCTTATATTTATGCTTCCCAATTTAAAGATTAGTAAAATAATGTTGAGAAAAATTAAAACAAAGATAAGAGAGTAATTCAGAATAAAAGAAAGACAGCAAAAATGAGAAGACAGATGCATAACTATTTTATTAGAGAATTATTTGAGAAATAAAACTAAAATTCAATACAGATTTCAATATAATTTGAGAAATATAATTAACATATTATGAATCTCTTGAAGGGTTTAATTACTTGGAAGTTAGCATGTCTTTCTGATATACTGATGATTTGGAAATTATATATAAGTTAACCTTGAAAGATTTTCAGATCACAAACAGGCTTAGGAACTTTCTTTCATATAAATAGACAATAGCCAACTCAAAAACTTTTATCCATTTATTATTATCATCATTTTCAATCATTACTGATCCATTTCAGGATGAAAGTTTCTCCAAATTCTCCACAGCACATCAGAAAACATTTTTATTTCATCCATTCATTTCACTTGTGTTTTCTTTTTACATTTTTTACAATCTCACTGGAGTCAATTTAAAATTTTAACTGTCCATCTATTATTATCTTTTTCAGAAATAAATTCATTCAGCTCTATATCAATCTCTAAATTGTTTCAATAATATAGTAATAGCTGCTTGTTCTCTCATCTAAGTATTTAATTTTTGATTTCTTCTTTTGTTACTCCTAACATACATCTTTTAATACTTGGTTAAGTTATCTGAAATCTATTTATTGCTCTTTTGTTAAATGTCCATGTCTCATATCCATAACTAAAAAATGGTAAATATCTATTTTATTTCTATTAAAAGCATTCAACAAAGTCTTATTCTTTGATTAATTTCATCTGTTATGTTTTTGCTTATGTTAATAATATGACAAAGATATTTGTAATTATTAAATTCTTCTAAATCATGATTATTAGTTTGTTAAACATTACTTTAATCTTTTCAGCATTTATCATTAGTCATACAATGTTATTTTCATCTGATAACTATTGCAACATTTACTGGTGTTCTGAAGAATTATTTGAAAAAGCAACTACTTTGTCTGCAAAATATACATGACTTAAATGATTTGCATTTATTTTTACTTCTTTAGCGTCTCATATTAGTCTGCAAAATACTTCTCAGAAAACTGCTGTTAAATGTTTTGAAAATATAGAATCATTCTGTCATAATATTTCTCATTGTTAATCTTCTTAGTATTTCCCATGAAATCAAATCATTGTTGTTACATTTGGATAAATATTCTTCAGAATATGACAATATCTTTGGTCATTATCTTGGTTATCCAATATTTTAATCATTTTAGAAATGATTATAGAATCAAATACCTTTTCATAATCTACAAACCCAAAGCATAATGGGAATTCATATTTATTGGACAATTCTTTAGCTTCTCTCAATACTTAAATATAATTCACTGTGCTAAAAATACTTTGAAATTCAGCTTGTTTTTTTTAGATGGTTAGAATGCAGTGAATGCTGTATACAAGTTGTAATTATGTTAGAATTGATAGAAAGACTGATAAGTCTGTAATTTTAATATCAATATTATTACTGCTTTTTTTCGATCATATATTACATTTTTCTTATTTAGAGATTTGGTTTATAACTTGCTAACAATTTTTCTGTTGCTTTACCTGTTTGTTCTAAGATATCCAAAATAATTCTATCATTTCCTGGAATTTTTCTCTTTGTGATATATTAATCATACACTTCACTTCTTCATTTAAAATGCCAGGCAATTCAGAAGATATAATAACTGTAGGAGATAGTTTGTTTTTTTATTCTTTATTATTATATAATTCTTTATAGAACTTTTTCATAATTTCATGATGTCATTTTTCTTTTTAATAATAGTTCTTTTTTTTTTTTATTTCAGACACTTTACTTTCAATTCCAAGAAATTTTGAGACTTTTGTCCTTGCCAATTCTCAATTATATATTTTTATATCACTATTAATTTTTTGTCATATCATTTTATAAATCTCTAAATCTTCAATTTCTTTTTAATGGATTATTTAAAACAAGAACCATATTTTTTTCTAAATATTTTTTTTGTTATATTGCACCTTTTTGTTCCAGCTATCTACCTCACACTTCTTAATAGAATGTCAGTTATCTTCATATTGATTTTAATCAAATTTGAACTATCTTGAAAGTTTGTTAATATTTTAAAATGATTTGCAACTTTTAATCTAAGTTAATGAAAGTGTTGCTAATGATTATAAATATCAACTATTAATATTAACGTTTGCAATACTTTTTATTTCAGTAATTTCACATTAACATGTATGTTACATTTTATTAATTGATGAACACTTCCTGTATTAATTTTTAATAACATTATAATCTTGACATACCTATTGTCTGTTAGTAAAAATAGAATCTGATTATACTATACCTTTATTTGAATGTTTGCATATTCATTTCCATTAAACTTTAAAAAAAGAATTAATAATATACATCCCCCTCCCTCTGAACTCTATAAGACTATGATGGTTTCTTTTCTCTCTATCAATATAACCAAATTTCCCCCCATATTTTTATCTTTAAATAAATTACCAATTCTGACAGTAAAGTCTCCATGATAACTTTAAAATGTTGTTTGGTCTTTGCACTTTCATATAAAGAGGTTCTACTTCTTCATCACAACAAGAACATGTTGAGGCACAAATATGAATTATCTGTATTTGGGATTTTTCATTAAGTTGAATCACTAATCTTGCCACTCTGTCTGATAAAGACAAATCTTCATGATATTTCTATTCCATTTGTGGTTGCAATATTTGTGGTAAAGTATACATCCACTTTTAAAATCATTTGTCTTTTCACCTTTTCTTCTAACTTCACAAAGTCCAACAATGCACTATTTAATATTAAGTTTTTTTTTTATGAATTTATGCAATCTTTCTTTATATAAAAGTTACCTGCAGTTGGTTCAAATTTCATCTGCTCTGCATTGAGGGAATTCTTAGCATCCTCTGTTTTCAGACATCAACTACTTCCTGGAATTAAGAGCCATAATTATAATTTAATTTGAATACATATTTACAATTATGACAAACAAAACTATCCATTACTGATTGATAAAAGAATATCTAACAATTTTTAATTAGTAAGTAAAGGTCCAAGGTATTTTGTCAAATAACTGTAAAAATAAAAATGTTTGTAATATAATATAGCCCTTATTACTGATGGAGGAAATAACGTTTTTAATGTGCACTCTATGATTAATTATATTTAGTTTTACCCACTACTTAAGACCTAATAAATGCACAATTAGTGAAAACAATGTTTTGCTCTTGAACTGGTATTTAATATTAAATTTGATATTAAATTGTAGAAGAAATCAAATTGTTTAAAATAGATAATAAATTTCGTTTACTAATAGTATTATCATATAAAATTTTGTAGAATTTTATTACAAAAGCTTTCTTTATTACTGAAGTAAGGATACTTTTAGAAATTAAGCATAATTGTATAATAAAATTCTACAAAATAACGTGGCAATTCTGTTAATAATTAAAATTCATTACACATTTTTAATAGTCAAGTTAATAAGCTTATATTTGTAAAAATTTCAACATTCACACGTATTTTTATGTACAAAATCACTATTAAATAGTGCTTATACAAAAATTTGTTGAGATTTGAATTATTTTAAAAAATATGTAAAACAAATAATATTTAAACTTATTTTATTAGCTAATGCAGTCAGCTATTAAAAATTAATTAGAGCTTTTTTTTTACACTTGAAAACTGTATCACACAATAAGTTTTTTCTTCCAATTTCTGATTAAGAATGAATAAAATGCATACGATCCATTTATTAACAAAAGTATATGTAAGCGCAATCATTCACACACACAATATATATATAATGAATATTTAAACACTTCCTTATAAATTTTTTATTAATAAATAAGAGAAAAGGTAATCTTTAAAAAAATCCTTTTACAGGGTAAAGAGCTCTCCAAAAATTGCTATGCAGTTCTTAAGATAGGAGCAGTTGGTTCATTTGTAAATTTTCAACTAAGGGAAGATAATGTATGAAGAAAAGAAAGATAATATTTTAAAATGGGGTATTTTGAATAACCAATTATCTGTAATTTATAAAACGGGATGAAAAATATAGTTAATGATGGTACAAAAAAAGATAACTGTGAATTATCAGGAAAGCTATAAAATATAACGTAACATTTTGGTATTTAGAAAAAGTTGTTTCAACCAGAAGAAAAGATGATATTATTACTGAAAATACGAATGATACCACGTGGTGTATTAAAGACTTCTACAAAGAACTAATAAGCCTGCAATTACAACTGTGTTTTTTAAAATATGAAGTATTTTAGCTGAAAAGACATGCAATTAAATCAATGAAGAATAAAAAAATCTCCTGATTTCAGAAAAAAAAAAAAAGCAAGTGAAAAATAAAGAAATTATAAACAAAGCTATTCATATAGTAAATAACAAAATGATAAAAATGTATTATATTAAGAATACAATAGTAATGTTGATATTTAAGAAAGGTGATTAAAAAAATTAGAATTACAGATCTATAAATTCTATACAAAATCTTTATTAAGATCATCACAATATATGTATAGAGAACTTTGATTCAAATCAAATCTAAAGAAGTGGTTATAGTACAACAAACTGTATTTAAGTAGTAATATAATTTATAAGACAAGTTATATATAGGAACAAGAAATATGAGTTTTAATTTTGCATTAACTCAACAAGCATTTTTTAAGCAATTAAAACTTTAGAATATAAAAACTTAAATTTAGGATACTGCCAAATTCTGAAAAATATTTATCAAAATACAGTAGCAATCATTAAATTACATAGTGACTTTAACAAAATTAATATTGACAAAGTATGCAATAGAATGATTCAATATTTTTAAAACATTTTACAGAAATTTTATGGGAAGTATTCTATGGTTACAATAGGAAACTAAAAAAAAATAAAAATAAATAAATAAAAAAATAAGTGGAGAATGCACTTAATGAATGACTAATAAAAATTTATTAAGTGAAGAATGCATCTGATATAATTGCTTTAAAAATAATGTCATAAAGCTTCAGACAATGTTATGAAAATAAGAATGTAGGATTAAAAATTAATGTTAAAAAAATTAATGTCCAATGGGTTCTTTAAAAGAGAAAATATCCTGTTCAGATTATTAATGCAGATAAAACATATTAGATGAAATTAATTATAAAATCCAAGATACATGAAATGATTTTGATAAAAATAACAATAATAAAAGCAAATAAAATGATGTCTTTGAAAAAAAAAAGTTTTAAATTTATATGTTTTCCTAATGCTTAGTTATTTATATGAGATTTGGATTGTTGAAAAGAATAGCAATAAAAATTAGATCTCATATTAAAATATGAATAGATGTATTCCAGAAATAACAAGAAGCGATCAATAGTAAAATATATAGGTGACAGGAAATAAAAGGTTTGACCAACAGCATGGAAAAATTAAATATGCTGAATGTGTTTCTAAAAAAGATGGAAATATATAGATAATTGAAATCTTAAACTAGATTATAGAAGATTCTAAAAGCCAAAAAACACCACATGTGAAATGAGTGAATGGATGAGTTAAAAACATCTGTTATATTGATATGGAGAATAGAATTATAGATTAAGAAAACTGAATTAAACTTGGAATGACCCTTATTCTGCACCGAGTTATCAATTAGTAAGAATGAAGATAATGAATCCAATAAATTAATAGATGTCACATATTTATACAATAATACCTCAGATAGCATTTAATTATACTTTAAATAATATTATTATATATCCACTTTATCTGCTCATTTAGATCTGAGTCAGAATATTGTTTTTGATAAGATTAAAATAGCTCTTTGTAATTAAAAAACCCCCAGATATATTGTAAGTCTGATGGAATCCTAGCAGAAATTGTAAAATGTAGCAATTATATGTTAACTTGTAAACTATTGAAATTTTTTTTATGAATATAAAATGAAGATATTGTTGTTACCATATATTCAGGTTATTGCTAATGTTCCATTTTATAAAAATAAAGTTAATAAAAATTATAAAACTTATGAGTGATTATCAATGTCATCTAAAATTTAATAAAAGTTTAAAAAAAATTTGAATTTTATTGGGTAAGCCAGAAACTCACTATAGTTTTAAAAATAAAAAAAAAATGCTTTTCTTGCTAGGCAGAAGCAAAAAAAATATTATGATTTATCTATTGCTGCTATCTATTTGATCAAAGTTATTTGGACAAGTTTGTACGATTGCTTAAAAATGACAGATTATGCAACTTTTGCATTATGATATGAGAGAAAATCATATTACTAGTAGTAAAAAATATGAAACAGTTAAAATCTTATTAGCTCCAATTTCATTTTCTATTTTTATGACACTTTATAAGTGTGGTTTCATGAAGCTGGTAACAAAATAAAATATATAGATTTGATGGAAGAATTTATCTGTGCTATTTAAATGCAAAAATAAAATCTTCAATTTTTTTTGGTTCCTAAATTTACAATATTCTGATAATTATGCTAATCTCACCAATTCAAAGAATATTTTTTATGTTTAAGTGCAACAAATACAAATTTGATTTAGCAAGAAATATTCAAATTTTAGATGTTTTTATTAACCAGAGATGGACTAAAAATTTTCAATAGCTTGTATTACTATTAGTTTGGGAATGAAGATTATTTTAAATATTCTGATAGCTTTTAAGTAAAATGACAAACTGGGTTGTTAAGGTACAGTTCTGATTGCAGTGTACTATTAAAAATGAATATTTTAATATAGTGATAATTAATACAGCTAAACTAGTTATGCATCAGAGAAAATAAATATAATGTCATTCAAAAAGATTTATTTAAAGATGTTCTATTTAATTTTATTTACTAGTGCAGAGATCATATAGAATTTAAACAGCAGAGATTTATAATCTATGCACATGTGCTGTAATGTTTGTTATAACAGCTTAACAATGTCATGCTGGGTACTGAGGTGTAACTACCCAGATTAATGCTGTAAGTCACTGTATTGTTTAATTTTCATTTCACTTGATCTATGGATAATGAAGGTCTTGAACTATAATGTTAACTAGATAACTATTTAAACCTAGTATTTTGGAAGGATATTATTTGCTATTAATTCTAGCATCAGATCATAAATCTGTTGTTGTCAATTTCAGAAAAAATAAATAAACAAGTGAATAAATAAATAAATTTAGGAAATAGTTAAGTGAATCATGAAAGCTTACTTGAATAAAATCATTATTATTATTATTATTATTATTATTATTATTATTATTATTATTATTATTATTATTATTATTATTATTATTATTATTATTATTATTATTATTATTATTATTATTATTATTATTATTATTATTATTATTATTATTATTATTATTATTATTATTATTATTATTATTATTATTATGAATAAAATCATTATTATTATTATTATTATTAAGTATTACACCTTTCAATTTCTGTTATTACAATCACCATAGCAACACATATTACAAAATTAAATGTTTTATGTTTTCTATATGTGTGTTTATAAACTAGTTACTGAAAAAAATTTATTAAAAACATATGTAAAAATATTCATATTCATTAGAATGTATTAAAATTATAATATAAATTTTTTATTTTGGTTTAAAATGAAAAATAATATTGAACTTGCAAAACAGGATTTCATTTTCACTGTATCCAATTATTTTAAAACCTCCATTTCACTTGCTCATTGGAGGCAAATTTTCTTGAACAATTTTTACATCATCAAGTAAAATTTGAGCAATTTCCAGTAGTCATTGTGACAACAGAGTTTCTTATAAATAGAATGGAGATGCTGTAACTTGAGTTCTTATAATTTTGTTATCACCAAGAATGGATACATTTATATCTGTCTTTAAAATTATATAAAATTTTATTAAGTGGTTAATTTCTAAAATTATGGAAAAATAAAATTTTAATTATCTCCCATTTAATTGGGGTCAGTTCATTGATGAAATTTCTGAGGTTACAGCAAAAATGTAAAACAACAAAGCAAAAAAATCAACAAAATGTGCAAGTTGGATATAAAGAAAAAAAATTATGTTGTCAAAAATCTAAAATTCCATCAACCCCAATTATCTGTATATGGATATCATATTTCAGATCAATGGATTTCACAAGATCATTTAACTTAAATTTTACTTTCTTCATCTGGGAAAAAAGTTAGCATTTATTATTCACTTGGATATGGCTGAATTTTTGTCAATGAAAAAAAAAATCTCTTTAAACATGATTATCAATGAAAAGAAAAATAAAGCCAGTGATATGTAATTTTGCATTGACTAAGTACCTATTGTTTTAAAAGACTTGAATACATTTATATGCTTAAAAGAAAATATCAGAATTTAAATGCAAAAGTAATTGGATTCAAACCCATGATAGTTATCATCCACACTCGTCTTCTCTATTTAAAGGGAGATCATCTCTATGCATTAGGATCAGAAACCAGGAACCAGAATCTTGATGGACTAGTGAGTAAAAATGAATAAACTTTTCCTTGAATGGTATGATTCCTATGTATATATATATATATATATATATATATATATATATATATATATATATTTGTTTTGTTAAAAAAAGAGAGAGTTTACATTTGTTTATATTTCATTTTAAAACTTAAAATTAAATGTTATATAGTTTATTCTAGAATTCACACACTAAAAAGATCAGAGAGATTCATTTTAGTTCTCATTATTTGGACTCTTACTGATGGAATAGGTTAATATAACCCAATGTTTTCAAGTGTTTAAAATTTTAATATGTATATCCCAAATTTAACTCAGAATATTCATATAGAGAAAGGGTTTATATATAATAGAGCTTTTGTTTTATGTTTATTTAATTATTTAGGAATTACATTAATTAATAAATAGAGATCAATTTTTATTTGATTACATTTTTTTAATCTTGCATATTCTCTTTGAAGTCTCAGGAGGATATTTCAAGTCTCTCCTTCAGTTTTATATAGTACTATCATATTGCAATACATTTTTGGAGTTTCAGATACATATTTTGGTATTATTTTTTATTGATTCTATATAGTAATAGACTATCAATTATTTATAGATTAAAGAAACCTAGGATTGTATTTTATTAAACTGGTTATGACTTTATTGCAAACATCGTTCATCTGTTCTGTCATATTTTTTTATTATTATTACTGTCATAAACCAATAAATTTGGGATTAATTTAAAAATTTCAGAATCTGTCGAATTATTTCTTTTGAAAGTGCAAGGTAATTTTAGTACTTGAAGTTTGATCCAAGATCAAACCCATTTTGGTAAGTGAAATAGAATTAGATATATCTATATTTCATATATCATTATTAAATCTGATTAGATATAAATGTGATATTTATAATTATAACTAAATATTTATTTACTTGTCTAAGTCAACATTACTGGTAGGAATAATTTCATTAGTTCAGAGTGATTATTTATTTGCTTATCTTGTCCAGTTATAAAAATCTTAGTAGATTGTGTTCTGTCTTTAGTCAGAATGATCTGTCTTAATTACTTTTAAACATCTTTGAAGCAGATGGAGATTATAAATTTTATTGAATAGTATAACATAATGTTATCTTTGGCTTGAATAACTGTGAATTATTATCATATAAGTAGATGAATAATATCAATGATTGTCAGTAAATATCCAATAGATCCTATGATATATTTTACATAATGTGATTGGATACTGTAAAATCTGAAATCATCTAATAGATTTCTTGATAATAAATTCTTGTGGAGTGTTTTATTTTAGAATATAACTGAAGCAATAGTTGCATATTGCTATAGTGTAGAGTTTGAATGAAATATTGATATATTTAACTTTTTATTATAATAGATTCAAAACTGAGTAAAGGTTTATTTTATTTAAACATTATTGTATAGTATAGAAAATGCTCTCAAAATGTAATTATAATTATTTAGAAACTAGTTGATTTAAATAGGATGTCATTAAATATTAAAGTAAATTTGCATTACTATAAATAATATTAGATTAGTAAAGTATGTCAGAACTTGGTTATTTATTGATTTGAATTTAGTTTTATTCAATTATCAAACAAATAGATATCTTAAGCATACATCAATGCTTAGGGCAATGATTTCACTGCTTATTGCAGTTTACTTTGGGAATAGTGAATAGATTTGATAATGTCTGAAATGTTGATCTTGTTTGCTTTATTTTGTCTTAAATACTATCTGAATAAATTAAATTTTAATAGAGATTGTTAGTATTTTATGATAGTGGAGTGAACAATCTAAATAATTATGTATAGAAAATATTGTTATTGCCTAGTGTGATCAATAACTGAGCTAGATAATTTTATACATGTTCTAATAGAGTTACTATATGTTAATGCATACTTTGCTCTGTGATAAATAATATAAATCTTAAGGGTGTTTCTTTATGACAAATGTTGACTGAACGAATGTAGAGTGGTAGTAAGATAGAAAATCTATTATTATTGTGACAAAGTAGCTACCGAATGCTAGCCAATGATGATCAAGTACATGTGGCAATTATTACAAAATGCCAAATCAACTTTAGGGCTGTTATAAAATGACATTTCAAGTTTAGGCTAGATCTATATTATTATGATTGACATCTCAATTCTGAGATATAGTAAAGTTTTTTTTACATTATCATCCCATATTATAATCAATATTCCATTACAAAATGGTGACCAATGATTGGATTAGGTTTTATTCAGATTATATTGATCATTTTCACAGCATCATCATTTTTATCACTTTACAATGTATATATATTGTAACAAAAATAGAAGCAGCCATTTTATATTTTGAATCTAAATTTAGTTATATAGGCTAATCTAACTAATCTTAGTTGAAGAGCATGGAGTTATTAAGATGATCACTCATATCCTTTCAAAAGTCCCTATCTCGTGCTTTGGTTTGAGAATATATTCAGTATTCAACAAGACTTTGTTGAGCTATTTTAACAAACATTACAGAACATGTATTTAGTGTGTAATTCTCTACTGTTTAAATTAACTTAAGAATGGTCTGTATAATTATGAAATTGTGGTAGCATATTTTAAGAGCAATAGTCATGTTCTTTGAATGTCTATCTATGATGGTATTAAATGTACAATTATAACAATGCCTGCCGTATCTCGCATTCTTTTGTGCGTCTTTAGTGGCTATCTCTTGCCACGTTGTTGTGTATAATTAGCTCTTAGATAAATATTAAATTTTCCAGCACTTATCCGTATTTAATAAATTTAATCTATTAATTTCTAAATAATAATTTTAAAACTAAAAATTATAAATATTTAAAATTCTATCCAAACTCATTTATAAATCACAGACTAAAATATCAACAAAATTTTAAATATATTAAAAAAACAATTTTAAAAAATCTTTAAACAGATCTACTAAATAATTCAAATTCAGTCACTTCAATATTTATTCCCCTCTCAATGAGGTGTTGGAGAGTTAAATTTCTTTATTTTTATTCTTTTTTTTAATATGTTATTTTTTTATTATTTTTATTTTTATTATAGTATATTACTTTATTTAGAGAGTTTTAAAGATTTTATAAAAATTGGTTTTTCTTAAATAATTTGAAATAGTTTTTTTGTATTTTAGTGGTATTAGTTTTAGAAATTGGGATAAGAGTGTGAAGATTTTAAATATTTCATATTGTTATTACGTTTTAGGTATTGTTCTCTATGTGTTTTTTATTACTCTAAAATATGTATGTTATATATTGTTTATTAATTATTATATTTTACTTTAAGTTTTTATTATATATCAATATTGCATATAGTATTTAGTTAGTATGGTTTAAAGATTTTTGGAAAATTCAGAGTTTTTTAAATATACTTTGAAAAAGTTTTTTTGAGTTGTATTTTATTAGTGATATTCTATCCTGAGTAAAAATGTGGGTAGAGTGTTCTGGTAGAGATTTTAAATATTTTTATTTATTTTTGTTGTATGTGTTTTTTATTATTAAAATAATTTGTTATATATGTTTTATTATTATTATATTTTACTTAGGTTTGTATGTGCTATTAGAATATTATCTATTACAGCCTATATATTTAAGTTAGTAGTGGTTTAAAGATTTTATGGAAAATTAGATTTTTCTTAAATATTTTTAAAAGTTTTTTAGTTGATATTTTAGTAGTGGAATATTCAGTTCGAGTCAAATTTGAGTAAATGTTCTGGATAGAGATTTTAAATATTTTCTAAATTGTTAATTGAGTTTTAGAGATTTTTCTATGTGTTTTTTATGTATAAAAGTAATTCGTTATATATGACTTGTTTATTAATTATTATAATTTTACCTTTAAGGTTTGTGTGTATTAGAATATGGTAGATCTGAATATACTTCATCCCATATAGCTATTTAAGTTAGATATTGATTTAAAGAATTTTCAGTCAAAATCAAGTTTTTCTTAAATATATTTGAAAAAGTGTGGTTTTTTGAGTTGATATTTTAGGTCTAGTGTAATATTCTACTTCACTGATGATAGCAAACATGTCTGGAGATAAGAGTGTTCTGGATAGAGATTTTAAATATTTCTCATAAGACTTGTTAATTTACGAGCTTGTTAGAGCTATTGGTAGCTCTCTATGTGCATTTTTGTAATTAAAGCTCATAAAATAATGTCATGTTATATATGACTTGCTTTATTAATTATTATAATTTTACCTTTAAGGCTTTGGTATGCTGAGCCTATTAGAATATGGTAGATCTGAATATACTTCAGTCCCATATAGCTATTTAAGTTAGATAGTGATTTAAAGAATTTTCATGTGAAAAATTCAGAGTTTTTTTAAATATAGTTTGAAATAAGTGCTGTTTTTTGGTTGATATTTTAGTCTAGTGTCGAATATTCTAGTCTCACTGAGTGGCATAAGCGAAACCATGGTCTGGAGATAAGAGTGTTCTGGATAGAGATTTTAAATATTTCTATAACGACTTGTTAATTAAGCTTGTTAGAGCTATTGTATCTCTATGTGATTTTTGTAATTAGTATAAAATAATTATGTTATATATGACTTGCTTTATTAATAATTATAACAATGCATCATTATGAGATTAGACATCTGAAGTGATTGAAGTACAACAAACTTTTGTAAAAGAAATTACTATATTATTAAATGTGATTTCATGAGAAAAATATTCTCACTTTCTTTTGTATTGGTTATCTCAACGATATTGTAAGGAGTACTTTTAATATCAATTGGTTTTATTAATAAAATATAATCATGGAAACTGTTAATGTTTTCAGAAAGAAAAATTCACTGTAGAAGAAGTAAAAAGATAACACCCACAAGATATCACATAAACATATTGAAGAATATGTTACATGTAAATAAATTTATCAGTTTATTATAATATTATTTAATATATTTTTTATTTACAATTTTTATTATAATTTAAATAGTAAGAATTTTTAATCCTAATATCTGCACTGTACTTGACAGGATGATTCAGTTGGTTAGAGCATTACCATAAAATCTCACTGATGTGTTGTTGAGTATTGAGAAAACTCTCAAACTAAGACACACTTTTTAATAAATAAGAGTGGCTGTCTTATGCTAGGATAAAAAATTCTTATTTTTTAAATTACATACTATCACTGAATTAGTAAATAAAATAAAATTATTATTATAGTTATTATTTGTTTAAAATTAATAATAACATACTTTAAAAATTATTAAAGAATAGATGCTGTTCTTACATATTGATGGGAATGTGTATCACGATAGTTAGCTGATAGAGAATTTAATGCTGATAAATAATTTATTAATGAAAGGTCTGTTGTATACTTTTTTTTATTAGAAATCATTCCAGAACATAGAGTTCTTTGCAGTGTGGTAAATTACTGAATATGGTTTTGTGTAATCAGCAGCACTGTAATTGATTAAGAAGTTTAGCAGGTGCAGAAATATCTGCATGTTTCCTTTACCCACTTAAAAACACCTATGCAATCATATCAGAGAAAAATCTTACCTTATTTTAGAATGTTCAAAAATCTGCTAAAAAATATTTATTACAAAGTGATAAAAATATACAAGAAAATGTTTATATAAAAAAAACAAAAACAATTTAAACAGTTTAAATACTTAGCTTTATTTCATCAAAATTGGAAAAAAATAAATTTAATTTATACTCTATAATAATTTGATTGTTCCCTACTCAATTATGATAACCTTATATTTAGATACCCTGTTCAGTTTAGTGCAGTGGTAGAGAAATTGATTCTGAAGGTTAAAGTCCATATATCATTGTTCAAATCCCTTGCTTCAGGTGTTCAATGTTCTTATAAGTTCCTAAGAAAAAAAGCTATTCGATTTCAACCAAGTAAATATATTCAGCTATGTTATACATAATATCACACTCACACTATGCATATATAGGAAAACACTTACTGATGGTGTGAAATCACTGATTTATAAATAAATCTATAGAATGCTTTATAACAAGATTATAGTATAATACAGATTTTTCATATTTATATTTTAGTTTTTGTGCATCATTTTGGGAGCTCTTATTAATGCATATTAAAACAGTAACTTTCAAGAAATATATAGAATTATATAATCAAAGAGTTAATTGCTTAGGAAATTCATGAGATGTTTGAAAATTGGAATAACAGAACTGAACAATTTTGAGATCCAGAATCTACTATTTTATTATTGCATCAAATCATGCAGGACATTACTAAATTTATTTTTTGCATATTTGCTTGTATTTAATTTTTTAGCATGAAATAGTGGTAAATAACAACTTGTGTGAATCCCTAATATCTCATAGATTTATTTCATGTAATAATTTACAACATACAATTGTTAAAACACTTGATATTCTAAAAAAAAAAAAGTGTTTTCTATTTGCATAAATGTCTGTGTTTAATTTTTATACTTAAGAGTAACTTTTTTATTATTGATAATAACATCAGTATGGAGTGTGATATCTATATACCTATTTGGATATATATATATAGATTTGCCATCCTTTATAATATAAACCGAGCACTGATTTTATATATATATATGTGAGAGATGATGATCTGAACCAATTGATGAGTGCTGGTTCAGCATGAAATACATGTATGGGAGATCATTTATCTTCTTCACATGCATGTTGTCATGTGTATCGGTTATATACGATAGGACGAATGACCTTGAAAATTTGAGTTCATGTTCCTTATAATTTATATATATTGTGTAAAAGGATTCACCTCTGTTTGTTGAGAAATATCCTTATAAATATAGACTAAAAATTATTTTTTCTCTAATATATATATATATTAAAAGTTCCAAGTTTTTTTTTTTGTTTATTTTAATAAGAAAAGTTTTTTTTTAAAAAAACTTCATACTTTTAAATACTTATTAAAATGTGCATAAATTATTTTTTAAATATTAAATAAATTAGGTCTTAAGTAAATTTAATTAATCTGTTAATTAGAGCTAAAATATATTTCAAATTAGTAATGTGGCATTAAAACAGTTCTTATTCAAATTTCATAATTTAGGTCATTTAAAAATACATGGCGTTATTAATCAAGATATATTTTTTAATTAACTAATTATCAACTTAGAGTTGATTATCTTACAGCTGCTAAATTAATTTAACTTTTCAACTGCTAAATGATTCTTAAATTACAGTCATGTCTAATTACTTCAGAAAGTTTGTTTAAATTCTCCAATATAATGAGATATTTGTTTTGTGACAGCAAGTCTTTGAATAGAAGGACTAACTCAATCGTTGGAATGAAGTATTTAATTTGCTTTTCTTAGAACTGCACACAACTTATGTTTGTAAAACTTGCTTTTTTTTTTTAATTAACTGTCATATTTATATATTGATTACAACTTCATGTAAGACAAACTTTCAAATAACCTTTCAAAATATATATAGCTTTAAAAAAAGACAGTATAATTTATTTTTAAATTGATTTTAATATTCAAGTGTTGCTCTTTAATTAAACGAAAATTAAAATTATAGTACTGCATTAATCTTTTTTTAAAAACGTATAACTGCCATATATTTACGAATCAGTAGCGGATCACCTAAAAGTAGTATATCTTTTTCTGCAGACGAACAAAAATGTTTTGCATGTGTTTATTTTTAATTCTCTCTTGAAAAAAAATCTAGCGTTTAAATAATGGATTAATATGACCAAGTGATAATTTATTGTTACTTATTAAAAATTTGTTCTAAAATCATCATAAAATTTAACAAACATTTTATAATTAAAGATTTTTTTTTAAATTGTTTTTTTTTTTTTTTTCAGTATTGCTTTTAAACTTTTTTGAAAAAGTGTTTTTAATAACTATGGTATGTTTTTTTTAAAAAAAATTATCATCATCATCATTTGCTGTTAGTTGGAAAGGAATTTTTTATAATTTCAGAAGTAGAAACAAATCAGAAGGATAAAGAATAAAAATTAAAAGTGTGGTTTGCAGTGATTGTACGGGCCATTACGTAAAACACCGATTTGTTCTCATATCTGTCATGCTAGCTTTTTAATCTGTTTATTTAATATCTTAAGTAACTGTTTATAATTTTTAATCAGGCCTAATTTCATTAAAAATATTTTTTATATCAGTTACTAGTCACATATTTAATCCAATTAAAATGTGCTTTTACAACAATATAGTCAATAACATCATATTCAGCAAGATGAAAGACATTGATTGGTCTTATGATATTGCTATTGTATTATTAGAATCTTATATTGCTTTTTTAAAGGAAATTTTATATATGATTTTATTTTATATCATTAAGGGGCTTATGCATCACTTCTAAACAATAAATTAGGCAAAATAACAAACCTATATTCATCTAATTTAGTTGTAGTAGTTTTATTATTATGACAAAATATTATGTTTTACTTGCTAAATACAAGACTCAAATCAATCTTTCTATATAAAAACACCAAAATTTTAAAATAGATTCACATTCTCAAGACAATAATCATTCAGTCTAAAAGTTTTTGAATATCTTTTTTCTATCATTGGTTCTTAACATAATTTACTAAAGTAAAATATTTATAGGTAACAATAAAATATTAAATGTATTGTGTAATTCATCTTTCAGATTAGCAATAATAGTACACTCATTAATAAAACTACTTTACATCACATGATCACCATTGCTTATTATGGCTTGCAACAGATAGCATTATTGTATGGAGAGAGTAGCTATTGTTTATTAATCAACAGTAAAACTAAAGACTAAGAAGATGCCATTTTTGTTTTTATTTTATGGACTCAAATTTAAAATTTCACCACAAAATCTAAATGCATCAAACTGCTTATTAACTATTCCAAAGGTATAATCATAAAAATTGAGAACAAAATTAAAGTAAGCACACCTAACTTTTCAATTACTTTATTAAATGACTTGATCAAATGTACATGCAATGTGTTGCTCATAATTCATTTTTATATATTTTTTTGTATTACAAACTATGTCTATAATGTTTTCTGATTCTCTAAAATCTTAACATATTTAATAAAATATTTTAAAATTTATTCTCTACAGGTACCATTATGGTTTTATTTTATTTATAAAAATTTGTAAGACATTTTTCCAACACATAATTACTGGTCTCCTACAACATGAGTACACTCTATACTTATTTATTAATTTAATTAATAATCCTGATACATTGGCAAATACTTAAATAATTCCAGTCTCTTCTATTAAGTTTTAACACTTTGGAATACAGGAAAGTAAAAAGTAAAAAAATGAATGTTGCTTCTGGTTATTATTACATATATAAATTTCTTATACTTTATGGCATGATGGAATTATTTAATAAATAGTATATTATAAATTTGATAATTACAATGTGATTAACATGGTAACTAATACACTAGAAATTAAGTTAATTTAATATAGCTAAAATACTATAGCTTAATTTAATGAATATGTTAATTTCATTTGTCAAGGAAAGTTCTGGAATGACAAATTCAGTTTTACCTCAATGTAAGTTTAAGGTAAAGTAAAAATACTTTAATGACTAGTATTTTTAGTATTTTATTTGTATTTGTTAAATCATACAGGTATAAATTGTTGTTGCTAATAAACTTAATACAACAAAATAATTTTTTAAAGTACTTTTTCCACATATTTTGCAGCTTTTATAACATAATAGAAATTGCTAATATTTAGATTTAACTTCAAATAATATTTCACCTTAGTGAAAACATATAATAAATATCTTATAAATTTAATTAACAATAAAAGACATTGAATATCTTTTATCATAGTTCACTTCTTTTAAATTTATTTTCCAATTAAAAGTACAAAATAATTTTTACCTTTACTTTTCTCTTGTCATTCCAAATTTACTATAACTGTATTTATAATGCATTTTGTAAATGTTATAATTAAAACATTTGTAATATAAATGATGAAATTTGAAGCTTATGAACTTCTGAGATAACTTACATGAATTCCATTTTGACAAGGTTTTTCTTTGATATGTCTAGTAGTTTTATGATGAACCATTTTATAATTATCAGTTGATAGTCATTGTCTGTCCTCATGCATGCAGGTCAAATAGAATTTCTACTCCATTAGCTACAGGTTGCAAATAAAAATTTACTGAGCTTTGCTTAATCTAATTCAATTCAATTTCCCTCAATTCAATTCCATTTCAACTCAATCTAATTCTCCTCCAGTTCTTTCCAAAATCTGAGTTGGCCTATTTATTAAATTTTGCCAAGAAGCTGATTATAAAAATAAATACACCATTTAAATTGTTGTATGTGAATACATTTATATAAAATTAATAACTCTACATCTGTAAATATAAATGACATCTAATTAAACTGTTCAACATTGCTTTAGATTACAATAAAATATGTTTATCAAATAATTGAAATAATTAATTTAAAATAATTATAATTTTAATTTTTTTGATAATAATTGTTTACAAATAAAATGTTAAATATTTCTATAGTCTTAATTTAATAATATTGATAAATTATATTAACACCTTTGAAACTAATTCATCTGACAAGTCTCGCACACAATCTGGGAGAGGGTTAACACACATCCCGAGCAGCCCAATTCTTTATCATTTTCAGAAGATTTATTAATGAAATTCATCTATTTTTATTTTATAATTTAATAATCATGATATCACACCATTGATATTAT
This sequence comes from Epiperipatus broadwayi, assembly GCA_028023455.1. NCBI lineage: Eukaryota > Metazoa > Onychophora > Udeonychophora > Euonychophora > Peripatidae > Epiperipatus > Epiperipatus broadwayi. The sequence goes on along the minus strand of JAQFVV010012404.1, from coordinate 997,179 downwards.
ACATAGATTTAACATAATAATTATTATTAATAAAATTTAAAATTGTAGATAATTGACTATTTAAATAAAGCTTGAAAAACATCGAGGCCAACCATAAGGTTACAATATATATATATATATATATATATATATATATATATATATATATATATATATATATATATATATATATATAACAATTGAAGCAAGATAGGTTGGTTTCATAAACAAAGTATTTTTGAATATTAAATTGTTACTATGAATAGTGTAAAATAAATAAAGGAGATGTGTTAGAAGTGTGGATACATATTAAATGTTTTCCTCTAAATAAAGCACAATCCCCATAAATTAATGAAAAGATTAAAAATCTTATTCTATGGTTTAGTATCCATCAATTCATCAAGCTTACAATAGATGGATGTGACCCTGTAAATTAAAATGGCTATTGCTAAAACTAAGCAAAGAAAATATATGCAATATCAACTTTGCCATAGAGTCTGAGATTTAAAATATATAGCTTCAGTTCTAATATTAGACCTATTTTAACAGTTATATTTGTGCATTCACACAACAAAATCTAGAGTCCAAGCAAATTACACCAAAGCTGATCTACATGAGGTGGTGATACCTCAAATCTGACCAAACTTCAACTTATTTATCAGCACCCCAAGATTTAATGCTCTATGAATGATATTTATGAGATTACATTCTGTCTCAGTTTCTTCAGTAAGCTGGCTGAGAAGAGGAAGAAACATGATATTCAGGGGGGAAATTATTAATTTATATATATAATTAATGATAATAAAAGCTAATCAACACACTATGACTTAACTAGAGAAATGCATAATATTAATAATAATAATCGAGAATTTGGATGATTTGGAATGGATTCCGAGTAATGACTTGAAACATATTGTAATTTTAATAGACAGGGTATGAGCACAGACTTTCACATGACCCACCACTCTCCACACTATCTCATAACACTGATACACTTGAACACACATATGTTGAAAAGGTAAATAATCACCAATATACATATTTCATGCTAAACCAGCAATCATCAGTTGGTCCAGATTACCATCTCTACACATATATGCTAATAAGTTAAAAATATGGAAAAAAAGATGAATTTTAAATAAGTTTAATAAAATAAATGATAAGTAATAATAAAATGAAGAATATTAATTAATAAGTGTAAGATGGGCATAAGTATGCATGCAGGCATTACAATAATGATGAGATAAAGTGATACAGTGATCTCATCATTAATATGGCAATTGAATTTATACAATTGTCTATAGTTTATGAATCATGCCTAATATTTTGATATGCCAAATTTATTCTTTGGTTTTCCAGCATTATGAAAAAAAATACACCCAGGATGATTATTATATCTAACATAATGCATATTATACCAGAACAATTAAATAAGCTCTAAATATAGATTCATTATGGAAACTAGATTGCTGATTCAGACTAATGTTGAACATTATTGTTAATGGAGGGAAGAATTGGTTACCCTTAGGTTTTTCATCTGAAGATTATGGTGCTTATAAAATACTAAAGTAAAGGTTGCAGTGCAGGTGAATAATTTTTTGCGGGTTTTACTATCAAATATTCAGTGTCCTAGGACTAAATGGCTTGCTATAATAATAAAGAACATTTGTTCAGGAAATAACTTGGATTGGTTACTCAAGTGTTCTGACCTTAAACTCAGTAACATTCTTGGTACTCTAAACTCAAAAAGAGTTGAATGGGAGAAGCTTCCACTGCTAGTCCATCAGACATATGATGTTAATCCATACAATGTGCTTAGTAAAAATGTACTTACAATGCATACATTACTACTATGTATATATAAAATTTTAACTAATTAATGCACCTAAATAGATACTTTCTATCTGCCAAAACTAACTTGCCCTATCTCTTGGATACCACATAGAAATCATGATAAGTAAGGGTTAACTAACTATAAATCCAGTTACTATACTGAATCTGTATTCATATATATAAGATTAAGGAGGGGACAGTATATTTAATGGTAATTAACAAATTTAAAAATATACTTTTAATATCACTTTTAGCTATCATTTCCCTTTTAACTAATAATTAACTGATAAGCTGGTAATTCACTAAGCAAACTTTACTAAACATAATGTTATTAAAATGAATAAAATATTGATAATAACGAACATGTAGTGATTGATTATTATCTAGTAGAATAAAATTTTGAAACAGCGATTTATATACACTAAAAAGCATTGACAAAAATCTTATGCTGGAGAGCTTCTAATTGTCCCTTCACCAAAGTTATTTGGCATATCATAATATATAAAATTAAGTAAATGCAAACAAAATAATTAAAACAGCAATTATAGGCATGTCTTCAGTTTTTAGAGAAATCAAAAATAATAACTGATTATAGTTATTGCGAATTAAAACAAATAAATCACATTAATTTAGATGCAGGAAAGTTTTACAGTTTAGTTTTAGAATGATTTGATTTAATAAAAAAATCAATAAATAAAATGGGTATTCATTAGATTACAGTAGTTAGCTTAATATTTTAAATGACATGTTAGAAATTATTTTAAGATATATGCGATTTATGAGAATATTACCAATTTCTTCGTGCAGTTTAGTCTTCCGGCACTTGAGAGTAGACATTGTGGCACTCTTCTTTTCATAGGTTTCTTGGTGGTGAAGTTCTTTCTCAGCATCCTGGTAATGCAGATGATCATATGCCATGGCAGCATGCAGGATGGGGCTGAAAATGACCATTCTCCCATAGGAAGAAATGGTAAATCCATGGCCTTTCTACCCACTCATTATAAGATTTGAACTGGCATAGGTTTGTTTAGCAACTCACTTATAAATTATAGAATAGCATATTTTACAGTACTATTTTTTTACTCCTATATTATCTTTTTCCACAAGCTGGATTCACAACAGAGTAATGAATTAGCATTCACAACAGGGTAATGAATTAACACTTGTTTACAAATTTGATTTTAAATATACAAAGTTGACTTTACTATTGTTTAATTTTTTAATCATCTAATTTTATATTTATTTAGCCAACTCAATTCCCCATGGAATCTAAATAGTGCTGGTTGAATGTGTTTTGTTTTTGACTAAATTATACTTAAAAAATTATTATTGTCAAAATATAGATTTACAGATTTAACTTCCATGCTATCCTAAAACAGGTATGTGTGGCATGATTTTTATTGACAACACATTTATTTTAAATTTAGAGATTTATCAAAGTTAACAGATCCTTTTATAAATATTTCATTATATATGTATGCTGGTCCTACATAAAATTATACATATATATGTGATCTCCATGAAACTAATGAAATAAAATTATAATATATAAATTCATAAAATTAAAAGATCTAAACATTTAAATATAAATTTGCTCTAATATACCTAAATCGATTACACATCACAACCTGGACTCATAAATATATATATAACAATGTTTACAGAGATGTACATGTACTCGAGGGGTTTAAAGTGAGCACAAAGATAGTTATGGGATAGAACAGGTGAAACAGATAAACTGAAAGTATATACTATTTCAATATTTGTGGTGGATCCCTCCAACAGCTCTCCAATAACCAGTATACACACCATAAGGCCCAATCCCAATTCAAGTCCATGATATTAAAAATTTATTTAAATTAATAGTAAAGGTAAGGTCCCTCATTACTATGGATAGACAAAATTTATGAGTTGCAATCTTGATTATGAAATAATCTAATCATTATAAATGAGACAAGGTATAAATAAGGTGACCTATGATATATATTAATTCCATATCCATATATGTACACTACACACTTATTTATTAATTGTTTAATTATTAATATTTTTTAATATATTTTCTATGCATGTTTTTTTTTTTATTGTTTGTGTCTTAAGCTTTTTATCGCACACACATTTTACATAACAAAGGCAGTCTATTAAACCATCATGGCACTAACTAAGGCATACAAAAAAGATAAATGAATATGTTACTATATGTATAATAATGTTGTACATAATATGAAGACTGTTTATGTTAATCAGGATGTGTAGTGGCTATTCTTTATGGGATCAGGATGGGAAACATTGGTATAAGCCAAACTTAAATGTAGAATAACCACAGATGTCTAAATGAGTTTCCTTAATCTTGTTATAAATTTTATTCTTCAAATGCTAATCCATGCATATATGTTTAATAAATTTATTTAAATGTTAAAACACGTTTCTTTGTTTATTTTTCTGTGGTTAAATTCTGCTTAGTCATATATATATATATATATATATATATATATATATATATATATATATATATATATATATATATATATATATATCACAATTATTAATTGCATGTATTCAGTATGCTATACCCACTGCCATTAATAGGCATATACTCATCTCCCTGAGTTTGAAATCTGGAATAGCATGAATAAACTACAATATGTAGGTGATAAGTTAAGAGTAGAATCCATTGTTATTTAAATCTCATTCTCTTCTCTCTTAGGTATGAGTTTAATGTAAAAAGGTATGCATAAAAATAGACAATAAAGATATACACTTTTTACTTATCAGAAGGAACCCACTCATTTTTTGCATACCACAATTAGACTGTCCCATTTCATTTGGCACTTTCAATTGTTGGGCATGAATTACATATATTTAGATTACAGTTTTCAAACCATTTAGTCACTTATGAGTTTCATATGAGATTAATAATACTTGAGCTTGAAAATTATATATCAGTATAACCCTCTATCATACATACAAAATATATTGATTGGTTAATATGTTTTCCTATTAATACTCAATTTTATATTTTAAACATAAACATAACTTAAAATTCATTTGGATATGATGTGTTGAATTTGAATACAGAAAGAAACTAAGAATTTAAAATACAAATAATATAGATGTTTATCAACAACTGAATTTGAGTTGAAATAGGGAGTTAATAAAAAAAGGGGGCTAAATTAGGCATCAATCTCTAGGAATATAAAACCATAGCTTGACATGATAGTAGAAGTGATAATGATGACTAATGCTTCCATGATGAAAACCATAATACAAAATAATTTTATGTAGTTTAAAATTTGAAATAATCCACAAACTAAAATAAAACAATAAAAAAAATGATTACAAGAAATCAATCTAAAATGCTTTGACTTGAAACTGATAGCAATATGGAAAAATAAATGGAAATGCAAATTGAAACAGAGAAAATGCAGGGGATAATATATTAAATAATATAGATGAAGAATGTAAATATATCTGGGGGGGGGACTTCTGTAGTGAATGACCAGATCCCAGAAGCCAATAAAACTCTAGATAAACATATGGAAAAGAAAGGAAATGAAAATAATTCATTATTAAATCAAATGATGTTGATTATGCAACAAATGATGGAAAACATAAGAATGAATAATATAAAGACGGATAAGATGAATGCTGATATAGCTACAAAGATAGATAATATGAAGGCATATATGACTGCCATGATGGAAGATGTATTTAAAAAGATGTGGGATGACATAATTGATAACTTGTCAAAAAAAATTGATGATGTAAAAATGGAATTGAAAGATATGTCACAAATTTGAACCAATATTAATAACAACATATGGAAATTGGAAAATGCCAAAGAGAATATTGAAAGCAAAATAATCAATACTACGGTCACTGAAACAAAGCAGACAAGCAACAACCCTGGACTTAAATTAGAGTTAAATTAAAAAAAATCTGAGGTTAATCATAGTTTAGCAAATGAACCCATAAAAATCAAAATGAACTCAAATATTGAAATTATTAGTGTAGATCTCCTGATAAAAATAGCAGTGATAGATAAAATGGATGAATATATGGAACCACTCCAGCATATTGACATTGATCATAAAATTAAACTTGAAATGTATATCACAGACACATTTATTAATTGTTTATTTTAATGTTTGTGTTAATTATTAATATTTTTAATGTATTTTCTATGCATATTTTTTTTATTGTTTGGATCTTAAACTTATAACTCTCTTTTATCATGCACATGTTATATATAACAAGGGGGTTTATTAAACCACCATGGCATTAACTAAGACATAAAAAAATAAATGAATATATATATAATGTTGTATATAATATGAAGATCATTTATGATAATTAGGACATGCTGTGGCATCAGGATGGGAAACATTGGTATAAGCCAAATGTACATGAAGAATAACCACAAATGTCTAAATAATTTTTTTAATTCAAGTACATATGTTTATTAAATTTATTTAAATGTTAAAACACGTTTTTTGGTTTATTTTTCTGTGGGTAAATTCTGCTTAGTCATATATTTTTATAATATAATGATCATTAATTGCATGTATTTAATATGCTATACTCACTTCCATTAATAGGCATACACTCATTTTATATATATTATGAAATTAGTGATACAAATATTACCTGAACCTGAGGATCATATACATCTCCCTGAGTTCAAAATATGGAACAACAGGAGTAAACTATAGTATGTAGGTGATAAGTTAAGGGTAGAATCTTTAGTTATTTAAAACTTACTCTCTTCTCTATTAGGTATGAGTTTAATGTAAGAAGGTATACATGAAAGTAGACAATAAAGATACTCTTTTTACTCATCAGAAGGAACGCACTCACCATTGTGTGATTAGACTGTCCCAGAATAATATGTATTTGGGTTTTTTTTTCAAATTAACTTGTATTTAAAATTATATGCTGATTTGAATAATAGATTATTAATTAATGGTACAAAAATAAAGATGGTTGTTAGATATAAAGTTCAAAATTCATTCTTTTTCACTGAAAAAGGCAAGAAGTGAGATATTAGATCATCACTACCTATTATCAATTGATTATTTTCTTATAATATTTCACTTTTAAATAAGATTGTATTATTGCTCCAATGCAGAAGATGGGTTTTCATAATTCCTTCTTAATATTTTTAATAAACAAAATAATAGCAGTGAATATTTTATTAAAGTGCCATACATCAATTTACATTCAAAGTCTCTGAAAATGCCAAAAAAACAACAACTCAAAGGAGATTATATAATTTATTTAATATAGTAAAGCACATTATCAATTATATTTTGTTTCAAGTACTCATTGTATACATTATATAACATAGTTAAAAGTTCAGGCTTTGCTGATAAGCTTTAATTATAATACTTATTGATTACTATATTCTAAGTGTACATATATTTTTAATATGCATACATATATATGTAGATAACATGGACATTTTATGTGCATAGTATGCATATATAAATTGAGATTATAGTTTAAATCAAATTTTTAAAAAACCTATATTTTGTGTTTTTATTTATTCATTCACATATATTGAAAAAATAAAAAAATACCATGTTTTTATTTTTTAAAAGATACAAAGACCATGAAGTGTTAGACTTTGATCTTCTCAAGCACAATTAAAATTACTCTGTATAACATTTGTTTGTTTTTTTCAATATTTTTTTTGTTTATTGAAATATAATACCAGTCTCATTATCTGAAAATATGGTCTCTGTAGTTGTTTTGATGTTTTTAAATATGTATTGACTTTGGAATCTGTTAGCAATTTTAGATAATTCTCCATCTTATTTCATTATGTAAGAAAGATTCCTTATGAATTTTCTTAATTCCATAAAGCTTCTAGCTTTACACTCAAAAAATAAATGTTTGTGCTTTCATATAACTCCAAAAAGTATTACTAATAAACATGAAAACATATGATATTTTGAAATAAAAGAATGATTGCTGCTATATTATAAATTTTGTTAAATTTATAAATTTTATTGTTTTTAATTTTGTTTATTTACAATTTTTGGGTGTATCATTTAACTGAAGTAACATGCATTGATTACCATGCATATCGTAGCTTAACAGTATTCTAATTTATTTAATTATAACTTTTTACTGGTGTAATTTTTAACATTCAATGTCATCTTTAACAATTATTGTACATTTTTATTTTTTAACAAGATCATGTGAGCTGTTTTGAGGTAATAATGATGCACATATGAAGAACATCATGTTGTATTGTATGAATACATCAAGCTTACAGCATGAGGTTTAGAACTGAGATAAATAAAACATGGACATTTTTTCAAGTTCCATAAAAACATAGACTTTTTTTCATATAGCTAGCCCATAGCTAACATAGTTATCTCTTTAATATTGATCTGTAAATGGATATGTAATATTTCTTCACTAGAAAATAAGAATGGGATTTTTTTTCTTACTACTGAAAAATTGGCAAGTTGGTAAATAGTAGATTGTTTTTTTTATTATTCTTCCATAGTGAGGGAAGAGACTAAAGTAGGTATTCAAAGAATTTTTTATTTTTTGCATAGTTTTGTATAAAAAGTTACAATATGCATAACAATTAAGCCAATGCACATGCACTTTAAAGACAATACTCTCACTTTTTCAGACACAAGATATAGTTTTTTTTTAGGAAAGATGGAATGAATCCACCCATCTTTTTGACCCAAACATTTATGCATGGGAAAATCTTAAGCATATGGAAATGAGAGCATGAAGATGTTAAGCAATCACTTTAAATGACATTTATTATGTTTGAACAAATGACACTTGTGAAAGTTTAGCAATTTATGATACATCATTCTTTAGTTGAAATTAAACATATATAATGAGATATTATTTTATATAGTGCTATGTTTTTATACTGTAATAGTAATATTAGTGATTAAGCCAATGCAAATGCACTTTAAAGACAAATTATAAATGAATACTCTCACTTTTTCAGACACAAGATATAGTTTTTTAAAAAAGATGGAATGAATACACCCATCCTTTCGACCCAAACATTTATGTATGGGCAAATCTTAAGTGTATGGAAATGAGAGTGTGAAGATGTTTGAATGAATGATGCTATATAAAATATAAAATAATATATCATTATATATGTTTAATTTCAATTAAAATAAATTGTAAAGATTTTGCAAGCATCATTCGTTCAAATATAATAAATGTAATTTAAAGTGATTGCTTAATGTCTTCACACTCTCATTTTATATGCTTAAGATTTGCCCATACATAAATGTTTGGGTCAAAAGGATGGGTGGATTCATTCCATCTTTTCTAAAAAAAACTATTTATCTTTAAAGCGCATGTGCATTGGCTTAATCACTAATATCACTATTACAGTATAAAAACATAGCACTATATAAAATAATATCTCATTAAATATGCATAACAATAGACTGGAATTAAATACAAAAAATATCATACCAGATGAAACACAGATTTGTTAAATATAATTAAATATTTATTAATTAAAACAAAGATACAAATGTGTATTTATAATATATACAACTTTTATACTTTTACTTGATACTATTAGTTTGACATAGCATTTAGTTGTTATGCAACTATTAATGTAAGAGACTTCAGGTGTCCTTCTAGATTTACCTATCACTTTCAGGTGTACCATGACAACTTACCTCATGAGTAGGTATGGTTGATACTTCTGAATGTTCTGTGACAACTTGTCTCATATGTAAATATGATGACACTTCCAGTTGCACCATGACAACTTGCCACATGTCTGATCCAGGTTTTAGAAACTTCCAATTCTAACATAAATTTATCTTATTGGTTAACAGTATAGTGAAGAACATGCATATTGCCATTCATGTTTGACAGTAAATTATGGATGTCCCTCTACCTCCAACTGGGCTGACTATTTATAGAAAGATTCCCTTTCATAATGAAACCAATTTTATTTACAAAATTATCAGCCATTGGCCTGTTACTACTATTGGATATATTATCTATACATATATCTATTGGTCTATGGTGATAAATGTTCAATTTAATCTTTCCTTCCCCTTGTTAAATTTGGTCCTGGAGAATGTAGTCATTCAGATGCTTTAGTGAGTGTCTTCATCACCGTCTGGTTTCATCAGGTTCAGTGACTTCATCAGCAGGTCCAGTGTCTTCATTTAGAGATATGGTGACTTTGAACTCTGTAGACTTATCACCACTGGCTTGAGACTCTTAATTATTGGTTGGAAAGTCTTCACTATTGACTTATGATATATAGTTCAAACATAGGTGGTTTCTGTGCCTGTGTTGTTGCTATTTATTATGTATTTGAACAACCACTGTTTGAAATTCTTTTAATTTGATCACAACTGCTTTAACCCATTTAGTGATTGCACTATAAATGCAACATAGAATTTATATGCCTATCTGCACTTTGGTATTTCTATTCTTGATTTTTTCTTTAGTAGAATTAGATCTGAGAACTGGCAATTTAGTTCTTAGATCCCTGTTAAATAATAATTTAACTGGCATTTTGCCAATGTTTGGTATAAAACACTGTGCTAAAAACATATACCTTATATAATAATTATGAATAATTACCATATTTTGTTTTAAAAATATATATATATAAATCATCTACATTAATAAAATTACAAAAAATTTGATGTGATAATTTTTTGAAGTAGTAAATGCAGAACCTAAAACTCCATCAATTATTTTTTCAAAAAGTTGACAAAGTAATCTAGAAAACTTCTATTAGTAGAAGCACCTCAATACATATAACATGTCAATTTTATCCAAATCATTTTATCGTCAAGTTTTCCTGTCGCACTATCTGGGTGTTCCTTTGTTTAAATTAAGCTGATGGAAAATGTTAAAACCAAATGGTCCCTGTTGTTGGTAAGATTTTAAATAAATAGTAACTCAGAACAATCTCTTAACCAATCTATTTAAAATCTTAATGACAATAAAGAAATGGTTTACCATGTTCTGTTTTCTTAATTTAAAATTTTGTAGCACACAGGTAACAGTGCTGAAAAATTATAAGTGGTGTGATACACACATATATGTGTGTGTTGCTGTTTATGTATATAATATATTCATAAGTATATTTTTGGAAATTGCAACTAATACACACACACTTACATTTTAAGCATATAGTCATAAGCATTGAGAAAATATGCTAATGACTAATAAGATGCAATGTATTTTAGTAGCCATTAATATATTATTTACAATGTCTTCGATCATATACTTGAAAAGTATACTTGAAAAGTAAAAATATTAGTTACAAGATGAAATTGTTAACCTGTTTTTAAGATTAAAAAAAGCATAACTGTTTATAATCTAATAAATAAGAATTAATAAGTAATTTATGTATTTATTGAAAGTTTGATTGCTATTGGTAAATGCTTGTTAAAATTACATCAGTTGTAATCTTCATGTTAAGTATCTGAAGCCAGGTAAAATAATCATATAATAGTCATCAATGATAGTTTATCATTGTTTGCCAGTCTTGACAAAAAAACAACAATTATTTTAATATCTCAATTTTAAAGATATATCATAAAATAAGCTTTTTTCCCATTAAGATGCTCACCCACATAAAAATGTATGAGGTTTAATAATGAAAGTTTATTAATATTATTATATCAACATACATATAAAATATGTCAATATTTATTAAACACAATTACATATCATATTGTAAGTGCTATATTAATCATTCAAACAGATGTTTAGAGAACTTAGCCCTTCAATTTATGGTAATATACACTTATCATCTTTGACATCATGTTAAAATAACTAGCCAATCAGACACTTGTTTTGAGATATTACCATTACTCATTTACATAAATATCAAATGTGAAAACAGTGAGATATTAAAGTGTGAAATAATTTTGACATGATTTTATAACAATCATTATTTAAATATTGTGACAGAATATTAATTGCATCAAGTTTATTTCACTCTTTAAAATCAGATCAATCTTGAATTTGGTATTTATGTGGAATGACCTTTGTACATTATATTGCATATTAGCTTTGCAGTCACTACCAGATGAAGAGCAATTGTTCTGGAAGAATTGTTTGTCTGTTTATTTTAGCATGATATTAATAATGATATGTTTATATTTATCAATAATTGATTGGCTGATTGGTGTAAACATTATTTGTATAGTGCTATAACTGGAAATGATTACTATTAAACAGTTATAGGCTTCTATAAAATTCACCTGGTAACAATAATATCACAGCAGCAACTTAGGATTATGATTTAATAGATTATTTTAATTACAAATATATATTAACAATTTATATAAAGCATATATATTTACATATCTGAAGGTATTCTCCAAATAATAATAAAGGTCAGTGTGCCATGTTTTAATGCAAACCTCTCAACAATATTAGCTATCAAGGACTTCACACAATGACACTCAGCATTTTTGTTTTTGCAAGTATATCTGCATGCTTGTAGATTAGTGAGCAAGTGTTCCTTGGTTCTTTTCTAGACCAACCTTTTACTATTAATTAATAATTAGAACTCCTATTCTAATTGGTTGGATCACTTAGATCCTGTTGATATTGTCTAATGTTAATTATCTGTAGATGCATCCGGTTACTAGTAATTTTTCTTTTTAATTGTCACTAATTAATTAGATTATTTTCTGATTGAATTCTGTTATCTCTTTTGCTCTTTAGGAATTTAATTAAGATTGTTTCCTGGATTTATAATTAATTTTTTAGTAATATTAATTCTTTTATCCATAGTAACAATCAGTTTTAATTTTATTTTTTACTTAAATATAATATACTTATTTTTAAACAATAATTATGTATGTATTTCAACGTTAACTTGTATATTTTAACACACAATTATTTATAATTGTTTTTTTTTAGGTATATATGTGTATTTATTTTAACATACACATATAAACATAGCATATAACAATGTTGTTTAAGTGATAGAATGAAATATAACAAAGAGATGCCAACAATGACAAAGTATTACTGACAATGATCAAGTCTTATTACTTGATTATAGTATTTTTCTTGCCTAATTAATCCAGTCTAGCTTTGATTAGAGAACTCAATATGTACACATAAATAACCGAATTAAAGGCAAAAACTAATCATTCACTTTTAATCAGAAAATGGTTATGTAGCCATTTTTAAGGGTATAACACAATGTGATTTATTTCCAGCAGGCAATTGCTAAATTTGTTGGATATTGTTTTTTCTTCTCTCTTTCTCTATTGAGATTTGTTGGAGTGTAATTGCAATAAAGTATTTATAGAATATTTCTCTTTTTATTATACAGAGAATAATGTAAAACGACTTTTTTTTTGTTCTAATTATTTTAATAATTATTCCAATTACACGTTTTGTTTTATTTTCTTAGTTTACTTTTAATTTAATATTCAGAAACTATTTATAATGCCAAATTATTCTTAATATCTTATTATATATGTTGTTATTTCTATTTATATAATTAATTAACACTTGATTAAGTGAATGTGTTTTTGCTTTAAATTAAATTTACTGTATTAAGTCATAAAGTAATATAACCAACTTGATCTTAGTAATTGTGATTTAGTGACTTTTGTAAGTTTTAACAATCATTTTAATTTTGAAATGCATTAATAACATTTATTATGAGCTTTTATGTCTAGATTTAATCAATTAAGCCTTTTACAACCGTTAAGATAAATGCTGATAGATTATGAATAGGTAAATAAAGCATATTCTAGCAAGGAATGTCAGTCAAACATCCATATTTATTTAGCTTAATAAAGAAGTATGTTTTTTTTAATTAATAATTTCTTGTTTTCAAACAATTGGTCAGTGCAAATCATTACTTGTTTAATAATTCTACTTTTAATTATAAAATAGTTAGTTATATATATATATTCAAGACGTAGTTATGTCTTATATTTGCTTTTACATGAAGGTAAAACGATCTTTGTAAGATCAGTCCTTGGTAAAGCCACTCCAAAAACCCTCATATTTTCAAATACGTATTTCCATTTATATATTAAAAAAAATATTAATATGTATATTATATATTATATATCTTTTTACAAAAATATTTTCTATTAAAATAATTTTAAATGCAACTTAGAATCATTTCGAAATAAACGAGAATTTTGTAAACAGTAATTAACATCTATTAATTATTTTATCTCATTTTTTCTATCTCATTAAAAATTAATAAAGTATAATTAAAAAAATGTGAAAGTGCTAATACATTTTTTTTTCTTTCCAAAAAGTCTTTCATTAGGAGAAAAAAAAAGTTTTTATTCAACCAAGAAAGAATTTTGAGCTGGCTTTTTGACATCAGAGATCTTTTTAGTGATGATAAATTGAAAAAAAAAAAAAACTATTTCTTATTCATCATCCATAAAATGTTCAATAATGACATTTGTATAATAGCACTATCATTTGTAAAATTATACGAACTCCTGCAAGACAAAAATGAAGTGACAGATTGATAAGTAGAAAGTATGGCGAATACGCTTTAATGATGATAAGTAGCTTCAATTACCTCATTCCTCCGTTAACAACATTGCTAACATTCTTTATTAGAAGGAAAAGCTTAGTTTCCTATATAAAAACACTCGTCATTTTCAAAATACTTCAATTATTTTTAGGTAAATTGTCCATCTAAGTAGTGATATTGTATTTCGGTTCTTTTTTTTTTTTTATGATTGATATAAATTGATCAACAAGAGTAGTAAATTGTACACTTTCCATCTTCTTCTTTAGGGATAATAACAACAAAACAGCAGTCTGGCAGACCTACGATTTAGAGTTTATAATAATCTTGCTGTTTAAGTGTATAGAGTCAACTTTTGATGATGTGATTTAAGCCATTTGATTGGCTGATCGGCTAACCAGTGGTCGCAGGTGTTGACACCATTGCACATGTCATAAGTGTCCAGTGGTTTCATTCCAAAAAGCATTTCAGAGAAGATCTATTCATCACAATTGCCTTTAAAAGAAGCTCTTCATCATTTCTGAAGAGCACTAATTCTGCTTCTAACTACACTGACTTTATTTTAAGACACTAAAACTAGTTTTAAAAAGTTATAAAAATTTATCTGCTGTAAGACAAATCTATTCTTTGTCAGCAGTAATGGATACGAACAGTAGTTTAAACACTTGCTTTACTAATTGATGAATAATCTTAAAAACAGTGTATGCCATAAATAAAGGGAAATAACGAAAAATATTTTTTTTTCTTTAATATCATATACGCGCACCCCCCCCTCATATAAACATAAACAAATACAACAGTCCCCCAAGAATGTTTTCCAAAGAAGAACGTAGGAGAAAGGATTATTCATCAGGTTTGCTATCTAGCAATATCTTAACACCTATTTATTCTCAAATAATTTAATGGCTAACTGGATTAGCTATGAAATGGTTTTCTAAACAAGATCTAAGCCTGTTATAATAACCTAAAAAGATTTTATGTGGTCTAATTTTTAAGGTCTATATAATGAGAGATGCGAGCACGCGCGTACACACACACTCTCTCACATATATATATATATGTATAATTATAATCTTGCCAATCATTATTAGTTAATGCAAGGCAAATGATTGGCTCTCTACTGGATAAAAAATATCTATTGAAAACTTTCTTTTTGCTACATGATTATATAAAATTTTTGATCTTATTCTTTTTAAAGTGCAAGCAAGAGTTAATTGTTTCTTATCATTAGCTGAAAATAAGAATTGTTCTATTTTCTAAATTATATCTTCTTTTTGCTATGTGTACAATCAAAAAAAAGTTACATAAATGGCTGAAGTATTATTAAACATGTAGTATCAAATGGTAATAATGAATTAACTGTGACTTTTTCTATAACATCATAATTTAAAGCTTCAACTTGCAAATTCCAATAACTAGTTTGTGGACATTTGATCTTTCGTCAAAAAGAATAATAAATTAATATGGATTCAAGATTGTTCAAATATTTAATAATAATGACATCGCTAAGATTAATTGTTTTTAATTATTGCATTGTTTAAAATCTTTGAGTCATAATGATGTCTGCTCTGTCTCAAATCTGAAATTTAAATATAAAACAGATGAATCTCGAATTTTTTCCAGGGCACAAGATTTTATATTCAAATAGATGAGTTATAGAAAACTCAAAAAAACATTTAATATGTTACTAAATGGATAGCTACTTATTCTGACTTGGAAAGAAAAGAGCAGAGTGGATTGCTTATCTAACTATCTATACATTGCCTATAAAAATGATTATAAATTAATGCAACCTTCACTACTAAACTTTTATCGATGCTGAGCCCATATTTAACATTTTTTATAGTAAAACTTATTTCTTTTGATTTTAAATTAGAAAGCAATGTATAACTTAACAATTAAAAATATTTTTTGATACTCTTTTTCATATAATTAGCATTTATAGATGATCATAACTCTAAAGTTAATGAATTTTCTTGATGTAAATTTTGCATAGTATTTAAGTTTTTAATCTGTTTATTTTTCATTGCAGTTTTTGGTATATATGTGATCTTTATAACAACAAATGATATTGAGTTATATTAGAGGGTGTGAGTGAGCTTTGATACAGCAATGTGGTAAAAAGTATTTAATTTATGCAAACACTTTGAAGGATTGCTATTTACCAAGAAAGTTTAAAAAAAAAACAAGCTGTTTACACACTTTCAGTTTGTTTACTGGTACTCACAAGTTATCAACTTTCATATCATAGTATAAGTTGGATTATTGTATCATAATTTTATTTGGAAACAAAAATAATCATATAGCTAATTGTTGGGGAGATTATGGAGTATTCATAACAAACAAATAGATTGGGATAGGAATCAATCCAGAAACCTTTAGCCCTTGAGCACTACTTCTAATCTAAAGCACATAAGGTCTGGAGAAAAAAGGAAAAATGGCTATAGTAAAGAAGTAATAAAAGTTAAAGCCATTATGAAAGCAAAAAGTCATAGTGACAATACTTTCAGTAAAATGCCTGGCAAATCAAATTGGTAATCAAGGATTCATCTTAGTGATATAATTACAAATTCTGCAAGTTTGACTAATAGAAGTTAAGACAAACTAGGTAATTAAAGGAACTATTAGTAAATAGAAATACAATAATAATATTTGCTACTTGGAAAGAAGAGTTATAATTTTATTTGTGTTAATACATATCCAATATAATGTCTAACAAAATCAACATTTTTAAAAATTTATAATAAACATACTTAAAGAGGATATTTTGGCATGAAGTTAATTAATTTTTACATACACAGTAATTTTATTTATATGCATAATTATTTGTTAAAGTTATTTACATAGCAATAAAAAGTGGTTTTGGAAGTTGTAGTTCTTCATCTATGTCTATTCATGCATTGGATGAAGATGTACAGCAATTAAATAACTTTGATTGTAAAGGCCATACTATATTGTAAGAAGAGAAATGATTATTTATTTCTGCTAATGGATGTCTAGAATGATTTATAAAACTAAAAAATCATTAAAAAGTCAAGACATTGATACAATTTTAGTAAAAAAAAAAGGATTTCTGCAAGATAAAAAGTGATGTTCGATTTTGTTGTGAAAAACAGTTATGAAGTTCTCAACTTTTCTGTTGCTAATTGCATACCAATTTAAGCTGCATTAAATAGTATTAACAGTATTTTGGATATCAAGAGAATTTCTATATACACACATCTATTTAAAAATATAATGGAGAATCCATACAATTTTTAGAATCATTTTAAAAATGCAGCTGGTAACAGTTATGGCTGTATTGATCTGCTTGAGATCATGCAATACTTAAAAAAAAAACTATCAAAATCATGCTAGTTTTTCTATCACAACAATGTTTTTAAATGTTTTCATCGAAGTTGGAAAATCATTTTATTTGTTGATCAGTTTATTTGTAAACTTCTGATCTTTTTTTAGTTAAAATGAAATTTTAAAATTGAGATTTAATATATTTAAATACAATAGAATTGTTTGAAATCTAATTAATGCTAGGCTAATCCAATTGAGACACCAATCTTTTAGTAGGTCAGCTAGTTTTTTAAATGTGGAAAAGATGACATGAAAATATTGAAATTATTCAATATTTTCTCTGTATCACATTAAAAAATATTTCTTAGAACTTTTATTTGTTTTAAATAAGACTTGCAAGAGGGCATAATAGATGTTTTTTCTTTTAATTTAATAAGATTTTTATGTATATGGGTTATTCTTCTTTTCTTTATTCTATTTGTAATTGGTTTACTTCAACATTTCAAATGTTTACTTCCCCAGCCAGAAATCTTCTCAGCTATAGTTAACAAAATTAACATACATAGTAAATCTTTACTTAGTCAATTGTTCAAGGCATTGAGGCAAACCAATACCATTTATATGACATTTTAAAATTGATATCTAATAGATTTAAGTTCAAGATAATTCTTGAAATTTTGTACATTTTTAAAAAATCTATATGAAAGTGATAGAACACGTTAATATTTTAATTTGATAAGTTAGTTTCTTAGGTATGAAAGAATGGTGTGTGTGTTTTAAATAATGCTTGCAAGTTTTCTTTGTCCTGTGATAGGTTAAATAGATTTGTACAATTCAAAGTTTGATTATAACATCAGGCACAAAATAGACTCAAGCCTTGATTTAGCATGGTCAGTGAAAGTTGGTATAATTATATAAATGCACTCTAAACTTAAGTGATTCACTTAAGTTTTTTAAGATCTTACTGACATGTGAGTGCATGGAGATTTATAATATTTAAAGGAATAATGCATTATCAGAGTTCAACTTCTGATCAAAATAACTCCATTGCAATTGTAAACTTCTTTTAAGTAATAAGAAAGTTGTTTATAATATAGTTTTGTTAAACTTTTTTTTCAAAAATGTTTTTTCAAATAAAAAGAAAATGTCAACAATTTTAAACAGAAAAGTTAGTTACTGATTTCTTATACATATATAATTATGTACACATAACTAAATATACTATATACATAAAGAATATACATATTAAGTTACTATATATAAGAAATTGATTTAGAGTGAAATTATCTGTATTAAGTGAAGTTCATTTACAATATAGTTTTGATAAGCTTTTTTTTTAAAAAAAAATGAAAAATTTTTATTCAAATCAAAAATGTTAAACACTTTTCACTTAAAATATTATTTCATATTTTTAAATAACTTATATACATATATTATTATGTACATATACTAAATATGATTTATGATTAAGGGGTATACATTTTAACTTATAGCAGAATTATCTAGTGATATAAGTATCAACTATAATGTCCAGTCAATTTAAAGTACAATATAGTTTTAAATTTTTATTTACTGTGCCAATACTAAAAACTTAAAAATAATATACATTTTTTATATTAAATGGTTTTATTGACTGTGCACAAAAAGGAAAAAATGTTTCTTGGAAATTTTAGATTTAATTTTAAATAACAGCATGGGAAAGGTGGATCCATAAATTAATTAAATCAATCTCTATTTTTTTAGAACAAGAGATTAACTTAATTAATTTCTGGAAGACACATTAAATCTAAAATTCCCAATTGTGACTGAAGAAACTTTTTTTTTCTTTTTAGTGCACAACCAATAAATACATTTAATGTACATTTTTTTATCTCTGTTATTATTACTGTATACAGGTTCTCATTTTTTTTGATTTGCTATATGTGTTACATTGCATTCTATTATAGCAGATTATGTGAGACTTATGATCAATATTTTTACAGCCAGGCTAATGGATTATATATGCCTGAGTAACTAACCTGAATCAGCTGCCATCACAACCAGTACCAAAAAAAAGTTCATTGATTTTGAAACTAGCATTACCAAAATTTAAAAAAAAATTGAACAATAAAAAAAAAAGAATAATATTCATTGTTTTTATATTTTAACAATTAAAAAGAGTTACCAAGCAGTCATTTTGTTATTGATTATTACATATAATATAAACACTGTGACAAAATCCAATCATCAAGTTGACATATGTTCCACAATTTAATTGCTGTCAAAATGAGAAGTTCAATAAAGTAATTTCTTTGCAATATTTATTTTCACAAAAGTTTCACGTTATTCTTGATAGTGTAGTTATAAGTAGCCAAATGCTGTCAATCCTATAATAAAAAAAAATACTTTGGTTATTTGTAAAGATAATTTGGTAGTATAAAGTTTTTCATAATAAAATAATAGTGATCAAATGAAAAAGGAATAATACATTCTATTACCAAATTCTATTAAAAAGAAAAAGAAATAAATCTTTGATCATAAACTTATCATAATCAAAAATTTTTTTCCCTTCAGAAATATTTCTTTATACTAAATAATTCATTCCCTAAATTTTCTTTAACTTTCACTATATATATATATATATAAATGTAAAATACAATAGCCGTTATGAAAAATATTATATATAATATATAGAATTAAAAATATAAAAATAAATGATAATGATCTATTAGCTTCATTGGATGTAACGGAATTATATGGATCAATTGATCGTCTTGAATCTATAAATTTAATTGAAATTGAACTAATTAATATGTCTGTAAATAAACACTTAATAAATTTTATTATTGACTCGCTAAAATTTATGTGATAATATTATTGCAACATATAATGATAGGTTTTTAAAACGGGTAAAAGATAGCCAATGGGATTACCTATGGTAGCGCAAATTTGTAATTTTACATTGTTGAAATATGAAGATATTATATTTAATCCTTATAATTTTGAAGATATTAAAATTTATACTAGATATGTTGATGATATTTTTGTTTGTGGTCCTAAAGACATTATTGATTTTTTTTTATATAATCTGAATAATTTAAACAATTTAAAATGGACTATTGAAAATGAACAAAATAAAAAAATAAAATTTTTGGATTTATAAATATTTAGAGATGCTACTGATTTAAATTATAAATTAATTTTTAAACCTATTGGAGAAAGAGGATATATTCATTTTAAATCACGTGTTCCAATGATACATAAAATGGCAAGTCTGAAATCGTTTTTGCATCGCAATGATAAATTATGGAAATATAGGAGTGATAAAATTTTAAATATTGAACTTTTTGCAAATGAACTTTTAAAGGTTGGTTATGATAAAAACCAAATCTTGCATACAGTAAATTTATTTAATAATAAGAAGAGAGTTTGCAGTGTTACTTTAGATAATAAAAAATGGATATCTATGCCGTTTATAAATGACATGCAATCTAAATTAATTAAGAGTATATTTAAAAAAAAATTTCATTTTGTGTTCCTCTGAATGTTAATCGATTGATTAATAATTCTAAGAGTATAATTCCTAAATTGCAAGGAAGTAATAAATTTATCAGATTTCATGTGGATGTCAGAAATTATATATCGGTGAATCAGAGATGTTCTCGTGGAAAAAAGATCGAAGGAGCATCATATATTATATAATCTAATTAAAAATAATGAAAATAGTCAATTTAATACAGCTTCAGCATCCTTTGACCATGAAAAAACTTGTAATTATAGGTTCACATTTAATAGTAATGAAATAAAAATATTAATGGAAGAAAGAAATCATAAAAAGAGGAAAATTAAAAAGGCAATTTTGATTGATAAATATAAGGATGATGTTATTAATAAGCAAGTTGCAAATATGACCATACACAGCTTATGGAAATACATGTAACATTAAGTTTAAAAAATTTGAAATTCAGTTAAAGCTGACAAGAATTACCATGTAATCGAAAGTGCTACAAAAGAATTTAAACTATAATATTGCATTTACCGTTAAATTTATATATGTGTATAGTGGCAGTAATTTATTGTATTTACTCTACTTTATAACTATTTATTATAAGCTTAAATATTCAGTAGTCAAAATCTACAAACTAATCTGGTTGTATAGTTATAGCATTATAGTTATAGTATTAGTAACTGGTATTTATTTTTTTTACTCAAGCTTAGTATATAATTTTAAAGTATTGTGAATTTCTGTTTCTAATGTACATATAATAATAATCAATAAAAGTAGAACCCATAAAATATAAATACAATATTTAAAAAATTTAAAAGGTATTTTGTGACCTTATGAAAAAAGTGTTCCAGGGTTAATTATTAAGAAAATATTAAATATATCTCTAAGATGTAGAAAAAGTGACAGATAGTGTCATCTCTAGTATATTGTAATTTTTGTTTTAAAAAGGCAAAGGTGGATTTAAAGTCAATATGAGTAACAATAAAATTAGTAAGCATATGCTGTTTTATATATAATTGTTCTTTGAAAGATAAAGTGACATGCATTTTTTTATGTATTTAATCTCATGGTATAAAGATGAAACATTGGAATGCTTCAGATCAATGGTTTTTTGTTATTAAGTTTCTGAAAAAGTGAAGATTTTGATGTTTTTGCTATTGCAATGTATTACATTATAGAAGAACCAAGGTAATATTTTTTATAAGAGTTTAAATCCAATTAAAATCCTGAAAGAAAGGTATATTTAGACAATTGACATATATATTGCATTATTTTTGTTACATTAACTTGTTGGCTAATTTTTAAAACATTTTCACTGATTTTCTAATTGTTATTCATTCCTCACTAGAAATTTTTTTAAGGCATCAAATGACTTTTTACTCAGTGTTTTTACAAAGTTCTGAAATGTTTTGTGTATATGAATCCTATGAACCATTGACATTTACTGTACCATTTTGTTTGTTGGCAGAATTAAAGCTTTTTCATTTGGAATTTTTTATTATGACAATTACCTTTATCTGATTTTTAAGTTTATGGCAAAATTATTATACATATGGAACAGAATAAATAAAAAGAATAAACAATAAGTACAATATATTTTTACTAACAAAAATACAAATAAACAAATAAGAAAACTAAATTGGTAATTTAAGTATTACATGATCAAGATTTCTCCCCTTGTAGTATTCATTCTATGTATTTGCATTTATTGTATAAATTTTAATTTAGTAAAACACATTATTCATTGTGCAGTTTGTTTGATATACATGCAGTATTTAATGCAAACCAAACTATGTATATAAAAATGATTTTTTTGCATTTCCTTGATGCAATTTTCACTGCTTTATACTTCATCTAATTTCTGCCCCAGTCATTTTCCAAAGATATAACTATTATTCTTTTGCAGTATTCGGTTTAGCCACATTTCTTCAAACTGTAACTCAAATGATTACTGTAAATGCAATAAATTTAGTAGAACTTCTCACCTTTGCAAAGTTAACAGCTTACTAGAAAGATGATTGCAATATCTTTAAGAGTTTCATTCAAAAATTTTTAAGCTTTTGCATTTCAACGTTAAAAAAAAATTTATAAACTCACTACTGATCAACAATTTATACAAATAAATATATTTTAACCACATTATGAACAATCACATACAATAGAAATAGGGTTCCTAGCTTCACATTCTGAGAATTTTCTTTTCAATATATTGATTTTAGAGAATACTCAAAACAGCAGTAAATAATAAAGGCACTCCTATAATTAACTTTTTTTTTTAGCCATATATGCAATTAAGAGAAATAAAACATTATTCCCCAGACTATAAATAAATAGTACTCTGCATGTGAACAAAGGATCAAGAATAAAATTATTCCACCCATTCTTGGAACTTTTGATATTTATAATCTTACTTTTGCCCACATTGGTGAATATTCAATGTGGAATTAATACCAGCAGAAATATGGCACTAATAATTATTAGACTAATAATCCAATTATATAAGGATAGAGGTAGAATTTTTTTTTAATAACTTTGTTTTAATAATCAAATAGAATGAAATAAATATAAACATGGAATTAGCATAGCTTGATCCATATGCATTTAAGAGAAGAAAACCATTCTCTCTCAAGTTATCAATAAATATCACTATATATGTTGAACAAAAAATTAAGAATAGAATGAGCCAACTTATTTTTGAATTTTATGATGCTTATAAGCATATCTCTGCCAAAATTGGTAAAAATTCAGAGTATAATTAATATACTACCTAGACAAAATATGTCATTAGTAATTATTAGGTTTTCTCCTCTTAATTAGATATTCATTAGATAATGCTTATTTCATGTTTACATATACATATTAAAATCAATATATTATTCATTTAAGCAGCTGACATGTGATTTATACATGGGTGAGAAATTTTTAAAATAACTTAAAAAATGTAACAAAATATTTAAAACCCTCTTGTCAAAGAATGTTTTACAAATAACACAATTAGATAAAAGATTTAAAAAACAATTCAGTCAAATAAATTGTTATGCAAATTAATCATATAAATTATATAATACTTATTTTATGTTTACATATATATATATATATATATATATATATTATACTAAACACAATGTAATTATAAGGGACTTGAACTCAGATCTTTAAACTCTCTACAGATATTCAATGTATTTTATACAACTGATACTCATTACCACATACATGCAAGTAAGATAAATGATCTCCAATATATCTATTTTATGCTGAACCATCCTCATCAGTTGGTCCAAGTCACCATCTTCCACACACATATACAATCAGTGCTCAGTTTTTATTAAGATGGCAAATCTTCAAACTTTAATGGACAAGCTGCAATCTTCTCCACTTTTCAACTTTTCACCCATCCATATTAATGAAAATATGAAGATTGAATGCTTAAAGCCCTTGATGATGCCAATCTTATTATCATACCCATGTTGGTCATAAGTCAATCTAACTCCTTGCACATAAGATCTTAATATGTCCATTTAATTTTACATCAATTATGTCTATTTAATTATATATATTGTATCCTAACTGGGACAAATGATCATTAAAGAACAACAGCTAAGTTAAAATTTTCTTTTCTTATACATAAAATTCTAACAATACATATTTATTTATTTCATATCTAATATATTACCTTAGTCTTAATAAATTATTTAATAACAAAATATTACTCCAGTAATATACCCATTTTTTAGCATTCACCATATACCAATAATTATACTCTCAATGGCATAGGAATATCACCAAACACTACTCCACTATAACTAGTATAGAGTATCTTTCATACTTTAACTCTGTGAATATTAAGATAATCCCTCTATATAATTCAAAAAATATTTTTTTATCATCATTGCTATATCTTTAATCTTCTATGATATTAGAATAAAATTATAGTTCTGTAACTGGTTAAACTTTTCAATGTTTATTATTAATTATAAAATAAGCATTCAATTATCTAAACATTCATTATGATATGGTATGTTATCATACTGTTAACAATAATATAATTCATTATCAGATTTTCTTTTAATCATCACATTTCTTATAACTCTAACATTCACACTGTAATTTTATCTCTAAAATTTAATATATTAACATTCATAAAATCTTTACTTTTATATTCTTTTAACATTTTATTTGTTCCACATTTAACTCTTCTTGCATTATATTAATTATCTTATCAACATTTGAAAGCTTAGCTATTATCATTAATCAAATATACAATTTCAAATATGATGTATATAACAGTGTGATTTTTGTGATTATGAGTGCATGATGGATATCTTATAAAACTATAAAAAACAACTATATCATAGACTATGTAACTTAAGGTCACATTTTCTTGTGTATGTCTTAATTTCTATCTTGGCTTCTCTTTTAAGCTCTTACAGATTTGCAAAAAAATGCTACTATTCATGTATTACAAATATTCTAACATACTTTGACTATAATATACTTAATATTAATAGCACATCCATATCAGTACAGAATTTCCCAATAAGAGTACTTTCTTAAACACTACTTTTTTTCAAACACTTCATATAAATCTTAAACATCATAAATAAATATTATTCATTCTTTCTTTAAATAATATGCAAACTTATTCCTAATATTTCATACTTTGACCATATTGAAAGATTAAAATAAAACAAACAGTTTATGATATATAACTTATCATAAGTATACTTAGTTACTTTTAACTTATTTAGAGATCAATGATACACATACCTTTATAATTATGTTCATATTGTAACGGTAAAATCTGTACATTCATGCAACAAAATCCAGAGTTTTAGTAAATCATCCCAAGGCTGACCAGCATAGAGTGGTATGAACCACATTGTCTGATATAGCCCCAGTTCCTTTACTAACACTCAAAGATTTACTACCTTTCAGATGACACATATGAGGCCACAGCAGCATTCTCTTTCATTATGTGCCAGCAGTACAACATCGGTAAAGCACAAGACTATGGGAAATTGACATTCTAACTAGTATAGCTACTATAGACGATGTATGTGGTGGAACATAATTATCAAATATGGATTGTGATTCTTAACTAATAATTAACTAATCAATAATGACTAAACAATGAGCAACACCTGAGACATGAAACAAAAGTTAAATTTAAAATTAATTTAATGAAAACCAAATAATAAAATTCTTAAATGAAAATAATAATGATAGTGATTATATGGATTGTTTCACTCACAGGTGATTAAGTTAGGGATACAATTTAACATTTGAATTTTGGGTTCACACACAAGTGATGATTGAGAATATAATCATTTATGGTTTACTTAGTTACATGTAGTTTTAGTTTACATATACATATGTGACAATTTAAATCACTTGCAGGTGACATTAATTATTCTGGTTACAAATTAGTTACATTATTATATTTGTCATATATATGTATATTTCTCATAGGTGATGATTTTAATATGAGCATTTACTGTTTATATATAGCAATTTTAATCACACACAGGTGATTGTAGTTTGGATTACAAATAATTTAATTTACTTTGCTTTATATATATCTATCACTCGCAGGTGATGAAGAAATTATACATTTGAAATTACAGTTTTATGAGCCTTAAGATTACTTTATAATTTAGTTAATTTGCTCATGATGATCTATGCCTAGTTTATGCTATATAACAGGATCTAGACCCACTTTAGAGCTAGCAGAAGTGATTATACACATTTATAAAGAATATCACATTTTATTAAACATGAATACTTAATATTCTCTATATATCTAATATGCCTATGAAATTAGATTCAAATTCAGATCAAAGCTGAAAAATACAATTATTATGGCGGGATGAACTGATGATTAGCAGTCAGACTTCAGATACCAAGGCATATAGAAATATAAAATCTGAGTCCCTGCATCTCAAATATGCCTTCTCAGGGGATTTGTACCTAGTACTGGTTTCCTTGTTCACCGTACTCATTACTGTAGAAATAAGAGACCTTTTAGTCTGGTGATCAAATAACTAATTAAACTATGGGAGTTCCTTGCTCCATTTCTGAGGATGCAGAATGGAGTGGTGCATAGCCAACTGCTATTTGAAGGAGATAGTTGTCTGAACTAAGAGAATAATGGTGTAGCCCTTACACATACACCCATTAAAGAAATATACACAGCAACAAATATATACGCCATAGCATTTCTTAAGGACACATTCGCCCACTGACTACATTATTATATAATAGAAATTAGGATGCTAAACAATACATTCCTTCATAAAACTACCGTATATCAGTTCATTACATAGCATCTATAATTATGCTATTAAGGAAAGCTTATGAATCTAATTTATAAAGCTATCTATATAGGCATTTATAATTCTAGGGAGGAGTACAGCATATTATGGAGAATTACAATATAAAGTTATAGACTTATGCTGTATTTCATCACTCCGGCTAAATATTAGTTAAATATTACCTCTAAAGCAAATCTATCTTAAAGTAGCTGTAAGCTTTTAATTATCTCTTAAATAAGACATTTTGTCCTTTTCAAAACAGAGTTTCTTTTGTGCATTAATATATGCGATATTACATATATGTGTGAGAAGATTTAATCACTCATCACTAAGCATTTAACTAAGAGTAAAACCCCATTTTGAACAAATATAGCATAAACGAATACATATTTGAAAAATAATAAAATTTGGCATAGATTTAACTAAAAGAAATGTAAGTTTAAAGAGGAAATTTCACATAATTGAAATCTAAAGTTTGGCTTGGTTTTAGCCTAATTTAAAAAGAAAATTGAAATGCAATTAGTTTAAATCTGATTGACTCAGTTCAATGCAAATTTAAATTGTGTAAGAGAATTAATAAAGACAAATATTATCATTACATTAAAATATGTAAAAGCAAATATCATTAAGTTAAAATATATAAATTAACTTAGAAACTTAATTATCATTTTAGAATAAAGCATATAGAATTATACATAACAAAAGTTATGATAAATAATTTAAAATCAATCGATTTAAGCAAATTAAAACTAAATAACTTTTAATAACTCAGAATAAGATAAATATGTTGAAACTAAGTCAACCAGAGATAAATCAGCAAGCCAACAAATAAATCAGTAAATAAATTGAGTAAATAAATCAATAGTTAACTAAATCAGTTATTAACTCAGTATGTAAATCAGGCAAGATTTTAAGATTAAAATAAAGAAAATAAAATTACATTTGAGAGGTCAGTTTAAAGTACATTACTATTATGGCCATAGATTTTAGATTTAGCTAGCATTTAGGAATTAATGCATTTTAGTTGAAAAGTTAACTTTAAACTGAGGGAGTTCATTGCTGCTCTCTTTCTTTCTACTGGCAAGCTCTGGTAGATTTTCCGGAGTCCAGAAAGGACCGGCTTTATCTTTTCCCTCATGGTAGATTTTCCGGAGTCCAGAAAGCAAGGAAAATTGCCTTCTACTCAGACTTCATCATCATCACCAATTTTAACATAATTTGTCAATGAATTGACTTAAAATAATGTCTGAATGAGTTAAAGATGGCTGCAGAAGCTTATATTATCAGCTTACCCCCTCTCCCCTGTCATAGTAAGTTTTTAGATCTGTTTTTCAAATTTTCTCACTATTCCAAGAATTGTGGAATCCCATTGTGTTTTATTTTCTACAGCTGGGTTTTACATCTGATTGTCCATGATTTTTCCTTGGTCATTCAGGGTAATTTATTCATATCTTATTCCACAATCTATTGTTACTTTTAATTTTGTAATTAGGTCAAAATACAGTGAGAAAGATTAAGTTTTATGAGATCATCTTTTTTAGAAAACAAATCCACAGCTGAAAAACATCTGGTTATATATGTAACTCGATCATTTAATTTAGCAATATATGCAGAATTATATAATACTTTCAAATATTACTTTTAGAATAATTATTCTAAATAAAGAAATTTATAATGTTTTAATCTGTTAACATTATTCTTTCCTGCATATATGTAGTCTCTCGTTACACATACAAAGGATTTTTCATCTAATTACTACTTGAAATATATATGTGTGTATATATGGGTATTTACATATAGAGATACAATTTTTATACTGTATGCTAAGATATACACACACATACATGATTAATACATTTAGGTTTAAATTTAGCCTGATTTTAATACAATATTAACATGATATATGAGGATTTGGTGATAGTTACATATATAGAAATACTACTATAGCATATAGTAGATGAAACAGTAGGATTGATAGATCTAACTGTTTCAATATTATGATAAATATATTCACTCATCTATGATACCTTTACATAAACATACACATAATAAAAATTCTGCATATTTATTTTACCTAATTTTTTGTTCAAATAACCCAATACCAATATCTTATACTAAAATAGTAAATCAAAGTTACCTTAATCATAATATTTTTATGATTATTTTTGATGACATGCTAGTTGATATAACTTTTTGACATCTTAAAATCATAATCCAGAATAAAAAAAAAATTCTTTTCTCTTTTTTTACACTCAAAAATTTTAAAAATATTTAAATTTAAACAAATAACATATGAATGAATATTTATGAATAATTAATACTATCTTAAAACTATAGTTTATATACCAAGCTAATAAAGCAAAATGTTTTCTTCATTTTTTTGCACTGAATAAAATATTTTTGAAGGGGAAACAATTGTTTTTATGACAACCACTAATTGTTACTTAAACAGAAAGAGATTTTTTTTCTCCCCTTCATGCTTTCTCCATGCTTTGCAGCATAAATGAAAAAATGGACAAAATCCAAATAAATGTTAATTATCAATGACAATAAAAAGTTCTTGTATGAAAAGTTCATCTTTCTTATATCATTGATAAATAAATTTTTTCATGTTTAATAAATAAGTATTTAAATGTTTAATAACTGCATTTATTATTTTTAAAATTTTTTTCTTTCTTTCAGCTTTAAAATTATTTACTGAAAAATTTCACAGTTTTAAATTCTCAACATTCTCATTTAACATATTTGCTAGTAACATTATAAAGTTTTAAATTCTCTTACTGAATATTCCATATTTAACATGTTAATACCTACTAATTATTACTTAGACAAATTTACAATTAGTAGATATATTTTAAATAAAAATTATGCAGCACAATATCTTTTTTCATTTTTAATGCTATTATCATTCTTCTAAAGTCATTAATAAGTTTATATCAGAAAATGTTAATAGTTTTAGTAAATAAAAGTCATTATTTTTATCACTGTCAATAGTTAAAGTTAGTAGAAAATGTTCTCTATTATTCTGCATATGGAAATTAAAAATAAATTCTGTAGGCAAAATGGTTTGATACTCAGCAAGGTTTTTTATCTACATACATTTTTATTCTCTGAAATATTTTCTTTCTTTCTGCTACAATAAGTTTCTAGTCAAACTTCTGTAGTATATCAATGAAGATAGTGTGGTTTTTTATTCCATGGTTAATTTAGTTTATAAACTGCTTAAAATATTCCATTTTTTACATGTTATTATGATTACTTTTAAAATCAAAATAATATTATAATAAATTTATACTTAAACTTTACAATAAAAAGTAATGTGATTCTATTCCTCTGAAATTTTCTTAATTTCACCCCTCTCACATCTGCTTAATTATATTTATAGGAGAACTTGTCCAATATATAATTGGTTAACTAATTCATGACACTTGTTAAAATTTTAATTTTAATTATTTTGTTTAATTTTTCAAAATGATTTTATAACTTATATTAAGTAATATGTTCATAATTTTATTTTAATGCAACTTTTAAATTTATCTTTTAATAATAAAACACTTTTTGTTTCAACTTAAATTTTGATACATAAAATTTATCATTTATGTTACAAAAATAACTATTAATTTTAGACACTTTTTAACAAAATTGACACAATTAAAATATAACATTTGATTTAAACAAATAATAAATTCAATTTAAGAACAAGGAATGGAAATTTAATTTATTATTAAATGAATGTGTGTGTGCACGCCTATTAACACATACCTCACTTTTCATTTATTTTATCATTATTAATTAAATAATATAAGACAATAAATAGACATTTTTAATTTAACTATCAATAATTATAAAAATATTAATTATAATAATTATGACCACAGATTTAAAACTATCCTATATGATTGTAATTATTATTCATCTTTATTTTAAAATAAATAGCATTTTATATTTAAATGTATAAATTAAATAGATTATATTGTTTTAAAGAAAAGTAACTTAAATGTAATGCTACAGAAGCAGTATATTTTAACCTATTCTATAAATTACATAATAGGTTGTTACTAGTTATTATATGAAATTTAATTTTTTTATTAAAATAGATTATTACTTATAACTATATAATAATGTAGCAAAATAGAAAGACTAAAACTTATATATATTGAAATGAACAATGTATTATTCATTTCAGCATGTGATTCCATGTGGGTGGCAAATTTTTAAAAATAAGAAAAAAAGAAATATTTGAAACACACCCATCAAAGAATATTTTGCAAATAACACAATTAGATAAGAGATTTTAAAAAAATTCAGGCAATTAAAGTGTTATGCAAATTAATTAGTTTAAATTAAAAAAACTGGAACAGGCTGTTCAAGACAGAAATAAGTAAAATGTTTATAAAATAAATTTATTTTTATTGTTTTCATTGTGAATTCTTACTTCATTAAAATGGCATTGGAACTCATTATGCTTAGTGAATAAAAGAAAAAATTACCATGAACATCTAGAAAACTTGATATGCTATTTTAAGTAAATCTGGTTAAAATTAAAAAAACAATGCTTATTTCAAATTTCCAAAGCTATGATTGTTAAAGTATATTATGACACTTATGAACTGTTATAATGCTTTCCATAGGAAGAAAACAAACTATAGTTATCTTGATAATTTTTATTAGTCATTCATTAGACTAGAGATTATTCAATAATAAATAATATTTCTGTAGTGTAATTTTCACTGGTTTCTATTCACTTTTAACAAGAGGGATGTAATCGTAAACATATGATTAAAGATGTAGGAATCATATCTTTTTCACATGATTTTAATCATATATTTATGATTACATACTGCCACAAACTGTTAAAAGAGGATAGAAACCAGTCTCTCTTTTGTGTGAGAGTGGTGTAGTAAATATTACACTACAGAAATATTATACTTATCTTGCTTTGAAAGTTCTATATTTAAAAATGACTATTTAGACTTTATCTTAACAATTTTAAATTTATATTTAATACTAATATGCTACTTGTCTTATGAATTATTTAAAACTGGAAACAAATGTTTTTAAAAAAGGTTTAATTAAAGTTAATTGTATTTTAATGCAACTGGAATAAAAAAGGATTTAATTAAAGCTAGGAGCATTTTAATGCAGCTGATGTAAAAAAAAAAGAAAAACAAATGAGTTGCTCCATATTATATATGTATAGTATATTAACATTTTGTAAAGAACATTTTTATTACATGTTAGCCAAATGTTATTTTGTAGAAATTTTCAGTTAATAATTTCTGAGTATGAACCATAATCTTATGTCATCCATATATTTAAGGCTTTGACTCATTATCTAGCCATGATTTTTAATGTTATTTTGCCAATTTTCCAAGGAAAAACTGTACTGAGTAATGCTACCACCTTCAAAATTTTTCTACAACTAATAAATCACTAACATTTAAATTTAATGTTATAATAATGAGGTAAGTTCTGTCTTCCAAAGTGTTGATTGATTGTTTCTTGTTCACTTCACAAGAGAGTATCTGTCAACAATTTTGACAATTCTATTTATTCATTTTGACTTTCAAATGAAAACTTATATTTGCGATGCTTTTTTTACACATTATTTTTTTACAAAATATTTCTAAAATAGTTATTATTTTAGGAGAATAATTTAGATTCTAGTAGATAATACTTACTTTTACACTAAGACAAATTAGCAAATAAGTCACTGATGTAAAGCTGCAATTTATATTTGGATGACAAACATATATTTTATATTTATTGCTTATATATATTATTTTCATCAATTATAAATGGAAATTTATTTTTAAAAACATTTTGTTTACTTTAATAATCTAATGAATTATTAATTTGCATTTTAAAAACTAAGCTGAAACAAATATAATTTTAAAAGACCAATAAATTTTACTGATGATTTTGTAATTGACCAATCAAAAGTTTGGAATGTTAACTCAATCTGTCAAGAGGAATATGTAAAAACTATTAAAAAATAAATGAATAACTAATGATAATAATGGAAGATGCAATATTTATTTTAAATTTAACATATCCACACATAAATCATTCAAGTGTTAAATAATTAGAGTAAATAATTATTAATAGCTTTAAGCTAATGATTTATTGTATCCATCAAGTTTAATGGTTTATAGTCAACTGTTAAGAATTAGATTTTGTGAAGGTGTCCTTATAGAATATATGTGCAGTCATTTGTTCACTGTCAAATAGTTTAAACACGTCTATATCCATATGGAAGAATCCATTCCTAATTATAATAAATTAGAGACCAGACTCAAAATAAGCTATCACTGTAGAAGTTGTAATTTTATGAAATTGGAATTCAAACTTAAAAATTGCCATTCCTTATAGTTACTATTGTAAAAAGGTGTAGTAGTTATGTTTATCCCATTTTAAATATATGAATGTGTTGATAATAAGAAACTTATGAGTCAAATAGTTGTCATATATTTTTAGGTTATTTATGTATAGACTTATATTTTAACTTTATTAAAGTCCAAGGTTTTTTCTATATGGTAATTGTACTCAATTGTGTAACTGTATTAATATTGTACATTTAGCAAAGAAATTTTGGATATTTTATAAGTAATAATTGTTTTCATGCATGTGTATAAAATAAAATAATGATATAAGAGAGATTGGAGGAAAGGCTTTGTTAAAAGAAAAGTTATATATCGATTAACAATTACATTTTATAAGCAAACAATTGTTATTGTAATATATTAGTCTTTTTAAATTTAATATTGTGTGGGCTATATTCATTAACTTATGTTCTTCATGATCTAGCCAGGTAATTGCAAATAAGGGCTGTGTGTATCTGTCATCATTATTCTACTAAATAAAAGATTGTTAAAAATATATGTGTTGATATATTCCCTGATGTCTAAAGTCATCTAGATGTATATATTATGCACCACCTAGAAAAAAAATGGAAAAAAGCCCTCTGATAACTGATAGCCTTGCTTTCCAGTCATCACAAAGAAAAGAGCCTTCATATGAAAGTTAGTATCAAACTATAGCTGAATGATCTTATATTAATGATCAATAGCCATGTAAAAAAGTTACAATTGATGGACATGAGAAAGTTAATATAAGTACAATCATTTTCTTATTATTGTTTTTTTTTTTTTTGAAGCTTTAAGTTAAAAATTTGAAATCAACAAGGTATTATTCATTTTAACATAAGACATATGGTTTGCCACATGGGTGAGAGATTTTAGAACAATTTTTAAAAAAATTAAAAAAATTTTTTTTAATCATCTTATTAAAGAATGTATTAAATAACACAATTAGATACGAGATTTTAAAAAAAGTCAGGCAATTAAAGTGTTATGCAAATTAATCAATTTAAAAAAAACTGGAATGGACTGGCCAAGACAGACAGAAGGAAAACATATATAAAATTAATTTTTGTTATTGCATTTATTGTGGATTCTTACTTTATTAAAACATCAGATTATCTTATACTTAGTGAGTAAAAGAAGGAAAAAATCACCATCAGCTAATGTAACATGGATATCTGAAAAGCTTGTCATATTCAGCTTCACCTATTTATATAGAAAGTAGGTTGAAGTAAAGAAGGTTTCCCTTTTTTTTCCCAAAATGTAAGCTTGTGGTTAAGACCTGTAGAGGTTTTTACTATTACATTTTTACATGCACATTCTTGAGGATACAGCCTTAGTAAATATTACTTATATAATCAATGTGTGTTTAAATAAATTTATAATTACAACTTTAAATTATCATAATAGATTTCTAACTATAAGATCTTTCCATTAACTCATTGTAAATCGAAAGATTTGATGAGTATTAATGTGTAATAAGAAATGTGTACTTAATTAATGAAGTAGTGGATAGCTTCACACTCTCAAATCTAACTGCTTCAGCTTCACCTATTTATATAGAAAGTAGATTGAAGTAAAGAAGGTTCCCCTTTTTTTTCCAAAATGTAAGCTTGTGGTTAAAACCTGTAGAGGTCCCTACTATTGCATTTTTACACGCACATTCTTGAGGTTACAGCCTTAGTAAATATTACTTATGTAATCAATGTTCATTTAAATTTATAATTACAACTTTAAATTATCATAATAGATTTCTAACTATAAGATCTTTCCATTAACTCATTGTAAATCAAAAGATTTCATGAGTATTAATGTGTAATAAGAAATGTGGATTTAATCAGTGAAGTATTGAATAGCTTCACGCTCTCAGATCTAATCTCTTCAGCTTCACCTATTTATATAGAAAGTAGATTGAAGTAAAGAAGGTTCCCCTCTTTTCTTCATAAATGTGAGCTTGTGGTTAAGACCTGTAGAGGTCCCTACTATTGCATTTTTACCCGCACATTCTTGAGATTACAGCCTTAGTAAATATCACATACTATTTTGAGTAAATATGGTTAAAATTAAAAAAAAAACGCTTTTTTTATATTTGTAATGCTGAGATTGTTACAGTATATAATGACACATATGTATCGTTTAATATTTTTCAATTATCTTGCTTTGTAAGTTCTATGTTTTTTAAAGGACTATTTGGACTTTATCTTAACTACTTTAAGTTTATAGTTAATAATTTTATGCTATTTAGCTTATCCTATCAATTATTTAAAACAGGAAACAAATGTTTTTTTTTTTTTTTTTTTAAAAGATTCAATTGGGGTAGTTGCATTTTAAAGCAGCTAAAGTAAAAAATAAATGAAAGATTTGTTCTGTATTATATATGTACATTATGTTAATATTTTATAAATAACTTTTCTTTTAATACATGTTGACTAAAAGTTATTTTATGCCTTTTATGAGGCCTCTCATCGACATCTGACGTCACTCTAATTCTGCTAGTCCTTATGCTAGAATATTCGTTTGACAGTTATTGATTAGGTTTTTAAAAGTTCTGTAAAATGGTGCCCTCTTCCGAATTATTTTACAAGTAAAAAATCAAAAAAAACGCATTTAAAACTAAACAAAGAAAGAACATTGTCAGTGATTGGTTGTCAGCCAGCTCTCAGCCGAAAAAGACATTCTGATTGGCTGGAAAGAACAAAGAACCCGCCTGATCAAAGAAAATAAAGAAAAATGCTGAGATTTTCATTTTGAATATAATTTTAAAGAATATTAAGTATATATTGAGTAATTACAAATGATTTTCAGAGAGAATACTAAAAAAACAAAATTATTTTTGAAAAATATTGAAGATTTTAGTAAAAATATTTAAGATTTAGCAAAAAGAAATATTTACTTTTCTATAACGTAAAAGGCATTTCGTCACAACCTCTTTGTTTATATTATAGCTTTTATGTTGCCGAAATTGAATATTTTATAATAAATAAATAGCAATTTATTTTTGAAAGAACTTTCGTTCTCTTCATAACCTGAAAAATTAGTAATATACTTTTTATAAACGTATCTGAGTTGAATTTAATATTATAGGCAAATATGTTTTAACAATAGGCTTTGTCTTCAGTTTGTGAGTTGGCCAATTAAAAGATTTGATTTTTACCTCATACAACCAATAATATAATTAGCGGTTAAAAGGTTAATACATGTTGACTAAAGGTTATTTTATAGAAATTGTTAGTTAAAAAATGTAATATATCTATGCATAAATCATTCAAGCATTAAATAATTAGAGTAAATAATTATTACTACCTTTAAGTTAATGATTTATTGAATCCATTGTATTCTTTGGTTTATAGTCAATCCTGATTGCTGAGAATTAGATTTTGTGTAGGTGGCCTTATAGTTTAAATATGCCTGTATTTGTATGGAAGAATTTATTCCTATTTTGTTTTGATAAATTAGAGATCAGACTCAAAATGAGCCATCTCTGTAGATCACAACATTATTGGGAATCAGACCTAAAAATGGCCATTTTTTATAGTTATTGTTGTAAATAGGTATAGCAATTACATATCCCATATTCAGTATATGCATACATTTATACTAGAAAACTTATGAGTTTAATAAATATCTTATATTTGTAGTTTATATTTTATATTTATAGATTTATCCACATGTAGAGTTATATTTTAAGTTTATTAAAGTCCACGGTTCACTGTACAGCAAATGTATTTTATTTTATAACTGAATTAATATTATCATATAATTGAAAATGCAGATTAAATTTAGCAAGAAAACCATGAATATTTCTAAGTAATTATTGTTTTCATGCATGCATATGAAATAAAATAATGATATAAGAGAGATTGGAAAAAAGAAAAGTAAGTTATATTTTTGGACTGATAATTACATTTTGTAATCAAACAATTGTTTTTATGATGTATTAGTCTCTTTAAATGTAATAGTGCATAGTTTTATTTATTCATTGGAAGTTACTTATGTTCTTTATGATCCATCCAGGTTTGCAAATAGGGGCTGTGTAATAGTCATCATTATTCTATTAAATAAAAGATTGTTAAAAATATATGTGCTAATGTATTCCTGGTGTCTAAAGTCAGGTAGCACCCATATAAATTATATAAATAAATAAAAAAAGTAAAGGCATTAAATCATGTTTAGTCTGACCATTACAATATAAAGATATATGTAAAAACAAATTGAAACAAAGTAAATTTTTCAAAATGACATAATTTGCTCTTTTGTTCAGTCACAAAATGATATAAATATCAAATCTATCATACTGCAAAAAATGTGTGTTTTATGAGCAATCTTCCTCACCATTTACTCAAAAAAATCCCAACTCTCATGCCAAAATAATGATTTTATATAAGTAATGCAAACATATCTGACATATTACATATGTATATTTATTTTGTTTTTAGTAAGCATTATGCAAGTCAAAAATTTACTATCTATAAACTTGCATCACTTCATATGCTACCTTTTTATTTTTTGTAGATTTATATTATTGTAAGCTTTGTTAGCATCATTAGTATATTGCTATTCTTATTCTACTTAAATGTAAAATCATGCATCAATTTTTTTATGAATCTTCTCAGATAACTTATGCTCTTTTTGCCAACTAAATTCTTTTAAAAACTTTCATTACAGATATATAATCAGAAAAAAGTATTACTTGCTCATTACACCTTTCATTTGATCTTTTCTCAAATCTTATACTTCTTTTCTACATTATTTCTGACTTTTCTTTTTTTGCTTAGCAAAATACACTTTAAAGTTACTCAAAATATTATGTAGAATTTAACTTTATTTATTTTTACATACAAGTTTGGTCTCACCTTATTGACCAGAGTTCTTCCATATTTAGTGATTTAATTCAGGGAGTTTATCAATTTAACAGATCATTATAAATATGAAATACTTAATTTATTAAGTTGATAATCGTATTGCAGACTGATTAAATTCATGCCTATCATTTTCAAAGTAAAAAAAAACAACAACATTCTTTCATATCATAGACCTGGTATGTCTTACTCTTATAATTAGTGATAAAATTGGTTCAGATTTGTCATAACCAGATATAGTTGTTCCATATATATATAAACTGTGTTCATATATAGATATAGTTGTTCCATATATATATAAACTGTGTTCTTCTGAAAATAAGACTGCTCTATATTAATATTTGCTCCAAAAGACATTATAGGGCTTATTTTCAGGGAATGTCTTTTTTTTTTCATGTACAAAATTCTACAATTATTCAAGTGCTTATTCTCTTTACTGAAAGCTGTATGATTTATACTCTGGGAGCCCCCAAAATTTCTTTATTGTATTGACTGCAATAGCTCTTTCTTTTTGCAATCATCATATCTGGAAATCAGAATATTATTCTGTTTAAATTTATTATTAAATCAAAAATTAATTGAAGACTTGCAAGATAAGAGCAGTGACCAAATGATTACAGTTAGAAATGGTGTATTCATATAAAAGAAATAAAAAAATGCAAGCACAAAAATGCAGAAAATGTTTCTTTATTTCTCATGTGCACATTAAGTATGTCTATTGTAACATAACTATGTCCATCCAATATGAAGTGCCAGATTATAAATGCTTTCCAATTACTTGTAATAGCTCTGCTTAGGTATTCTTTTTAAAAACTTTTCTTTAGAGAAAGATTGATTATTTAACTTAAGCTACAACTTTGATTATTAAAATTACTTCCATTATTTAAATAAAATCTTTTAGGAGGGGGATGGGGGTGTTTAAGAAATCAAACTAATTTTATTTTTATTTTAAACATTTAAAAGCAACCATAATGAAATTCTAAAACTAAATCAAACCTTGTAAATTTTAGTATTAAATAGAAATAAAATAAGTATCTAAAATTATATAAATTAAATTGGCTGATATATTGGCTTGTGGTAGATAAATTGTTTCTCTGTACATGTAGAATTACATATGTCAAATATTGATGATAGGTAAATAAAAAAGAACCATATAATTTATATTACCATTTATTTAAAGAATTCATGTCAATATTGTATATTTATTACTTTATAATTCAATACATCCATAGACCATCTATGTGGCTGATAATTTTAAGTTGGGCTTGTATTTTGCTATAAACATCCTGATAAATCATGCTAGAGTTTATTTTCTGGTTAGGTCTTATTTTCCAATGAAACATGGTATGTATATTGAATATATTCACAATAAAATGTTTGGACTTGTAAATAATTATAAAGAGAAAAAAATAAAAAATATTATGTACAGATAAATACAGTAATTTTTTTAAAAATATTGTTTACAAGAAATCTGTTTTTATTTAAATAATAAAAACAAAAGAGATTAACTACCTACTTATAAAGATTTTATTATAAACTATACTGAACCAGTTAGCATGATTTAACAAAGATTGATGATTATTTTATTGTCTAAATAGATCAAAATACATATAACTGTTTAAAATAATAGTATAGTCACTTAAAGAATAATTGAATTTATTATATTATTGATCCTTTGCTATTGGTAACTTGAGGTCAAATTGATTTGTATCATTAATTATATATGTACTGAGTTATGTTAATTTAATATTTACAATTATTAACTTCTGTTTAAAATATAATCATTAAAAGTAAAATTCAAGGTGTATCCTTATATAACTGACTATTAATTTAATAATTATTAATGTCATGTTGCCATCTGACTGATATATTGAGTTTATTCTGTATTTCCATTAACGTTTGCAAGGTTAAATTTATAAATATCAAAAAGCTTAAAGAATAAATAAATGAATCTATTTTCTTCATAATCTTTTATCAACAGTATTATTTATTCATAGTGGAGAGGAGAGTTCTGTTCTAATTACATATGGCACACACACAAAATAAAATGTCCATTATTGAATAATTTTTAAGCCAATAAACATCACATGATCACCATTTTTTACGCTTGCTTAAAACTCTTATTAAAACAGGCAAAACTCTCTATACAGTATTGCCACTCTACAAGTCAGAATAATCAATGGATGCTAGAAGACTTGTGCATAAAATCCCCATATAGCGTCGTATTCCCAGACTAGTTTCTGCCTTGTGGCCTTTGTTAGTGAGGAGCCTTGGATCTAAGAGTACTGCATCTCGACTTTAGGATCTAATGCAACCCTCCAGAAGCCACCTTTTATCTCTACTTTACTACAAAACTATGAGTTTCAAATTGAAAAACAATAATATTTTCAACCTAAGCTCATTAGTTTATATAGCCATATAGATCTGAACTCAGTTCAATACTCATACATTTTGGTGTTTTTGGTTCTTTAATAACCATAGCCATGACTATCCTATTAGGCAAGATTGGTTTTAAGCCAATAAACATCACATGATCACCATTTCTTATGCTTGCTTATAACTGTTATTAAAACAGATAAAACTCTCCATACAGTATTGCCGCTCTGCAAACCAGAGTAAGCAATGAATGCCAGAAGGCTTATGCATAAAATCCCCATCTAGTGCCTACTCATCCAATATCCCCAGACTAGTTTCTTTCTTATGATCTTTGTCAGTGAAGAACCTTGGATCTGAGAGCACTGCACCTAGATCTTAGGATCTAATGAGCTTGGATTGAAAATATTATTATGTTTTCAATTTAAGACTCATAGTTTTGTAGTTAAGTAGGAATAAAAGGTGGCTGCTGGAGGGTTGCATTTGATCCTATGATCTAGGGGCAGTACTCTCAGATCCAAGACTCCTCACTGATAAAAGCCACAAGCCAGTAACAAGTTTGGGGATATTGGATGAGTAGGCACTAGATGGGGATTTTATGCACAAGCCTTCTGGCATCCATTGATTACTCTGGCTTGCAGAGTGGCAATACTGTATGGAGAGATTTGCCTGTTTTAATAAAATAATGTTGTAAGTGGAATGACCCAAACTCAGAATTTTTTAGCATATTTGTCCTTCACTCTGTCTCACACAAATGCTACACATGACTACACACACATGAAAATAATATGTGATCCAAATAAACATATTTC
Organism: Epiperipatus broadwayi; assembly: GCA_028023455.1. Lineage (NCBI taxonomy): Eukaryota > Metazoa > Onychophora > Udeonychophora > Euonychophora > Peripatidae > Epiperipatus > Epiperipatus broadwayi. Next base: position 955,367 of record JAQFVV010012404.1, on the reverse strand, counting down.
ACGCAGAACTAGCACTCACCAGTTAAGCCAGATCGTAATCTTCCATTCACCTATACAATCAGTGCTTAGTTTATATTAAGATAGCAATTCCTCAAACTTTAATACACAGGCTTCAATCTTTTCATCAATCCAACTATCAACTGTTCACTTGATAAAAAATTAACAATGGAATGCACAAAGCCCTTCTTGTATTTGATATTATAGTCATACCCCTGTAGACCATTTACATTCATCTAACCCCTCATATTATTAGACTATTACATATCCATATATATTAATAGGAGAGGGATGGCTAAACTTATATTAAGATGTAATTTATTTCCTAAGCAATATGTAATTATAAGGAAGTACATAATGCCCACATTGAATGTCCCCTATATGCAAGTAGGGAGACCCAAACTCAGGATCTTTCAGTCTATCCATTTTTTTATTCAAGCTCAAGCAACTGATACACATAACTACATGTGGAAACAATACATGATCTCCAATATATGTATTTTGTGTAGAACCAGCACTCATCAGTTGGGCCAGATCACAATTTCCCACACATACATACAACTAGAGCAAGTTTTATTAAGATAACAATTTCTCAAAATTATCCTTCCAACTATTCAACCATCTATTTCATTAAAAAAAATCGATGAAAAACTCAAAGCCCTTATTGCATTTGATGTTATAGTTATACCCATATAGACATTATGTAATTTAACCCCTCATGTTATCAAACCATTACATTTCAATATATATTAATAGGAGAGGGATGGACTGAATGTAATATATTTGGGTATATAATGTCTGATAATATGAAGGGTTAGATTGACTTAATATGTACATGGGTGTGACTACAATATCGCTCAAATAAAGGTATTGAACAGTCCCTTATTGGTTTTTCAATGAAATGGGTAGTTGAATAGTTGGAAGAGTGAGAAAATTAAAACCTGTCTTATAAAGTTTGAGGAAATTGCTATCACAATTGCTATCACAATATAAATTGAGCACTGATTGTATATATGGGTGGGAGTTATGATCTAATCCAATTGATGAGTGCTGATTCTGCATGAAGTATGTATACTGGGGATCATGTATTTTTTTCATATGCATGCAATCATGTGAATCAATTGCTTGAAATGGAGTGAAGGATGAACAGACTGAAAAATCCTGAGTTTAGATTCTTCTAGTTGCATATGTGAGGTATTCAGTGAGGGTAAGTTAAGTACTGTCTTAGAATAATTATTGTAATAAAAATAATGAATTATTACACTGATAATGTATTTTATAAATAACCATACTAAACCACAGAACTACTTTCAATTAATTTCTTAATTTTCAATTGAAAAACATTTATAATTCAAATGTTTTTCAATTGAAGAAAATCAAGAAATTAATTGAAAGTAATGCTGTGGTTTGTTATAGTCATTATATAAACTATATTATCACCATTATAATTGACCTCTTTCTTTTGTTATGTATTGATTTCTATTTTTACATATACCATTTACAACTTTCTTAAACACTTTAACAATACTATTTTTTATATCAAAACTTTATTTTTACAGTTTTGATTGTCCTGCAGTCATCATCAGAGTTGCAATATCCAAATATATAATTATATAATTAATATATTTTATACACATATTTATATACATAATAAAATACACAAATAAAATACATTTTAACCTGGTAATTATAATTATTTTCCATTTTATTACTTTACTTTTAATTAATTTTATTCATATTTATTTTATATTGCTTTATTTTATTTTTAAATTATTTATTATAATTTTAATTTTTTAATTTAAAAAACTTTAACTTTTTATTCTAATATTTAATACATATTATCGTCTTTTTACTTATATTTTAAATCAACTTCTAATTTTTTTTTATTTTTATTAGATATTTTATAATTAACTATTAACTTTTTCCACATTACAAATTACCTTTTTACATTCCAAAGTAACTCCCCTCTTTACAATCCCATTTCTAAAAACCCAACTGACAAAATTTTTAAATTTTTGATATTTATACCTCCCTCTATTGTCATTTTCTTTAACTTTATTCTTTTAACCTTTTTCATATTCAAACTATTATTAATAATAATTGTTTATAAAATTATTGTCTATGCCCCAAAATCCCTATTAAGATTTTGGTTTACATTTTTAATCAATATTGCCTTTTTAATTTTCCTATCCATTCTATTATTATATAATTAATCATTTTTATATTATCTTTCTCAAACCTATGATGTGTTTCTAATGAATTCAAATAAATGTGACATCTCTTATATTTATGTTGAATTAATCTTGTATAAATTGAACTCTTTGTTTCTCCTACATAATTAGTTTTTAGATTTTTACTTTTACATGATTTGCATTCAATTTTATATATTTATGCATTTTTTACTTTTTTCACAAAATTTATTATCTACTATATTAAGTCTATTCTTTCTTTTTTTATATACTATCTTAAATTTTATTACATTATTAAACTTTTTATTAATTTTAATAATTATCTTATTCATACTTTTTTACAATACTATTATTATAAGTTTTAATACCTATATATTTATTCTTATCCATTTCATTTTTTCTATATACTATTGCTTTATTTTTGCTACATTTTTATCCTAATTTTCTTATACCTTCTAATATAACTTTTTCTGGATATTCATTATCTCTAAACTTTTTAATTATCAATTCTAACTGTTTACTATAATCTTCTTCATTTGAAGTAGAATTGATAATTAAAGAGTTTAGAGATAATAAATATCCAGAAAAAGTTATAAAAGAAAGTATAAAAAAATCCGAAGAAAAATTTAACAAAAATAAAGGGATAGTATGTAAAAAAATAAAATGGATAAGAATAAATATATAGGCATTAAAACTTATAAAAATAGTATTGTAAAAAGTAAGAATAAAATAATTGTTAAAATTAATAAAAAGTTTAATAATATTAATAAAATTTAAGATTGTGAATAAAAGAAGAAAGAATAGACATAATATATTAGATAATAAATATGTGAGAAAAATAGAATAATGCATAAATGGACTATATAAAATTGAATGCAAGTCATGTAAAGGTAAAAATATAAAAACTAATTATGTAGAAAAAACAAAGAATTCAATTTATACAAGATTAATTCAACATAAATATAATAAGAGATCACCTATTTATTCACATTCATTAGAAACACTTCATAGGTTTGAGAAAGATAGCATAAAAATGATTAATTATACAAATAATATAAGGGATGGAAAAATTAAAGAGTCAATATTGATTAAAAATATAAACCCAAATCTTAATAGGGATTTTGGGGTAAAAACAATAATTTTATAAACAATTATTATTAATAATAGTGTGAATATGAAAAAGATTAAAAGAAAAAAGTTGAAGAAAATGATGATAGAGGGAGGCGTTAAGCAAGTATAAAAATTTTGAAAATTTTGTCAGCTAGGTTTTTAGAAATAGAATTGTAAAGGGGTAAGTAATTTTGGAATGTAAAAAGGTAATGTGTAATGTGGAAAAAGTTAATAGTTAATTATAAAATATTTAATAAAAATAAAAAAAGTTTAGAAGTTAATTAAAAAATATAAATAAAACAACAATAATATGTCTTAAATAGTAGAATAAAAAGTTAAAGTTTTTTAAAATTAAAAAATTAAAATTATAATAAATAATTTAAAAATAGAATAAAATAATATAAAATAAATGTGGATAAAATTAATGAAGAGTTAAGTCATAAAATGGGAAATGATGGTCAGATTAAAATGTATGTTTTATTTGTGTACAACTTTACCCCACTTAGTGAAGACAATTGGTTCTCCAAAACTCATCATTAAGCAAGAATATAATATACAGAATATCTATTTATAATGGGAGTCTATGGGGAAAAATGATTGGTTCCTGTCGACATAAAATATCCACATTGATTTCCAAGCTCAAAGATTTTCTGGATTTTTTCATTGTAATGATGATTAAATATGGTATCTAAAAAGAAAAGTTTTATATCACTAGGAAAAAAATGTATATTTTCACTGTTTAAAAAGTTCAGAACAGCAAAAAGAAAGAGAAAATGAAACTAAATTTGAATTTAATAGTTTTTATATTCTTTCACAGAAGTTTTTCATCATAATAAAAAAAATCCATACTGAAGTGCATTTTTTAAAAATGTGTATTACGGTACATATTATTGTACATTTATGTTTATTACTTATGTGAAATTATTCAAATTAAACAACAATGTTTAATTATAAATTATTTAATTGAACATAATTATGCTGTACTCCAGAGTAACAAAAGGCTTAATGCGTATATCGTAAATCAGTCAACTTTAAAAAAAATGAAATCAACTTATTTTTTTTTTTAAAAAATCTAACTGTTAATTTTCTAAAATGTATGCTAAATTTATTTTTCTTACTGTATATTTTTAGTAATGTAATAGTGCCGCCCCACCGTTCGTGTTGAAAGATTATTCATTCGTTAACACTTATTTTAAATGCAATCTGTTTTTCTTTTTAAACTTTTTTTTAAAATGTTTTTCTTTTGATTTGAAACCATTTGGGTGTCAAGTTTGTGATGATGATATTTTAGTTGTACTGTTTTCATCATATAATATAAGTGTTGATTGTCTAGAAAAATTAACCTTTATTTAAATAATCCAAGAACTATACATTATATTTAAATAAAGTTTAATTTTTCTAAAGACATTCAACACACACACACACACACACATATATATATATATATATATATATAGTATTATTGATTCAGTAATTATAGATATTTTAAGTTTATATGTTCTATATTCAAAATATTGAATACAGCACTAACATTGTGTTTTATGAATAAAATATTGTATGTGCTTTGCTTTTGGGTAAAATGAATTTAAAATACCTATTCTCTGATGTCATCAGTGATGCAAAATTCAAAATGGCTGCCCAAAAAATATTTAAAAATTTTTTTCCTGATCGTTATAGTGAAAAATCGATTGTAAATCAAAGTAGTTGGTACAAGTTGATGATGATCGCTATTGTGAAATATTGCTAAGCATCCAATCACTAAGCAAGGTAAAGGTGTATTTAATTATGTATATAAATGTGTGTACAATATGTATTATTTATATATTTGGATATTGCAGCTCTGATGATGACTGGAGGACAGTTGAAACTGTAAGAATAAAAGGAATAAAATTTTGATATAAAAAATAGTATTATTGAAGTGTTTAAGAAAGTTGCTAATGGTATGATATGCATTGTAATTCATTTTATATATATATATATATATATATATATAATAAATGTGTACAATATATATATATATATATATATATATATTACACATTTATTATAGAACATATGGTTCTTATTAAATAGCCACTGTACATCACTTGGTGGCACTGTTTCTGTGCAAAAATGTTTTAGTATAATGTTTCTGGGCTGGGACAAAACACTTTTCTTTTTATTTAAAAATGTATGTTATTCTTCTAATAGTAAATGAAATGTTTAAACAAAAAGAAACACTTGATTCACAACCTAATCAGCCTGAATTAAATGAAATTCCATTCAATTAAATTGCAGTGAATAGTGCTGGAATGTGCATGGGGGACCGATGGTTTTGCCAATCTGAAGGATCATTCAAAAGATGCATTATTCTGATCAAACCAAGCTTATCATTTCCAAAACAATGTGCAATCTCAGACAAGTTTATATTATTCTTAGCATTCTACATTAAACATCAAAAACAAAACAAAACACTTTTTTTATTATTTAAAAATGTACATTATTCTTCTAATAGTAAATTGAATATTAAAAAAAAACTTTTTAAAAAAACAAACACTTAATTAACAAACTAATCAGCCCTAATTAAATTAAATTCCATTAAATTAAATTTCAGTGCATAGAACTGGAATGTGCAGGGGAAGGATGATGGTTTTGCTGACCCAAAGGATCATCCAAAAGATGCATTACTATGATCAAACCAAGCTTACAATTTGTCTCATAACTCTTCTCGCAAAAATGTGCCTATTCATGTGAGTTGTAGGAAATGGTGTTTGACCCTACTCTTTTGCAAATCTTTTCACCTTCCAAGCACAAGGATGAGCTTACAATTATTAGTCTGTAATAGTACATCAGCTAGGGTCTAAGATTATTACTTTGAATGCACATCAAAATAGTTATGGCCAGTTGAATCATATCCACCCTCACATCATATGGTAGTGATCTGTGAAGTGTGTGCTATTTGCATAATGTTGCAAAGCACATCAGTGGGCTGTAATATTTATGTGAAATGTCATCTAGACCTGATAATGACTAATATGAACAAAACTGCTGTATACACCATTGGTTCGGCGTGTAAATGGCATATTTCTGTGTTTTTGCACAGAAAAGTGCCACCAAGCAATGTGCAGTGGCTCTTTAACAAGTACTATATATATATATATATATATATATATATATATATATATATATATATATATATATATATATATATATATATATATATATATATATATATATATATATATTCTAACTCAGTCTTGTGCATCCTCACTTCAGAATAGTATATGATATAAAATAAAACGGGTTCTAGCTCAGTTAATAATTAATAAATAAAATATTCAGCATTAAAATTAAAATGTTTCACTAGCTCAAATTTAAAATACGAATAAGGTTCAGTTTATAAAAATAAATTAAATAAATATTTAATATTTTTATGAGACTTGAAGTGAAAATACAGGTGACAAGATAGATTACATTGAGCCAATATCCCACAGGATACTACCTCCATGGCATAAGAACACTATCCCCCCTTATTACTATTTTAAATAACAAACTCATAGTATTCTTACGACTTTAATAACTTCTACTCACTAAGATTAAACTAATAATTAAGTCTTAATCTTCTATTTATAATAATCTAGCTCAATAAAATAATCTCAGGTTCATAAAGTTTACTCTAAGGCAATAAAAATACTGTAGCAAAACATGAGAAGGGATTTTATGTCATAATCTACTACACTGAAACTAATAATAAATAATAATAATAATATTCTTCATTGTTTAACTACTACTGGATATCTTTTCTTTTATTATAATTTTATTACCATAATAAAATAATACAATAATTTTATATAATCTTTTATCTTCATGTAATAATATAATAAATATGTGGTAGCATATGATAATCTGATAAACAAAGAATGTGTGGCAACTGATAGCATATAATTCAGTATACTATTGTGATAACTGATTTATGACCAATAAAACAATGTAAAATTATAATTATTTAATTAAAAGAATACCAATAAAATATTTAAATTCCTAAATATAACTCTATTTATCTTTTTGTGCAAAATTATATATTTATTTCAATTGTTAGGAATATATTGTGATTTCATACAGTGAAGTGGAGAAATAAACAATCAAGACACAAAAATTTTGAAAAAACAAATTTTAACAAAGTTTATTAACAACAACAAATAAAATAAACAATTTATGTACACTATTTACAATGGATATCCTTATTTTAATCTTACATTTTTATCTACTAAGTTATATAAAAATAGTTTATAGTTTAGTTATATCTTTATTTATACTTAAGACAAAATAAAAAAAAATGTTACCATTTGGTTTCTCATCATGGTTAACTTATTATAAATATATTTACTTATTAGCAAAATATTTCATCCTTAATATTATTAAACTATCTTATTTTTTTTAAAAAAAAAAATTCATAGGAAAACATTCTACAGAAAAAACAAAATTAACTTTATAATGAGTATGGATTTCTCAAAATATTAAAAAAAAATTTCATCTTGCAAAGTCAAAGATGTTACATAAAATATTCATCCAAAATTCAGTACTAGATTTTAGTGTTTTATCACACGATGTTTACTAATCATAATATATTCTTATTTAGCCTTACTTTAGTATGATATAAGTGTAATAATCAATATATTCCTGTTATTCAATGAACAAAAATATACTATGCATATTGTTTATATAATTTTCTTTGTACTATTGTATTTTAAAATATGCAATACTTAAAAATATGCAATACTTATTTTTCTTCAAAAAAAAAAATAAAGTATTCAAAAATAATCAACATTCTAAAGAAAATATCTTGTTTAGATACTCTATTTTAAAAATTTATATTTCATTTCCGAAAATAAATTCAAAATATATTCTATGATTCTTTCCTTTCCTTAGGATACTTTGGACCTTTAATTTCAAGTTATAAATTCTATTTCTTCTAAGCAAATAAACTAATCTTATACAAAACGATAGCATAACCTAAGTTCTAAATTATTTATCATTTCTTTTCAAAATATCTTACTAAACGATGCAGTTACATAAAATAAAGATAGTGAAACAGATGTATAGGATTTAAGGAAGAAAGCTAGAGTATCACTCTTAATATATCTCAAAAAATCATGGCACAGTGCAAAGAGGTATGACCTTTACCTGTCTAATAACCTCTAATACATGAACGATGTTAAAGCTACTTCTTCAGCTTTATTTAAAACATCAAATATTTAAAGACATATAAAACACTGTCCAAATAAAATGTATATCAGTCATAGGGCTTTGTTAACTATGCTGATAACCACATAAAGACTAAATATTATTTCTATTCCCTATCATATCCTATTTTTTAAAAAAATACATCATCTTGGTTTCCTGCTAACTATAGTACTTTCAAGCCACTATCTCAACATTATTTCTCAAGATTTTTTTACATCTTACATCGATAAATAACTATCTGCATTTACAAAACAAATAAAATTCACTGATAGTTTAAAACAATTTCACTGTTCCATAAGAAAAGTTTGCTTACTTCATTATTCTATATGTTTAATCATATACAATCTACTTAGACAATATTTGAATATCCAATAACATAAAAGTTCTAAAAGAATCACATAATTATTTGTTATTATGTTGGATTATATTACTAATATAAAAAAAAAAAATCGTCGTATGCATATTTTCAAATCAATCCTATCTCATAATGTTTTTTTTTAAAATGTTGTATGAAAATGCGTTACATATAATTAAAACTTTTACACTTCATTCTTAGATTCATAGATGATCTAAAGAAAACAAAAGTATACATTATAAATTATTAATAGTTATTATTATTACCAAATAACCCTTTTTATCTGGTCATCATTTTTAGTAGGCTTCTTCCATCCACTGGATATAGAAAAACATTGCATACATAAACGAAAAGACACATCCATACGTTTTATTTAAAAATATTCTCATCTAAATTATTAGATTATATTATAAATTTTATGTTATTAACAAATTAATGTTTTATGTTTTCCTAATCTTATAAATAGAAAAAATTACATTTAACTAAGTTAGTAAAATAAAAATTTAAAACTATAATTACGTCTTCACTTGACCATAGTTCATGATAAAATCCAAAAATGTTTATTATTTTCTTTAGAGTTTTAAAATGTTCTCCTCCAAGCGCGTTAAAGTTTAAAAATAAAAATAATTATTAATCCTTTTAGTAAAATTTATAGAAAATAATTCTGGGTCTTTACTGTTCAGAATGAAAATTATTAAACTGTAATATTAAAGAATTATTCCCACAAAGTTTATTCAATATTCTCTGATGCATCACTCTGTTCAATTTAACTTAAGTTATCTGGTAAACTTTTACACAATATTTGTATTTTCATGGATCCATCCTTTATTTATCTACTATATGTTCATTTTTTTTATATAGGTTTTATTTCTTAATAAGTTCTTTTTACTTCTTGTAAAATATATATTTAAAAAAAAATGTTTTCCTTCAAAAAGGACTAAACATTCTATTTCTTTCATTATATTTTATGATAACTCATATGATATAAATATCTTATTCTTTTTTTTTTAAAAAAAAAAAACTCCTGGATAAGCTTATAAATAATGCGTCACAAAATTTTTTAGATGGCAAATAGTATTCTGTTTAAGCTTCCAGCATAATGTCCGTATTGTTCTTTTATGAGTTAGAACAGTCCTCCAGTTAAGCATAAATAAAGCTGCATTATAATTTAAACATATTTTATTTCGTAGTATATCCATTTTTATTGCGTAGTTTAGGTTAAACTTCAGATAAAATAATCCTGGCAAGTAACTTTTAAAAATTAGAAAATCATTTTCACGAAGTTCCCAAATATATTATTTTTTAAACTTTCTTTTGCAAAACACTTTAAAATTATCAATTAGTTTTTTGCAGATAAAGTTATAAGAAAGTACTAAAAAAATTGACTAAAATAAAAATTTAAAAATACTATCTCTTTGATAGATATAATTTACCTTTCTCTGGTTTCAATACATTATTAATCTCCTCTTATACCCCCGTACAATTCATATTTATAGTCTGTAAGAATACCTCATTTGATTGGTTGATTCTTACTTTAACTTGAGAACAAATTTACATATTTTCAGTTTATAGCAGAATTATATTTAAAAATAAAAAATTATGACGTAATGAACTTAAAATATTATTTAAAATATTACTTTTAAATAAATTATTATTTTATTAAAACCATTTAAACATTTAAAATAACTTTTAAAACAATTTTAATAACCTATTCCATTTATCTATTTTTATTTAAACAAAATATTAAATTTTTTTTTATTAACTGCATTCGTCTTTATTACATTATTTAAAACATTACATACGATAATTAACAATATTTATTATTATTTGCTTTTATGATAGGCAATAATTTTATCCGATTCTATAATATAACTTTTAAAATATTTTAAACTTTGTTATTAATTCAAACAAGCGTGTGTGTGAAAGTATATAGTATACAAGTCACATGATTAATAACTTTGACAGACGATTTTCAATCTATTTCTCTGCCCAGATTTATAAAATTGATACACTGATTATATTTATAAAATAATTATAAAAAAATTTGGAAGAACAATTTAGAAAATATAGAATTAAATACAATTTTCACCATCATAAAGTTTATATTTAAAATGTACTATATTAATTTTGACTATTAAATATGATTATAAATTTAAACATAGCATTTATTAAATTATCAGTTTTAAACTATTAAAACTGAACTTTTTTTTAAAATATACTTTTAATATTTATAGCTGTTTTATTTAATATGGCCAGCTTTTACAACAATATTTAAAGCTCTACTTAACTACTTTTAAATGATTCGCTATAATTTTATATACTACGTATTTTCTTTAGCTTCAAATTGTACTTTATAACATAATTGACAAACTATAATTAATAAATCAAAAGAACATATTCTAAAATTTAAAATTTTTAGTAATTGACTGTTATGAACTATTACTGACCTATAGAAAAGGGCACAATATATTATATCTATGAGAGTAATGATGAAGCTTATTTTAATTTTCATTATTAGGCAGAAAACAAATAAGACATAGAAAAAATAATTTCCAAAGAAAAAAAAAACAAAAAACAAAAACAGATGGTTGAATCATCATTCTATGAATTTTTATTTCGTATTTTAAAAGTTTTATTTAAGTTTTCATTAAAATCAAATTGTATAATATGTATGACGATTAATTTTATATGTACATTTACATTTATATTTATGGTTTTGTATTATATTTTTTTCTTGAAATGGTTGATTGGATGATAACTTGAGTTGTGGGTGTGGAATGGATTTGTTCTAAATGTATCCATTTCAATGCAAGCTGCAATGAATGAATAATATAAAAAATGGCCTTCTGGATCAAATAATTTATTATAACAAACCCTACTTATCTGTCATTTAGTGAGATTAGGGGAAAGATTATTTTCAACAAACACTCAACAGTTTCTTATATGACATTTAAGTTAGAAAAGCTAAAAAATTATGTTATGAATAATGGCTGACATATTTTTTTTAAAAAAATTTTAATCATAATGTTTGATTATATTTTCAGCTGTTTAATTTTACAGCAACAATGTTGTAAGAGGCAAATATGGTAATTGATTTTATTATGTAGATCACTTTAATTTGATTAATTTTTTTTTAAGTTTCCAAGATTAGATCCGGATATAATAGTCAGATATCAGACTTGAAGAAGTATTCTTCTTTCAGAATTAGTTAAATTTAATCTACTAAGATCAATAAAGTTGTGTATTACAAGTTAGCAACAAGATTATAAATTGATGAATTGTTTAATAATAATTTTGAAATAAGTATAAATGTAAGTTGTACAAGTGTTACTTTATGTTTTATTCAATCACTTAGATTTATTCACAGGAGGTGATGAATAATTATTTTAAGCAAGGTGTGATACAAACGGAGACAAATACACATGTGTCCCTTTTGAATCATCAATAAAGGAATTACCTACTCATCAGAATAACTGGTTTCTATTTTTTGACACCCTTGATAAGGCTATATATGAGGCGTCATATATTCTTGAAAATAAGAGTTTAAAAGACATGCAAACATGCACATATCTTGTTCAAACTGAACTTATTAATAATTATTTTTATAGTTCTTATAAAACAAAAAATGATTTATTAATATCACCAATATCGCTTGTAGAAACTGTTATTTGAGTACCGTCTAGCTATATTGTTTTGAAAAATCTTATTTCAATTTGAGAAAATAAATAGAACAATTATTTTTTTCAAATTTTTCTGATGAATTTCATAAAAGTTTATAAATCATCAAATCATCACTAACTTTTATTTAAGGTGTCACAACCGGTTTACTTATTACTTTCATTTGATGTCTATTAATTATAGCTTATTATTATTATAAAGCATATTAAAACTAAGGATTTAAAATATATATTTTACCTGATAGTAAATGACCATCATACCAATGGCATTTTCTATAGCTTAGAAGGAATATCTTTGTTAATAGTATCTTTACATTTGAAATAATTTCATCAAAATAAACTTATATTTTTCATCATTAAAACTTACTATATCTTATCTAAATGTCAATAGTTATACCCTTTCCATAAAATTATGTAACTCTACCCAATTTATATTATTCAAGTTAATATGAAAAAGTAATAATAACTCAAAGCACTGAGCTAGCTTTCGGCAGATTACTGCCAGAATCATAGTGCTGAATAGAACTGTGCCATTAAAATATATATACATAGTGGTGAAGACCAATATGTAAATAAGGCCCATTATACAAATTAGATGTCTTATTTTTTGTTATGGGATGCAAAAATCTTTTCTATTCATAGAATGGGGATCCCTTGCAATAGCCCAAGCTTCTTTATATTTTCTTTTCTTATAGATCAATGAGTCACTGAACATACATATTTATATAATAAGGCTGAATTAAATTGTGATAATGAGCTGGCTGTGGAACATATCTTTTCTCTCTCCAATGTTAGAATAATATGTGACAGAGGAATGATAAGAAAAGAAAATATAAAGAGGCTTGGGCTATTGCAAGGAATCCGCATTCTACCAATAGAAAAGATTCCTGCCTCCCATTATCAAAAAAAAAAGGAAAATCTAATTTACATACTGAGCCTTATTTACATATTGGTCTTCACCACTATATACATGTATTTTAATGGTGCAGTTCTATTCAGCACTATGATCTGGCAGCCATTTTTCAAAAACTAACATAGTGTTTCTGAGACTTATTTTAGAATTATTATTTTTTTATATTAATTTGAACAGTACAAGTTTGGTAGAGTTATATATCTTGCCTAAGATTGTTTATTAGCGGCTTTTTAGTAATATATGTTTTATTCTCTTTATTCTATTGGGATATAATAGATATTTTGTAAAAATGGACTTATTTTTTCCTGTTAGTTTGTTACAGTATGAATTTTTTTTATATATATTATATGATTGGATATAATTCACCAATGATTAATCCTAATGTCTTTCTAATTTTCTTTTATATGTTTTATGGTAGCTTTTGTATAATAATTCAGTTTTTAAGATCAAATTTTTTATCTTAATTTGTATGTTTGTATGTTTTAAACAATATTTTTAATTTTTGATGACTTTTTAAAAAATTTTCTTATTAACTAACTAAGCTCTCTTTAGATTATAATATACATTCAATTTAATTTTACTACTCTTATTCATGAAACACAATTATTACTAGCAGTTTAGTATGTTTTTATATTTATTTTTCTTCTTCTTTATTTTCTAATTGAGTTGTATTTTTATTTTTAAAATTGTATTTGTTATGATATTAGTAAATTCAATTTTAAATCTAATTTCTAATTCATTTCCAATTTTTAAAATCATTTTTAAAGTTTAGAATAAATTTTGATACAATCAATTTTTTAATTGATTATTTTTAATGCATACATTTTTGATCGAGATTCATGGGTCACACACATGAGAAATGTGAATAAAACATGATATTATTTACATAAAATGATACCAATTGAATAGATATTGTTCAAGAATCCATAAGAAGTTTAAGTATTGGGAATAACTGAGCTGTGCTACAGTTTGTGGGCTTTGAATTCCAAATTCAAACATATACGCTGTTGAAGAATTGAAATTCAAATAATTGTAGGTAAAGAAAATGATAATTACTTACTACATTATGTTGCTAGAAATATTCATAAATAAAAAGTTAAAAGATCTTAACTAGAACATATAGGCCTCTTCAGATTTCTTAAAAAAACATGAAATGGAAGATAATTCTTACTACGATATTATTATCTTCTAAATAATGAGGTTTTAATAGCTTATTTTTCATGTTTTTACTTAATTATAGATAAAAATAGTTCTTTTAATTATGTTACTCCGCGGAGAACTTTCAACTCTGAATCTGGCACTCCATCATTTTGTTAACCATACAGAAAAATTTAATTTATAAGAGGCTTGTTGTGGATTGTCAGTTAAAATGAAACATCTTTATTTGATTAGATTGTCTAAAATCAATTGGTATACAGATTTTATATATTTATGGAAACAAAATTCTAAAAATTCTCAGGCTTTTTTAAAACAAAGTATGCATTTTGTCACTTCATTAACTAAACAATGTGTGTGTGTATATATAAATGAATACTGTTAATCATTTACTAAACTAAAAATGATTATATCGTTCCTATCTCAGATACATATTTTAAATTCAATTAACACTTATTAATATATATTTCAATATATATATTATCAAAATATCTAATTCAATGTGTGCAACTCTCTGTAGAAGATTAATTATAAATTGCAGGATGTCAAATAAGGTGCTAGCCTTCTGCATTCTCACACCTATAAAAACAACTTTCTGGATTTTAATTAGGTTATTGTCAATTAGCCCCACACACCACTTGATGGCTCTGTTGCTAGTCAAAAACCAATAGATATAACATTACTGGGCTGATTTACCATTGACTTTTTTTTACCCTACTCTGATACAACACTATACATGTCAGCACGTAGTGCTGGAATTCACATGGAGGGGGATCTGATGGTTTTTCTGATCTGAAGGATATCTGTTACATGTGCAACAATTTTGAAAACATTATCCATGTCAGGATGTAGCACTGAAATTCACAGGGAGGTGGATCTGATGGTTTTGTAGATCCAAAGAATTGTCTGTCACAACATACACAACATTTTCAAAACCAAAATTATGTAATAAAATTAATATTTCCTTTTTTCAATTATTGTCTGATCAAAAAAAAAGTTTTCACACTATTTTAAAACAATTTATGAAATACATTTCAATTTTAAAATTGCCCTCTGATCAAGCCAAGCATATGCTTTGAAAGTCTCATAGCTGTCCCTGTGCAAAATACATTTTATGCATGATTTCTGTATAATGCTGGAACGTACACTTTTGAAATTCATTTAACATTAAAAATATGTGTACAGAAGCATGTCTTTTGTCTTACAATTAATACTATCTAAAACTAAGTCAGGTCATCCAAAAAATAAGTACTTCACCTGCACATGCAAAGACTTAGGACAACTTGAATTCTACACACTCTCACATCATACTGTAGTGATCTGTGAAGTGTGCAATAATACCATGAAGCACAAAAACTTCTTAGCAGCTAATATGAACAGAACTGTTATATAGTCCATATGAGCAGTATATGTCTGTGCTTTTGCATGGAAACAGCAACATCAAGTGGTATGCAGGGGACTAATCGATGACAACCTTAAATTCTTATAGCAATTTGGACTTAGAAGTAAAAAGAACTCATTTTACTTCACTAAAACTCAAAACAATAGAGAAAATTTGTTTAGCTTCAGGATTCTCAATTAGTAAAAGATTTCCTGCAACATTAACATTAAAAACTAAAGTTATCTCTTTTTACATAGATTTAAGCTGTTTTTATTTCCATTCTTTATCAAATTAATAATCCCTGACTAATACAACATATACATATATTATAGTGTACTAATTACTAATGGTATATGATTGCAAATAAAACAAGAGCAGCTCCTATTTTCATACCATATACTGTGAGCTTCAATAATCTGTGATTACTAAATATTTTGCTTTAAATCTACACAATATTGTCTTTTGCTTTTATCAATATGGTTTCAAGATATAGAGTTGGAAGCAGTGGAGTGAAGCATCCAGAAAGGATTTAACATCATTTTACCCTATAAGCTAAATATTTATAAAGATCCTATTTACATTTATTCCAGTTGCTATTACTAACACAATGTTTTTTTTTTTAATGGAATTTATTCAACACTAAATAAATAGGCCTGAATAAGAAATGAAGCTTTTTAACATTCTGAATCTAGATAATAAAACCATTAACATTTTTTTTCTTAGCTTTAAAAATAAATCACATTTTGTTGTTGGAAAGTAAGATCTTTCTAAATCACTTCAACTGCTGATTATTTTTGGACTTTCTATAAAATGCATTATTCACCACAATTGTTGAACTAACATTCTTGTACAAACTTTGGATTACAAATTGAAACTCAAGACTAGAGTTGCATTATTCTTTTAATGTTTTTTTTGCTTTTGCAAATAATATTTCATATTTCATCTCTAAATATTTTTACATTATTTTTCGAGGGAAGAGCATAGAGGAATGTAAAATTCTAACAATACAATATTATATCCATTTTTTAGATAGTTATATTTTTATGGTTTGATCCCTAATGATAAATCATTATAGAGTAATATTTTTTACTTCTAAACCTTTAACTCATCTTTTATTATTAAAATGGATATATTTTTCTAGACAATTAGAATATGATATGAATTTTAAGCCCCTAAAACACTTTCTCTTACAATCAATCAAAAAAATAATAAATATTAGTTGTCCATATTATGGACTTGCTGTTATGGAGACTCAGTTATTCAAAAGATATTATGTAAGAATAATTATTACTTTAAACTTGCTGAAATTCATGTGATATAAAATCATATGTGAAATAATCTTTATCTATTAATATTTTATTATTTATGTTATAGTTTTGCCATTTCCAATTATTTACACATTTATGGGTTGATTTAATGATGGATATGATGGAATTATCATAATTAATTTTTTTTTTCATAAAGGGAGAGAAAAAAGAAAAAAATGAAAGAACACCAAAAAATGAGCAATGATTTTATTATAGAAGAGGTTTCATCACTATATGATGCAGCTCCAAATTTAAAATGCTAAAATAAATTTGTGACATATCTCAAATACTTGTTCAAAGGACCTTTTAGTGTGTGTTATTTTATTTTAATGATGTGCCATAATATAATTCTTAAATTCAGATGCTAAAATAAATTATATAAAAAGATGTGGCAAGCAATGGTGAACAAATACTCTAAAATGCCTAAAACTTCTCCCACTTTTATTCTATTGGTTTTACCAAATCTATAAAAAAGTTTGATAATTCTAATTAAAAAAAAAAGAAGAAAACTAAAATGGTTGTGCATGTAATTAAAGAATGGAGATGTGTTTTCATGAGCATATAATTCCATTATCTAAGTTACTGCAGGGAGAAAATAGATCCTATGAAACTGCTAATGATGTATACACCTTATATTAAGCTATGTGAGTGAAATCAGTAGGGCAATAAAAAAAATAAGAAAACGAGAGAAAGAATAATGATATAATTAATTGAGTTATAAATATAAAGGTCAAAACAAACAGCCAACTGCATATAAAGAATTTTCTAAAAATTGACAAATACCTCATATATGTAATTATTTATTAAAAAATTATCACCGTTTTCGCGCCATGTTATATTCAATGTAACATTTATTTTCATCAGTTTTTTAAAATAAATTTTACAAAAAAAAAAAAAGTTTAATAGTAAAAAGTTTGATGATTTATTTATTTTTTATGACTGAATTTATTTTTTGAAATTCAATTTGATTTTAAAATAATAATGTTCTCTTCAATTAATTAATCTGCTTAATTTCTTAAACAAATATAATGAATTTATTGAACCTTGTCTGTAATTTTTTTAATACCTAGTTTGGGAGTTTTTTTTTTAAATTGAAGTTTTTAATAAAGAAAAATTTTAAAAAAGGCTTATTAAAAGTGTAAATTATGCAAGACGATGACTTAAAGCTAATGAAAACAAAATTAAAGAATGCATAAATTATTCACTTATAATTAATAATAAGTTAAACAGAAGAACATAAGTCATTTTGATTAACATTAGTTTGCATAAATGTCACTTTTCAAAAATTAAAATACTAATTTAAAAATAATTACAGAGTTATGATACGACTAAATTTAAAAACTAAGAGATAAAAACATATTTAAATATTGCAATAGAAGGAATTTTTACTTTATTTTCTGCATAAATAATATATAATTAGTACATAATTATCTGTTAGAGCAAATAATATATTGTTAGTATTTTATATTTAAATAAAAAAACTTTATATATTTTTTTACTAATATAGAGGTTTTGAATTACATATTTTTTTTTACAATCGTTATTTTTTTGAATTATATTTGGTCGCGCACATGTACGCTCTCCCCAAATACACGTATATATATATATTTTCATATGTCATAGCATCTGCCGGGACGCGAACCCACACCCGTCTGCAACCAACTACTTGCTTGCATGGCAGCTGCGATACCTCTCGGCTAACAACGCAAGACACGTATATATATATTTAACAGCAGTTGAGGAGGTTTAAGGAATTAGCCGACAGTATATATATATATATTCCACAAAATTCCCTTTCAATGCTATGGTATATAACAGCAGTAAACTTTCAATAAATTATTAAGTGACTATCTATTATTTTTGCACATGTAAAAAAGTGAGGATCTCTTGTCTGCATCCTCATAACCATAGGTGACAAAAAACACTCCTATTTTTTGGGTCATGCTATAAAAATTAAAAGTTGTGTGATTTACTATTAATGTAATCCTCTGATATATTTAAGTCAATTTCTTCCTAGCTTTTACCTTAATACCCCCATTCATGGGTAATAGACCATTTATATAATGTATATTTTAAATACACACACATGATGCTAACTTATTTGACATCCATACACAGCATGTTGTAATGGGAAGAAAAAAGTATGTAACATACAACTAGGATAAAAATAAATGATGACTCAGCTCTAAGATCACCATATATTTATTTACCAAAAGTAATGAAATGTCAGATAAATTCTATTCGCATTGCATAAAACTCTGAAAATTCGAAATTCAACATAGATATATGGTGTTTGATCCTGGGGTAAACCTTTCATGAACTTGTTAGCTTCTGAATCTTCAAATTTATAATATTTATAAATAAGCATTTTTCTACTTCTAGTTTAATAAACATAGATGGACAAAACAAATACATTTAATTCTTTTGTTAACATAAAAAAATATTTAATTATAAGACAGTGGCATTACACACACTTGGTTTTTAAGTTATTTATAATGATTAAACTGAGTGTTTGTACTAATCAAAATTTTGTTATCACAAAGTTTGTTCAAACTACTGATTATATTTCCAGATACATTATATAACCTGAGAGATCTAAAAAAGTATAATTTGCGAAAGATAGCTTTTATTTATGTCAATCCATGGTATTAATCATGTTAATGAGCACACCCTTCTGATGAAGAGCTATCTGCTAAATCTGGGTTTGAATCTTTAATATTTCTTTTAGTTCCCCCCTCCCCCCCCTGTGATATTTTCTGGTTTTATATCATAGAAACCATCAACATTAAGAATGATATAGCACATATTAACTATTTTAATTTAACTAAATATGTAAAAAAAAAACTATTATATATGTGACAATAGGTTAGGTTAACTAATCAACAATATATTTATTAATGAAATTAAGTATAACCAATGACAAAGGATAATCAATTTAAACATGTTATAGTCATATTATATATACAATAGGAGTTTGATATAGAACATATGTGATATACATTTTAAACATATAATAATTATATGTCAATTTAATCTTACTATTTTTTTTTTACTGACTACCAAAAGATATGAAATTATTATATATAATATTATATTCATGGCAATACTGGAAACATGAGTTAAATTTACCCTGCTACAGTTTAAACAATATTATATACAAAAAAATTATTCCTATTTATAATTTTTGCATGGAGATAAAAATTTGAATGATGATGATGATAATAATAATAAACTATGTATATTTATAATACTTAAACATCTAATTTCATAAATATTTAACCATTTATTCTAAGGCCTTTCAAAACTGAAATATATTAATTTTGTACCAATATTTCAAATATTAAATTCATATTTGTAATAAGGTACGTTACACATAATTAAAAGTAAATTTGGTTTGGTAGTTCTTTAATTTATATGCTTTTTAAATGTTCTTTATAAATTTAAAATTTCTGTTACTGACTATAGTGTGATAGTATTTATAATTTGTTAACTGGTAGCTTGATTTAAAGATTTTTTTGATAAGTCTATTTTTTTTTATAGCAAGTAACACATTTACAATAAGATGAATCATCTCTGGTTAACATTAAAATATTCTTTGCTTTGGTAGATAATAGGCTAGGTTTCAGTTATGCTAGATTTAGGCAAGTCATTTATTTTTTTTAAACATTGTGGATTGAAAGATTTAGATAGATAACCCAAGTAGCTATAAGCATGAATTTGGCTTTTCATTATTGCAATAAGGATATATTGACAAGTATTTTTTTTGCTATTAGATAGTTTTATTTTTTGTCTAATAATTAGAGAAACAATCAACAAATCTTGCTGAAACATTCGGCTTCATCAGGGATTGGCAACCTATGGCACACAGAATGATTATCAATGACACCCTGAATTGAAATAATAAAAAAATTATATTTTAATTGCAGCATACACATTTACATTGTCACTTATGTTTTGCATATGTGATTCATATATAAATGGAAACATGATTCAGTGCAGACCATGAACCATTAAAATAAACTTTCTTGTTATTACATAATTACTGCCCATGCTTCATGCTCTGCATCTCCACCTACATTTTTTCATGAAAATCACAGGTAAAGCAAGCCATATGTTTAGTGTAGACTGTGGTACATTAAAATTAACTTCATATCATTAATTAATATATTACTCTGAAAAGACTCATAAAAAAGCATGTTGCTCAATCTTTTCAAGACATTTGGACAAATGAATAATGGATTGCTACTGCAAAAGAATCATGCTGTATGTTTGTTATGCTATGAAAGTGTTTTGTGCCATACCTCAAGTGTAAAAAAATATTATGAAGCTAAACATCTATCTATGTTTAAAAACTCTGCTGAAAAAAATGAAGCTATAAAAAGGGTTGTTTCTGTCTTTAAAAAACAAACTATTAATTTTAGTCAAATAATTGGGACCAGAAATAAAGCCACTGTTTTTGTGTGACTTCAAAAGCCAAAATGGAGAATTCATCAAAAAAACATTTTTGAGAAGTGCTGAAATCTTATTCAGTGATCTACCAAATAAACAAACAATATTGTTTCAAATTCAAAAAATAACACCTTCTGTAAAATGAATTCAAAGATAAATAACTGACATATTTGAAGATGTAATAGTAAAACATAATACTGGTTTGCAATAAGCTGTTGTATTCAGTGTTTCTGATGATGAAAGCACTGACATAAATGATGTAGCATATTTAGCAATAGTTTCATGATATTGTGATGATGATTGTATTTATGAAGAATTTTGTTGCTTGATTTCTCTTACTGGTACAATAAAAGGGCATGACATTTTCACTGCATTTTTTAATTATTTTGAAAATCAGGAAATTAACATAAATAAAATATTGTTACTACTGATGTTGGTCATGCAATGGTCAGGAAGAAAAAAGGATTTATTACACTTCTTGAAAAACATTAGACATATGTTATCACAGCATTATATTCTAGGAAAGTTTAATTGTGAAAATGTCATCACAGTCCTTGAATTCTATAATGAACACTGTCATTAAGATAGTTAATTTCATAATTTCTTGACACACAGGCAATTTTAAGTTCCTGTTGCAAGAAATTAACAGTGCATATATGGAGCTTCTGCTATACAACAATGTTCATTGAACTAGATCAAGGTAATAACTTGAAAAATGTTTCTATCATGTCTGGAAAGAAATGAAAATGTTTTTTTTGATGAAAAAGAACATTTTTCAGAAATGAATAATGAAAACTGAATATGCAAGTTAATGTTTTTGACTGATATAATTAAACTCCTGAATGACATAAACTTCTTGTAATGGTCAAATCTGTACATTCGTACAACAAAATCCAGAGTTTTAGTAAATCATTCCAAGGCTGACCAGCATAGAGTGGTATGAACCACATTGTCTGATATAGCCCCAATTCCTTTACAAACGCTCAAAGATTTACCACCTTGTGGATGACACCCATGAGACCACAGCAGCATTCTCTTTCATCACGTGCCTGCGTTAGACCATCGGTAAAGCACAAGACTATGAGAAATTGACTTACTAACTAGTATAGCTATATAGACGATGTACATGGCGGAATATAATTATCAAATATGAATTGTGATTCTTAACTAATGATTAACTAATCAATAATGACCAATGAGCAATGAGACATGAAACAAAAGTTAAATTTAAAATTAATTTAATGAAAACCAAATAATAAAATTAATAAATAAAAATAATGATTATAATGTGGCTATATAGGTTGTCTCACTTACAGGTGATTAAGTAGGGATACAATTTAACATTTGAGTTTTGGGTTCACATGCAAATGATGATTGAGGATATACTCTTAGTTACATGTAGCTTTAATTTACATATACATATGTGACAATTTAAATCACTCACAGGTGACATTAATTAGTCTGGTTATAAATTAGTTACATTATTATATTTATCAGATATACGTATATCACTCATACGTGATGATTTAATATGAGCATTTACTGTTTATATATAGCATTTCCAATCACATGCAGGTGAATGTAGTTTGGGTTACAAATAATTTAATTTACTTTGCTATATATATCTCTATCACTTGCAGATGTTGAAGAAATTATATGTGTAAAATTACAGTTTCATGAGCTTTAATATTACTTTATAGATCGAGGTTAATTTGCTCATGATGATTTATGCCTAGTTTATGCTATATAACAGGATCGAGATCCGCTTTAGAGCTAGCAGAAGTGATTATAAACATTTATAAAGAATATGACATTTTATTAAGCATGAATACTTAATATTTTTTATATAGAATATATGCCTATGAAATTAGACTCAAATTCAGATCAAAGCTGAAACTTACAATTATTATGGCAGGATGAACTGATGATTGGCAGTCAGACTTCAGATACCAAGGCATATAGAAAATATAAGATCTGAGTCCCTGCATTTCAAATGTGCCTTTTCAGGGGATTTGTACCAAGTACTGGTTCCCTTTTTCACTGTATTCATTGCTGAGGAAATAAGAGACCTTTTAGTCTGGTGATTGAACAACTAATTAAACTATGGGAGTCCCATGCCTCATTTCTGAGGATGCAGAATGGAGTGGAGTAGCCAACTGCCATCTGGAAGGGTTCATCTGAACTAAGAGCGTAAAGGTGTAGCCCTTACACATACGCCCATTAAAGAAATATACACAGCAACAAATATATATGCTGTAGCATTTCTTAAGGACACATTCACACCACTGACTACATTATTATATAATAGAAATTAGGATGCTAAACAATAGTTTCCTTCATGAAACTGCTGTATATCAGTTCATTACATAGCATCTATAATTATGCTATTTAAGAAAGCTTATGAATCTAATTTATAAAGTTATCTATATAGGTATTTATAATTCTAGGGAGAAGTACAGCATATTATAGAGAATTACAATATAAAGTTATAGCTTTATGCTGTATTTCATCACTCCAGCTAAATATTAGTTAAATATTATCCCTAAAGCAAATCTATCTTAAAGTAGCTGTAAGCTTTTAATTATCTGTTAAATAAGACATTTTGTCCCTTTCAAAATGAAGTTTCTTTTGTGATATGTGATATCACATATATGTGTGAGGAGATTTAATTGCTCCACACTAAGCATCTTATTAAGAGTAAAACTTCGTTTTGAACAAATACAGCACAAACGAATACATAATTGAAAAATAATAAAATTTGGCATATATTTAATTAAAAGAAATGTATGTTTAAAGAGGAGATTTCATGTAAGTGAAATCTGAAGTTTGGCTTTGTTTTAGCCTAGTTTAAAAAGGAAATGGAAATGCAATTAGTTTACATCTGATCGATTCAGTTCAATACAAATTTAAGTTGTGTACGAGAAATAATAAAGGCAAATATTATCATTATATTAAAATATGTAAAAGCAAATATCATTAAGTTAAAATATATAAAATAACTTAGAAACTTAATTATCATTTTAGAATAAAGCATTTAGAATTATACGTAACAAAAGTTATGTTAAATAATTTTAAATCAATCAATTTAAGCAAGTTACAACTAAATAACTTTTAATAACTCAGAATAAGGTAAATATGTTGAAATAAAGTAATCAGAGATAAATCAGCAAACCAACAAATAAATCAGTAAATAAATTGAGTAAGTAAAGTAATAAATAAATAAATCAATAAATCAATTATTAAAACAATTATCAAATCAGTTATCAAATCAGGCAAGATTTTAAGATTAAAATAAAGAAAACAAAATTACAGTTTAGTAGTGAGTTTAAAGTACATTATTATTATGGCCATAGATTTTAGATTAAGCTAGCTTATAAGACTTAATGGAGTTTAGTTGAAAGGTTTTAAAATTGAAGAAGTTTGTTTACCATTATCTTCTTTCTGGTGGCAGGCTGTTTCATCATCAAGGGACTTCTTAGATGGTGGCTGTTCTCACTGCATTTTTTCCCACATCAGGTAGCTTTTACCGAGGTCAAGAAGGCAAAGAAATTAGCCTTTTACCCGGACTTCATCATTATTACAAATTTTAGAAGAACTTTTAATGTCTGAATGAATTTAAAATGGCTGCAGAGGCTTATATTATCAGCTAACCCCCCTCTCCTCTGTCATAGTAAGTTTTTAGATCTGTTTTGCTAATTTTCTCACCATATTCTAAGAATCATGGAATCCCACAGTATTTTATTTCTTACAGCTCGATTTTCATCTGGTCACCCAGGATGATTTATTTATATCTTATTCTACAATCTATTGTTACTTTTAATTTTGTAATTAGGTCAAAATACAGCAAGAAAGATTCAGTTTTATAAGATCATTTTTTTTAGAAAACAAATCTACAGATGGAAAACATCTGATTATATATGTAACTCAATCAATTAAGTTAGCGATATATGCAGAATTATAAAATAATTTCAAATATTACTTTTAGAATAATTATTCTAAATAAAGAAATTTATAATGTTTTAAATCTGTTAACATTATTCTTTCCTGAATATATATAGTCTCTTGTTACACAGACAATGCAATTTTCATTTATTTACTACTAGCAATATGTGTGTGTGTATATATGGGTTTTTACATATACAGATACAATTCTCCTACTGTAGGCTAAGATATATGCACACATACATGACTAATACCTTTAGGTTTAAATTTAGCCTGATTTTAATACAATATTAACCTGATATATGAGGATTTGGTGATAGTTACATAGATAGAAATACTACTATAGTATATAGTAGGTGAAACAGTGAGATTGACAAAGCTGACTGTTTTATTGTGTTTGTGAGAAAAAACTCAAACAGTATTTAGAATATTTTTAATACTGGAAAGAATTTGCAACAAAATTAGATATATTTTGGCATGATAATACCATTAAGATTTACAAGTACATTCCAAATGTAATGATCCATGCATATCAATTTAACATTAACAAAGATGAGCTTCAAAAATATGTTGAAGTTCTCAGAGAAAAATTTTCTAAATGATGTAAAGACTTCCAAACATATGCACCCCCATTTTTGTTCCTTATCAAACCTGACTTAATTGATTTGAGTGTATAAACATTGATAGTTTTAAAATGAAACTAATCAAATTAATATCAATTTGTGGAACTAAATTTGTAGAATTGTGGAAAACTCTAAAAGAAAGCTGTTTGTAAAAGTCAGTGTTCTCAATTGTTGGATATTTTTACTGTGAAGATTTAATTATTTAAAGAAAATTATGTGCTCTGCTTTCAGTGTTTGGCTCAACATACCTATGCAAACAAATTTTCTCATATATTAAAAAAATATTTTGAGTTCATAAAGAAGTTGTCTAATAATTGAACATTCAGTGGCATATATGAAGCTAAAAGTGACCAATTTACACACCTGATATTGATCAATTGAGCAAACAAAAACAAGGTTCACATTAATTTATTAATAGCTCAGAATAATAATAAAGAATGACTAATGATATTAGAATTCTTGATAATTTTTTTATTATTTAAATTATGTATTTTGTATTTAAAAATATTTTAAATTTATAATCTGTAACACAATTTTTAATAAATATGTTAAAAATTAAAATTTAAGGTAAACATACTTTTCACATATGATCTTATGTATTTTAAAATATTGAATGACCAATAATATAAGATCTAATTATAATGGGCTTTAAAAGTATATACTATATAATTTCAATTACCTGACCAGTTTTGATACTATGTATAATAAGATTAGTAAAATCATGTTGGCACAATAAGTAAAATCATGTTGGCTCAATAAGGTTAAATATTGATATATTATAATCTAACCTCATATGAGCTGAAACAATTTGTAATCATTTTACTCTTCACAACATCTTTTATAGCTTTTCAAAGTCCGTCTCTTCTCGTTAGAAAAAAACAAAATTTATGAAATGCAATCGGTCCATTTGCACAGGCTATCTTTCAAAAAGACCTGTTTTTTTTTTTACCTTGCTTTTCAAACCTTAATTACTTATTGATTTCATTAGCAAGATAATTTTTAAATACTATTTTACAATAGAAAAAATATATAATTTTAGAACTTTATACAAATCAATATATATATGCAAGTATTTTACATTTATAATATTTTTATTTTAGAGTCTGCTAAAAATAAATTTGTGATTGTTCATGAAAACTTATCTCTTTTATCCATAGTAATAAAAATGAAATTTCTATCTAAACAGTTTTTATGAACACTCATTTATTTTTATAGTTTGTACAATATATTTTATTTTTAGATTTGAAAAATTTTAAAAATTATTTATATATCCATCTTATTATCAGAATCAAGATATTGTAAATAATAAACAAACGAACAATAGAAAAAATTTAGTTCTATTATTTTGTGGCATACCTATGTATTTTTAGAGATACAAAATTTTATATATCATAATTGAATATTTATTTTATTTTTATGATTGCATTGATATAATATTAAATATTATCCAATGTTATCTTATTATTTAAAAATTCTGTTTTTTTATGTTATTTAAACTCTTTGTCTACATTGTACCTGATTCACGGTCATCACAATTTATATATATATGTATAGTTTAATTTAAAAATTACAATATAAATATTAAACATCAATAAAAAAATTAAAAATATATTTTCAATATAAGCAGTATAAATATTTTTAAGACACACACATATATATTTTGTATATATCAATAATAAAATTATTTAAAGATTATACATATTAAAATATCATACACATGTATACACTTTTTTCTTAAAAATAAAATCGCTATAGTTAAGTTGCAACACCCATTATATTTTGCTCCAAGTCTTTTAGCAGATGTCAAAAAATTAAAAGATATTAGAACATGTATTATCAACACACATACACATATGCAACACAAATACTTTTTACTGTACATATACCTATAATTACAAAATACAATAATGCAGAAAATACTTATATTTATATATATATAAATACAGATGTGTGGATATATAGTCATTATATCATATTCCTTCAAGAAAACAATAGTAAAACATGTATTTTTCTTTATTTTTATAAAAATAGATTTTTTTTTGTTTCCATTATTTCAAAAATAGAAAATTCATGATTTGTAATCAAATAACCATTTCTTTTCCATTTATATTAATTGATATTAAATTAATAATTATCTATCTATGACTTATAAAATAAACTTTATGAATTCTCTTATGCTTGATAGAATTGTTATGGCTATTGTTTTGGCATTTTAAAACAATTTCAAGTACAATTTTAAATTTTTGAAAAAAAAAAAAAGATAAAGAAAGTAGTCCATTGTAAAATATATTTAATTTATAGAAAGAAATTGCAATGATCATAAGAACGTCATTCATAAAATTTGAAAAATGTTAAAAATATATATATTTAAACTTTTAAACAAAAGATTCAGTAACACAATTTGTTTTTTCAAAAAAAAAAAAAAAACAATCCCCCAGCATTTTGTGAGTGTATTTAAAAATAAACATTCAGACCTAATTTTTAAATGGATTTATTTAAAAAAAAACATATTTTTTGAAAAATTTTTTAAAAATTTTATCTTATGAAATTTTAATGAAAAAACAATATTTTAAAGCATTTTCATAAAAAAATATAAACTTTTGAATGTTTGCTATTTTTTTTTCAGTAATTCAATGCATGCTATATTATAAAGTTAAAATATAATTAATGCTTTAATAATTAAATATAATGAATTTATAATGATTACTAATTATGTTTAAAAATAATAAATGTTTATTTACACATTTTTTGTCAAAATATAAAAAAAATAAATAACAGTAATCAAAGATGTCTGATAATAAAAAAGGTTATTACCATTAAAAATAGAAAATATATAATGTTGTGAATGCAAGTGTTTTAACTGTTCAGTTGTTTAATATTTTTTCAAACAAATGACCTAAGTTACACATTTTTGATTTACATTTTGATTTTATATATATATCAAAGAAAGAAAAGTGAAACTTTTTTTAACAATATTATAACTATAAACTTCCCAAAGAAAAGTGTGTATAATTGTTTATTCAAATATGCAAACATATGTAAAAAAAACCCTTTGTTTCAAAATCTACTTTAGAAAAATTATTTCTTTCTTTATTATTTACTAAAATACATTATTATAAATATTTATATAAGTCAAAAGTTTTGAATCATATGTATATACATTACAATTTTTGAAATATTATATAAAAAATATAATAGACATAAAAACAAACTATTTAAAATTTTACATTGTCCAGTAAGTTAGATATTACATTTTTCAAAATCAACAATAGAAAAACTGTTTTTTTCAAAAATCAATAATATAAAAATATTACTGACAGAAGTGCACAATGCATATGAAAATCATCTGAGGGCAATCCATATGTGCATTATACATTCTGATGTTTACAGCCTACTAAAGTCAAGAAGAAACAAGAAACTTGTAATTATTTTACTTAAGTTATTGATTGCAAATAATACTGCTAAACAGATAAAAATAATGAGGTGAACACAATTTATTTATATATATATATACAAAATAATACACATTGGTGGCATTTTAGTTATTTGATTTATAAATTAATTTATGACAATAAACCTCTCTAAATCTTATTAGTATTATTTTAATTTCCATTATGCACAGATATTATATACAGCGATATAATGTTAACTATTTTAAAACAATTAATATTTGAAAACTACTAATGTAGAATATTATTATCATTATTTATTTGTGAATAAATCCCAATCTATTGTGTAGACTCCTAACTTTTCACACATTTCATTACTCTTGTTCTAAGACTAAATGACCTTGCTAAATGAGGATAATACCATATTATAAACTAAGAATGATTTAACTAATTGACTGCTGTGATCAATTTCAGGTTATGATATTAGCAAGCAATTAAAATAATAAAATAATTGTAAAATATAGGAAATATTATCTATACTACAATAGTTTCTGAACAAGAACCAAGACATATATAAATTAAATGCATACACTAGGAATTAATCACTTACTGCATATTACTTCTTAGAGTATTTTTTAATGCATATGAGTGACTGGCAGTTGCAAAATTATTACTACAAGAAATATGAAATAAAACAGATAATATATGATAGGGCCTTTTCATCTACCACACATAACTACACTAAATGAATAATGAAGGTAAGTAACCAGCAGTTTGCAAATGGGTTTACAATCATTTAATGCTAATGTGTTACATAAGAATGAGTTTCAGATGTAACATAATCATGAATTGATGGTTAACAGCTACTCATTTCTATTGATTATATCACCTCAAAACATGAGAATAGTTCACTCAAACTGATATCTATTTAATATAACCATTATCTAGTCTATTTATGCAGCACAGTTCAATTCCATTCAAAATTTATTCACTTTTTGATTTAACATATTGTTGATATTTTGTTTATAGTGGAAATAACTAATTCAATTAACATAGAAACATTTAATAGAATTGCAAAAGATTGTGATTACAAGTTAATTAGTTTTTATAAAATAATTTTATGCAATTATTGCTGACTAAACTGTGGCATGATAAATAGAATAAACTAAAATCTCTTGCCATACCTGCTCATATACAGATTAAGTGAATAACTATGTACTAACATTTTATTAGATAGAAGATAAATAATAATTAACTAAAGATTACTTTAAAATTCATACTTATTCTTTCAGTGTCAAACGTTCCCATTCAGTCTTTAGGTAATGCTTTATTTTGGAGGAGTTTATTTTTAGAACCATAGCTATGGTGGATTAATGTTTAAATTATCATTTAGACTTTATTAGAATGATTAGGCATTTTCATCTTGGTTTAGCAGCTGGTTCTTTCTGTAGCACTGGACATCAGACTTTAACTCATCTCAGTTGGATGCATAGCGGATACATGTTGGAGTAGTTTCTTCACTTGTTGAAAGCTTCTTTTTCAGAACTCAGCAATGGGTATTCCAGATTTCCCTCTGCCAGCATGACAGAGTGAGGCAGACAATAACATTTGTACTCCTGCATGGTAGATCTGGTGGAATTAGCAGATAAATTAAGTGAATCACAGAATAACTGCAGCATAAAAATAATGGCAGAAGAATAGAATCCTAGGAGCTGACAAGAAATGATCAAAGTAGAAGAATAATTAAATAATAATGGCAGAATAATCTTTCTAATGCAATTTTCAGCACTCTTTATATGATTTGGAGTTATCTGTAAAATTTGGATCCACTGCTTGTCTTTTGGATCCTTTGATCTATTGGCTATAGATAACTCCAGAGAATCTGTTATGGTCTGCTACTGATTTGCTCAATATCATATTTGCAAATTCATATCTTTGAATAAGAATAACAATCTTTTTAATTAAATCATGCCAATTATTTTTCTCCTTAATTTAATTTATCAATCTGTTAACAAGAATTTTAATTACTTCTTCCTAGAATGTCATTTCCACTTCTCATTAGTAAATATTACTTCTAATTATTGTTAAAAAACACTTTTCGATTTTAACATAGTTTTTAAACTAAATTTAGAATTAACCTTTCCTGAGAAACATCAGTGTCAGGACAGTCACAGCTTCAGGTCAATTGGAAAACATCAATTTTTGAGTTACCATAGTGTTTTTATGCTTATTTTAAAGCTTAAAATGTACCATAAGATGCTGCACTGTCTAAAAATATTTTACAAGTAAAAAATCAATAATATTGATGCAAGAAGTTACAACAAAGGGAGAAGGCAAGCTTCCCTAGATGCTGATTGGTTGGTTTACATTTCGGACAATAGAAGAGCATCTGTCAATAATTTTCATAACTCCAACTTCTGTTTTGACTTTACAAATAAAAATTGTCTTAGAATGTTTTTTTTTTATTATTTTTTATATATATTATGAATTATTTTCATAAAATATGCTGAAAATATAGTTATTTTAGAAAAAATAGTAAGATTTTAGTAAACAATTGTATACTTTTACATGAACATAAATTGAAAATGAAGCCAGCACTAATAACAATTTTGACACCTGCCAACAATTTTCATCGCCCCAAGTTTTTTATTTTATTTTCAAACAGAAATGAATAATTTAGAGTATTTTGCTGGCATTTATTTACATATTATAATGTATTTTGGTAAAATATGCTGAAAATATAATTGTATTAGAAAAATAGTAAGATTTTAGTAAAAAATTCTTTACTTTTACACTAACATAAATTGAGAAAGAAATCAATGATGTCCACAAGCACTTTCTAATTTGTTACAAACTTTCTATTAGGTCTTCTGCTATCGAATATTTTTATAATTATAAATAGAAATTTATTTTTGAAAACACTTTTGTTCACATTCATAACCGGACAAATTATTAATATACTTTTTACAAACAAAACTAAAATGAATATAATATTAACCTTTTTGTATTTCATTTTTTCTGACAGTTTTTTTTGTCTGACATGTCAATGTAAAATATATGATAAAATGATTATTTCTTTTCAGAAAATAATATTTTTGTTTACTATTGAAATAAATTTTAAATGTTGACATTTTGTTTCTGTAAATATTAAAAAAAATGAGACCATAATCAAAACAAAAGTTGTTAGATGTCATTGTTTCTAGAAAGATTATTTACAGTTTATAAAATCAATGAAATATTTCATGTTTCACATTATTTTTAAGAATGTGAAGAAATATTTATTTATTTCTCTAATATCTAATGAATTATGCTTTAAAAGTTTAATTTTTTTGAATATTTATTGCAAAATTACAATATTTTCTTGATATTTTCTTACTCATAAATAAAGTAGCTTGTTTACATCAGAACTAGAATTTTTTAATTTGCTTCAGGCCATATTTATGTTAGTTGATAATATAACACATTTTTGAAAATAAAATATTTCAAGTCAAAATAAGTTATTAATAACATTTATTTCTTGATATCTAACAAATATAGTGCAAATTATTTTTAAAAAAAATCTAAAACCATAATAAATTCACAAATAAACATGTTTTTGCATCATTGAAAACTTCAATGTTGGAAAAGCTGAATGATTTACAGCATTGTCAGCAGACAATGGCTGATCATATCAGGGCGGGGCTTATGTCTATTGTAAGAGTGGGAATTTTGAATTTCACATTTTTTCATGCTTTTTTCGGCAAAAGAAATTTATTATAATAAAATGTAGTTTTACATGCATTCTAATATATAATATTTATGAAAAAATTTACTAGGAGGTGAATTGGCCAAAAGGTGTTTCTCAGCTATCTCAAAATAAAATAAGGTTAAAAGATGAGTATATTTTTGTGGCTGAATTTGTTAATTGACCAATCAAAGGTTGTAAAACTTTAATTCACTTGACCAATGAAAAAAAGAAAATTTCAACAAAAAGGTTAATTAGCCTTTACAATTTTTTAAAAACAATTTTATTTAACTTGATTTAACAAAATAACTTTATAATTACTATACCTTATATATTTATTTGTATGTTTAAAATATATATTTAATTTTTATTTATTAAAACTTATTTAAAACTTCTTCATGATTTTTTTTATTTATGGACGTGAAATAAACCCAATATTGTTAAACACATATTTATATGCAATATTAAAACATAAACTTAAAAAAATATAATAGTAAGTTTATAAATCATAAATATGTTATCCTTGTACATTAACCAAAAGACTGTTTTTTACGAGGCTCCTCGTCGACATCTGAAATCACTCTAACTCAGCCAGTTTTTATACGAAAATATTCATTAAATACGTATTGAATTCGTTTTTAAAAGTTCTGTACGATGGTGACATCTTCCGATTTATTTTAGAAGTAAAAAATAGAAAAAAAACGCATTTAAACCTAAACAAAGAAGGAACATTATTTGTGATTGGTTCTTAGCATGCTCTCAGCTGAAAAAGACATTCTGATTGGCTGGAAAGAACAAAGAAACTGCCTGATCAAAGAAAATAAAGAAAAACGCTGAGATTTTCATTTCGAATACGATTTAAATTATTATTAAATAATATTTATGGAAATTAAACATAATTTTCAGAGAGAATAATAAAAAAACAAAATTATTTTCGAAAAATATTGAAGATTTAAGTAAATATATTGAAGATGTAGTAAAAAGAAATATTTACTTTTCTATAACGTAAAAGTCGATCTTTTTGTTTACATTATAACTTTTATGTTGCCGATATTGAATATCTTAGAATAAATAAATAGCAATTTATTTTTGAAAGAACTTTCGTTCTCTTCACAACCTGAAAAATTAATTATATACTTTTTATAAACGTATCTGAGTTGAATTTAATATTATAGGCGAATATGTTTTAACAATAGGCTTTGTCTTCAGTTTGTGAGTTGGCCAATTAAAAGATTTGATTTTTATCTGATACAACCAATGATAAAATTAGCGGTTAAAAGGTTAAAATACATACATATACATATATATAACTTAAAGGTTAAACTATAAAAACATTAATAACAAAAGTCAATTCAAATAAATAGTTGTTTTAATAAAATTAAATATTAAAATGATTTTTTAAAATCATTCATATATATATAATATTTATTTAAGTTGACTAAAAATAACTAATCATGATATAAACATGGAGATAACCTTAGGTCATGTTGATCTTAGCAATTAAACACAAAGGAAATAAAAATTAGAATTCAATTATATAATTATTAATCATAATAATTTCAATGATAATTGAATATGAAGTCATGAAAATCAAGTAATATATTTAACACATGCTATTGGAAGTCGATTCTACTATAAAAGATGGATCAAATAATTTCCAATTTAATTTTATCTTTTGCCAATGAACTAGCCACTATAGTCATTTTGCCATGTTCAAATCCTGAATATATTAAAAATATGGATTGATAGTTTGAATGAATTTTCTTCTTGATAAAAATTTTATTAGAAAAGAACTCCAATCTCACTCAATAAAAAGAGTAAATAAATTACTCTTTTGTATCATTAATTATAATTTCAAAATGAAATTATGTATATATTTTTTGATTAATTAAATAAACTCATATAGCAGATGGATTTTGTCAAAAACATTTATATATTTAAACTAAATTATTTTAAGATAATAATTATAGAAAATGCATTTGTGAGTAAAGACCACTTGCCATAGGGTAAAATGCCATTGTCTTAACTGAAAGTAATGTAATTACTTATTCCTACTGAAATACTTAAAGTATATGTGTACTTCATCTATGTAATTTAAAATGAAACATCAATTGATTGTGAAATAATTTGTGGAAGATGTCAATGTCACTTGAGAAAAAGAATTCTGAACAATGGTATATTCTGACTTCCGCATTGATGGTTGATGACCAAAAAATAATGAACTTTATCCTTAATGAACATTATTAATCTCATTATGTAAAAAAATAAACAATACCATCAAATTTTAACCTTATAACTGAATTCATGGGCCAGAGCAGAGCATGGCTTCAAGTCACTGGAAAACTGGGAATTTTTACATTACCATAGTGAAATTACACTTATTTTAAAGTGTAAAAAAGTACTGTATGATGCTGCCCTCTCTAGAATTATTTTACAAGTAAAAAATCAATAATATTCAAATTTAAGTTTTAGCAATGAGAGAAGGCAGTCTTTCCTAGGCATTGATTGGTTGTTGCTCATATTGGACAAAAGGGAGCACTTGTCAATAATTTTCACTGCTCCAACTTCTTTGTTTTGATTTTGAAAATAAAAATGAAAGTTTTAGATTATTTTAAAAGTATTTTTTGACACATTATAAATTATTTAGGTAAAAAATGCTGAAAATAAAATTATTTTTAAAAAATAGTTAAGATTTTAGTAAAAATTATTTACTTTTACACAATGTAAAATTGAGAAAAAAAATCAATGATGTCCATAGTATTTTCTAATTTGTTATGATCTTTCTTTTTAGGTCTTCTGCAATTGTATATTTTTATAATTATAAATAGAAATTTATTTTTGAAAAACTTTTGTTCACATTCATAATCTGACAAATTATTAATATACTTTTTACAAACAAAACTAAAAGGAATATAATATTAAAAGATAAATATATTTTTAATGCTGATTCTGTAATTGACCAATCAAAAGTTTAGAGTTTTAATTCACTCATCTAACTGGAGTTTGTACACCTAAAAGATTAATACATCATATTATTTATATGTGTTTTCAGCTTCAGACATCTAATTTCATTTCATTTGATTCTAAAATCCATTTACATTGAAATAGTCCATGTAAAAAGTTATTAGATGAAGAGAAATGAAAAGATCATTGAGTTAAATTTTTTTTTTATTTAATAAAATTTAGGTCTTCCCAGTAAAGCACTTCATCATTGTAAAAATAGACTTAATATGAAGGTCAGATTTTATCATTCTTCATATTAAATTCATTCATGACAAAACAGATTTTTTGTTTATTACTAACTTAATTCATATAGTAATATTTGTTTATGATTCTTTGTGTAAATGATTAACATCCTTGGTTGAAAGGTCTTTTATTTTATAATAATGACCACACATAGAGTGAGGGGTCTCACAAAATTGGAATTCTCTCATTAGGATGGGATAATATAAGATCATCATTTATACATATATTAATTAAATTTAGCTAGTTAGTACTATCATAATTTTATTTCTTTTTTGAAACAATAAAATTTCATTTATTGTTTTATAACTTATTAATTTTTTTTTGTGTTATGATACATATCCACTATGGGGATATGAGAAGGTATTATTTAATTTGATTTCATAAAATAGTAGAAATGTATGCAAAGCACTTATAATAATATTTTTTTTTGTTATATGAAATAAATTTAAATTGTTATCTGTTAATAAATATGTTAAATGTTTATTTTAAATTCAAGGAGGTCTCTGATTTATTTGGATTATTTATTTATTTTTCAAAACAAAATAAGATTGAATACACATATGTATATTCATATATCATACTAATTTAATATCGTGATAACTTGGTTGAAATTAATTTTAAAAATCTATTAATATTATATTAAATATTATCATTACTGTAGGATTTTAATGGAAACTCCTGAAGAGAGTTAAAGGTAAAAACTATCCTGAGTTCAAATACTGAGCCTAATGGAACAATCAACAAAGATGAAGATTGGATCAATTAGTCTAAGTTGCATTTATGTCAAACATTTAATTCTAAATTATATTGTTTGAAATGGATTCAATCTTGGATTACTCATAGCATCGTATATGAAGACTCTAAATCCAATTATAATTAGATGTGACCACCTTTGATTCTTTAAGGGAATCCAGACTGTTACAATATATATATATATATATATATATATATATATATATATATACAGCTTCAATAAGAAGCTTCTCTTTATTGAAATTTTTTTTAACACACACACAAAAAAAAATCAAAAATAAATATTATATAATATATTTCTTATGATGAATAAAAAAAGACTATAAAAATGGATAATTATGTTTAAGCATGTTTTCTTCCAAAGTGTAAAAAAAATGCCAGAGAAAATTCACAGCAATTAAATATATTATAAATAAAACTGCCTCCTACATACAATTTTACAAACTAATATCTGAATATTGTATGCATATAATGAAACCAAAAAATATAAACTTGCACTGCATTCTGTTAACTAATGTCAATGAATGAAGACATTTTGCAAAAGAATTGAGCTAAGTAGTAATGATAATGCAACTTTCCTGTGTGTTTTTTTTTTAAGTATTTCCATATTTTGATAGAAAATGAAAAATAAAAGCTAATTAAAATGAATATATATTAGTTTGAAATCACACAATAATGTTAATAAAGACTCTTGCTGACAAAATATACTTTCCATAGAATATAATTTTTTAATATTGTATATTCAATGTAAATCTAAAAGAAAAAATATAAATGTTTGAATAAATCTAAAGTTATCTATAAAAAATGGAGCATATAAAATTTAATAATTTCATGTTTGCTAAATAGTTGCTAAAGTAATCAATTATATTAACATAATGAATATGTATTTAAAGTTCCAGCAATTAAAAAAATGATGCTTAATATTTGTTAGCAATGTAAAAATATGACTGACAGATTGATACCATATAAGATTTAGAAAAAAGCATTGTAGAAAAAAATAGAAAATATTTACACTGATAAATTTATTGGACATATAAAATTGACAACTATTTTATTAATTTACGAATTTCAATGTAATTTATTTTGTATTTCTTTACATTTCTTTGAATAATATAATACTAAAGTAATAGGCATTGATAGAGTAGAAGTCATGGCTCTACTTTACTTTGATATCTTTATTTATTCTTTATACAATAAAAATACTGCTGAAATACAAAACATAATTGGTGTTAAGTTAAAAATTAAGTGTATTATATTTTTCTGAAAATATAATAACCATCTTCTTATAATGTTTTGCAATCAGTGTTCAGCTGTTGCACTGCAAATTTAAAAATTAAAATTTAGAAAATTAAAATATTTTTTATAATTTCTAAATTTTTCTGTTTACTTACTTTTTAAAATGTTGTTAATTGAAACTATAGCAAAAAAAATGCATATTACTATTTATGCCTTGATAATATGTAGAGTTTTATTTA
The DNA here is from genome assembly GCA_028023455.1 of Epiperipatus broadwayi. Lineage (NCBI taxonomy): Eukaryota > Metazoa > Onychophora > Udeonychophora > Euonychophora > Peripatidae > Epiperipatus > Epiperipatus broadwayi. Next base: position 916,459 of record JAQFVV010012404.1, on the reverse strand, counting down.
TTTTTTGATACTAATGAGAGATTTCTGTTGGTGCTGCAGACTATAGTATATGCCATTAATTGTGTGAATCCATTTCATATGTTTAACAATACAAATTTTAATTAAAAATGACTATAATTTATTGGTTCTAACTAAAATACCTAGATATCAAAAGCTACTGGGAATGAAATACAATATAGAGATGGTTTAGAATCTATTACAAATAATATGGGAGAGTCTAATTTTATTATATAGATGAAAGTATGGTGATGCACTTGGGTAGCATAGCCTTTTGCTGAAATCATAGAAACAAAATATCAACTTTATACGTAACCTGTATATCTTTTTATTATTTATTTTTAAAATTATTAAATATTTGTTTTAATTTAACTATATGGAATTTATATTTTACTTAAATACTGTGGTTTTTTATTAAAAAACTAGTCACATCAAAATTTATGGAAATCAAACAGTAAATAAGATAGAAATATGCCAGCAATCATCTGTTTTTTATTTGCAATTATAAATAAAATTTTAATATTTTAAAGTGAGTTTTCATTATTTGAAATTCTTTTTTAAGAAAATATGTATTAAATATTCTGATTTTGTTTGAGAATAATTGTTTTTATTAAAAAAAACATTTTTTAACCTGAAAGCTAAAACAATGTTTTTTGTTGTGACTAATTTCTAAAAGTTAATATTTTTTTATTATTTAAACTAGTTGCCATTATTGCATTTATGAGTTCAATAAAATCAATAAAAAAATGAAATAATGAAAAAAAATTATTTATCAAAAAAATATTAAAAATATAAGTGTTGAAGTGTTGAACAAAAGTAACAATCAAAGGATGATTTGTTTTTACTATTATTTTTCTTTAATTTTTTAATCATTTGGTTGTTTGTCTTTCTTGAGCATCCTTCAAGGCATTTACATTTTTTTATTTAACCACTTCATTTTTCTGCTAATATTCTGATTGATTTCTTTGTTCTGACTAGATTTAAGCTTTTAACTTTCATTTTGATATTAAGCCATTATCAGAATATAATAAATTTGACCTCATTTGATAGATATTTTTGTTTAGAAATTAAATAAATTTAAAAAAATCACATTTAATTTTCACAATTATTTTAAATATTAGATTTTAATAAAAAAAACACTCATCTGATCAAATTTCAGATGGACCTGATTCAATTTGCAAAATAAACAAAATATTCTTTGTTTTATATTTGTTTTAAAAATCTGAACAAATTATTTTTAATAACTACTAAATCTTTAATTTATACTTTAAAAGTTTAAAATTTTTTCATAATTTTTACAATATTGTTAAATATTATCACAATCTGATGAGTGATCTCATTTCTAGACAGCTGTGTTTCACATGACTATAATCGCTATAGTAACAGTATTCAGAAGAATATATTTTTTTATATTTAAAAATAAAAAATTTCTGTAAAAAATAAATATGTAATATTTATTTTTGATATTTAATAATTATTACACAGTTACAATAAAAATATAATCATAAACCTTCCAAAGAATTAAGTTTTTAGACCATTGTAATATTTTTTCAATGATCATAATATTTCCTTGAAGTACACTCACAAAATTGAAGATCACTAAATATACAATAACTATTCACCATTGCATGGTTTTGGTTACTTAATAATATCGATTATTCAATTTTCTTGACAACTTTTAAATTGTTTTAAAATTAAAATATTAGAACATAAATATACATGAATTTTAAAGCCATAAAAAAAAGCTTCACAAAAATTTTAGCAGAGGATGAAAAATGCAAATTTTACTTTTAGAAATCTCAAACACTGCTCCAATGTCTGAAAAAGTGATATGGTTAATTAAATTTGGCTTTATTATTTTTATAATTATTTATTAAAAATATATGTTTACAAATGAAAAAAAAAAAGAAATTGAATATATAATAAGATTTATAAAGAATAATAACTTCTTTCTTATGGAATGATTACTTATTCACTGGTAAAAATATTAAACTAAAAAAAATCAAAATTGTTTTAATTTAGTTTGGAAAGCCTGAATAAATTATTATTCAAATTACTTAATGCTGATAAAATTCTGTTTAAAATTTAAAATTCATTTTATAATTTAGAAAAAAATGTTAAAAATAAATCTGCATCAGTCAACATAAATGCAGCAAATTACAAATTACAGTCATACATTGTTAATTTCTCTTGCTTAAAAAATAAATATTATATTTATATTTTGTAAAATAATAATCATAAACATATATAGAAAGTATGAAGAATATATGTTTTAATGTTCAGAATCTAACAAAAGAATAAATATGGCTCAAAAGCTTTTGCAAAGAACTCTCATGAAGAGAAAATGAGAAACTACCAATCAATAACATTGTAGGTGGTTAACAGTCCATTTGTAAAATATTTCTTCGTACAATACTGACATCTTAAGCATTTTTTAAATTAATAAATCAATATTATTTTAATTCCATTTTTTACTGTCAAATAAATGCAAAACAAGTGAAATAATGCCTAAAATAGCCACAATTGAGTGATTAAAGGCAAACATAGTAATGCCAACACAAATTCCTGGTTACTCTCAATGAGATCAATTAAAAAGTTAACCAGGAATATATTCAAAATTTTTATGTCCATAAGCCAGTTACTTTTTATCATGAAGTCAAAATGAAAAAAAAAAAATATCTTGAATCTGTTTTTGTCAGTGCTTATATTACATATAACTAAACAAGGCATTTCCCTATATCTCAGTAATTTCAAAGATAATCATAAATACAAATATTCAATTTTTGTTAAGTAGGGAGGGGGGTGACCCAATATTTTTATAATATCTAGATCCAAAAAATATTTTGGCCTAGAGTTCACACATTCGTTTTTTTAAAAATAAGTCATTATTTTTGTGCCTTTGACGTTAAAATGTGTCTGTCCAAAAATAAAAGTAATATATATATGTGCAATTATAGTTATGCATAAATGAACGCTCTTATAAAATTAAAATCTATTTGAACCTTTTTTACATAAATTGATTGTAATTTTTAAATCTAATTTGTATTAAAATAACCTAACATTTTTTTATTTGTATTTAAAATTTAATAACTTTGTACAATAATGTCTTTTGTTCGATTATCATTATATTTTTTTTAAAATATACTTTTTAAACATTTTATCTGAAAATAGTAAAGAAATCAAATAGTTGAAGATTGTTTTGATTGCATGTGGCATTCAAAATAATTGTCCTAAATATTTCTTTCCTTTTTTTCAACAGAAAATAAGTGATTAGCTTAGAAACAAAAAGGATTTTAATAATATGGTGCAAATTTAATACTTTACTGTTTAATACTTTTATTACTGTCAGGAAATCGAAACTGACAAGTTTTGGAGAGCTTAACAAATGGCAGCCATATTTGTTCATTTATAGTCTTAATAAGAAAATGGATGTTAAATTGGCTGACTTTTTTGCTCATCCATTGATTTTAATCTAGCCTGACAGTAATCACTTCCCTACTTACCCCTGTGGGAATAATGATCATAACCTAGTGCTTTTAAGTTTATTAGATCAGGGATCAGCAAGTACAAAATATAGGGGTAGAGCTATAGCGAGTCCCTAATGTTAAAATCTGTCATTTATAATTATTGTTTAGTATAAGAGTATAATCTCTAGATCACAAGCGTCTTGATGCTAAAGGAAGAAGTTAGTCTTCTGTCATGATGTGCTGAAACCTTGTCAATTATAAAGGAAGTCTTTAATTTGCACTGTGGATAAATGATTGCAAGCTTCTATTTTGTTAAAAATATTTCAACCACAGAAAAGTATTTAATAGACACTGATAATAATATTGAAATAGGTTAGGAACTTTAATGAAAAAGATAAATATTTATTAGCTTACTTTTTATAATAAACGAACTAAATAAATAATTGAGTGAAAAAAAGGCATCCGCTATAAGGTTAATGAATAGTACTTAATTTTTTATCCAATAATATTTGTTTTTATAACGTATAAACACACACAAATGTTAAATCAATGTAATATATATATATATATGCTTAAGTTATATGTCTCGTTGACATTAAATAACGTGTAAGTAAATATGTTTTATATATACGTGCAAATGTTGGCATGTGTGCTAGTTGGAAAATTTTTTTTTGACAGCACTAAAACCATATCCCTAATGAGTGAGGGATATATTAATTAAACTGCTTTTGTTATCCAGCTTATTTTGCAATAGATGTGCATATCCATTCTTATAAAATTGGATAATTTATTTGTGCAAAATAACATAAATACTATTCATATATATATAAACTTTAAATTAAACATAGTTCAATGTATATGCAAACAAACACATTAAATCACTCTCCCCCAGGCTATGACTTAAAATCACAGTAAATGTTAAACAAAGAATCAAGAATAGAATAAATTTATCTATTCATGGGAGCTCTGGTGTTTATAAGAATATCTTCGTCAACAGTCTTGCTAATTAAGAGTGAAATTAATTTATTAACCACATATATATTTTTATTATGAGTTTAATAACTCTTAAATGCCATGTTCCATCTGGCCAATAAATTAATTTTACTCTGAATTACCAAGAATATTGACAAAGGCATGCTTATAAACATCAGAGCTCCTAACAATAGGTGTATTTATTCTATTATTGATCCTTTGTTTAAAATGTGGTGCTTTTAAGCCATAGCAAGTGGGAGAGTGATTTACTTCCTCTGTTTACATATACATTAAGCTATGTTTAATTTAAAGCTTACATATTGAATCTTATTTAATTATTACAAGCAAGGCCTTCTACAATTGATTATGAATTTAATAATTCTTAAGTGCCACATGCCATCTGTCTAATAAATTAATTTCACTTTGAATTGCCAAGAATTTTGGCAAAGACTTATAAACATCAGAGCTCTCAAGAATAAGTGAATTCATTCTATTCATGATTATTTGTTCCACATTTAGAGTGCTTTTAAGTCGTAGATTGTGGGAGGGTAATTTATTTATATAATTCCCCATAGCTATATTACTCCAGCCATACTCCTCCTTTAAATAAAGAAATCTCACATTTTAGCATTATACTAAAAAGGAAATAATCTAATGTGCAATGATTTAATACAGGAGTCAGCAATCTAGAGCACATATGCCAAGTGGGGAACACAGAATGATTATTAATGTCACTCTGACTGAATTGCAATAATAATAATAAAAAAATAATTAAAGCACATGTGTTTGCATATGTGACTCATGTAAATGAAAACCAAAGTTCAGTTAATTTACTAATTATTTTGTACAATAAACATACATCAGATCTTTGCTATTTTCAATAAAGATAAGAGCTAAGTGGGATTGAATAAATTTTTTCCCAAGAAGGATTAATTTTGCTTGGATTTTTTGGACAGTCAATTGACCTTTGATACTTTTGCACCCAACTATGTGTTTAATAATAATACATTTTAAGTTTTGGTGTGTTTGTTTGAAAAAAAAGTTTATAGTTAGTGTTAGTCAGATTAATAGTGAATTAAGTCTGCAAATATTTTAAAAGTCTTTTTTTTTTATTTATTTCAAATGTCTATTGTCTAATTAAAACAAATTTCTCAAAGATAAAAGTTCCAAATGTCCTTAGTTTTAAATAAAAGAAAAAAATTCAAAAAATTTCCAATTTCCAATTGACTTTTTGTATCACAAAATGATGAATGCTAGAAATTCATTAATCAGCCTTTTAAGTTAAACCATTGAAAGCTACTGCTTTGCCTCTTCTGAATTACTGTGTATTAATTAGAAATTTTGTAAACCACACACATTTTTTTAAGTGCCAACAAGATATATTTTTTCAATGCAAAAAAAAAAAAAAAAATTTAAGCATGTTCTTCAAATGCAATATAATTTAACAAATGTACTTTTCACATATGATCCTATGTATTTTCTAATATTGAATGACTAAGAGTATAAGATCTTGCTATAATGTGCTTCAAAAGTATATAATATATAATTTTGAAGCCCATTATACTTGGACAATTTTGATCCTATATATAATAAGATTGGTAGAATCATGATGGTACATGGAATAAGATTTTAACATAGGTTAGACATGACCTTTTTAAAAAAGTTGCCAATCCCTGATCTAATATATATTAAAACTTGAGTTAATTTAAATGCAAAGTGTGAATCTAAAAAAACAAAAATCTTACCTTGCAAATAAAACATATTTGATTTTAAATGTACTTAGAAAGACTATATAATATTCATTTTTACTCCTCAAACTCAAATATATATAAAAAAAAAGAATACATAATACTAGCTGAACTCAATATAAAATATTTGAAAGACCTCATAGCTATATTATTCCAGAAACACTCCCCCTTTAATAATGAAAATGTAAATTTTAGCAGTACATTAAAAAGGGAATACTCTTCAATGTTATATATGTATTGTATCATATTTTGGTAAAGTTTTGCATTAGCAATTTAGAATTTTAAATGATTAAATTTCGAAAAAGAAAAAATATTTTTTCGTTTATCTAATTTTATTTTTAGACAACTTAGGTTATATTTTTTTAAGTTAAAAAAATTTAAAAAAAGATATAAAAAGAATAACAAAATGTTACTTTGATTTTACTTAAAAAAGGATATAAATTCTTATCATAAAACAACAGCATCCTTTCGCCATCATTAAAGATGGCCACCAAAGAGGAAAAATATGGCTTTGTGAACAAAACACATTAAATTTGTAAAAGTTAAAAAAAATATAAACAGGATGTGCATGGCAAACTAAAATCGGGGAGGGGATATAAAAAACAAATACATCTTGTGTCTTAGATTTTCGTTTTCTTGTGCCTTATGTTGTGTGTGACCTCTAAAAACAGTTTACTATAAAATTAATTTTTCTACAAAAACATATAAAATATGCCAAGCTACTATCACCAATGGACTGAATCATTGTAATGTGTGTAAATAGAGAAGAGTTCATTTGCCAATATTTCTTTTTTTCTGAAGTTGTAAAATGCTGAGAGTGAAGCCATTGCCTACCTGAATCTTTGAATACTGGACTACCTACAAGCTGAAATAAGAATGTACAGTAGACCCCTCCCAGGATAACAAAAACCTGCATGCTAATCCACACAATGCTATATTTGAACAACTGAACTTATTGGTAAGTGACTTTATTTCATAAATTAAAAGTGACCACCTTCTTGAACTATAATTCTATTCAATGCTGTGTTGAGTCAGACTGCTGAAAATCTGAATCTTAAAAGGAATAACTTTTATTAATCAATTAAATTTGATTCTTATTAGTGTTAAATATTTTAATTATAAATTAATAAACTTTATGAATATAATTTGTATTGTTGTCTATTTAAGTTTATTATTACTAAAATAATATTATTTAAATTCTACCATTATTATTTTGCCAAATAAATTGTCACTGCTGTATTAAAAAGTACAATCCTCCAGGGTGTAGCAAATGATTATGTAATAGTGACTAATAAAGATAGGTGAAAGTGAGCCAGTGGATAAATGTATAGAATCCTGGCACCTTACAAATAAATTAAAAGCTTATTAAAATTTGGTTATGTTAAGGAAAAATAATTGTGTTTGCAAAATTATCTGACATATTTAAATGAGTGAATTATCAGAGAGGATGTAATTAGGTCACTGAATATGTAAGAAATATAAACCATATAAACCCTAAGATACCAATGGATGGTATCTTAAGGTTTATATGATTTATATTCCTTACATATTCGATGACCCAAATTATGTCTGCTCTGATAGTTGAATAAGTCAGATAATTTTGTGAACACAATTATTTTTCCTGGTCACACAACCCAGCTCAATGTAACCAAATTTTAATAATAGATAAGGACAGAACCAGCTTTTAATTTATTTGTAAGGTGCCAGGATTCTATATATGAATCCACTGGTTCACTCCACCTATCTTCATTAGTCATTATTAAATAATCATTTGTTACACTCTGGAGGATTGTAATTTTTAATAAGGCATTTGGCAAAATAATAACGGTAGAGTTTAAATAATATTATTCTAGTAATAATAAACTTAAATAGACAACAACACAAATTATATTCATATAGTTTATTAATTTATAATTATAATATTTTAACATGAATAAAAGAATAAAAAGTATAACAATCAAACTTAATTGGTTATTAAAAGTTATTGCTTTTAAGATTCAGATTTTCAGCAGTCTGACTCAACACAGCATTTGATAGCATTATAATTCAAGAATGTGAACACTTTTAATTTATAAAATAAAGTCTCTTACTGGTAGGTTCAATTATTCAAATACAGCACTATGTGGATTACCATGCATGGCTATTGTTGCTCTAAGAGGGGTCCATTGTACCCCTCATTTTCCAGCTTGTAGGTAGTCCAAATGGCTTCACTCACAGCCTTTTACAACTTCAGGACAAAAGAAACATTGGCAAATGAACTCTTCTCTACTCACACATATACAATGATTCAGACCAGGGTTGAGAGTAGGTTAGTACATTTTATATGTTCTCAGAAAAATCAATGTTATAATAAACAGTCATGCATAACATAAGGCACATGGAACCAAAAATCTAAGACATAAACTGTACTTGATTTTTATACTTTTGATTTTAGACTGCCACACACATCTGTTTATACCTTTTTAACTTTGATAAATTAAATGTGTCTTTGTTCACAATGTCATCTTTATCCCATTTGGTGGCCATTTTTAATGATGGTAAAAGAATGCTATGATTTTAACTTTTAAGTAATGTTAATTGTTTGATGATAAGAATTTATATCCTTGTCTTAGCAAAATCAAAGTAACATTTTGTTATTCTTATTACCTTTTCTTTTAAATCATTAACTTAAAAGAAATATATAACCTACAGTATCTAAAAAAATTTTCTTTTTGGGAATTTAATAATTTAAAATTCTAAATTACCAATGCAAAACTTGTACCAATAATATGGTATAACATCTCCACCCTTGATAAAAAGAATAAAATAGGGTGTTGAATTTTTTTATATTCTTAATTTTTTATATTTTTAATAACCTTTAACATTAACTTCTCAGTTAATTTCCTCCCTTTTTCACTGATATATCTGTCTGCTGATTGTCTTATGTGGTATGTGGCTGTGAAGCTCATGTTTTAGGGGATTAATGCAGTTCATCAAACAAAGAATATTTCCAAGTTCATGGTACATATACTATATTCATAGGAGTGTACAGTAAGGAGTCCAAGTCTGACCACATTGGAGAATTGCTCATTTATTTTGAGGATTATCTGTTCATAATAACATGGTCTACTCACCTGTTTTGTGGATCCCTGCTACTATTAGACTGATGGCATTTAAGGATGGTCCTACTATACTTAATAAGGTTATGAATTTCTGAGTTATGATTATCCCTTACTTTGTACATATCTCCTCAATAACCACTGACACTCAACTTACTAGCAGCAGACTAATTGTATCATTTACACACACACACATATATATATATATTGTAATGGTAAGATTTGTACATCCACACAACAAAATCCAAGAGTATAGGTAAAACACACTAAGGCTGATCAAATCTAGATGGTGAGATCCAGAGTTTGACCAACATTTAATCCATTCATCCTTACTCTATGATTTAATACCATATGAATGACATTTCATAAGTTAGGCAAGGCACATGATTTCAATTTACTCTTGATCCAGAAGTAGAAAAAGGGTGAAGCAAGAGACTCAGGGAATAAATGACTAAACTACTGTAAAATTAGCTGAGTACACACACATGGCTAAGTTAACTAACAATATATCAATAATTAATCATTAAGTTTAAAAGAGAGGCATAGAGTAAATTAATACGGAGTTAGATGCAAATTGATTTACAAGCAATAAAGAAATAGAAATGAGTTATATTTTAAATAATTTAATAAATAATATAAAATCAATCATAAATAAAACAAACAATAATTATATAATAAGTCCATGGAATATTATGCTCGCAGACATTACATAGTAAATGAGATTGATAGTTACATATTCTCTCATGTTTAAGCTTAAATTAATATACCAAATCCTAGTTAGTTTGCAGTCTGCCAAATCATACAGAACATATTAGTCAAAGTTACAACTAAACCCATGTGCTGCATGGTGTCTGTCTATATATAAAAGTTTAAAAAGTGAGTACATAATCAGGCTTAAAGATATGCAGGCTAGCATGTTAACCAAGATTAGGGTTCAGCTTAATGTTGAATAATTATTCAACAGAAGTGAGAGAGAACTGGTTTACTCTAGGTTTACTTATACAAACTAGGGCACATATTAAAATATTAATAAAACAATTAAGGTGCAAGTGGGTCATTATTCACAGGCTTCAGCATCAAATGCTCAACCCTACAACCGAATGACTTGCTATGAATATGAGAACATTAATAGTTCAGGGGGTTGGATAAGCCTTTAATCATCTAAATCCTTGTGTTCCAGTTTTAAAATATTGCTTTACCCAAACTAGAAGTATGAGGGTGACCTCCACTAGCACTCATGAGAAAAACATGCAGCAAGTAGTTAACATACACTTGCAATGTATACATATCAAATAAAAACCATTTAATAAAGTTAACATGCCTGAAAATAAATAGCATTTATTTGCATATCTATATAATCCAGTCCTCAAAAATAGTATATCAATCATACTATGTTTAGGGACTAAATATATTAGTAACCTAGCTTAAGCTGCCACCTGCATCTTTAATATATGCAATATTATCTAAGGAGAGGAAAGCATATTTGATGAGCAGTTAATAATAAAACATTATAAATCTGCTTTAATAATATCAATGTGGCTAGTTACTATGATATATGAATAACATATTGAAACAGTCAGTTTCATCCACCTGCATGTTTCACATATTTTACCCCACACTTATCTCTATGCCAGGTTTAAACTCTCTCAGAGTACCCATTTAAACAATCATAACTTACTATATATGTGGAATCACACATATATATGCAAATAGTATGTCTGTAATTTAATAATATATGTATATGTTATAGATATGTGTTCATTTTAAAAGATTTCTAGTTCAAGAAATATTTTAAACAAGGCAAAACTCTTCATACAGTAGTGCCACCTTATGCAAACCAAAGTAATCAATGGATGCCAGAAGGCTTGCACATAAAATTCCTATCTAGTGCCTACTCATCCAATATCCCCAGACTAGTTTCTGGCTTGTGGCCTTCATCAGTGAGAAGCCTTGGATCCTAGAGCACTGCACCTAGATCTTAGGCCACAAGCCAGAAACTAGTCAGGGTATATTAGATGAGAGATTTTATGCATACGCTTTCTGGAATCCATTGATTACTCTGGTTGGCATAGGATGGCACTACTGTATGAAGACTTTTGCCTTGTTTAATAACAATTATGTGCTAGAATAAGAGATAGTGATCATGTGGCATTTAGTGGTTTAAGAAATATTTTAGTCTAAATTATTAGTCAATTTTATGGTTATATTACTGAAATCACATATGTATATAGATATAGTCCCGACTTACACATATAGTAATAAAATTAATTTTCCACTAATTATAAAAGCAGATTTTAGTTTTACTTATAAACAACTTTTAAATTAGGTCATGCAATAGTCTTAAAATGGTGTGAACTTGATTTTATAAATCAAAAATTTTAATGACAATTCTTAGAATTTTATAGAGTTGTGATAATAAACTACAAGGGGAAATGGTAGAAAAACAAAATCTACATTAGTTTAAGCAATTAAATATGTTTTTCTAAAATAAATTAATGGGTTTTTCAACTATGGGCAAGCTTGTAAAAATAAACAGTTTGGCCAGGGTTAAGAAAAATATAAATATTTCAAGTTTCATGGCCAAATAGTGATATATATATATATATATATTTAATAAGTGTATTGTAAACCAACTCCACATTCGTTTTATCTTTAAAATGACTGAGTAAAGTAGGTGATTCCTCACCTCTCTTCTGCCTGGGGGTAGAAAGAACTACCTCAGCCAAGCAGTTCAGTGAAGACCCTTTGTTAATGTTAAATCATCATGAAAAGTGTCAACTTATTATCATCCCAAGTGCCCAGAACTGCAATGAAGACAACTGACCAGTAAATTTTCACTCGGAGCTCTGTTCTTAAACAGTGATTTTCAGTTCTTTATTTTAAAGCTAGCTATTTATTAAATGTGCCTTTATAAACACCTTTTCTAAAAATCTGCAAAAAAAAGCTGTTAAACACTAATATTTGAATCTTGTCTGATTGTAAAACTTGTAATACTAAATTCTCTCTTAAAATATAAAACTGATAATCTATTTTAAACTAAATGTATAACTTTACTCAGTTATTTATGCCTATTTCTGATCTATTTAATTTATTCTATAATTTTATCATTGTAATATTATATGTATTTGATATGCCAAATAAGTCGAAACCACAAGTATTTATAAGTATAATTTTAGCTTATCACTCTGCGAAGATAATTTTAAATCTTCACTATAATAAATATTAAATAATTGAATTATTAATTTTTCATTCGCTGTTTCGAGATATTATTATTTTAATGGTTAATTTTGGATATTGATATTATAATAATCAGTAGTGATCTAGTTAAAATGGTAGTTTGCTTAACTCTAGTTATAAATTATAACTATCTATATATGTAACTCATACATCATAGGAACTAGCCACAGAGATATTCTCAAAGCATATTTCTAATTACTCCACAAATATGCTTTGTCCTCCTTAGATTTATATATGTTAAGATGCAGGTGATAATCTTAAACTAGGTTACTAATTAATTTAGTTCCTAAATAGTATCTTTAAAATACTGAACTTGAGAACTGTGTTGTATAGATATGCAAATAGACACTATCTATTTTTAAGGCAAGCTAAGATAATTTTACGTGTTTTGTGCAATGTACAATTAACTTTTTGCTGCATGATTCTTGATGAGTAGCTGGTGGAGGTCACTTAGTTCGAATAAAGCACACTCTTTTAGAACTGGAGCACAAGGATCCAGATTATTCATAATTAATGCTTATCCAACTTCCTGACTACTAAGGTTTCTATTCATAGCAAGTTGATCGGTTGTAGAGTAACTGACCATTTGATGCTGAAGCCCATGAATAATGACTCATTTGCACCTTCTTGTTTTATTAATATTTAAATATGTGCCATAGAGTATATAGGTAAACCTATAATAAACCAGTTTTCTCTTCCTTTATACTAAACTTATCCAGCATCAGTGTATATCCTAATCTAGCTTAACATACTATCCTGTGTATCTCTGAGCCTAATTATGTGCTCGACTTAACTTGGTATTATAGATAGACACCATAGAAGTGCTATTAAGTTAGTTATATAACTTTGGCTATTAAGTTCCATATGATTTAGCAGATTATACCAGAGTTATAAATTTGGCATATTAATATAGGTATAAACTTAAATATGCACTACACTTTATTGAACACTTTATGATGAGATAACATGTAACATTAATCTCATTAGTTATCACCTGCGAGTGTAATCTTTTACATTCACAATTACATAATTTTGAATATTTTAGCTTTACTATATTTTATTGTCTTTATTAAATTGATAGTATTTAAAATATAAATTGTTTTCATATCTTTATTGTCTGTGAGTTCATTTTTATCCAACTCTAGATTTATTTTCACATACTTCATTATATATATATATATATATTGTAATGGGAGAAAGCTTTAAGATTCGCATATACTGACTCCTGGGGCACCACTAGTCCGAAAATCGGAACTAGACATTTATTTTAAGGGTGGACAGAATATGCGAACCTGAATGCGCCGGACTAAACTCAGGGAGAAACAAGATATCTTAAATATTGTTTAGACAGTTGAGAATAAAAGCACGAAGACAAACGTCAGCCAAATAAATTTAAACAATTTATTAATTTTATTAAAAGTTGGACAATAGAGTAAAGACATTTAGCCACAAATACAAAAGTGACATATTAACATACGCATATTCACCAGAGAGTGCACAAGAGTATGGCAAACATGAAGACATTAAACATTTTGGCAGTAAAATTCTCTCACCTAAAATATAAGAAATGGTTAGGATAATATCTTCCTGCTGAAAGTTGTAAAATTACAAAAACAAACAACAACTCTAGCCTCCTGTATCAGATATAATAAAACAGTTACCGTCCTGCCGGAAATCAATGAAACCAGCATGGACAGTCGAGTAGTAGTATTCTAACTACTGTCATTAAAATGCTGCAGGACTGCTGCGTGTAATACTACATTCAAAGTAAATGTGGTTGATCTCACATACAAGACAGCAAAAGATATTTGATTAAGATCTTATGTAATCCAGAAAGAAATGACTACTTTCAGACAACCCAAAGAAATAACTTGACAAATAGCCAGCAAAAAGATGTTATTGTTTGCACAAAAAGCACAAACGAAACATGCTTAAAGATTCTTTATTTTACAACTAAGAGCGGGTGAATAATTAAAGATTACGAAAACTGCCAATGCGTCTTGTAATAGTTAACGAAATAATCAGGTATATATTAAACATATAAAATACAATCTCCTAATGCACCCCCTGATAAATGAAAATTGCAAACAAACTTGGAATCTTAAAACTAAGATCCCAAGACACACTTTAAATACTAGAAAAGATAAATACAGATAATAAATAATTATTACAACCTTATAACACACTTATCATTAGATTGAGTGGAGATTTAATTAAACACAATTTTTTTTTACCCTGGCTAAAATAGGAAAAAGTTTAGTTTACGGTAAGGCAGAATTCTAGTGATTTCATGACAAGTGCGCACTTTTGATAATAGTTCATCTTTCAGGTGATTTCTCTTAATGACAAAGGCAAGTGTCAAGAATTGGTGATCTGGCTTAGGTTAGAGTTTTATGACATCATGAAAGAACAGTCTAGATCCCGAGGCTCATCCTTATTTAAATTAGCAATGCATCTTATTGCTTCCAATATGTATAGCAGCATTTGTTGACATCACAAAGGTGAATTTTAAAAATCTCTTAAATGTTCAAACTGCTATTAATATGAAGTTCCACAGATTAATCCTAAAGCCTCCTAGAAAAATCAGAAGCTGAACCAAGCACTCTTAAAAACCTTGTCTTAATCTCTAGAATAATAGCAACTACCTTTTTGGTGGGCTATAGTTACCTTGCTACATTTCCCATGAAAAACCTTCCTTATTGACAAATTCTATACCTCAGTCAGGGCAAATATTAATTTCCTGCTCAATCCAATTTAAGAATTTCAACCAGGGATTATTGTATCCAAAATAACAAATACAAAACTAAATCTCCACTTTTAGACTTTTATAATTAACTTTAAAAATGATTAAAAATAAAAGCAACAAGAATATATAATTAGCAAGCTTACCTGTTTTTAATCAAATTGATTAAAACAGGCGGTGAAAGTAAAGTATTTTTAAATCAATTTTATAAACAAAGTAGTGAAAGTAAACTATTTTAAATATAAATCAATTCTATAAACAAAAATTAAAATGCCCTATTTAAATATAACCAAGTATATGTTTTATTACAAGTACTTTTTTTATTTATTAAATAATAATAAGAAATTTTAACATTAGTAATCAAACCATTGAATCGGAAATCAATCCGGTTCAATATATATATATTGTAATGATCCGGAGAAGGTAGACTAAAGGTATCTGCACTACAGGGCGCCATCTAGGCATTTAAACCTAGAAAAATTTATAAAGTAGGCAGATATGTAAGTCAAAAAAAAATTTTTTTTTTTTTAAATTTTGATTCCGGTCATTAGCCCAAGTCACTAGCTCAAGGAGTAGCAGAGATTAAATAATATAATCTAAGAGTAGATAAAAAAAAGAATAAAATAAGCCACTGCCAGTAATTAGCATACAAACATTTATTTATGCACATATATATAAGATTGAGAATTGTTTTAGTATCAGTTTACATTTTAACATTTAACATTATTTTTAACTTTACTTTAGATTTTAATTTACATTTTAATTTCTATTATATTATAAGTTTATATTTTAATTAAGTTCGCACAGATGGAATTATAAAAATTTGTTTTAATAATGTTGAGTATAGATCGATTACATAGATTACAAACGGTTAAAAACATTTCAAAATAAACATAAATGATCAAAATATAAAATCATTGATACCGACAATTGCAGAGGGAAATTTATAAGTAACCCAATAGTATTCACCATAAGATACTTGCATTGTCACCAATAACTTAAAAGACATCCGAATAAATACATTATAGATACTCACCGTAAGGTATCATTATTTATCGAATGTCTATATATTTTGATCAAATATGAAAACCCAAAACATACTTAACTGATAACCAATCCATGCAAGCATCTATAAACAACTTAAATTTAATGCATTTTTATTTAGGATCGAGTATGAATAGACTACATAGATTTGCATTTGAAAATAAAATATTATATTCCTATTTAACCCTAGGCTAAAATTCGCAGTCAACTGGCATCAATTCATCTGATATATCAATGTATTCAATGTAATATGGAATATGGCAGCACCAAAAAGATTAAGAGAAGACATTGACTCTCATCAGATAGGAATATTACATCTATCTAACAAGAAGAACAATAAAAAAAAACTCCATAGAAAGGAACTGCGTTCTTCATCTTATAATTCTTTCCATAGGCAAATGGGTGAGTGCGGTGTATATATAAATGATTCTGCCAGTAGCAAATCTCTGACTACACCTACTAACTACATCAATATATCCAATCCATTGACCCAATTTAACAACAACACAAATAACCTAAGATTTCCCTCCCCTAATATAACTTTACAAATCTATACAGCCATTCATGCCCGACTTAAGTTTAACATTGATATATTTTAATTTATCGGAAAACAGAAATCATAAATAAACTTAACTAACAAAAAAAAAAATATAAATGGAAATGATTTTGCATAAATAAAAAAAAAATACATCAAATAACATTATTAATAAAGAATTTAGTTTGGTCAGATAGGATTCTATTTGTATTATTTACTAAAAGGTTTAGAATTTAGAGTTCTATGTTTTCAAATGAAAATAAAGTTCTTATGATTTTAAAAGGTCCATAATTTGTAGTCGTTTGTAATTCTGAACGGGAATTCCCACGCCGTACTGAAGATATTTGTTTTGTTAGCCGTTGTTTTATCCATCTGGAGGATTTTGCTTTAACTGGTCCTCAATGAAGAAAACGATGTTTCACTCCCTTTTCTTTAATAGCTGAAAGAATTGAAAGTGCATCTTTCAATCCCTTCACCTCCAACTCCGTACTAATACATATAGTCACTTCGTAATAATAATTAATCTATCATTTTCAAACTTGTCCTTTAATATTAATTTGAAGGATCCAATGGACGTTATGTCATGATAATGATATGGTCCTTTCGCTGAGGTCCGATTCCATTGTTTTTCATTCATTGGCTATTTGTTTCTATTGTTTTCCTACCTGACTGATGTTTTTACATTTAAATGCCCAAGGCATTAAAACAATCATTTCCATTTCTGATTAATTAATGTGTTTTCAAACTTAAAGATATATTTTTATCTTTAAATCTCTACTGAAAATTTCGTTTTAAAACACTTTTTCTTTAATAAAGTTTTCGTTTAATAATTTTTTTTTATCTGTGCGATTTATATATATGAGTTTAAGATGATATTTAATTTCAATTTTTAATTCTTAAAGAAAATTTTTAAATGCGAACATGTTTAATAATAAAAAAACAATGTAATGTTGTCTGTGCTTGTTACAATATATATATATATGTAGACCATTCTATTAGATTTCATAATTAATCAATGATATATTAGCGGTTCACTTATTCATATGTGTGTATATCTTACTAAATCAGTGTTACGTTAGTTAATTTATGAGTCTCTTGTTCCACACTGGTTGACTGATTATGGTGACCTTAATTCATAAAATTAATCAGTCTAACTAATAATAAGATCTCAAAACAGTGAGATAAAAGTAATAATTCAAACATTTAATATTTATTAAAATGAAGATATGAAATTATCTTCGCAAAGAAATAGACTAAAATTACATTTGTGTACTCACGAAAGTTTCGAGTTATTAGGCATATTAAATACAAATAAATAGGCACAAAAAATGCAGTAATTTATAGCTTAAATTAAATTATTACAATGTTTCATATTTTAAAAGGGTGATTTTTAAATTACAAGTTTTAGCTTCAGACAAGATTGAGTTTTACACTTATTAAAGTTTATGAGATACATTTACAGCATTTAAAAAAGCAGATTTTAATAGGTTGATTCATTATCTAGGTTTCTTAGATATATTTTGGAAAGATTAACACTTTATAAACAAAGCTTTGTATCAGTTAGAAATATTACTGGTTTTCTTCATGGCAACTTCAGGCACATGCAATGACAATATTGGCACTTTTTCTCTGTGAGTAGATGGCTGGTTTTCATGGAGATCTTCTTAAAAAAGATTGATTGGCTGGGACATTATCCATGGCATTTTAAAGGATCATGGCTGCATTTCCTGCAGAAAACAGTGGTGAGTTGATGCCTTTTTACTCTGCCATTTCAAAGATAAATCTGGCATGGGTTCAGCTTACAACTCTCACAAACAATATTATATATATTTTTTATTTACAAAAATTGCAGTATTTATACATTTTTGCAGCTGACCACCTGGTTGTTTACAAGTTTGGACACGGCTAGAAAACTCATTAGCTTATCTTCGAAATATAACATGTTTACTTCTAAAATTCTAATTTTAATTTTGTTCTACATTTTACATCCTTGTTCTAAATGTTTAATAGTGTCAGTTTGATGCACATTGTTGACAACATTATTAAATTCTAAGAAATGTTATTGTCAATTTAAGGTTATAAAACTAGACTCATGCTATATCAGGACAACTGTGGTGGTCTAATTAAAATTGTTTACAACTTAAATTAAAAACTGAATTTATAATTAGTATAATTAATTCTTCTAATATATATGTAGATGGTAGTACCTGGAATACATTTATATATATGTGATTTTTTTTTCAAAATATTTATTCAGGTTAATGTTATACAAGTAGATGAAAGTTGTTGTGATACATGATATTCATTATTTATGTAATCTTAGCAAAACAAAATATAAAATTGAATAGTATTTTATATTAAATCGCTTTTCAAAACTAGTGACTTTTAACATAAACATACCCATAATATATACATATGCCAATTCAATTACAGGCTTATCACTTGCATATATATGTGTGATCATATATATATATATATAGTTGTTTAATGTTGTTTGTGTTGCTATTCTGAGATTTGAATCTCACATAGGTATAGGTATGAGGGTAAATTAAGTGAAGCAGACAAGTGATCAAAATTGACTGTTTCAATATGGAAGAATAGTATTGGCACTTGAAAATCTTGAATTTTTTTTATTTCTTTTATATATATATACATATATATATATATTGTGCCATTACAATTTAGTCATTAGCTAAATTTGTAGTAATGTGCATGTAAGAAAATGCAAAACAAAAATCATCACATTTTTATATAAAAGGAAGCCATAGGGAATCCAAGTTTAAACCCTACAAGATCCAGTTTTAAAAGCTTAAGGCAGAAAGAGAGGGGGACAACAGTTATATTCTTTAATTGTTTGTGTGTTGATAAAAACTCAAAAATAGTAGTACACACATTTAATAGTTAATTTTTTTTTGTTAAAAAGTAAAAGTTATAACGCATATGTATAGGCAGTGTATGTGTAAGCTATTGAATTGTTTTATATTTCAGATATTAAACTTTCTTTAAAACTAGCCTATGCTTGATCAATTCTAATATCTTATTCTGTTTCTATTTTGCTTTTCTATAATTGTAATTTGGATTTAAAAGCTAAGGATTTAATTTTAAATATTAGGGTTATAATTACTAAGCTAGCAATTAGATTATTTAATATCAGTTTATACATGATTTGAATGATGGAATGTGTGTGTTACATCACATAAATATATCAACATTTATTAAATATTGAGAGAAAAGGAAGAAAATCTGTTATATTGTTTTTTTTCTTACTCAACAATTTTTTGTATTATAAGGATTGTTTTTCTGTTAAAAAACTTAGAGACGATGTGAGAAGTCTAATTTTAAAAATATCTCATCTTAAGATCAAAAGAAAGAAGCTCAAAATTTGAGATGTTACATGGGTGTAAAAAAAAGGATTAAGTCTATTTTTTTCTGTCAAGACAAAAGTTGTCTGGAAAACAGGTGTGTGATTTATTTTTTAATGTTCCTAAAAAAGATTGCACTTTCCAGCTAAAAACGAGTTGGTCAAAAATAGTAAGTCACACTATCACTCTAATTGGGTGAGTTGACTAAAAAAAATCAATATAAAAGCAGTCTGGAAAATCAGTTAAGCTATTATATTATAATATATTGTGATAGAGAGACTTTTTAAAAATTATTGAAACTAAAGCAGACAAACATTTTTAATTCTGTTAGATAACCTTTTTTTAAAATCATTTTTTTTTATATCAAGTTTTGAATGTTGAAGATATAAGGATGGTGGGGTAAGAAAAATTAATATATGTCTCGTCTGTTGACCAGACTATCCAACTAGCACATCATATAGGAAAGAAAAGATGTCTTGTCTGAAAAATAATATTCTACACCTTTCAACTGACCGAGAGAAATCAGATGTTTTTAAATAGAAATAAGAAAGCATTCACCCGCATTTGAAGGCGATCAGAAGAAAAATGATTAATCTACAGATAAATAGTAAATCATCAAGTCCAATTAATTGTTCCAGTAACTGAGTTTAAACCCCAGAAAATTTATAAACGTGAAAACAACTGCTGTACTTCATCCACTAAAAGAATCATGCTTGACAGGAAGAGAAGAAAAGTTAATATAATGATTTCCAAACTGTCCACTAAAGCAAATAACCTCAATAGAATCATCATCATCAAATAATTATCCATCTCAAGAAAGAGATTGCTCCAAAGAAAAACAGAAATGGTAGCTGCAAAATATAGACCTTAAACAAGATAAATTTGACTCATTGGAAGTCACTACAAAGAACTGGTAGTATAAATTTTTTATATATTTTCTTTATAATATCAGAGACTTAGTAAAATTTTAGCAACAGAGTGGTATATTTTTGTTTAAAGAACTTTTAAAACAACCAAAATCAATTGAAACCAAGAATTTCTTAATAATGATTTCATATGTACTAAAATTATGATTGTCTTTTAACTTAAGGTTATGAAATGTTATTAATATGTAACACATTTTTTTTTATTATTTTGTTTTAAATAATATTTTTGTTATTATGGGGATAAAACATGCACATACATAATAATATAATACTTGTTGCATATATGTAATTGCGAGTGAATGTGAAGGAATAAGCAGTATTAAAATATTAAATTATTTTGTTTTAAGAAAGTATAGATTTCAGAGTGTAGAAGGGAGGGGGATAGAAAGATACTTTAAAACTTGTTTCTGAAAAACTTGCTCTTACCAATTTTACTAACATTTATTTTTATTCATTCTGCTTTCATGTTAGATTATAAAGTATGTGTGCCAATGAGTGAATATTTTTTTTTTTATGAAATACTTTTCTTGTGGATGGAACATTTTAACAAATCGGTTACCCAATTTAATACAATATACATTTGACGGGAAAGGGGGAAGAACTTGAAATTAATCGGAAGATTGCAATAGAGGCAATTATTATTATTATTATTATTATTCATATAAATTTTCATGTATGTCTAGAAATTTTTATGTATATGTTAGAAATGCAGCAATAAATATTAGTTTATTTTATTAAATGAGGCGTATATATTTCATTAAGAGTAGTCTTTATTAAGTGTGATCATTCATCATCAAGGTGAATATTAGCTATTTAAGTTCCAATTAGATATACTAAAATTAAGCAATAATTATGAATTTCTTTATAACAATTAGGTTTTGTTTAGGCTTAGTCCTAAAGCTGTGGTTGAAACCATTATCGTTTTCATTATTATCATCATCATCATCATGTTTTAATTAATGAGCTGTTTAAATGTTTAAAGGCCATAAATAAATATTGATTTCATAGTATTTAGTGATTTCTTAGTATTATGATAACCACCATCACATCATCTATTTCATGCAAGGATGAGTGAATTACTATCCTAAATTAATAATATAATCAGAGCTAGTAAAACTTATAAAAAAATATTGAAACACATTTGTTATGTTAAGGTCTAAGAAATGATTTCTGTCTAATGAATTTCACTTTAGTTTAAAGATGTTTTATGTTACCTAGGTGTTTACTTAAGTATTAGTGCATACAGTGCTATGGGTCTAAAATCAAAATCATACATTTTGTAAGAAATAAGGTAACAAAGGGATTCAAACCTGGTACTTATGAAAAAGTTATAAATATAACTTTGCCTAGGTCCAGCTAACCTAGTGGCACCCTGATAGACCATATTCACTTGTTGTTCATTTAGACATGCACTTGAGATCCAACCAAGAAATGAAAGTGGATAAAATCTACTGTCTGTATACCTGAGAAGATATTTTATTGAGTTACTAGTGTACTCACCTCACTTGATTTCCATATACCTGAGTTATAATAGTTGTTATTAATAATTTGTTTATAATTATTGATATTATGATATCTTGAGAAATCTAATTATAGAAATATGTTTAATTTATTCCTACTCATCATTTTAATATTTATGATCTTATGGCTATATAACTACTATCCAGGAGTATGTTTCATTTAATCCAATGACCCTTAATATGATTGATAACTCAGTCTGATCTTTTGTTTAATAGCCACTACTCAGGTTAAATCATTCTTTTCTTTATGATATAAAATAAAAGCTACAATTTTTTTTGTCTATTAAGTTATAATATTTGCATATTTAACATTTTAATATAATATAATCTTTGGATCTTTTGAATAATTAATTAGTTACAATGAATCCTTATGATCAATTATTTGTTACAATATATATATACAATGAGTAATTATATCCTTATGATCAATTATTTGTTACAATATATATATACAATGAGGATTATATTTAAAAAAAAAGATTAAGAAGACACTCACATTGGCCATCAAGATAAAATCTGAAGGCAAGTAATTTTAATTATAGAAAGAAAAAAAATGCTAATTGTCTTTAATTAAAGATGACCACTAAAGGAGTTATTAGACTTATTTATAAATTTCCAAAGAAATGTTAAAAAGTAATTTGGTACAAAAAGAAAAGAGAAATGTGAGAATAGAATTTGGGTGATAGATGAAAATGGGTATGGTATTAAAGAAAGGAGTGTGTTGGAAATTGGCTTGTCTTTTTTCTTGATTGTGGGAGAATCAACAATTGAGTTGAGATGAACTTCATATTGTCCCAAGTGAAGCCACAACAGAAATGTTTCAGATTTACTTGTATGTTGACCTGTCACAACATGTCTGAATAGAACCAGAGCATTTGATGATATATTCTTTCTTTATTAAGTTGAAACCAATGCCCTGATTTGAACTGTTGTCTTTCCCAGACCATAAGCTGAATAACTTTGCAAGAATGAAACCCAGATTGTAAACCATGGATTTCTTCAGACAAAAACCCATTCATGGTACATTATTAAGTAATATTTCGAATACAAAGAAGCTTACCGGCAAGATAAATCATTTTTCTATATGAGAGGATTTAACGTAATCTTTGAGGGAACTCATAGTTAAAAATAAATACACTAAACCAAAAGCAAAGTTTGATAAGTGAATGAATCCATGAGAAATTGATTGATTAAGTTAAGTTAATTGTTCACATAAAATATTAATTACTAATTTATTATATATTCTATCCATTTAATCTGTATGTATTTCTTTTAATACTTATTTATTGTTAAATGTATACATAGATTTAATAAATCACTTTTCATGATGTAATCTGTTCATTGACTATTTATTTTTAATTATTCAGTTATGCCAACTAATTAATTTGAGAGTAGCCATTTTTTGAAGGCCAATAGTACTTTATGACTTATAAACTCAGGAAATTACTATAAAACAAAATAGAAATAAGAGGAGAGAAACTAAGCCTCCAAAATGAATTTAAACAGTTATATTTATTAATTTTCTTAGATCAGTGGGCTATATAACCCTGGTGGCAATTAAATAAATAAAAAACTGATGTGTTGAGCAATTAGATAATAACACGAAACAAAACTGATGATGAATTAGGTAAGTAAATGGAGTTATGTTCTGTGAAGCTCCCTAATATCTGACGAAGCTTCAACTCATTTGCCAGTACTCCATGATTTAACACTTTGTGAATGACATTTCTGAGGTTAAGCATTGGGTCTTAATTCAATCTGTGAGCCAGCTCCAATCAGGGAGAAACATGAAACTCCCAGAACTGGCTAACATTTAACTTAATGGCTTGATATAGACTACTAATCATACTAATTAACTTAACTACAACCAGGCACATTAGACATGTAATAATATGGATTGGATTGAAATAGAACTATAAGGGAAAAAGAGATGCAACAAGTTTTATATTTTAAACAGGTTTATTAAAACAATAACATAAAGTTAAGTAAAAGACAATGACAAGGATTATCTACTGTTAAGTATGTGGGATCAATGCTTGCAGGCATTTACATCATGGTTGAAACTATTACTAATACAGTGGTTTCATCTTAACATATAAAAATAGGTGTATGTGTGGTTAATAACTCATGCCTATAATCATTTAATATATTCATTCTATTGTGCATGTTTCACTAATGTTACAAGATAATAGCCTAGCTGAAATGATAACTATATACAGCTCTAAGATGGCTTTTATATATATTAACAGTGTGGGTGAATAAATAAGCTCATTATAATGCAGGTTCAACCTGATAACCAAGATTTGCATTTCAGTCTAATGCTGAATAGTAATTAATAAGTAGGAAAAGAGCTGATTACTTTTAGATTTGAATATATATATACTATGGTGCTACATAAGATACTCAAAAATAAATCTGCAGTGCGAGTGAGTAAATATTTAAGAGCTTCAGAATTAAATGCTTGGTTCTCTGAGTCCAGAAGTTTGCTGCAATTAATATAAGAACAGATAAGTTCAGGAACTTGGTTTGGCTCTATAAACATGGTCTGGACTCTTGTGTTTTAGTTTTAATAAAGATAGGCATATCCAAACTAAGCTATGGGGTGGCTGGTCATTGTGAAACCATTTAAATAGGTGCAGCAAAATATAAATGCACAAATGTGTCCTTCACAAAGACACACTCACAATGCACACACTAAATGCCAATAGGTATACATATAATTAATTAATTAATTGCACCTAAAAACAGATAGCTTTTATCTTCCAAACTAAGTCAATCCAATTCCCAAACTAGCATTATAAATATGCTAACAAAAGGATTTAAATGAAATTATAAACTAAGTTATAATTCTGAATCTGCATATATATATATATATATATATATATATGCATATATATATATATATATATATATATATATATATATATATATATATATATAATCATAATTAAGGAAGGAATGTATATTTTATAGGCATTAATAAACATTAACAAATATACTTTAATATCATCTCTAGCAAGTAATTTCTAACTAACAGATATCAAAAGTCATAAGTTATAATAACTGACTAAGAAAACCCTTGTGAAATATAAGGCAGTTATAACATATATAAAATCATGATAATAACGAGTGTATTGCAATCGGTTATTATCTATCAATATAGTATTTTGAAACAGCAATTTAATATGTGAAGTAGCATTCTTAAAATATATAAAGTGGATAATTTAATTATCTCCATTGAAAGTTCATTAACAATTAGTATTCACTGTTTTGAAAGATGGGCATATTATAACACATATAATAAATTTAGATAAAATAGTTTAAGTCATAAGTGATTGCTGTTATTTAAAGATTAGAAGAGTAAATTATTTTACTATATAAAGATGAATTCAGGCAAATTTTTTAAGATGAGGACAATAAATTATTTACATGATAAAGATGAATTCAGGCAAGTTTTACATAGTTACTTAATAAATGATTTAATTTAACAGAGTTTTAAAAAATAAGATTGAATGTTCATTATATTAAATAAGCTAGCTTAATATTAAGATTTAAAGATTAAATTATAGAGCTCTGCAGTCTTTGAAAGAAATATTACCAATTTTCTTGGTTGTTGCTTGTAATGCAGGCATATCAGAATAGGTGGTTTTGATTAAGGCATTTTCTTTTTTATGTAGTAGGTTTCTGGAATGTTTCCCTTCTCCGTGATGATGATCATGCTATCAGGCATGCAGGGATGAACAGAGATCACCATCTCCTGCTTGAAAAATGACAAACAATTTGCTTTTTGAGAAACAATTAGCATCCTCTGAAATTTTGTAACTCATTTCATTTAAACTTTCATGTTACTTTTTTAACAGGATGTTTTTACTTAAACTTGACCATTTTAAATTTCTAATGACTTCAATAGTTTCAGTTCAGTAATTTTGTTTACAAAATTATATATTTTTGGAAAAAATATTATTGCTTAGAAACAACTTGAATTTTCCAGATGGGCTTTTGTTTATGACTCATTTAAGTTTAAAATTAAGAATAGTTATAGTTTTTAACAATATCATTATACATATAACACGGACATGTGTAGACCATACCTATATACATGCAATTTAAAATGTAAAACAATTCTTTTTAACAAAACAAAATATATAACACAAAATACATTATTTTAAAATAAAATATACACACTGTAATATATATATATATAAATCAGTGATATTACAGGCATTTGTTTGCATATATGTGTGATGATACCTATATAATCATGTTACCACTTCTATACATGCATTCAGAGAGGGTTTTAATCTGGCATAGATGGAACTGTGGAGGAAAAATAGGTGAACAGTTATGAGGGATGGAATATAGTGTTTCAATATATGTATCATAATGGGATGGGGATGATGAAGTGAACCTGGGGTGATGAAAAATCATCATCATCCCCAGTTCAAAAATAAATAAATACATTCAATAATGATATTAGATATATCTAAAATAATGATATTTAAAATATAATATTTAATATAAAGTATAAAATTATAAGTATAATTTTTAATATCAAAAATATATAAGCAATTTTATATATTAAAAAGAGCATGAGAGATCTTGAATCTCTGTGAGAGATCAGTCCAGTTAACTCCTAGAGCAATTATAATTACCATTAACCATAAATTCACTAACATTATCAATAAGTATAAGTAATATTCGAGTAATACTCAAAAGAAATAACCATTTATCATCAGGTATAAGCAACAATCAATATAATCATCAGTCACTCTCATGACTGGATTTGAAATAGGTCTACTGTGGACCAGGCTAATCATTTAATCAATGCCAACTTAGGGCAATTATTTAAACATAATTTGAATTCATCAACATAAGTGCTCCACCACCTAATATATAATAATAAAAACAATAATGCTGGGACATTAAAACATGCTGATCATCATCAATGCTCTGGCTACTTAGTACCATTAATGTATTGGCCAACTATAATTTAAATTTTAATAGACTAAAATAAATTATAGGCCATGGACTTTAAATTATATTTTCTTTGTGAAACTAGGAAGATGATGGTGATCATTGATGGAAACATCATCATCATCACTGAATGCCCACGAACATTAATAAATATACCTTTTATATATTAGAACATTATGATTGAATCTAGCTCAGAGAACATAAGTTCTATAACTTTTATGGTGATCAAGAGATCATGCAACATATAATATTCTAAAAACCATTTAGAATCAAGTTTACTGGAATAATTTAACAATAGAATACAAGTTTACTAATAACAATAACAAATATATGAAGTTAAGGTTTGTAGAATTGGCTATACACATATAAATTATATCTTTTGATTTTGAGTAATATACAATTTAAAAAAATGAAGTTAAAATCTGCAGAATATGACTATACACATATGAATTAAGCTTCATGATTCTGATTGATATACTAAATAAAAATTATCACATTGTGATTTACATGATAAAAATATGCAAAATTGATTTTATTACATTGTGGTTTGCATAAATGTTCCTATATACAACACCATATATATATATATATTGAAGCAGTCGGATCTGAGTTCAATCCTACCTTCATGACATCTAGCCATAAGCCCACTTCAAACACATAATACTAACCTTAAATTTACGATGCAATGGGGCTTTATACGTTCAATCCATGCTAATTTCCATAAAGGAAACTTATTTTATAAATGCATACTAAAATTAATTAGTTTCAGTTTAAAATTAATCAATGCTATTAATAAATTCATGATAGAATTATTCATGAATTTATATATTATCACTGCATGAATTGTGCGTATATATTTGTAAATATATATATATTTGTAAATATTTAAATATATATAATTGTTTAAAAGTTTCATTGTGTTGGGAATGTTTGATTTTATTTTTAAATAATTTGTTAAAGTTTAATGATTAAAAGCTACATTCTTTCGATAAGCTTTCAGATTTTCCCCAAAAACAATAGTTAAAGTTTTATTAATTAGAAAAAAAGATAAGGATTTCCTAATTAAAATCATTTTCTGATTTTAAGAATTCATTTTCTAATTAGAAAATGAATTCGAGTTGATGAGTTTGAAAGCCTTATCGAAGGAATGTATCTAAAAACAACAAGTAAATCTAAAATTGATAATGAAAGAAGTGCTAGCCTGAAGGCATCAGAGAGAATAGTATATATAGCTCTGAAAAGTTTGGAGAAGAAAAAAGCCATCTTTGTTGTAGAGAAGTGCAGTCAACTCTGTGTGTTTTTAAATTATAAAGTTAAAGAGTGTTCGATCATGGTGAAGGGCTAAAACATCAGGAATCTGGCTATCGGTTCCTGAAGTCCCCTGAAAATCTTCAATGGAACTGCTAAATCTTTTCCAGACCAATCATGCTGCTAAAATTATGAAAAGCCACTAAAATACTGTTCAAGTAATCAATCAAATGGTGCCTAAATTTTTTTATCAACTTGGATGTGTAACCTAAGGGAACCAGCCCTGGAAGAAATGGGTAATATATTTCCATAATGAACCTTAAGATTTCTGGCCAGTTTCCGAACTTTACTTTACACTCCCTTTTAGAGCTCTTTTATTTTATAATTAAATAATCTTTGTAAAACTCTTTTATTTATGCTTTTTAAATTAGTAATTCTCTCAATCTCTAGTCTTTAAATTTAAATTTCCTTCATTACTATGGTGATTCATTTACTATATTATATATATATATATATATTGTAATGGAATAGCGTTACATGGGATTTGAACCCAGGCATATGATGTTAGATTAAATATATATGCAATTGACGAAATGAATGACAGGTACAAAACTTAAAAAAAAAAAGGTCTTGCTTTAATAATGAACGAGAAACACCCGTTTCTAAAGCATGATCGCAGCTATATAAGAGTACCTGTCAAATTTATTGAAATAAGAGTAAAAGAGTTTTTTTTGTTATTTTGTTGTTTTTGAGAATAAATATGTAATCATTAGTTGTAAGTTTGTTTTTTGGTTTTTTTTTTAAAAAAGAAAGATGAATGATTGAACACAGGTTTAACATTTTATTAAGTCATTTAAATCATGTTTGAACAAAAAGAGAAAATGAATCGATTAATTTGCAACATGTTCTGAAATTCCAAGCGATCTAAAATTATTTTCAATGGGGGGTAATTAGTAAATGTAAAGTTAGTAAAAATGAAACAATAAGCCGGATATATGTCGGTAAGGTCTAGATAAAATAAGCCAAATTTAGAAACAGAAGTGAGAAAAAGTGTACACTGCTATTGTACAACCCAGACTTCTGTCTCCAGCTAAACAATGCCTGAAAAAATGGCCAAATTGAGTTAAATTCCAAAGTGGTGCAAACGATCCCAGAAATCGCTGAATTAAGTTAATACTCGATGGACCTATTGGATGAAGGGGCTCACAGGTGCATGGGAGTGATTAGATGAAAAAATTCAAGGTGTGAGGGCGGGAGAAGAGAGAAATTACAAGAGGAATTACGAGAAAGAAAAGGAATTAGCAGAGTCACCGATGTGCTTGGAATAATTAAGTTGCTGATTTTGTAAAGAAAGTTTTTTTTACCAGTAGAAATAAAATCTAACTTTCGTATAATAATATAATGGAGATGCGTTGCTGAACCTGAAATTCGCGGCTTGACCGCCGGACCTCCGCGCTCAGCTCAGCTGATTGCCCCTAGGATGCTCGTAACACCGGAGAAACTTCACCTAAGGACCACACACGCTTTTGAGACCTCGCAAATTGCCAGAATGCTTAGTTAAAGAAGAAATCATCGCTCAGGATCCTTCTTACAGGCTGTCTACGTTCCACAGGTAGCTATCTTTAAATTAATCGTACTCACTTATGCACCAGAGTAGATAAACTTTAAAAACAATAACTAGTGAAAAACATTTAGCTAAATGATAAAATTACTCGTGACCATAAATGAATGATTAAAGAACTTAACCAGAATAAGTTTGTCTACAAATAAACATCCTTTAAATATATGTGCGAAGTCACATTTAATTCTATAGTTAATTTATCTCGGCTTGCCAGTCATATACCGGCATAAAATTGTTATTAAATAGATTAAAATAAACCATTTATTTAATTAGTATTTTGTTATTGATTGATTGGAATTTCAACTCACATTTATATGATAGGGAATGAGTGCTGGAGTGATCCAATTTGTTTTTTTGTTATGAATGAATGCATTTGATATTTTTGGTGTTGGGATTTGATTAAACTTATGTTTATATTACCATACCTTTCTTAGATTAATATTAAGCTTTGATTGATTTGTTCTGTGGGATATAGGGCGGGCCCTAATACGATAAGTCTGATTGATCGCGATTGAAAGGTCACATATGCGATATAATTTGAAAGGTGATATTGGCTGTGTTCGTTTCTTGCTTCCGACTGGAGTGATGCACGGGCATGTTTTGTGATATAGTTGAGTGAGCTTATGCACATATGTGGCGGACTCTTGTAAAGTTCTCCTGGCGCCTACTACTTGGATTCGATCCGAATTTACGTATAAATAAATAAAAGCGTACGTGTATATGTGTTTGAAATTATCTTCACCGAACATTATGTAACCCCCCAGACGCAAGAACACAGCAGATTCATAGGAGTGACTTTAATGTGCTTTCGGCATGGAAGCCGTCGAGTGGGGCGGTTACATTTGGCGCATCAACGTGGCCCGAAACTATTGTTTCAAGTGGTTGGACCGACGTGGATACAGCTGACGTTTCTAACAATGAAAGCAAATTTAAATAAAGAAACCCCATGAAGAAACTACCTGTAGCAGCCTAAATAAGGCTCAAAGTTATATATATATATAAAAAAAAGAGAGAGGGTGCTCGAAATAACAGAATAAATTATCTATTAAAGCGGGGGAAAATTTTCGGAATCACCATAAAATAAAATCATCAAACGTTGCTTAAGGGAGTGGGAAAGGGATTTAGTTCTCTTATTAGCACTAAAATAATCAAGCGTCCGAATATACTTGATAGTTGTAGAAGGCTGTGGAATAGCGGGATTCCGTGGAAGAAATATCGTATATTAAAAGGAAGCAAACTCATAAATTAATTTCTATGTTAAAATTAAATGCAGATAATTTAAGCGCAAATAAAAAAAGAAAAAAAAAAAAAAAAATACATCGTTAAAAGACGTATTTATATTCTTGCACAAAGGAAGTACTGTAACTGGGATCTTGTTAGGAGTTTTGTGTTTTACTTAAAAAGAAAAGGGGGCTAAAGAAAGAAGTCAACATAGCGTATATATATAAAGACGCATATAACCGTATAATAGATATAGCCGCACATATAATCGATAGCTGCTGAATAGAAATGGAGGGAACAGAGGGACCTGGGATAGTATGAGCGATAGAAACCAAATTGGAGGAATGACAGGAGCTGTGGGAATTTTGAAGGGCAAGGAGCATCTGAGGATAGGATAAGACAGTCAGTGGGACCCGCGGAGTAGTAGGTAATGAGCCGCGGATTACTATAATTAATTACAAATTGGGCATCAAACAGAATGGAGGGAAAGTGGATTAAACTCGAACAGTTCGAAGGGAAGGGAGACAAAAGCCCATGTCGACATGTGGAAAGTCTGAAGAGGTTGTTCTCATGCGGGCAGTTTAGCGAAGAATCGAAGATAGCAATTGCATGCAGCCACATCCAAGGGGAAGCAATGGAATGGTGGGAGGCGATGAAAGAGAAACCGGAAACATTCGAAGAATACCAAAGAGCCATAATGGGAAGATATTGGGGACTAGCCCAACAAGAAAGGGAAAAGTGGGCAATCGAACAAAGCAAAAGGGATGAGGATGAGACGTACAGTACTTTCATACAGCGACAGATGGCGAGATTAAGAAAAATAAACGAATACCAAGTACCGGAAGAGCGGAAAATTAGGATAGCAGGGCGCAACCTGCCCAGGGAGATCAGACGAATTATTGAGGGGGAAACTGAAATAAAACGAGTATTGGAGGTGTTGGATGCGGCCGAAAATGATGACTACTTTGTCAAAGAAGGGAATGATGAAATTAGGATAGCTAATATAACACAAGATGAAAGGGGGGAAGGGCCTCGGGGAAAACAAGAGTGCCCAAAGATCGAGGTATCAATCCAAGGGGTTCATGCAAGGGCGCTGCTGGATACAGGAAGTCAGGTGTCTGTAATGGCTCAGGAAACCTTCGACAGGATTGCCCAAGGGCCAACAGAAATGAAAATCCTACCGTTGAAAGGGACCCAGATCATACTGGCCAATGGGAAAAGAGCAAAGATACAGACCAAACAGGTGTGGGCGAATATAGTTATCGCAGGGCAGGAATTCACCCAGATTGTGTTAATACTTGAGGGGCTGATACACGACTTGGTGTTAGGGTCTGACTTCATGAGGATGGCAAAATGTAGCATCGATTACAGGACCGGACAAGCAAGAATTGGGAGAGTCACCGTGCCCTTTGGGGGAACCATGAATAGAGAGCCAGAAGGGCAGAAGAAACTGCAGTGCATCATGGTAAAGGGGGTGATCGAGAAAAGAGTTGATGAAATGATGGGACCAAGTAAAGGGCAAAGAGAGAAGATTCAAGGAATACTGGAGACCTACGAGAGTGTTTTCTCAGACAAGCCGGGAGTAATCAATGGGTACGAACACCGAATCCGGTTGAACACCAGCAACCCATATCAAATGAGGGCATATCCAATACCTTTCCAATACCGGAAGGAGATCGAAACTCAGCTGGAGCAGATGGTAGAGTGGGGGGTTATTTCAAAGTGTACTTCACCATACAACAACCCCATCTTAGCCGTAAAAAAGGGTGACGGATCGATACGATTGTGCCTCGATGCTAGGCAGCTGAACAAGGTGACAATTCCGGATACAAACGCTCCGCCCATCATGAGCGAACTGATGACTAGATTTCAGAACAAGAGAATTTTTTCCATTGTGGATTTGACAAATAGTTACTGGCAAATGAGCCTTTATCCAGATGATTGGAAATACACTGCATTCAAATATAAGGGACGGGCGTACCAGTTCAACCGCATGCCTTTCGGATTAAGGAATAGTGGTGCAGGCTTAGTGCAGTGCATGGACCAAACCCTATCAGATGAAGTCAAGAAATTTGTCACCATGTACGTAGATGATATCATTATAGCATCTGGAGACATAGAGGAGCATTGTCAGCACTTAGAAATGTTGCTCCATGAATGCGAACAGAAGGGAATAAAAATAAACCTAAAGAAAAGCCACTTTGTGACCCAGGAAGTTAAGTTCTTGGGACACATCATAAGCCAGGATGGGATATGGCCTAACCCCGAGAAGATTCAGGCCATCCAAGAATTCCCAGTTCCGAAAAAGAGAAAAGATATTAAAGCATTCCTCGGAATGTGCACGTTCTACAACAAATTTTATGAAAACTTCTCCCACGATATGGAACCCCTACTACAATTATTAAGAAAGGAGCAAGTGTGGGTATGGGATGAGAAAAGAGAATGGAGCTTCCAGAGGGTGAAAGAAGGATTTTTAAAACAGACCATGTTAGCATACCCGGACTTCGACCAGACCTTTTGGGTACAGACCGACAGTAGCGACATCGGACTAGGAGCAACTTTGTACCAAAGGGGACTGGAGGGTGAACAAAGGGTGTTGGCCTTCATCAGCCGACTACTCAAGGACCCCGAACGGAGATACACGGTCACAGAACGGGAAGCCCTCGCCATAGTATGGGCCTTCAAAAAATTCAGACAATACCTGGTCGGATCCAAAGTGAAAGTAATCACCGACCATCGGAGCCTCGAATTCCTTAATAAAAGTTTTTTGACAAACAATAGATTAGAGAGGTGGAGCCTAGCCCTGCAGGAGTTCCAGTACGAAGTGGAATATTGCAAAGGGAAGGATAACGTGGTTGCGGACGCGCTGAGCCGTTACCCTGTGGGACAACAGCCAAATGTTGAGGCTGAGGAATTCGCGTACATTGCCGCTACTACCCGGCGAAGCAAAGAGGGTGAGTTTAGTGCGAACAACATTCGGAGGGGCCAGGAAGGGGACGAAGAGTGTCAACAAATAATCCGATACATACGTGAAAGGAAGCGAAATGTGGGAGCAGGTCAAAAAAAGGAAGAGACTGGGGGTCGGTTATGGAAGTATCGGGACCGATGCATTATTCTGGAAGGGATAGTCCAAAGGAAAACCGGGAATGGGAAACAAACCCGTATCGTAATACCGAAGGAAATGCGGGATCAACTGGTGGATAAGACACATCAGGAACGTGGCCATTACGGAACCAGCAAGACTGAGGGGTACCTTAGTAATTGGTTTTATTGGCCAGGGATGTCCCAAGACATTGCCAGAAGACTCCGGAAGTGTGAGGTCTGTGCGAGGACAAAACCATTAAACCGATCAAATGAAGGATCGCAGATACCGATTATCGTCCAGGAGCCAAACCACACTTTGGCTATTGATTACTACGGCCCGTTGCCAATGTTTGGGGGGAAGAGATATTTACTGGTTACTTATGATTTGTGCTCCAAAATGGTCATGGCGTACCCTATGGCCCGGGCAAATGCGAACCAGACCATCAAACTGTTGGAAACCAAACAGTTCCCCATCATCGGGAAACCTAAGTGCATTTTATCAGATCATGGTACGCCCTTTGTATCAAGGACGTGGAGGCAATGGGTGAACCGAATTGGGGTCAAACATCATATGACGTCTATCCGGAATCCGCAAAGCAACCCATGCGAGCGGGTGATGCGTGAGTTGGGGCGGCTATTCCGTGTGTACACTGTGGGAGATCATCGGAAATGGGTTCGGGAAATACCCCGGATCGTTGATATGATCAATACCTCAAAAATGAGTCCACTGGGCTTGAACCAAGTTGACTTCATTACGGATGACCAATACCGTATCCTTACGATGATAGACCTGCGATCCGGACAGGGAGAGTGGACCGAAAACATGATAACCAGGTAGCATTATGGAGATTAGAACATATGGGGGAAAAGCGAAGGCAGACCGATAGGCCAATCCAAAACACATTCACTGTGGGAGACAGAGTTATGGTAAGATCAAATCCGGTCAGTCGGCCAGAACAGAACATATTTAAGAAATTCCTTGACCTCTACGATGGCCCATACGAGATCATCAGGGCATACAGGAATAATGCCTTTGTACTGGCACAAGGAAAAGTGATTAAGGGGACTTTCAATGCAAGGGCACTGAAGAGGGCTGAATAACTTGGCTCCTTCTCAGAGCTAAAATCCGCAACCTCGGATTTTACTCTACACTGGGCGGGGAGATATGTAACAGAATAGCATTACATGGGATTTGAACCCAGGCATATGATGTTAGATTAAATATATATGCAATTGACGAAATGAATGACAGGTACAAAACTTTTAAAAAAAAAGGTTTTGCTTTAATAATGAACGAGAAACACCCGTTTCTAGAGCATGATCGCAGCTATATAAGAGTACCTGTCAAATTTATTGAAATAAGAGTAAAAGAGTTTTTTTTTGTTATTTTGTTGTTTTTGAGAATAAATATGTAATCATTAGTTGTAAGTTTGTTTTTTTGGTTTTTTTTTTAAAAAAGAAAGATGAATGATTGAACACAGGTTTGACATTTTATTAAGTCATTTAAATCATGTTTGAACAAAAAGAGAAAATGAATTGATTAATTTGCAACATGTTCTGAAATTCCAAGCGATCTAAAATTATTTTCAATGGGGGGTAATTAGTAAATGTAAAGTTAGTAAAATTGAAACAATAAGCCGGATATATGTCGGTAAGGTCTAGATAAAATAAGCCAAATTTAGAAACAGAAGTGAGAAAAAGTGTACACTGCTATTGTACAACCCAGACTTCTGTCTCCAGCTAAACAATGCCTGAAAAAATGGCCAAATTGAGTTAAATTCCAAAGTGGTGCAAACGATCCCAGAAATCGCTGAATTAAGTTAATACTCGATGGACCTATTGGATGAAGGGATTCACAGGTGCATGGGAGTGATTGGATGAAAAAAATTCAAGGTGTGAGGGCGAGAGAAGAGAGAAATTACAAGAGGAATTATGAGAAAGAAAAGGAATTAGCCGAGTCACCGATGTGCTTGGAATAATTAAGTTGCTGATTTTGTAAAGAAAGTTTTCTTTTTATTAGTAGAAATAAAATCTAACTTTCATATAATAATATAACGGAGATGCGTTGCTGAACCTAAAATTCACAGCTTGACCACTGGACCTCCATGCTCAGCTCAGCTGATTGCCCCTAGGATGCCCGTAATACCGGAGAAACTTCACCTAAGGACCACAAACGCTTTTGAGACCTCGCAAATTGCCAGAATGCTTAGTTAAAGAAGAAATCATCACTCAGGATCCTTCTTACAGGCTGTCTATGTTCCACAGGTAGCTATCTTTAAATTAATCGTACTCACTTATGCACCAGAGTAGATAAACTTTAAAAACAATAACTAGTGAAAAACATTTAGCTAAATGATAAAATTACTCATGACCATAAATGAATGATTAAAGAACTTAACCAGAATAAGTTTGTCTACAAATAAACATCCTTTAAATATATGTGCGAAGTCACATTTAATTCTATAGTTAATTTATCTCGGCTTGCCAGTCATATACCGGCATAAAATTGTTATTAAATAGATTAAAATAAACCATTTATTTAATTAGTATTTTGTTATTGATTGATTGGAATTTCAACTCACATTTATATGATAGGGAATGAGTGCAGGAGTGATCCAATTTGTTTTTTTGTTATGAATGAATGCATTTGATATTTTGGGTGTTGGGATTTGATTAAACTTATGTTTATATTACCATACCTTTCTTAGATTAATATTAAGCTTTGATTGATTTGTTCTGTGGGATATAGGGCGGGCCCTAATACGATAAGTCTGATTGATCGCGATTGAAAGGTCACATATGCGATATAATTTGAAAGGTGATATTGGCTGTGTTCGTTTCTTGCTTCCGACTGGAGTGATGCACGGGCATGTTTTGTGATATAGTTGAGTGAGCTTATGCACATACATGGCGGACTCTTGTAAAGTTCTCCTGGTGCCTACTACTTGGATTCGATCCGAATTTACGTATAAATAAATAAAAGCATACGTGTATATGTGTTTGAAATTATCTTCACCGAACATTATGTAACCCCCCAGACGCAAGAACACAGCAGATTCATAGGAGTGACTTTAATGTGCTTTCGGCATGGAAGCCAGTGAGTGGGGCGGTTACAATATATTTATTGTGTGATTTATTAATGTCATTTATTTTTAATTATATGCCAATAATCTTTCGACTCGATGATCTCCTTTGTTTCCTTTGCCTTGTGCAAATAATAATATATTAATTCTAATAGTAATTCTTGCCCATTAGAATTAGATTTACCGTTCTATCAATTATCGAGTCGAAAGAAATTATTAAATGTGTGTTATTTTTATAATTGGCTAATAATAAATTATTAACTCCGTTTCTAATCTATGCCACCGCTATTTTCTCATTTCACTAATATTTGTTTATTATTCAAATATAATCTTAAAATGTTTTTTGCAATGGGCCGATAAAGGAATCAAATAAATATATTCTAATTCAACTTTATTATTTTCTATTAACATTCAGGAAGGGCACGATGATTGGGGCATAATTAATATGATTTACAAATACTTTAAAATAGTTTTACTTAAAAACTCATTTGACTTTAATTCATTTGATCAAGTCATCACATTGAGCATTCTATAATTGGGTTTTAGTTCTCAAACAGTGACTAGTAAGTCATCATCTTCAACATTGCTGACGTAGGGCAATCTTCCGCTTCGTTAGGCTGGTCGGTGATCATATTTCTGTTATTTTAAATTATCAAGGAAGAAAGCACTTCCTCTCCTATTCATATTAGTCAAAGGGTATAAGACTTGTCAGATGCAAGCCACTATAGGACTTCGATTATCGACTAGCTATCGTCTTTCAATTTCATTTTATAGCTCATAATTTGTCAGCACTGTTACCTCTCTGTTCCAGTAAAGCCCGCTCTGATGCTCGTAATTCGTGATGAAGTGATTTCAATTAAAGTCGAACAAATTATCAGATATATTTAACTAAATATGTTTTCCAATAAAGATTAAAGTTATGCCCTAAAATATGTATCTTGCTCTTCATGAATGGATTTGCGAATGTGAAAATAAATATCACATTCTTTAGTATAAAATTAGAGTAAAAATTTCCTTTACTAATGAATACCTTTATCTGCCTTTTATTTTCTTATTGGGGGGATAGACATAGAATTCCAATATTGCATAATATCCATTGGCATATAATAAGGACTGCCACTCTTATTATAATTCTAAACTATATTAAAGGCTAGAGGTGAGTAATATAATCATTATCTTATTCAACCAAACAAATTATTATTATTAAATATTTTCTAAACACACATGGTTTCTTAGTTCATAATTCTTTTATAATTATTTTAATGTTAATTCTCACTGTCTGTGTTGGCTACCCGAACATATACATATGATTTGATTTAAAATTATCTTAGTTAATTGATTAACCAATATTAGTGTCAGTTCAGAGGTCTCTGATCCTTACCAACCATTGATCTAATTTCTTGGTGCATAGCACTGTGCTGTCGATTTATGCTAATCTGAGCTGGTGAGTTGGGTTTGAATTTAGTTTGAACCAGCTGAGTTTGGATCTGACTTGCAGTTCTTTTGGTGGTTTTTTCAACTGGTACATGGTTATGTTTTTGGCTGCCCAACCATTGTGGCTTCGATTTAATAAACCCCACACCCTGTAGACAGTAATTATGATCTTAGTTACTCAGTCAACTGAGATCTCAATAAAGTAAATGTTTCAGTAGAAAGTGATATTTTTGTAGAATGTTATATATATTTGGAGAAAAGTTATGTGAAAATTTAATACATTAAAATGTCATTTTGTAAATTTTTTTTCTTATACTTAAAAATGTTTTAAAGACTGTTTTTTAAATGTTTGTTCAGTAAGAGATTCGTTAGTCAAAATAATTATTTAAAGAAAAGTAATAAGATAGTAGCATATATATATATAAATTAATTATACGTGTACTATATCAGTATATATATTATACGTTTGTTTATACGCATTCATGACAGTAGGAAAAATATCGTTAGAAAAGTAGTAAGAGTCCATAGATCAAAGTAAGGGGTAAAATAAATGAAATATTTTGTCTGTGTCAAAATTAATTATATGTATCTCAGTTTTATAATTAAAAATATCCAATATGATATCATGTTAAAAGTGTTAAATTTCAAAGTATTGCTTGCTAGCACATATATTAAATGCTCACTCCATATTCTAGAGTAACCTCAAAGCAGGTGAAGACCTTTTGTGTACACCAAACAGCCAGATGCAGTTGGCAAATTGCTTAAATGGTTTACATGCTTTTATGCTAGCAAGATTAAAAAAGATATCAACAAATAAAAGTTCTTGTGTAATATTAAGTTTGACATTTTTTTTTTTCGTGTGAAAGCCTCATGCTTAGTAAAAATGAAGTAGTGAACTCCTATATTTAAATTCAGGTCAGGAACACGTCAGTTGTTATTAAATAATAAATACTCATCATCAATAAAATTGTTCTATCAAAAATTAAGTCAGTCATATGTGGTTTGGGGATCAATGGATTATAAACCATGCCCTATTGATATCATTTTGCTCACTGGCACACCATATAAATAAATTTGTCAGCAAATTTGATTGTCAGCACAGTAGTGGGTCAATTGTCTAAATAATAAAAAAACCAAATGTGTCCAATACAGAGAATTACTTGTAATACCTGCTAATATATATGTGTAAATATTGGTATACCACTAATTATCTGTATAGTTTTCTTTTTTTCAGACATGGGAGAACAGTTGAACAGAGGGAAAGTGAATAATGTTTTTTTTCCTTATCTTTAATATTTTTCAATAAAATGCATGTCTCATTCAAAGAACTCATAGAAAGAGCTAACCAAAGAAAATGTAGGTAAACTAAAACTAAACTAAAAAAGGGAGATTACATAGATTGGGGAAATAATATGCAGCAGCTAATGAAGATAGGGACAATGGGACCAGTAGTCAGAGACCTAATTAAATGTACCAAAGAAAAAAGTTATTAAATATACAGAGAACAAGTGCCATAATTACCTATTATTTTCAAGAGGATAACATACCTTTGTTTATACAAACCAGAATGGGAAAGCCACTGGAAAATTCATTGACCTTTCAATACCCTTTAATTCAATCATAGATTTTTACGGTGAATGCTGGGAAGATCCTCAGCAACATATAGACAGTTTAGCCAATGCTTTTGCAATAGAAACTGTGGATAATGTTCAACAAATATTAATTGCTCAACACCATTTGAAAGCCATGGCCAAAGACTGGTGGGGCGTGCTAGAGAAGAAGCCGGACACCTTTGAACAATATTGTCACAAGCTGCTAAAAACATTCTGCAGTGAAGAGAGGCAAGAAAGCTTGTTGCATGACCTTATTAATGATCATTTTTCAGAATATAAGGGAAATACCTATGACCAGTTTTTTTTACAACAGTTAACCAAATTTCGCTCATTGTCCAGTTTTAACTTTTCAGAGTCTCGAATTGTGCGTATGATAGGACACAACATGTTGCGAGAGGTTTGGGAACTTATGATTGGTAGTGAGATTGGTACTATCCATGAAATGATGGACTTCTTAGAAACAGTGGATAAACATTTTAAATATGCGGACACAAGTTACAGAAAAGACACTCCAGCCCCAACCATTAATCAAATGACTAATTTAATCTCTGAGAAAGATAATGAGGGACATCAGATAACTCATTTGGTTCCCATTATCGAAATAAATGTAGAGAAGAGCAGAGTATCAGCCTTGAGTCAAGCATCCATTGTATCTGCAGCATGGATCAGAAACTTGAAAAAGAGATGCGAGATAATGCAACTCCCAACTCGTCCAATCCAAATGACCTTAGCTAATGAGAAAAAGGTATCAAGTGAAAACCATCAAGTATGGTTGGAGGTTGAAATCAACAAAAGGTGAGTAGGGCATACCTTTCTTATTATGACAGGGCTCATATATGATGTAGTATTGGGCTCTGACTTTTTGATTCAAAACCATGGCATTATTGACTACCCTAAAGGTAGATGCTCATTTGAAAATGAAACTGTCAACTTTAAAACGTCACTCCACCGGGAAGGAAACCATGAAAGTTTCCTAATCCAGCCGGTTTATTTTTCAATGATCGACAAAAAGGTTGATGAATCCATTATTACTGAACCAGATGATACCGAACAAATGTGGGAAATCCTCAAGAAATATGCCATAATTTTCTCTCTTATGCCGGGTGAAATTACAGGGTACACTCACCGAATCAGAGTGAAAGAAGAAACTTACATCCAGTCCAAAATGTACCCGATTTCATTTTAGTATAAAGATGAAGTAGAAGCATAGATAAAACAAATGATCGAATGGAATATTGTCGAGTGCAGCCCTTCTCCATATAACAACCTATTGGTCATCGTCAAGAAGAAAAATGGAAACTTGTGGCTATGCTTGGATGCCTGGAGGTTAAACAGCATTACTATACCGGAAAGAGATGCTCCCTCTCCTATCCAAGAAGTACTTGTACAATTAGCTGGGAAGACAGTATTTTCAATGTTATATTTAACCGCCAGTTACTGGAAATTGAATCTTGATCCAAGGGACTGGAAATACACTGCATTTTGGTATGGTGGATACATGCACATTTTTAAAAGGGTTCCCTTCAGACTTATTTAATAGTGGAGCAGGCCTTATGTGCTGTTTGAGGCAGGTCCTTTCTGAAGAAGTGCAAAAACAGATGGTATGCTATGTTGAAACATAGTAATTGTCTCAGAAGATGTGAAGGAACACTTACAACATTTCGAAAGGTTCCTGAATGAATGCAGAATGAAAAATATCACAGTGAACTTAGAAAAAAGCCATTTTGCTATTGGGGAGATAACCTTCCTTGGCCATGTCATTAACAAACATGGCATCAAGGTACATCCAGACAATGTTGCAGCCATAGAGAAGTTTCCAACCCTGACTAATCGGAAACAGATCCGATCATTTCTTGGGCTTTGCAACTTTTATCACAAGATCTATCCAAACTTTGCCCAAAAAACTAGGAATCTTATAGACCTCATAAAAAAAACTGAAAGTGGGAATGGACCCCACTTCATGACCAGGAACTACTGAACATAAAAGAAAACTTCATACAGGTGGTTATGCTGCACCACCCTGACTTTAGCTGGACCTTTTATGTACAAACTGACAACAGCAAGCAAGGGCTAGGAGCTGTCTTGGTTCAAAAGGGTGATTCTGGTGAACATCGAGTGATATATTTTTGCAGTTGTGCTTTAAAGTGTGCAGAACTACATTACACCACCACCGACCAAGAAACTCTTGCCATAGTATGGGCATGCCAGAAATTCCGGCAATTCCTTCTAGGATCAGAAGTTGTCATCATAACTGACCACGGATGTCTAGAATTTTTTAATAAGAGTTTTCTCACCAATGACTGACTCATTAGATGGAGCTTGGTCCTCCAACAATTTCAGTATAAGATCCAATATAGCCCAGGACCAGAGAATGTTGTGGCTGACATTTTAAGTCACCATCCAGTACAAATGAGCGTACAGAACCCAAAAATAAATGATCAATCCTTAAAAATTATGGCCACCACAATATTGAGTCCCACCAAGGCCGAGCTAAGGAATCTTGCATACTGGCAGGGCCTACAATATCACCACCTTATTCTGGAGTTATCCAAGACCCAGAGTAAGGACCAAAACCTACAAAGCAGATACACTCACTTTCGGGTCAAGGAGGGTATTTTACAGACCAAAACAGGAGACTATAGTGCACCATGGAAAACTATGGTCCCAGATAGACTGAGACCACCCTTACTTAGACATATTCATCAAATTATTGGGCACTACGGACCAAGAAAGATAGAAGAGGCAGTGCGTTACCAGTTCTACTGGCCAGGAATGTATAATCAGATTCTCGCCACTATTAG
Organism: Epiperipatus broadwayi; assembly: GCA_028023455.1. Classification (NCBI taxonomy): domain Eukaryota; kingdom Metazoa; phylum Onychophora; class Udeonychophora; order Euonychophora; family Peripatidae; genus Epiperipatus; species Epiperipatus broadwayi. The sequence continues at coordinate 872,731 of JAQFVV010012404.1, read as the reverse complement.
ACAATGTGATGTCTGTGCTGCCACTAAATTTCCAAATAAATCATATGCAAAAGGTATGAAACCAGTGATGGCCACAAGACCAAATGAAATCCTCGCTATAGATCATTATGGGCCTCTTCCCAAATTTAGGACCTTTCGATACTTGCTTGTCATGTATAATATTTTTTCGAAGTATGTTCAAATTTACCCAGTTCAAACCACCAATTCATGAAATGTCACCCGGGTCCTTCAGGATAAGCAATTTTCTGAGGTAGGTAAGCCTGAGACCATATTATCAGATCATGGCTCAGCATTCACCTCAAAAGAGTGGAAGAATTGGATAAAAAAACAAAAGGTAAATCATCATCTGACATCAATTAGAAACCCGCAGTCCAACCCATGTGAAAGAGTTATGAGAGAAATTAGTCAACTCTTTCATGTGTGCATACCTACAGATCATCAGAGGTGGGTGGATAAAGTTCCATATGTAATGGCCTGCATTAATTATACAATGAATGAGTCAATGGGTTTCACACCTACATGTCTTCACTATGGGCAGCCATGTCAGGCCATTTTTTCTTCACTATTACCAAAAGATGAAATATGTATTAATCCAATAACTGACCAAGATATTGCCAGAAAGCGGCTAGCGCAGATGGCTCAGTGTCGAATAAAAAGAAGTAGGGTGCAACATTACTATTTTAAAGTTGGGGATCAAGTTTGGTTAAGATCACCAAGAACTAGTAATGCTCCCAAGAAAGAATTCAAAAAATTCTTCCCATTATACAGTGGGCCATATGAAATAATAAAGGATTGCCATGACAATGCATTTTTGCTAAAGGGAAAGGGACGCCAGGGGGTTTACAATGCCAGACAGTTAAAACCATATGTGCCACCTGATCCAGAAAAACAATAAGACAAACATTAAATAACAGATATATATACAGATGACCGACTGACATGACC